>OY288257.1:30916770-32116770 GCA_958450325.1 Agrostemma githago | reverse complement strand
TACTCTAGCATATCAAAAAACCCTTTTCCTGAATGTTCATTTGTGTTACTGTAATTGCAATTAAGTGTTACTTTAACTCAGAAGGCATGTTACTTCAACGACGAATCTGCGTTAACTGAAATCAAAAAAATAGAATCAATGGATATCAGGGAAAATCTTAATAAAAAGCATAAAGACCTGTAATCTATAGAGATCGAGATATCAAAATACCATTGATACGAAACTGTGATATCAAAACGCAATGACATCAAAAAAACGCAAATTGATACGAAACTGTGATACGAAATGACAATGAAAGCATTATAAACATGAAGATCGACGTAAAAAAAACGCAATTCGACGCGATAAAACATTGATATGAAAACGCAAATTGAAAGCAATATGGCTATTGAAATCCATGAAGAAAAAACGAATAAAAACGTGAATGAAACACTGAAACTCACCATTGTTATACTCGATTAGTTGCTTATCAACCGTTGAAGACGATGATGCGGTCATTGAATCCATTGTAGCAAAATTTCGAGTTCAAAATCGATGAATGAGCGTGAATGAATCAGAGTTTTTTTTTTTTTTTAGGTGTGAATGAACGTGGAATGAAAATTGAACGTGTGAATGATAGGAAGTTATTGTTTCCTAAATTCTTGTGAGTTATTTTAGGAACGTAAATCTTCCTCTTTTTTTTTTTTTTAATGCAACGCATCTTGTCCATCCATCCTCATCTCATCCAATGGATGAGATGAGGACTCATGGACTCATATATTGAGAAGGACTCATAAGAGCCTTACTCTATATATATATATATATATATATATATATATATATATATATATATATATATATATATATATATATATATATATATATATATATATATATATATATATATATATATATATATATATTTATATAGAGAGAGAGATAGAGGGAGAGTAAAGATCAAGTGAGTCCCATTTTTTTTTTTGAGTCCATGAGTCCTAATTAGAGCCATTGATCTAAGGGAGATGGATGGCTGTGATTGAGTGTAGTAATTAAGGTAGTAACTACAATATTATGGAAAAAATATAAAAAATCCTCTTTCCTCCCTTAATTAACTCTAACTGCTAACACGTTCTCTTTCATCCCATTCAATTTTTTCATTCAAACACCCGCCTAACAAAAACCCTTCATCTTCATCATCCCCGACTTCTGACTTCTGACTTCACCTCAAACTCAATCGCTCAACTCAAGCACACCCGACTTCTTAATCCTGACTTCATTCCTCGACCTTGCACCCGACTTCATTCAAACTCAATCGCTCATCTTCAACTCGAGCAAGGTTACATTGAAGCAATTTTTGTAACTTTAGCAAACATAATCATCAGGCTGCATAATACAAGGTAACTCGCTAATGCTCGATTGTTGTACTGAAAAACTAGGTTTAGTTTACATTTTTATCTGATTTAATTAATTTTTTTCGTTAATTATTGATTTATTAACTTTGCTGTGTTTGTGCCCTATAATTAATTGGTTTCACTAAAGACTGTTGCGGCATCTGGGTTTAATTGAATTCAACTGCAGACGAAAATATTTCGAATGTTACTTTAATGCGCATACGCTCTTACTGTAATAAAGTTGATGTGTTACTGTAAGAGGTCGCTTAGTTATAGTGTTACATGTATGGTGTTATTTCAAAGACGACCATGTATTACTGTAATGCAGAAGACGTGTTACTCTAACTCTCATCTTCGTGCTACTTTGAATCCTTGTATACTGGTACACTCGATTATGTAGATTTGTTACTCTAATTCCCTTCTTATGTTACTCTAACACTTTCTTTGTGTTACTTTAACGCTTACCAGCTGTGCTTGCATTTTTTGGTGTTAATGTAACACTTATGGTGTTACTTTAAAGAATTTATTGTGTTACTGTAACACATGTTAATGTACGAGGACCGTACATTCCACCACATAGACCTCGAGAGGAAGGTCAATAGACGATATCTGGTGGTCCAACTTGCAGCCACACTTCCATTGGCAGACAAGAACAAGGTGCGGGAGCGGTTGTTGGAAAATGTAGATAAGTACGTCGACAAGCGGCAAAAGATCATATCAACAATGAATGCTCCCAAGAGCAAGCCAACAAAGGGTCGGAAAAAATAATATGTTTAATGAATCATGTCATCTTTTTTCTAACTATGAATTAATGGTTTGTATTCTTTAGATACTTATGTACATTGGTATTTTACCTATCACCAATGTAACAAAGCTACTACTATGGCAATGAATGAAGTTTACCAAAGATATATATATATATGTGGTTTCATAATCAGTGTGTTACATTGACGCATTAGAACTGTTACTTTAATGAACAAATGATGTTACTCTAAGTAATTAATGGTTACTTTAACATATTTACTTACGTAAGCCATTGAACAAAATACAGTAACATTGGACTTTACATTACTGAAGTTAACCCAATTTTCTTTTGTCTTATAATCGGTGTGTTACACCGAAGCACTTTAAATGTTACTTTAATGAACAAATGTTGGTACTTTGTTAATGAATGGAACTAATCCAAGTTATCCTCAGTTACTTTGGCAATGATTTGTTCTAAACAACGCTGCTGTCCTCAGTTACTTCAATGCATTGTTTCTGTTACTGTAACAGACGAATAGTGTTACTTCGACACACATGAGATGTTACTCTAACAAAAAAACACATGTATTAAATAAAATTTAAAGTTAATTGCAACGTAGCACAGTGCTATGTGTAAAAAAATGTGTACAAAATCAGTTAACAACTTTCACAGTTGCAGGTGTATTGTTAACAGCTTTAACAGATTTCGTAAAGCCCCGTCTGTTTCAGACTAGGAGCTTTGACTTTATCTCACCGCCGTACCATCGCTTTGTGGTATACTTTCTCACATCAAATCCGCAAGCCAGCGCATAGATTTTGTAAAATTTCACAGCCTCATCAATTGTTATGAATACTTGCTCTATGTACGGAGTGAAAACCTCACCCACATCTCTGCACCATTCCTGTGCATTCGGTTCTTTGCCAATGCTTCCTGCAAGAAATTAAAAAACGTTACGCCCATGGACACAAGTGTTACTTCAACTCTTAAGTTGTGTTACTTTAACTATTAAAGGATGTTACTTCAACAACAGTGCCAAAAATCCTTTTCAATGTTACGTGTTTGTGTTACTCTAATTAGAATTAGGTATTACTGTAATTCATAACTAGTGTTACTTCAATGTCATGTCTGCTTCAACATAAAGCAAAAAAATAATATCAGTGAAACAATAATATCAATGAACCATTGTGATTAATCCATGATTAATCAACTGAATAAAATTCCACCTTTTCCAGTGTTGTCCTGTGCGTTTGCATCTTTGCCAAAACCACCAGCACAAACAGCATTACACCCATGCAAATAATGTGTTACTACAATTCCTAAGTGGTGTTACTCTAACGAGTACAATACGTTACTCTAACATCATCATCAAAACCCATTTTCTCGACATTCATTTGTGTTACTGTAATTGCAATTAAGTGTTACTTTAACGTAGGAGGCATGTTACTTCAACGACGTTTATGCGTTAATTGAAATCAAAACAATAGTATCAGTGGATATCATGGAAAATCTAAATAAAAAGCGTAAAGCCCTGGAATCTATAAAGATCGAGAGAGCAAATAACCATTGATACGAAACTCTGATATCAAAACGCAAATTCATACGAAACTGAGATACGTAATGACAATGAAAGCACTATAAACATGAAAATCGACGTAAAAAAAATGCAAATTGACGGGATAAGCCATTGATATCAAAACACAAATTGAAAGCAATATAACCATTGATATCCATGAATAAAAATTGAATCAAAACTTGAAAGAAATATAAAAACTCACCATTGTTATACTCGATCAGTTGCTTATCAAAAATTGAAGAAGATGACGCGGTCATTGAATCCATTGTAGCAGGATTTTGAGAACAAAATTGATGAAAGAACGTGAATGAAGGAAGGGTTTTTTTTAGGTTTGAATGAACGTAAATGATGAATGAACGTGATCAAGGGAGTTATTGTTTCCTAAATTCATGGGAGCTATTTTAGGAACGTAAATCTCTTTTTTTTAATGCAATTTCTAGATGCATCTTGTCCATCCATCCTCATCCCATCCATTGGATGGGATGAGGACTTAGGGACTCATCTAGAGTAAAGGACTCATAAGAGCCTTACTCTCTCTCTCTCTCTCTCTCTCTCTCTCTCTCTCTATATATATATATATATATATATATATATATATATATATATATATATATATAGAGAGAGAGAGAGAGAGAGAGAGAGAGAAGGGATCAAATAAGTTCACCACATGCAACTAAGTCTATATTAAAGTTACAGTTGACATACGTTGAAGTTGCATTTGTTCAAGATTGATATGTAACTATAACATTCAGCACTGTTATCACTTCAAGTGATAAAGTGCAACTTTAACACTCATCTCGTGTAACTTTAAGCACTTTTTGTGTAACTTTAACACTGGAACTTATGAACTTATAAGAGTTGTTGGCCTTATGTGAACCTATCTCTCTCTCTCTCTCTCTCTCTCTCTCTCTCTATATATATATATATATATATATATATATATATATATATATTCGCTTCGCTTCTATCCAGAACCGTAGCCATTTATTTCTGCCTTCGGTTTTTTAAAACAACTAAAACCTTTTTGTACATACTTTTGGCTTCAATCTTATTAGGGAAACATAACTGTTTATTTTTGGCTTTGGTTGTTTATAAACAAGCGTAGCCACTTTATAAATCATATTCTATCCACATAAAAGTCTGCAGTTATTAACAACAACCAAAGCCTTTTCTATTAGCCAAATCTAGTTTTTCTACTAGTGCTTGTTGATTTTGAAAGTTCCCTTGGAACCCTTGAGAACTGCTTTGATTTAGGCCTTGAAAGTTACCTTGATTGTGATTTTGGTAACCTTGGTTGTTTTGGAACCCTTGAGAGTGTTGGTTTCCTTGGAAACCACCTTGTTGAGCTTGATGATTAAAGTTCCCTTGATTATCGAACCCTTGTTGATTGTTGAAGGCACCTTAGTTTTGGTAAGCATTTTGTTGTTGGAAGTTGTTAAAAGGCCTTTGATTGCCTTGGTAACCTTGGTAGCCTTAATTGTCCCTTAAGGGAGAAGCAACATATGATGGACGGTGATGTTGTAGAGCTTGTTGTTGAGAGGCTTGGAACATATGAGGATTTTGCACATTTTGAGCCTTGTAAGTAGAGTATGGGGCACCATCTTTGTATGCTTGAAAAGCATTCACTTGCTCAATGCTACTTCTACAATGTTGAGGCTCATGTCCATATATCCCACAAATCTCACATATCCCATAATAAGAGGTTGGAGAAACCATCCTCATAGCATTAACTTGATGGATAGATTGTTCGTTGGAGGAACTTGTGCCTTGAGCTTGAATTAAGTGACCTTGGAGCTTCTTATCAATAGTATCCATATGAATCTTCAATTGAGCCCCAAGATCGGCACTAAGTTGTGAGATTGCACCGAGCTCATGTCTTCCCCATCTATTTGCCTTTCTAGGCCTAGAATATTGAGAATTGTGAACCACCATTGCTTCAATTCTAGACCATGTTTGATCATCCTCGACCTCGGTAAACCTTCCATTGGAACCCATGTTGAGTATAGCCCTAGAATCTTCATATAAACCATTCCAAAATTGTTGGACAAGAAACCATTGCGACAACCCATAATGGGGGCAAGATCGGACCAAGGCGTTAAACCTTTCCCATGACTCATAAAGACTCTCCTCATCCCGTTGTTGAAAACCGGTGATGGAGGCTCTTAGCAAGTTTGTCTTCTCGGGAGGGTAGAACTTTTGGTAAAAGGCTAATGCCAGCTTCTTCCATGTATCCATTCCCATGGCCGCCTTATCGAGACTCTTAAACCATTGCTTAGCTTTTCCAATAAGAGAGAACGGGAAAAGAACCCATCGAATTTGATCTTGAGTAATCCCGGTTTGAGAGATAGCATCACAATAATCGGAGAATGTCTCCATATGTTGGTGCGGGTCTTCGGTGGGCAAACCACTAAATTGATTTCTCTCTACTAGTTGAATAAACTGTGTCTTGTCCACAAAATTTCCGGCATAAGCGGCCGGTAGAGTGCTCGGTCCCGACAAGACATCCTCGGTGAAAGTAGAGTGAGATGAGAACTTTGGCATGTTTGGATGTAAGGGAGATGACGGTGTAGAACTTGATATAGATGTTGAAGGAGACCTAGGTGGAGAAGAGTGAATAGATGTACCAAAGGGATTGATGAAGGTCCCTTCGGTGGTCTCTCGAGATGCTTTGTTTAAGTCAAATCCTTGAGTTTGTTCTTCAATGTTGTTGCTTGTACCCGGTTGGGAATTTCTAACTCCAGCAATTGTCCGTTGGCGAAAGACTTTAAAGAGTCTTTCCGGCTATGGATTGAAGAGAAAGAAGTCGTCTCCCCTCCTAGGCATGCACTACACACTTGGAACAGACGTGAGAACACCTAGTGCTTTATGGGCACTAGGTAGAGACAATAAACGCACACAACAAAAGAAAAAGAAAGAAGAACACACAAAAACGGTAACTAAGTCAAGAAAATAAGCAAACAAAGTCTAAACAAACACCGTCCCCGGCAACGGCGCCAAATTGATGGTGAGATTTGTCGTGGATTCCGATACCAAATAAAACCAACTAATCCTAACTAGTAGCTATGGTAAGTCGGGTCGAACCACAAGGACGGAAAAGAAGTTTAGACTAGAGTTCACCTAAGGACTAGACTAAGTCACAAGGAAACAAGGAAGAGGAATTAACGAAAAATGATTAACTACAACGATTACTAGGCTAGGGAACAAGACTAAACAAACTAAGACAATGAAAAGAGAATAAAACTATGATTATGAACGAACTAATGATGACATAAACTAAACGAATGAACTAGAACTAAATTCAAACAACAAACTAGAGGAATAATAGCTAAGATGAAGAAGAAATCAATAAGAAAAGGACAAGGATAAGGTCGGGTTCAAGGGTATCGAAAATATCAAGAGAAAGTAAGAATGTAGGGGTAGTCAAGCTATCTAGGCATAATCCGGGCTCTCGCACCAAAACTGTCCTAGAGGTCTCCCGCTCTCGCGCAAAAACCCATCCTAGCAACATACAAGGTCACAAGAAGAAGGCAAGAAAACATGCATTTGCAACTACAAGTCATTCAAGCATTTCATCAAACATGACACATGCATTTGATGGTAGGGATTTGCCGTGGGTCCTAACCGTCAATATTAAACCGACTATTCCTAGTGGGTAGCTAGGGCAAGTGGGGTCGATATCCACGGGGACGGTAGAGTAAGGTCTAGACTAGGTCCGCTAAAAACTAGGCTAAGTCACACAAACAAACACAAAGAGGGCGATAAATGGTAAACTATGGTGGTGGAAGAGGTATGACTAAGCTAGCGATGAACTAGACTAAAACGAAGCTAAACAATACTAAAACGACGATGACTAACTAAGACGATGGATCAAATATGGAAAGGAAGTGGGGTAGGTCGGGTTCATAAGAGTAGAAGGGTGATTTGGGTGATCAGGGGTGTAGGTGCCTCCTAATTGCTAGAGTCGGTCCGGGCTCTCGCAACTTAGACCGATGTCAAGGTGGGTCCGGGCTCTCGCAACATAGACCCTAGTCGGCACTCTCGTGACTATGACTATTCTCAACATGCTCACACAATAGACAAGCAATGGGAAGATGAACACAAGCATGGGAAGCATGGCCACTACAACTCACACAAGCATAACATCAAACACATAGAGTGCCTATAATGAGTCTAACAACAAAGATGAAACCTTTACCCCTAATCAACCCTAATCTCCCATAATCTACCCTTAATCCCCCTACTAACCCCACAAGTAATCTACTCACTCATTATCAATGAAAAACTAACAATAATAAGAGGAAACAACATTAACATCCAAACATCCATAATGAACAATAACTATGACAATAAACAAATTATAAAGATTCAAACATGATTAACAAACTAAGAACAAGATTAAATAAGAGAAGAAGATTATACCAACAAACAATGGATGAAAAAGAAGAGAACTTGTATTAATGAGAAACCCAAATACAATCCCAAGGTTGTCAATCTTGGAACAATCTTCAAGAATCCCTTAATCCAAGAACTAATTACTCTAGATTAACTAAGAATTAACTAAGATTAAAGAGAGATTAAGATTAATGTGTGAGAGTAAATCTAGGGTTTTGGAGGCTTAAACTAATGTAGGGTAACATAAGATGTCTTAAAATTACAAGAAGGGAGTATATATATGGGTACAAGAATGAAGGAGAAGAAAAGAACAAATGCGGGTGAGCTGTAGCCCATCCCGACCGGGACGAATCATCCCGATCGGGAAGGGTTCTTCCGTCCCGATCGGGAAGGGCTCAACCCGACCGGGAAGGGCCCACAGTGGCGCTTCTAAATGTGCCTCCCTTCCCGATCGGGAAGGCTATTATCCCGACCGAGAAGGGTCTTGTATGCCTTCAATAAGAGCTCTAGGGTCCCTCCTTGTATCTTATGGGATTCCCATCGATTCTCGAGACTCGGGATCGGGTCTCGGAGGCTCGGGATTGGGACCCAAGGTCTCGGGGTCGATTCCAAGGCCTCGAGTCATCGTTCCTTTATCTCGTTGGCTCCAAAAAGTGTATGTATTGAGTCGGAATCACTCCAACTCTTTCAAATCGGGCTCGGGAACCTGAAACGGACTAAAGGAAACATAAGAAGCCCATGAATCGCTCCAAAGGAGCGATTCCACAAGGAAAAAGGGACCAGAACACAACAAATAAGCATTACAAACTACACTTATCAACTCCCCCACACTTAACCCTTACTCGCCCTCGAGTAAGCACACACTAACTACTAAACTATCCGAATGGGTATTTGCGCACCCTACGCCCCTTCAACTCACGCGAGTGCACTTAGAGGACAAGTGCACTCCGCAAGGCAAGTTGGGTCTTGCGACGAAACTGTGGATGCAACCGGACACAAAACACATAAACAAACAAACACACAAACAAACACATAATCAGTTGCACCCAAAACAAAAGAAATACCGCTTCCCTCAAAAAGCGGTGAATGAAACACCGGTTTAGGACTCGAGGTAAGTGACAACGTTCCCAAGCTAGCAATACAAACCAAGTTGGACTAAATCCTAATAGTATGACGGTAAAGCAACAAAAACGTTGGTAACTTACCTAGGTCCTCCTAACTTTCTAAAAACGTACTACGGAACGATCGGCGGAGTGGAAAAGTGAAGAACCACGGTGTTAGTCGACACTGTAGGTAAGTGAGACCCCGCCCCTTTAGCATGAGCCAAGAGGGTCGTCCCGTGTCCAAAACCGCCTAACTAGTCCAAGTAAAAAGGTGGAAATATGCACAATGAGGGAAGACCGACTAATGCCGCGATCATCCTTCCTAGGGACTTGGTCCTTTGGTAGGCTCTTCACGGCAAAAGTCGGAAAAAGGCTTATTTTTGTGGGGATTTCTTTTTTTTTTGTGAGACGGGTTTTCTTTTGGCATTTTCTTTCTTTTTGACGTTTTTGCTTTGTTTGTTGCCATGCCATTTCTTTTTTCTTCTTTTCTATTTTCTTTTTGGCTTTCGTGCCTTTTCTTTTTCTTCATTCTTTTCTTTCTTTCATTTTTTTCTTTCTTTTTCTTTTCTTTGCCCTTTTGGCAAGATTTGGCATTTTTGGCATTTTGACAATCAAGAAAGAGAGAATCAACAAATTGCATTTTATTGTGTGTGTATGTGAGGAAGGTAGGGAAATGGGTAAGTCGGGACGGGCCCTTCCCTTCAAACCCACAAAAAGTGGATAACTTGGACTAATCAAACAATCTTAGACACGGTCACCTAGGGGACGAGACTCGGTAACCAAGGGCTTTTCACGCCGTGGGTGGTCATAATGGTCAAAATGCAAATCCCGCAGTAAATCCCTAGTAAGCTAGATGGACTCAAGGTAAAGGACCAACGAATTCATTGATTTAGGGTCATTCTACTAGACTAAAGTCCAAGACTCGATTTACACTACTAAAAAGGGAAAGTACACACTTACACACTAGCCTCTAAACCGGGTTTTCGAAAACGGTTTACGCACATGACACACAACACAAAACGAAGACACGACGAAAACGAACGAAAAAAGAAGTAAAAGCAACAAAACAAGAACAAAACAAAACGAACACATACAAAACACAAACACCACCCCAAATTTCCAAACAAGTCACCAAATCACCACAAATATGTACAAGCTCCACCCGAGCATACCACAACACATATCTCCTCCAAACTCCACAAGAAATAAAGAGGAAAAAGGGTTGAAAAGATGTTACCGGGTGTCTTGAAAGCTCTCCAAAGCTAGCGGCGAATAAGCGACCTATAAGGAAAAAGGGAGGCAAAACATGCACACAAACAAATATACGACACAAAAACACAAAATGAAAACACAAAAGAGAAAATCTTTTTGATTTTTGTAAAAAAAATTCAAATTTTTAGGGATTTTAAGATTTTTTAGAAAAAAGGGAAAATAATACTAACTATGATAGAATATCGCTCCCCCACACTTAAATCGAGAAATGTCCTCATATGCTCAATCGTAGTGTGCGGAGAGACAAAAGAAAAGAAAATAAACTACGAAAATAAAGCTAAAATTAAAAACAAAGTGGAGAAAAAGGTAGAAGGTGTCCGGCCGGGGTGTAGTCAAGTCACCATGGGCCGAGACGAGAAAAAGATATGGAAGGGGGAAGAAAAATAAAAAGAAAGAAGTGAAAGGAAATGGGAGGGGAGGGCTAGGTGTAATCAAGTCACCTAGCCCGGATTCCGTCCAAATCCGACTAACTCCTAACAAGGGGTGAAAATCTTGTAGATGGACTAATTGATCGACTCGCGACGTAATCACGTCGTCGGGAGTCGGGAGCAACCAGACTATGGCCTCGAAGGCCCCTAGATACCGAGACTCAAGGGAAGGGGGCAAACAATGAAGAAGAAGCGATGAAAAGACGGAAAAGTAAGGATAGTTACCCAAACCGAGCGGCTAGTAACTCACTTGCTCCATCGTCTCGTCGATCATTAGAGGCTCATCGCTTTCTTTCTCGGTTGCCATCTTGCTTCACACTTGAAGAGAACTCACGGTATAGGTAGTAATGGTAGGGGGTGGGATTTGATGTGAGAGTTGGTGTAAAGCGAATAAGAAATGGAGTGAGGGCATGACAATGAAGTATATGGGGCATATGATAAGGCTAGGGTGGTTAGGGAGGTTGGGTGGGGGCATAAAACGGTTGGGTGGACTCGATTTGCGAAGAAGAATCACAAAGAGGGAGCAGAGGACCTTCCCGGTCGGGAAGGTTGATCCCGATAGGGTTAGCTCACCCGTCCCGGTCGGGATGCCTTCATCCCGGTCGGGAAGGACTCCCAGGAAGCACGAAAAGAGGTGCACCCTTCCCGATCGGGACGGCACCCTTCCCGATCGGGAAGCCTTACCCTTCCCGGTCGGGACGCCTCATCCCGGCCGGGATGGGTCTTCTTCGACCTCCACGATCTCAAAAACTTGTTCCAAGTTTCAAAAAGCCGACCCTCGTGCCTATAACCCAAGGTATACCATAGCCAATCCTCTCTAGGAGCGTTCTCACTTCACCTATCAAACAATACTCAAACACACATCAAACTCTCTCCCTCACAACGCTCATCAATCAATCCAAATAACAAGAATTCGCAAAAATCCAAAAAATTACAAGAAAGAGATATATACAATGGGACGGTTCTTGTGGAACTCCGTCAAACCAAGGTGGTGCTTTCTTCAATCTTTTTCATCAACCAAAACTAGTTCCATCTCCATCAAGGGCACGTAAGAACAAGTCTAAGGCCCTTGAGAAGTCTTCAATCAAGGTCGTAATGTAACCGACCACATCCCAAGGCTCCTCATGGCCTTGCCTTGACGTTCCCGGGACATCCCGTTCTTCCAAGTTCAACGACTTGAACTTGTACTTTTGGTCCTTGGGGATATACCCAAACGTCCACCGGTCCTCATGCGGCCCCAAGGGAGGCTCATCTTCTTCCTTGTCATTGCACTTCAACCTGTCATCAAGCCCATGAATTGGGCACTCATCTTCCTCCATATCGGAGTTGTCATCCTCAAGTATATAAGAGTACTTCTTCAAGCTTTGTTCCGGTTCACCCCCTAGATCGATGTCTTTCTTGGCTTGGATCATATTGCATGTCTCATCGCTAGTAAGCGAAGTGTTGCCTTGGAGGTCAAACACTATTTTCTCCTCGCCTAACTCAAATGTGATCCTACCGTTCTTCACATCGATCATGGCACCCGCGGTGTGTAGAAATGGGCGCCCAAGAATAATGGGAGTGTTGGCATCCTCCGGCGTGTCGAGCACAATGAAGTCGACCGGAATGAAGTATTTCCCCACTCGTACCGGTACGTCCTCTAACATTCCTAGTGGTCGATTGAATGATTTATCGGCCATTTGGAGGGTGAAGGACGTACATTTCAACTCCTTCATTCCGAGTCGGCAACAAATAGAATAGGGGATGATGCTCACACTCGCGCCCAAGTCACATAACGCATTCTTAATCAAGAAGTTGCCTATGGTGCAAGGGATCGAAAAACTACCCGGATCCTTCAACTTCGGAAGTGTGGAACCTTGTATGAGCTTGCTCACCACCCTCGTGAACGCTACGGTCTCTTCCTTGTCAACGGATCTCTTCCTAGCTAGGAATTCTCTCATAAATCTTCCATATGCCGGGATTTGGGTAAGTAGTTCGGTGAACGGGACGCTAACATCCAATTTCTTCACAATACTAAGGAACTTGTCGTAGTGAGTGTCCACCTTAGTCTTCGTTTGCCTCGATGGGTAAGGCAACTTGATTTGGTACTTGTTTTGATCATTAAGGGTGGACTCTTCAAAGGACACTTTCCTTTTTCCCTTGTCTTTCTCTTGAAGAGGAGGAGGGTTGTCTTCTTGAGGTTTCTCGGCCTCCCATAAGACTTGCTCCTCAATTGGAATGTCAAAGCTTGCATTATCTTGAGAGGGGGGGGTATGACTTCTTGTCTTGGTTCTTGCTCACTAGGATATGGAGGGGAGTCATAAGAGGTACCTCTCCTTGTGGTGATGGCATTTACATGCTCAAATGTCGGTGTTTCACCTTGAGAAGGTAGTTGCCCCTTTTGCCTTGAGGAGCTCCCCGAAGCTAGTTGAGATATTTGATTCTCAAGTATCTTCATACGGGTATCTCTCATCGCGTTTTCCCCTTGAATATAAGTGAAGAGCTCATGATGATTCCTTGACATATCCACTTGACTTTGTTGCAAATCTTGATTACTCTTTTGTATTTCCATCAAAGTCTTTTGAATGTCGAAGTTCCGAGGTGGGGATGATGGAATATGCGGAGTATCGGTGAGGGCTAATGGTGTACTGTAGTCATGAATAGGAGACCGGCTCCTAGGCTTACTTTGTTGATTGCCTTGTGTTGCTTGTTGTTGTTGATGGTTCCCTTGGAACCCATGAGAATTACCATGTTGTTGATGTTGGTTCCCTTGGAACCCATGAAAGTTGCCTTGATTAAGGCCTTGGTTGTGGTTTTGTTGTTGTTGGAAGCCTTGGTTTCCTTTGAAACCGCCTTGATTGGAGTTCCCTTGTTGAAACCCATGCTTGTTGTTGAAGTTGCCATGGTTATTTTGCTTGAAATTGTTGAAGGGTCCTTGATTACCCCCATAACCTTGGTAACCTTCATTGTTGTCCCGTAAGGGAGGTGGAACATATGGACGATGTTGTTGTTGATGTTGAAAGGATTGTTGTTGGGGAACTTGTTGGGAAGCTTGGAATTGATTAGAATAAGAGGTACCTTGCTTGAACGCTTGGAATGCGTTCACTTGCTCGATACTTCCACGGCAATACATAGGCTCATGTCCAACTATTCCACTAGTATCGCACATCCCGTAGTAAGGTAAAGGAGGTGCAAACCCCAACGCATTCACTTCTTGAATCGGTTGATGGTGGGAGGAACTAGTGCCTTGGACTTGGTCGAGGTGGCTTTGGAGCTTCTTGTCAATAGTCTCCATGTGTGTTTTCAATTGATCTCCAAGGTCAATGCTTAATTGAGTGATAGCATCGACCTCATGTATGCCTCCTCGATGTGCCTTCCTAGGCCTAGAGTATTGCGAATTATGCACCGCCATCTCTTCGATTCTTGCCCATGTTTGGTCGTCATCGACCTCGGTAAACCTACCATTGGAGCCCATATTAAGAGTGGCTCTCGAGTCCTCATAAAGACCATTCCAAAATTGTTGCACCAAGAACCATTGTGAGAGTCCATGATGAGGGCACGATCTTACCAAAGACTTAAACCGCTCCCAAGCTTCATATAGGCTCTCTTCATCCCTTTGTTGGAACCCGGTGATGGAGGCCCTAAGCAAGTTCGTCTTTTCCGGAGGGTAAAATTTTTGGTAGAACGCCAAGGCAAGCTTTTTCCAAGTATCGATCCCCATGGTTGCCCTATCGAGACTCTTGATCCATTGCTTCGCTTTTCCAATAAGAGAAAACGGGAAGAGTACCTATCGAATTTGATCTTGAGTAACCCCGGTTTGAGATATAGCGTCACAATAATCGGAGAAAGTCTCCATATGTTGGTGCGGGTCTTCGGTGGGCAAACCACTAAATGGGCTCCTCTCCACAAGTTGGATAAATTGAGTCTTTGCCACAAAATTCCCGGTATAGGCTTCCGGTAATGCACTCGGTCCCGGCAAGACATCCTCGGTGAATGTAGAGTGAGAGGAAAACTTAGGCATTCTTGGATGTAAGGGAGAAGATGGCGGTGTAGAGAGTGTTGATGTAGATGAAGAGGGGGAACTAGAAGAAGAATCACCGAAGGGGTTGATGAAGGTCCCTCCGGCCGTCTCTCGAGGTGAAATGTTCAAGTCGGCTCCTTGGGCTTGCCCTTGATGAGTGGTGCTTGCACTTGGTTGAGAGATCCTAACCCGATTAATCGTCCGTTGGCGAAAGGCTCGAAAGAGTCTCTCTGGCTCTGGATTAAAGAGATAGAAGTCGCCTCCCCTCCTAGGCATACACTACACACTAGAACAAACGTAAGAACACCTAGTGCTTTATGGGCACTAGGCAACGACAATAACAAACACAACTAGAGACAAAGAGAAAAGAAAGCTAAGAAAAGAAGAGAAACTAGAAAATATTCACAAGAGAAGATGGGAGAGCACAAAGAAGGGTAACTAAGTCTAGAAATAAGCAAACAAAACAATGTACCGTCCCCGGCAACGGCGCCAAATTGATGGTAGTGATTTGCCGTGGGTCCTAACCGTCAATATTAAACCGACTATTCCTAGTGGGTAGCTAGGGCAAGTGGGGTCGATATCCACGGGGACGGTAGAGTAAGGTCTAGACTAGGTCCGCTAAAAACTAGGCTAAGTCACACAAACAAACACAAAGAGGGCGATAAATGGTAAACTATGGTGGTGGAAGAGGTATGACTAAGCTAGCGATGAACTAGACTAAAACGAAGCTAAACAATACTAAAACGACGATGACTAACTAAGACGATGGATCAAATATGGAAAGGAAGTGGGGTAGGTCGGGTTCATAAGAGTAGAAGGGTGATTTGGGTGATCAAGGGTGTAGGTGCCTCCTAATTGCTAGAGTCGGTCCGGGCTCTCGCAACTTAGACCGATGTCAAGGTGGGTCCGGGCTCTCCCAACTTAGACCCTAGTCGGCACTCTCGTGACTATGACTATTCTCAACATGCTCACACAATAGACAAGCAATGGGAAGATGAACACAAGCATGGGAAGCATGGCCACTACAACTCACACAAGCATAACATCAAACACATAGAGTGCCTATAATGAGTCTAACAACAAAGATGAAACCTTTACCCCTAATCAACCCTAATCACCCATAATCTACCCTTAATCCCCCTACTAACCCCACAAGTAATCTACTCACTCATTATCAATGAAAAACTAACAATAATAAGAGGAAACAACATAAACATCCAAACATCCATAATGAACAATAACTATGACAATAAACAAATTATAAAGATTCAAACTTGATTAACAAACTAAGAACAAGATTAAATAAGAGAAGAAGATTATACCAACAAACAATGGATGAAAAAGAAGAGAACTTGTATTAATGAGAAACCCAAATACAATCCCAAGGTTGTCAATCTTGGAACAATCTTCAAGAATCCCTTAATCCAAGAACTAATTACTCTAGATTAACTAAGAATTAACTATGATTAAAGAGAGATTAAGATTAATGTGTGAGAGTAAATCTAGGGTTTTGGAGGCTTAAACTAATGTAGGGTAACATAAGATGTCTTAAAATTACAAGAAGGGAGTATATATATGGGTACAAGAATGAAGGAGAAGAAAAGAAGAAATGCGGGTGAGCTGTAGCCCATCCCGACCGGGACGAATCATCCCGATCGGGAAGGGTTCTTCCGTCCCGATCGGGAAGGGCTCAACCAGACCGGGAAGGGCCCACAGTGGCGCTTCTAAATGTGCCTCCCTTCCCGATCGGGAAGGCTATTATCCCGACCGGGAAGGGTCTTGTATGCCTTCAATAAGAGCTCTAGGGTCCCTCCTTGTATCTTATGGGATTCCCGTCGATTCTCGGGACTCGGGATCGGGTCTCGGAGGCTCGGGATTGGGACCCAAGGTCTCGGGGTTGATTCCAAGGCCTCGAGTCATCGTTCCTTTATCTCGTTGGCTCCAAAAAGTGTATGTATTGAGTCGGAATCACTCCAACTCTTCCAAATCGGGCTCGGGAACCTGAAACGGACTAAAGGAAACATAAGAAGCCCATGAATCGCTCCAAAGGAGCGATTCCACAAGGAAAAAGGGACCAAAACACAACAAATAAGCATTACAAACTACACTTATCAGCATTCAACCAAGAAGCAACCTAAACAACCACCAACACCCTACACAAACCCTTAATCACCCATGAAGACACCAATCCCGCTACTAATCCTAACAAGAGGACTACTCACTCATGTTCAAGATAGTAAAGCCAACAACCATAATGAAATAAGCATAAACATGGACATTCATAATGGAATATTGAAGATTACTAAGCATAAACTGTAATCCCCTAGAAATTCTAACGCGATACAGTGGCGGAAACACTGTAGAGTCGGGATTAAAACACTCTGTAACTATGTCTTAGTAAAATTAAAATGGTAAATTCAAACAATAGGCCTTCACTAAAATAGCCAAAATTTAAAACAATCCACAAAAGGGGTTTGAACAACCCATAAGACATAATGATTAAAACGAACAAGCAGGATCTACACTGCTCGCTAGCCCACACCCGGAAACACATATACCTGCCATGTTAAAACATAACAGCCACAATCAGTGGGGAGCAACCTCAACGTTCTCCCAGCCGTATAACAGGATTTTGAAACTGTAATTACTACAAAAGAAAAATAGTAAAACTGAAAATCAGTAAAACCTTATAAGGAAAATAAGCTTTCAGTGAAAAACTTCACGTAACGAAACAATATAAGAAAAATGAGTTTTCCGAAGAAAACATAAAACATTTGCCAACCTGCAAATCAAATTATATCGATAAAAATAAAAATATTCAAAATGGCGTTATGGAAATTCGATCAGTGTGTACAAGGCTAGACTTTCACTAGGATAATACTGGAAACTAGCTTTGAGAACTGTAGACTTAACTCATAACAGAATCCAGTCTCTAACTAGGCAACTCAACTATAACAGGACTGCGTGCAGCGAGGTCCTGGTTTAAGTAGTATACACCCCTCCTGGATACAAACCATATCCAGTTAAACCCGACGCGACTTACACGATGCGATATCTAAGTTTAAGGGCACAATGCACACTCTCCTGAACACAAACCATGCTCAGTATAACAACCAATGTGTCCCATAAAGACACACCAGCCTTACAGTTGATGGCAAAACGTACATCCCAGACTATATTACTCTAACCACACACTTGTCCTTATTCCATAACTCCAAAACAAAGCCACTATCGATATTCAAAAGGATATAATCATTGTAAATAATAAGAGAACAAAAGGGAAAAAGGATCGTCTTCCAAAAGAGGAAACTTTCTATTTCAGGAAACTTCTATATTTAGAAACTTTACAAAAAATAGTATCATATCAAAATAGCGAAAATATTAGTTCAGACTAATAAAACATCTTTAGTAAAAGATATAGATTTATAAAACTAATACTTTCGGCCTTAACGATATTAATTGTTAAAGTAAGAACATTTGAGTTTATGAAATTATTGAAATATCATACAAGTGTTTATAAAATGATTAGAAATGTCTTAAACATTTTAATACTACTAATTAGGGTGTTTTCAAAATTTATAAAACTAAAATTCCCTAATTATTATTAGTTTTTCAACAATACGAACGTAAATAGGATTTTACGGCAAATATAAAAATAAATCTTTTAACGTCTTTTATTTAAATTAAACCATTAAAAAAATTCAGAATATGATAAGGGGTGATTTAACTCTCAAAGTTTCAGATTTAAATATTTTCAAAATTGCTGGAAAACTAATTCTTTTAGGTAAGACGAAGCATTTTAACGATAAATCGTAATTTTATCCAAAAACCATTACTATTAATTAAAGACTTTAATAAATAGTACAAAAATTACGTAAAATAGCAAAAATATTTTTATGGACATTCTGTCCAGAAAAGAAAAATTTCTAGAATACTTAGACTCTGTTTTTAAAGAGTTTTCTCGTTAATCGTCTAATCTCGACAATAACGATTAATAAAAATTGTAATTACAAAACGATTTACGTATTAATATCCAAAATTTATTATTAAACTTAAATATTATGATTTTACAGAAAATACTATTTTCCCAGATTTCCAAAAATGTCAGATTTAATAAATCCCGTTAAAATTGTCTTTTAAAACCGTTTTCACAATTAACGATTCCATTAATAAAACTTATCGTTCCTAACATTTTATTAAAGTACAAAAAAATCATAAAATTACATTTTATTATGAAATCATCAGAATCATATTTTTTTTCAGATTTAATCAAAAGACCAGAAATCGAGAATTTAAACGACAAACGCGGTTTTTAACGATAAACGATGATTTAAAGTGATTAATTAATTCACAAACTTAAAAATTTCGAAAAATTATGAACAAATTCATAAAATTCTTTTTCATCAGAAAGATTACCCACGTTAAAAATCAGATTAAAATAAAATGTTTAAGTACTAGAACTAAAAATCGGCTTTTAATCATTTTTGTTCGTAAACGGTAATAATTCAATGATCGATAACTAAAATATCAGAAAAATATCAAATTATTAGAAATCATCAAAAACTTCATTTTTACAGAATATAATCATATATTACAAGTTTAGGCCGAATATTACGAGTTTACAAATTAATATAACAATTTAATCGTTAATCTCGTAAAAGCGATAAAAATACCGAAACACGCAAATTTTCAACTTTTAAAAATTTTCCAGATTATATGAAATACATATATTGTTAAAAATGAAATATAAAACTTATACATGCAATTACACAATTAAAATCATGAAATACCGAGTAACATCGACGTTACCTCTAATCCAAATCAGAATCGATAATATACTCGTCGACCTCAGGATCGTCCACAATATCTTAACGAAAGGATCGGAATAAGGATGAATTCGACGATAAAGATGAGACGATTAGGACTCAAATTAAGCAAGAATCAGCCAAGTAGAGGAGGATGAATGTACTTGGCCAAGGGAAAGGAAAGATGATGTTGTATCAATTTTTTTTTAATGCACCGATGAATGTAAGGGAGAGAGGAATGGTTTTAAGCATAAATGGAATTAAAATGAATGAAGAATCCAATGTGTTACTAGCACAAGTTGGCTGGCCAAAAAAAGGATAAGGGAAGAATGAAGAGTTTGAGTATTAAAGCCTCAATTTAATGAAAAGAAAAGAATCTTATGTTTACGGTTTAATGTGATAAAATGAAACGTATAATAAAACATAGTTAAATTATGACAAGAAGCTTTGTCGGTCTAAAATATGAGGAAAAGGTCTCAAATAATTTATAAGTTGATAAAAAGAAGAATCGTAAAATAGTTAGAGGCATTTCAAAGCAATTCGAGTAATCCTCGCGTAAGAAGATAATTATTCGCGAAGCTTCGTAATTAAATCATTAATGGCTAAATTTTCGTAAATAAAAATATTTACTAGTTGAAAATATTATAAAAATATGTTTAGACATTTGTAGAAAAAGGAATAACTTAAATCCGAGATTAAAACATTAATTTGTAGAGAAATAGAATTCCTTGCGGAAAATAAATAGTTTACGAAGAAAACCAAATATATTTAAAAAAATTAAAATCCTTTAAAATATAATTAAATATCATTAAACTCAAGAATGAAAATAAATCTTGAAAAAATGAAGAAACATAAGGCCAAAATGTGACAGAGTTATGGCGAAGTCATAACGGAAAGGATAAAAACGCTAGGAAAAATAGCGGGTGTTACAATCCTCCCCACTAAAACAAAGTTTCGTCCTCGAAACAAAGATTAAGAAAAGAAAGACACCCGAGGTTTACCTTACTCGGAGAGATGAAAATACGTATTCCGCTCCGCATAAAAACAATTTTGGTTATAAAATAGAATTTAACAACTTTTATGGTGATACGAAATCGAATACAAATATTTATTCCAAGAAGATGAAAATACTTTAAATTAATGAAATTATAAAGTAAAGTTATTTGTTAAAATAACAACGTTAAATAACATTTGGAAACGAGCTCGAAGGAAATAGGCTAACCAAAACATTTTCAAAACAAAAGTAAAACAATTTGATTTATAAATTCGATAATATTTCCTTTTCTGATGAAAAAAAAAATTAGTTTGGAGAAATCAAATTTTGTAGATAGTAGAAATCGAACAAGTCGTCAAACATTTTTAATAACAGATTCAAAAGTCCACGAACAATAAAACGAAAACTAATTTCAAAACGTTAAAATTTCGAAAATGTTATCAAAGTAATTATGAAAGTTTTCAAAAATGTTATCAAATCTGAACGTAAAATAATTTCAAAAATGTTAAAACGTTTTATGTGATAATCATATAGAAATTGAAGTTTTTGGAAATATGGAAGTCCATATAAAATTCTGATTGCTTCAAAATAAAAATGTAATAATTTCGAAATAATTTAAAATAAATTATTAAAGTTTTTTGAAACAGATCTAAATATAAATATCAACCAAAGATAAAACAAAAGTGAAGTATAAAGTTCTTAAATTATAATTACAAAATTATTAAATTCCACGATATCCGAAAAGTTTAAGTTAGTCAAACTTTTTACAAAGCGGGCAAATTCACAATTAGAAATTATAACTCAAAATGTTAAAATTTTATGGTAGTCCTTTTTTTTTAAACAAGTCAAACTTTTTTATAAAAATAGGAAGTTCGAAAAATGGTTAACGGGTAAATAAAACAAGGATAAAATAAATTAAAACAAAAGTTTTCAAAATCGATAAATGTCAAAGAGGTTGGCAGCAATTGGGGTGACAGAATTTAAGAGAAGCAGAAAGGAAGACAGAGTTGAGAGTCAAACAGAGCTCTCAAGGATTATCGAAGAAATTAACCATCTCGAGATTCCTAGCACGACTCTCACAAACATGGGTTCCTAATTGGCCCATCAACAAACACTAAGTCCAATATCGGTACAGGGTGGTCCTACTTAATCTACAAACCTCCAAAATTATCAACTGCCATAGCCTCCAAAATTAATAAGTCTTACATACTTATATAATCTTTCAATTAGTATGGTAAGAATCCACAAATGATTTAAACTAATCCATTTATTAAGATTCCAACGGTCTTCAAAACACACCCAAACTCGCAATCGATAAGGTTTCTAAACTCGAAGCTCATAAGGTTTGAACTCGAAGTATACTCCAAATTTCTCGAGTAAGGAACACTAACAAGGTCCATCAATTTAACAAGGCTTGGGAACGAAATCCTCAAAAATGATCATCAACATATTTATAATGCCGCAAGTACAGGAGTTAGAAATGTATAACAAATCCTCAAACACGCTTAAATATATAGGTAATAGCGAACACTCACATCTTCAAATATGTCATTCGACTAATGTTTCTAGGAGTCCATCAAATTTTAAATCACCATGGTGCAACCACAATATATTTAATAACTCAACGAAGGCACAATCTTGTTGGTCAAAGAATTCTAACTTGAAAGTCCCAATAAGATGATCTGTATTATAGTGTTTCTCAAAACAACACAATAAGCCCAAATTATGATTGTGCAAGATATTTTTTTTCTTCAAGGTTAAGAGTAATTCATCCAGGTTAGATCACTCAACTACAAAGCTCGTAGGTTACAACCTTAGACAACAATCAATGATCTAATCCATAAGAAACACAAGAAATCTTTGTCAACGAAATTTATAACAACAATAATGGAAACCTTTAATGGTACCACAACACTCAGGCTAGGACTTTAAACAATACTCTATGATCCCAAATATTCGTGATGCACCCATCTGCAAATATGACATACTCTTACTACTCCAAAATATATTCAGCTCTAAGTACTCCACATAATATGGTAACCTATAACCCATGGTCAACACTTAAGGTACAATCCTAATTCCATTTATTAACTAATACCATTCAAATCAATCCTCAAAAGCTCACTAGATAGATAACAGAGTATACTCACAATCCTCAAACCATGTTACAATGGTTTACTAAACCTCAAACATCTATGACTTTTCACGGGGTCCACTAAGACGGAATTTGGTCAAACCAAGAATCTCAAGAGGAAAGATGGTAAAGTAAGAAAATTAGTCGATGATTTGCCTCAAGAATGAAGGCGAGAATTTATAAAAGAAGAGTTGAAAGAAGTGGAGGAAGAAGGAAAAGAATCAATGATCCTAGATAACTAAGATCTAAAACGAGATGGGAATGTTCGGATCTCTAAGGTTCCACAAAGGAAATCGCGGGATATCTTCTTCATCTCGTAGAGATACGAGAATACTAGAATTGGGTCTCTCCATCCGGATCCAAAGTGATTTCACATCTGAGTCTGTTGCACCATCACGGAACTAGAATCTACTCTTGATCATCTGGCAAGTGGCTTAAGCAAACTAAATCAGAGCTGAAGAGTCACCATTGGCATCTTTCTTGGAGCACCAAGTTGTCCACTCGAGTCAGCAGGCGTTGAGAGTTCTAAGTAGGTCTTGTCCCTATCTGGAGCACCATCATGTCAACCTCTTGTCCACTTATCTTCTTCTTGGACAAATAAAAAAAATATTCAATGCTAACCATTGAGTTTCAGGAACAGGAAAGCTAAACAAATAAGTTCTTACTTGTTTCTACCCATCTCTAATAATATTTTTACTTACTGTTTAAATAATTTACTGGTATTTTCCTTAATTTCAGGTGTAAGCGTTGGGAGCAGTGATGCTCCGATACCAACTGTAATCCCCTAGAAATTCTAACGTGATACAGTGGCGGAAACACTGTAGAGTCGGGATTAAAACACGCTGTAAATATGTCTTAGTAAAATTAAAATGGTAAAGTCAAACAATAGGCCTTAACTAAAATGACCAATATTTAAAACAATCCACAATAGGGGTTTGAACAACCCATAAGACATAATGATTAAAACGAACAAGCAGGATCTACACTGCACGCTAGCCTACACCCGGAAACACGTATACCTGCCATGTTAAAACATAACAGCCACAATCAGTGGGGAGCAACCTCAACGTTCTCCCTGCCGTATAACAGGATTTTGAAACTGTAATTACTACAAAAGAAAAATAGTAAAACTGAAAATCAGTAAAACCTTATAAGGAAAATAAGCTTTCAGTGAAAAACTTCACGTAACGAAACAATATAATAAAAATGAGTTTTCCAAAGAAAACATAAAACATTTGCCAACCTGCAAATCAAAATTATATCGATAAAAATAAAAATATTCAAAATGGCGTTATGGAAATTCGATCAGTGTGTACAAGGCTAGACTTTCACTAGGATAATACTTGAAACTAGCTTCGAGAACTGTAGACTTAACTCATAACAGAATCCAGTCTCTAACTAGGCAACTCAACTATAACAGGACTGCGTGCAGCGAGGTCCTGGTTTAAGTAGTATACACCCCTCCTGGATACAAACCATATCCAGTTCAACCCGACGCGACTTATACGATGCGATATCTAAGTTTAAGGGCACAATGCACACTCTCCTGAACACAAACCATGCTCAGTTTAACAACCAATGAGTCCCATAAAGACACACCAGCCTTACAGTTGATGGCAAAATGTACATCCCAGACTATATTACTCTAACCCCACACTTGTCCTTATTCCATAACTCCAAAACAAAGCCATTATCGATATTCAAAAGGATATAATCATTGTAAATAATAAGAGAACAAAAGGGAAAAAGGATCGCCTTCCAAAAGAGGAAACTTTCTATTTTAGGGAACTTCTATATTTAGAAACTTTACAAAAATAGCTTCATATCAAAATAGCAAAAATATTAGTTCAGACTAATAAAACATCTTTAGTAAAAGATATAGATTTATAAAACTAATACTTTCGGCCTTAACGATATTAATTGTTAAAGTAAGAACATTTGAGTTTATGAAATTATTGAAATATCATACAAGTGTTTATAAAATGATTAGAAATGTCTTAAATATTTTAATACTACTAATTAGCGTGTTTTCAAAATTTATAAAACTAAAATTCCCTAATTATTATTAGTTTTTCAACAATACGAACATAAATATGATTTTACGGCAAATGTAAAAATAAATATTTTAACGTCTTTTATTTAAATTAAACAATTAAACAAATTCAAAATATGATAAGGGGTTCTCTCAAAGTTTCAGATTTAAATATTTTCAAAATTGATGGAAAAATAATTCTTTTAGGTAAGACGAAGCATTTTAACGATAAATCGTAATTTTGTCCTAAAACCATTACTATTAATTAAAAACTTTAATAAATAGTACAATAATTACGTAAAATAGCAAAAATATTTTTATGGACATTTTGTCCAGAAAAGAAAAATTTCCAGAATACTTAGACTCGGATTTTAAAGAGTTTTCTCGTTAATCGTCTAATCTCGACAATAACGATTAATAAAAATAGTAATTACAAAACGATTTACGTATTAATATCCAAAATTTATTATTAAACTTAAATATTACTCCGTCCGATTCTTTAGATTCGCAACGTATTCCGTATTTGGCAAATTCATTAGATTTGCAACATTTCTATAATAGGTAAGTTTTTGTTTGGGTAAACTTTTTACTTTATTGGTGAGACCCACCATCTCCACTCACAATCTTATTATTTGTGCAAATAGTAAACGTTGCGAATCCAAAAAATCGGAGGGAGTATGATTTTACAGAAAATACTATTTTCCCAGATGATGGTAGAAATTTGTTACGTCCCTAACCGTCAATAAACTACCGATTACACCTAGTGGGTAGTTAGGGCAAGTCGGGATCGTATCCACGAGGACGGTATGGCGAAGTTTAGACTAGGTCGGCCTAAAACAAGACTATGCTACCAAACAAACACAAAGAAACGATAAATGGAAAACTATGGTGGAGGAGAAGTATGACAAAGCTAATGATGAACTAGGCTAAAACAATGCTAAACAATGATACTAGTGAAATGATGACTAGCTAAAAGGATGAAATCAAATAAGGAAGGAAGTGGGGTAGGTCGGGTTCATAGGAGTAGAAGGGTAATTGAGGTGATCAAGGGTATAGGTGTCTCCTAATTGCTAGGGTCGGTCCGGGCTCTCGCAACTTAGACCGATGTCAAGGTGGGTCCGGGCTCTCGCAACTTAGACCCTAGTCGGCACTCTCGTGACTATGCTATTCTCAACATTTCCACATAATAGACAAACAATGAGAAGATGAACACAAGTATGGGAAGCATGGCCACTACAACTCACATAAGCATATCAACAAACACATGGAGTGCCCACAATGTGACTAACAACAAAGTTTCACCCTTTTCCCTTAATCAACCCTAATCATCCATAATCTACCCCTAATCCCCCTACTAACCCCACAAGAATACTACTCACTCATTATAAAGAAGAAACCAAAAATGATAAGAGAAAACAAACTCGCTAAACACACATCCATTATGAACAACAATAACAATAACAATATGTAAAAGATGAAACTTGATTGAATAACTAAGAATAAGAGTAGAGATGGTTATACCAACAATAAGGAAGTGAAAAGATGCAATCTTGTATAAATAAGAACCCAAATAGAATCCCAAGGTTGTCAATCTTGGAACAATCTTCAAGAACTTCTTAATACATGATAAGTGTAGTTTGTAGTGCCTATTTCGTAGTGTTTTGGTCCCATTTTCCTTGTGGAATCGCTTGTTGGGAGCGTTTTATGGGCTACTTATGCTTCCTTTAGCTCGTTTCAGGTTCCCGAGACCATTCACGAAGAGTTGGAGCGATTCCGACTCAATACCTACACTTTTTGGAGCCAACGAAGCTAAGGAATGATCACTCGATGCCTTGGAGTCGACCCCGAGACCTTGGGACCCAATCTCGAGCCTCCGAGTCCCGAGAATCGATGGGAAGCCCATGAGAACCAAGGAGGGACCATAAAGTTCATATTGGAGGTCTACAAGACTCATCCCGGACGGGTATGGCCTCATCCCGTCCGGGATGAGGAAGCAAATGAAGAAGACGCTACTGTGGGTCCTTCCCGACCGGGAGCAACTCATCCCGGCCGGGACCAACCCCATCCCGACCGGGACCACCCCGTCTCGGCCGAGACGGGCCTGCTGCAGCTCCGCCTTTGTTTCTTTCTTCTCCTTTCCACTTGTAACCCTATATATACCCTTCCCTTGTTTTGTAAAGCATATGCACTGGATGAGACATTAAAACCCTAGACTACTTTAGGTTAGATTAGATTAGATTAGAGTAGATTGGTCGGTAATTAGTGGTTAATCTTAGATTAGTGCTTGTATTATTGGATCTCTTGAAGAATCCACCAAGATTGACAACCTTGGTGGAATTGTTTGGGTTTTCTTCTATGCAAGTGTTCTCCTTTTCCATTTCCTATGTAGTTTGGTACAATCTTCTTCTCTTTTTACTCTTAATCCTTTATTATTCATCAAGTTTGAATCTTTATTATTGTTTGCTCTTACTCTTGTTAGTTTGGTTGAGTTTGTAGATGTATGCTCTTGTTCTTATGTTGATTCCTCTTATTCTTGTTAGTTGTAGTTTGATTATGTTAGAGTAGTGTTCTTGCTAGGGTTAGTAAGGTGATTAGGGTGTTAATTGAATGATTAAGGAATTGTTAGAGATGTTGGTGGAAG
The DNA here is from genome assembly GCA_958450325.1 of Agrostemma githago. Classification (NCBI taxonomy): domain Eukaryota; kingdom Viridiplantae; phylum Streptophyta; class Magnoliopsida; order Caryophyllales; family Caryophyllaceae; genus Agrostemma; species Agrostemma githago. The sequence continues at coordinate 32,089,281 of OY288257.1, read as the reverse complement.
ATTTGGGTTTCTTCTTGGTTTGGTGCACATCACATGTTTGTTGAATGCTTGATTGACTAGTAGTTTCAAATACTTGTTTTTCTTGCCTTTCTCTTGTGGGTGATAGTTTGTTTGTGGGTTCGGTTCCCTCACTACGTATCGAGAGCCCGGTGAGGACGACCCCTAGGTCGGTCTAAGTAGCGGGAGCCCGGATGCGACCTAGCCACCATAGCGCGCTAGAACCCCGTTTGTCATGTGTGTCGCCGAGATGGGTTCTAGGTGGAACCTCTAGGTGGGTCTAAGTTGCGAGAGCCCGGACCAACCTAGATTACCCTACTACCTCCTTCGCTCTAGCTCTTCCCCGACCATTCTGTTGCCCCTTTGACCCCGACCTAATCCTAGCCCGTTTCTTTGTTTGTTTCTCCGGTACCTTAGTCTTAGTCTAGCTTTCTCCCCTTCTATCATTCTCTAGTTTAGCTTAGCTCGTTGACTTAGTCTCGTATTTGGGCCAACCTAGTCTAGGCTATACATTACCGTCCCCGTGGATTCGACCCGACTTGCCCTATCTACCCTAGTTAGGATTAGCCGGTTATATTATTGGCGGTGGGGATCTACGACAAATCCCTGCCATCAATTTGGCGTCGTTGCCGGGGACGGTGCTAGTTTAGACTTTGTTTTCCAATTTACTTGACTTTGTCTTTGTGTTTGTGTTTTCTTTTTTTTCTTTTTGTTACCTTGCTTCTTGTGTGTGTGAAGTTTACTTCTCTCTTGTCTAGTGCCCAAAAAGCACTAGGCTTCTCACGTTTGTTCTTAGTCTACTGTTTGTGCTTAGAGGTGGTGATTATCTTCTTCTTGCAACTCAGAGCCGCTTAAACGGACGGTTGCTAGAATGAGTGGTTTCCAACCGGGTATGAGCTACGATTTTCGAGCGAGCATGGGGTTTGATCTAAACTCCCCACACATGGAAGCCGATATGAGCTACCCCTCTTCTTCCATGAACCAAGGGTATGACATGACGTCCCCCTACCATTATCAAGCTTCTTGGGGTAATCAAGACGGGTATGATCTTCAAGGATATGAAAGCGGCTACCAACAAGTGAACTATTACCAATCCTATGATCATGGTGACTATTACTCAAGCTATGAATGTGAACCCACCATGTTCAATCAAGATTCACCTTATGGAAGCCAATACCCCCAAAACCCACAATATTACCCTACACCCCAACCACAATATGAACCCCATGACCCACAATACTACCAATCATCCCAACCTTGCTACCAACAATATGATGCCCCACCCCTTGGGCATCATCAAGATTATCAAGGAACTTTACAAGACCCCAATGACCACCAAATGCCGAGCTTGGTGTTTCATCAATCGATGCTTCAAATGCAAGGGAGCATCCAAGAAACGGCCATTCAATTGCGAAAAGAACAAGAGGAATTAATGGCCCAAATTCGAAGGGGAAACGAGGCGAGGAATGCTCAATTAAATGCATTATCGGTTCAAACCGTAATGACTTTATTCCGAGCATCGCAATTAGATGAAGGGTGCCCACTTGAGAAAGAGGAGCATCCTAACCATGAAGCCGCCAATGTAGTTCCCTTTGATAGAGAAGTTTGCTTTGAAGAACCTCAATCGTCTACCCAAAAAGAGACGAATGAGGAGATGACCCTTGGTGAAGGCAACATTGGTGAGAAATTGGAGGAGGATAGTGAGTTGGATGGGTTGGTAGAGTTTGTGAGGATGTTGGGTGAAATTGTTAGCCTCGAGTTGCCCTTGTCCGAGAATGTGGATAAGCATCAAGAGCCCCTAGCTAGTGAACCAAGCAATGACTTGGAGGAGATTGAAACCGCCGGTAGAAGTTTCGATCCTCTCCTCCAAGATGATGTGGGGCCGAGTGATGAAGATGGGGAACCACAACTTGAGGCAAGTGTGGGGGTGTGCAACAGAGGAAGTGAGGCCAAAACCGCTTTTTGTGCCTTGTTTTTTCGAGATGAAGCTTGCTTGTGATTGGAGACAATGCTTAGGGAGGAAGAGGTCGGTTAAGCTCGTAGGATGGATAGACCCCGGAGACTACTTTGAAGATGATTTTGGGTCTTGGGATTCCTACTTCTTGCCTCCTCCTTGGAGGCCGTGGAGGTTGGCTAAGCTCGAGCGCTTCTTGGGCCTTCACTATGATGTCGATAGCGCGTTCGACTTGCTCCTCCATGCCCTTGAGGGATACGGTTGAAGGAGAGTCCACCATCCTAGGTTTGATGGAGTTCCTAAAGAACCGTCATGTTGTATATTCCCCTCTCCTCTTCTTTAGAGTACTTGTGCTTGTATTTGTGATTTTTGTTTCTAGGACTCTTTTGTTTTTGTGGGATTCTTGTAATTGTTTTGGTATTTTGATGAGCGATGTGAGGGAGGGAATTTGATGTTGTATTTTGAGTTTATTGTGATAGGTGAAGTGAAGATGACTCCTTGAGAGGATTGGTTATCGATAGAACTTGGCTTGTGAGCAAGGAAGTCGGTTTTTGAAGCTTAGGATAAGCTTTTGGGTTTCTTGGAAGGCAAGATGGTCGATCCCGACCGGGAAGGATGAGCCATCCCGACCAGGAAGGAGCCGTCCCGATCGGGATAAGGGTGTTTATTTTCGAGCTTACTGGAGTGTCATCCCGACCGGGACGGAGGCTTCCCGACCGGGACGGGTGCGTCATCCCGATCGGGACCATCCATCCCGACCGGGATGGTCCTCTCCTCCCCTTTGAGCCTCTTCATCGGCACTTGACTCCACCCATCCATTGTATACCCCCTCCCAACCTCCTTACTCCTCCTTGTCTCTATCGTATGACCCGTACACCTCACTTTACACCGAGATCCACATCAATTTCTACCCCCCCCCCCCCCCAATACCATTACTACCTCTACCATGCGGTTTTATCAAGCTTGAAGCGGGATAACAACAAAGACGACAAGCAACGTGCCTACATTGATCTACGAGACGATGGAGCGAGTGAGTTACTAGCCGATTGGTTTGGGTAACTATCCTTACTTTTCCGTCTTTTATTGCTTGTTTTCCCCTTGTTTATCCCCTTCCCCTTGTACACTTATGTGTCTTGATGTCATGGTGGCCTTCGAGGCCTCGGTAGTGGTTGCTCTCGACTCCCGATGATGTTATTACGTCGAGAGTCAATCGAAAAATCCAAATTTTACAAGATTTTCACTTTCTTTTTTGAGGATTTAGTCGGATTTAGGCGGAATCCGGGCTAGGTGACTTGATTACACCTAGCCCTCCCCTCCCATTTCCTTTTATTTCCTTCTTTTATTTCTTCCCCCATCCATATCTTTTTCTCGTCTCGGCCCATGGTGACTTGACTACACCCCGGCCGGACACATTCTACCATTTCTTCACTTTATTTTTGATTTTTAGTTTTATTTTCGTAGTTTCTTTTTCTTTCTTTTGTCTCTCCGCACCCTACGATCGAGCATGAGGACATGGCTCAATTTAAGTGTGGGGGAGCGATATTCTAGTATAGTTTAGTTTATTTTCTTAGTTTTCGAAAAATCTTGAAAACCCTAAAAATTTGAAATTTTTTCACAAAAATCAAAAAAATATTTTCTTTTGTGTGTTTTCCTTTCATGTCCTTGTGTCATATATTCGTTTTGTTGTGTGTGTTTGCCTCCCTTTTCCTTATAGGTTGCTTAATCACCGTTGTTTGGAAAGCTTTGAAGACATCCGGTAACATCTTCTAACCCTTTTTCCCTCTTTACTCCTTGTGATGTTTGGAGAAGGTTGTGTTGAGGTGTGCTCGGGTGGAGCTTGTACAAGTTTGTGGTTGATTGGTGACTTGTGTGGAATATCGGAGTGGTGTTTGTTTTGTTCATTTGTTTATTTTTGTGTTGTTTTGTTTCTTTTGTCTCTTTTTCTTTCGTTCTCGTTGAGTCTTCATTTTGTGTGTGTTGTGTGTCTTGTGTGTAAACATTTTGCGAAAACCCGGTTTAGAGGCTAGTGTGTGAGTGTCTATTTTCCCTTCCTACTTGTATAAATCGATTTTTGGACTTTAATCTAGTAGAATGACCCTAAATCAATGATTTCGTTGGTCCTTTACCTTGAGTCCACCTAGCTTACTAGGAATTTACTACGGGATTTGCACTTTTGACCATTATGACCACCCACGGTGTGAAAAGGCCTTGGTTACCGAGTCTCGTCCCTTAGGTGACCGTGTTTAGGATTGTTTGATTAGTCCAAGTTTCCCTTTTTTGTGGGATTGAAGAGGGAAAGCGCGCCCCCGACTCTCCCATTCCCCTACCTCCTACACATATCCACTCAATAAAATTGCAATTTGTTGGTTTCTATCTTTCTTGTTACACATTGAAATGCCAAAAAGCCAAATCTTGCCAAAAAGGGCAAAGAAAAGAAAAGAAAGAAAAATGAAAGAAAGAAAAGAATGAAGAAAAAGAAAAGGCATAAAAGCCAAAAAGAAAATAGAAAAGAAGAAAAAGAAATGGCATGGCAATAAACAAATCAAAACATCGAAAAGAAAGAAAATGCCAAAAGAAAAACCGTTTCACAAGAAAAAAAACAACCCCTACCTCTCAAAATAAGCCTTTTTCCGATTTTTGCCGTGAAGAGCCTACCAAAGGACCGAGTCCCTAGGAAGGATGATAGCGGCATTAGTCGGTCTTCCCTCATTTTGCATGTTTTCCACCTTTTTACTTGGACTAGTTAGGCAGTTTTGGACACGGGACGACCCTCTCGGCTCACGCTAAACCCTTACTCGCCCACACTTAACCCTTACTCGCCCTCGAGTAAGCACAAACTAAGTACTAGACTAACCGAGTGTGACGGCGCCAAATTGATGGGAGGGATTTGTCGTGGAATCCCAACCGTCAAGAATATAACCGGCTATTCCTAAGGTAGATAGGGCAAGTCGGGTCGAATCCACGGGGACGGTAATGTATAGCCTAGACTAGGTCGGCCCAAATACTAGACTAAGTCAACGAGCTAATCTAAACTAGAGATGGTAGAGGGGGAGAAAGCTAGACTACACTAAGACTAAGGAGAAAGCAAACAAAGGAGAACGGGCTAGGATTAGGTCGGGGTCAAAGGGGTAACGGAATGGTCGAGGGAGAACTAGAGCGAAGGAGGTAGTAGGGTAATCTTGGTTGGTCCGGGCTCTCGCAACTTAGACCCGCCTAGAGGTTCATCCTATAACCCATCTCGGCGATACACAAGACAAACGGGGTTACTAGCGTGATATCGGGGCCTAGGTCGCATCCGGGCTCTCGCTACTTAGACCGACCTAGGGGTCGTCCTCACCGGGCTCTCGCAACTTAGTGAGGGAACCGAACCCACAAACAAACTATCACCCACAAGAGAAAGGCAAGAAAAACAAGTATATTGCTCTACTAGTCAATCAAGCATTTCAACAAACATGTGATGTGCACCAAACCAAGAGGAAACCCAAATCTTCCACCAACATCTCCAACAATCCCTTAATCATCCATTTAACACCCTAATCGCCTTACTAACCCTAGCAAGAACACTACTCTAACATAATCAAACTAATACTAACAAGAATAAGAGGAAACAACATAAGAAAACAAAATTATCATAAACAAACTAGTGAAAACAATAAACAACAATCAAATATTAAAACTTGGATGATTAAACATGAAAGATTAAAGGAAAAGAGGAAGGAAAGATTATACCAACTACAAGGGATGAAAAGGAGAACACTTGTATAGAAGAAAACCCAAATAATTCCACCAAGGTTGTCAAGCTTGGATGGATTCTTCAAGAGATCCAATAATACAAGAGTAAACTAAGATTAACAACTAATTAAATACTAATCTACACTAATCTAATCTAATCTAACCTAAAGTAGTCTAGGGTTTAAGGAGAAGTGAAGAATATAACATAAGATAGTGTCTTAATACAAGAGGGGGGTATATATAGGGTTACAAGTGGAAAGGAGATGAAACAATGCGATTGCGGGCTGAACTGGGCTCATCCCGGTCGGGATGAGTTGGTCCCAATCGGGATGAGGTGGTCCCGATCGGGATGAACTCATCCCGGTCGGGATGGACCCAAGACAGCAGCAGTTCAATTCGTGCACTTCAACCGGGACGGGTTGAGGCCATCCCGAAAGGGATGAGCCTTGTAGGCCTCCTTTAAGCTCCTTTTGGTCCCTCCTTGCTTCTCATGGGTTTCTCGTCGATTCTCGGGACTCGGGATCGGGTCTCGGAGGCTCGGGTTTGGGTCCCGAGGTCTCGGGGTCGACTCCGAGGCATCAAGTCATCGTTCCTTAGTTTCGTTGGCTCCAAAATGTGTATGTATTGAGTCGGAATTGCTCCAACTCTTCCAAATCGGTCTCGGGAACCTGAAACGAACTAAAGAAAGCATAAGAAGCCCATGAACCGCCCCCAAGGAGCGATTCCACAAGGAAAATGGGACCAAAACACAACAAATAGGCACTACAAACTACACTTATCACCAGATTTCCAAAAATTTCAGATTTAATAGATCCCGTTAAAACCGTCTTTTAAAACCGTTTTCACAATTAACGATTCCATTAATAAAACTTATCGTTCCTAACATTTTATTAAAGTACTAAAAATCATAAAATTACATTTTATTATGAAATCATCAGAATCATATTTTTTTTCCAGATTTAATCAAAAGACCAGAAATCCAGAATTTAAACGACAAACGCGGTTTTTAACGATAAATGAAGATTTAAAGTGATTAATTAATTCACCCACTTAAAAACTCCGAAAAATTATGAAAATATTCAGAAAATTCTTTTTCATCATAAAGATTACCCACATCAAAAATCAGCATAAAATAAAATGTTTAAGTACTAGAACTAAAAATCGGTTGTTAATCATTTTTGTTCGTAAACGGTAATAATTCAATAATCGATAACTAAAATATCAGAAAAATATCAAATAATTAGAAATCATCAAAAACTTCATTTTTACAGAATATAATCATATATTACAAGTTTAGGCCGAATATTACGATTTTACAAATTAATATAACAATTTAATCGTTAATCTCGTAAAAGCGATAAAAATACCGAAACACGCAAATTTTCAACTTTTAAAATTTTTTCCAGATTATATGAAATACATATATTGTCAAAAATGAAATATAAAACTTATACATGCAATTACACAATTAAAATCATGAAATACCGAGTAACATCAACGTTACCTCTAATCCAAATCAGAATCGATAATATACTCGTCGACCTCAGGATCGTCCACAATATCTTAACGAAAGGATCGGAATAAGGATGAATTCGACGATAAAGATGAGACGATTAGGACTCAAATTAAGCAAGAATCAGCCAAGTAGAGGAGGATGAATACTTGGCCAAGGGAAAGGAAAGATGATGTTGTAACGATTTTTTTTAATGCACCAATGAATGTAAGGGAGAGAGGAATAGTTTTAAGCATAAATGGAATTAAAATGGATGAATAATCCAATGTGTTACTAGCACAAGTTGACTGGCCAAAAAAAGGATAAGGGAAGAATGAAGAGTTTGAGTATTAAAGCCTCAATTTAATGAAAAGAAAAGAATCTTATGTTTACGGTTTAATGTGATAAAATGAAACGTATAATAAAACATAGTTAAATTATGACAAGAAGCTTTGTCGGTCCAAAATATGAGGAAAAGGTCTCAAATGATTTATAAGTTGATAAAAAGAAGAATCGTAAAATAGTTAGAGGCATTTCAAAGCAATTCGAGTAATACTCGCGTAAGAAGATAATTATTCGCAAAGCTTCGTAATAAAATCATTAATGGCTAAATTTTCGTAAATAAAAATATTTACTATTTGAAAATATTATAAAAATATGTTTAGACATTTGTAGAAAAAGGAATAACTTAAATCCGAGATTAAAACATTAATTTGTAGAGAAATAGAATTCCTCGCGGAAAATAAATAGTTTACGAAGAAAACCAAATAAATAGATTTAAAAAAATTAAAATCTTTTAAAATATAATTAAATATCATTAAACTCAAAAATGAAAATAAAGCTTGAAAAAATGAAGAAACATAAGGACAAAATGTGACAGAGTTATGTTGAAGTCATAACGGAAAGGATAAAAACGCTACGAAAAATAGCGGGTGTTACATAAACACAAATGAAAACTAAGTAGAAGAGATTAGGAAGAAGATGAATTATACCAATACCAAAGGATGAACAAAAGATTGAATCTTTGCATAAATAAACCCAAAGGAAGATCTCCAATGTTGTCAATAGAGTAGATCAACCCAAAATGTCTTCGATATTACAAAGATAAAACAAGGATCAAACTAAGATTAAGGCTTAATGAAAAGTGATTAGGGAAGGATTAAGCTAATCTACACTAATCTAAGCTAATCTAACCTAAAGTATGTCTAGGGTTTCCTCCCTCCTTAAAACAATACAAGAAGGGGGTATATATAGGGTTCCATAAGTCAGGGAAGTGAAAGAATGAAGCGGAGTGCGAGCTAGGGTTCATCCCGGCCGGGAAGGTGGTGGTCCCGGTCGGGAAGACAGTGATCACGGGCGGGACCACCCTCAAGTGGCTCCTGATTGTTGGCTCACTTCGTCCCGGTCGTGATAGTCATGGTCACAGTCGGGAAGGCCATGTAGGCTTCAAATACGGTCACGTAGGTCCCTACTTGCTCTTCTTAGGCTTCTTATCGACTCTCGGTGCTCGGGAATGGGCTCCAAGGGACTCGGGATCAAGTCTAAGTCACCGAATCATCGTCGCTTCTCTTCATTTGCTCCATATGCATCGGAAACGAGATGGAATCATTCCACTTCTCCATGATGAGCAATAGGAACCTAAAACAAGCTAGAAGAAGCGTAAGTATCCTCGAAACCGCTCTAAAGAGTGATTTCACAAAAGAAAGCGGGACCAAACACGTGAAATAAACACTACAAAACACACATATCAGACTACGTGCTACTTGGTTTCCGTGTCATTTTTCAAACAAACCGTCATTCCAAAAAAATGCATCCTTTTAAAAATATTTAATTTTCAAAAATTCTGAAAGCTGCCGAAATTTAGACTTAAGATTTAACTCAAAACAAGCCTATTTTCTAGCCGGCATGCTGTCCATTTCAATATTCGAATCTCCGATCCTCATTTGATTTTCGAATTTCCAAATTCCATTTCGATTTCCAAATCTCCAAAATTCCACTTCAATTTCCAAATCTTGGAGATTCCATTTCGATTTTCAAATCTTCGGGATCCCGTTTTCGATTTTCAAATTTTTCGGAAATTCATTTTTCGATATTCAAATTTCAAAATTCCAAATATTCAACTTTCAAAAACCCGGAATGCAACCGAAATTTAGACTTACGATTAGACTCAAATTAGCCTATTTTTAGCCGGTATGCTACCCATTTCAAAATTCAAAAATTTGCTAATTTTCAAAAACTCGGGCCCGACGGCATTTTTTGCCAATTTTAAAAGTCGGGACCGTCTTCCGATTTTCTTGGAATTCAATCCTTTTCAAAAAAAACCTTATCTTAGGAAGTCGACCCTTTCAAAACCTTCCTTATTATAGAACCTACCGTAATCCGTGTGCCGGGTCTTTTCATAATTTGTCGAAGGTCTGTAGCGTCGAAACTCCGTCGATCCTACATCACGGGTTTCTTCCCCATCCTAGTCCGCCTTATTCTAAAGACATAACCAACCAACACGAGTCATACACTCGTAAATGGAAGGTTCGTTTATACACTCGAGTCCTAACTAGAAAGTCCCACGCGACCTTTCCCTCCAGCAGGACGGTCCCCACGACCTTTCCTAAGGGAATTTCGCCCATCTTTAATTTTGTTAGTCGACTCATCCCAATTTAAGAACCCTTTAACTTAAGGGTCTACCCTAATCCCAGGGTCCATCCTTATTCACGTCAAGTTAAGGGTCTCTAGCGTCGAAACTCTACCGATCTTACATCGCAAGTTTCTTTCCTTACCCCATCTGCCTTTCCTCGAGGCCGAGTCAACCTTTTACAAGGCATAACCCTATAACAAAAGGTTCGTGATCCTTACATCTAAGGGTCACTCGTCCGACACTCGAGTCTTAGCAAAATCTTCAATATCACTCGGAGGCTGCCCTTCAGCAGGGCAATCAATCACGGTTGCTCTAAGGGTCATGTCTTACACGTGTTGTCTCACGTACCCCACTTTCGAGCCACTTAGATGTCACACCATCTAACTCCTACACTCGGGGGCTGTCCTCCACCCGAGCAGTCAACCACGGTTACCCTAGAGAGTACCCTACGTCCATCCTACACCGGCGTCCTTATGATGCCTTCTTCGAGTCGTACCTATGCTACGAACACTCGAGTCACCTAGGGTTAGGTCACCACGGTTGGCCCGAGCACGCGATGCGGTCAAAAACAGTCGCCTCATTTTCGGACTCGCCCTTATGCAGCTCGAGTCTCATGGTCGAGTCCAAGTCACGGTCGTTACTTTGTCTAGGACAACGTTTGAATATCCCAATCCGAGAATTTTAGTCATTCCCGTCACCCCCGAGCCGTATCTAGTTCGACTCTTTCTCTTGCACCTGCGCAAAACCGAGCTTAGGCAAGTTCTAACACCTGTCGTTTCTTCCTATCAGGGACCCAATGAACAAGACACTACCAAACCACAACAAATCCTGCGCCATTGAGAAAGGAGATATCCAGGGGAGTATGCTTATGCTATCTTGCTCCATTAACAATATCTTCTCGAAAATCAATACCGCCCTAGATAACCTAAGTTCTAGGGTAGCCATCATCTTAGAAGATCTTGTAAGAACCCGATTCCGTCTAACACAACTAGAGCGGGTAACGCAGCCAATCACCCAACCGAGCCATTTAAAGGGCGAGGACTCTTGTGAAACTGTCTGATATCCCCAAGATGGCCAGATCGATAGAGGTAGCCCTCAAGTCACCTCTCCGAAGATCAACAAGTCAAGAGAAAGGACATTTACCCATTTGGATATGTCCTACACCGTCGCTTTCCAAGGGTTGGTTTCAAAGAGCCTAATACTACCTGTAGGCCCAACAACCGACCCACCTTCAGAAAAATGTTCCAAGACATGGAACGATGAATATTACTACCAGTTCCACATGGGGAGGGGATACGATACAGAAAAGTGCTGGAAGCTGAAACACCTCATCCAAGATCTCCTCGATGCCGAGAGGACACCCGTCATGGAAACATTATCACTTGCAAAGCCCCTCATGGATTATACAGGGCCCGACGACCAAAGCATCCAAGCTACCTCCCATGCATCCAACAGTCCGGATTTGATTTAAGTCCAAGTCTGAGTCCTAGTCTAGGATGTACTATTTCTTTCAATTTCAAAGTCAGAGTCAGAGTCAACTGTATTCTGTCCTCTTTTCAAAATTCAATAAAATTAGATTTTCTATTTCTCATATTGATGAACTCATTTTGTATACATATTTAACCCCAACTTTTCCTTTATTTTGGTTCATTTTATGTATTCTAGGAGTTGTTTTTCTAGCTTTTCATCCTTCTTTGTTATGCCGGGTATTTTGTTTACATTTTGTAGGAAATGAAACAAATGAAGGCGATTGTGCTATATTTTGGGCAATGACGAGAGTCGAACCATGAAATCTACAAGAAAGAAGTGATAAAAGTTAGAGGATACTAAGTGAATAATTGGAGAAGGACGTGAGTGAAGAAACAATAAGAAAAGACAAAGAAATAAGTTGGAAAGCTCAAACAAATGCAAATCGAGATGAAAGAACGATCGCCAAAACAAGGGTCAACTTCAAACGTGAATATATTGTGTTCTACAACTCCAATTGATCTGATTCAGGGGGCGTTATAAATCACTTTCTCTTAGCTTTCCAACGGTATATCACACGTCCAATTCCGATAAGTAACGAAGAAACAGCAAGCATTTCAAATTCATTGCGCAGTGCAGAGGAACCCGAACCGCTCGGGACGGACCCAAACCGGTCGGGACAGATGTGAACCGACCGGTTTGAGGCTTTTTCTCGGTATTTCTATTCCTGGACTCCTTCACTTACCATGACTCCTATTTTACGGGATATTCTTTCCTAATTAGTTTTAGGAATGTAGGAGTAATGACACTCCTTATCATTATTAGAATATATACCCTCCTTAGTGTTAGATTTAAGAACACTTTCTCACTTTCTCATTCAGTAGTTTAGTTTACTTTTTTCATATTCAGTAGTTTAGTTTAGACTTTTTATTAGCATTAGAATTCTTCTAGTTTGTAGTTATACTTTTAGATCATTAATCTTTCAATTCTACATAATTGATACTTTTTCTTATTCTCTTATTTTCATATTGTCTTTTATTATGTTTAATTATTTTATTGCTTTACCCTTTATTATGAGTAGCTAAATTTATTTATCTAGGGTTGAAGGGGATCTATGTTAATTGAATTGGGGATTTTAGTTTGATTATTTATTTGATTGATCATTCATATGTTATTGCCTTACTACTTGTTTTGCATCGTTGTTTAATTAGTTTGAGACATCGAACTAGTTGAATGTTTAGGAACTCGAACCTAAGATTGAAAGCCTGGTAAGGGTAGACTTACAAGTAAGTGGGTAGGATAATCTGGTAAGTTGCGAGAACCCGTCAGCATCTATCCTAAGGTTGACATAAGATCCGAGAGGCCGTGTCTTTGCCCTAAATAACTGTGATTGATTGATTGAATGATTAATTAACTTTACCCAATTTAATTACATAGTGAACCGTAAGACCCTAGATCCTTTTAATATTGTTAGAACCTCGATTAATTTACATTATTGCTTTAGTTTAGATAAAATTCAAATCAAACAAACCGGAATTAGAATAGTTTAGAATCGACTTATAGATAATTAGCGGTAATCGTCCGTCTCTCTGTGGATTCGACCCTTACTTACTACTAGCTACTTGTTAGTTGTTCGTTAGGATTATTTTGATATAGGTGATACGACTTTAGCGTTGTCAATTTTGGCGCCGTTGCCGGGGAGACGGTTTTGTATTATTGCTTATTATTTGTTTTGGGTTCTAGATTATTTTGTATATATTTATTTATTTTTATTTCGTATATTTTTTTTCTTTCAATTTTTTTATTTATTTATCTCATCATTATGACTATCTTCTACTTTCCTCAATTTAATCATGAGTCACTGCATATTTATTGGGATAGACTTGAGTCTTTTATTTATCAAAGTGGCTATCATGTTGATATTTGGGAGATTTGTCATATGATTTATGATGGTGTGGATGATGAGAGACGGGCTAATATCGAGGAAAATTGCGATGGGATGTTTAATTATATATCTTATGAGGAGCGATGGGAACTCCTTAAATATTTAGCCCGAAATAGTGTTGAGTTAGAGAAGAGGTGGAATAATGAAATGGCGGAAATCAAGGCTTTGATGCTACAATTCACGCAACTTCTACAAAATCAAGAGACTCTAAAAGGTCAGTTGCTAGCTCTTACCCAATTAGCCGACGAAAAGCAACAAAGTCAATCGGGTTCGCCTATGGAAGTAGTAAAGAACCTTCAGGTAAGTGTTCCATCTCCACCTCCTATGAACATAATTGATGATGAAGATGATGATGATGTGTATAATTTTCAATCTATCCAAGTTCCCCAATCCCCCAAGAATGATAATATGATGCATGATGTTGATTTCCATGAATTTAATCCTTGTGAACCATCTGATCCTCCTTTAAACCAACTACCACACACTTTAATCCAACCTTCTCCCGACTTTGTGAGTATCAATGACATTGAGTTGGAATGTTTGTTTTTTTGAGGAAAACGTGTGTTTGAATGCTCTTAATGTTGCTCTTTTAATTGAGGATAACGTTAAGAATTTTGATTTGTGTGATTTTGAGAGAGTTTCATTTGATGTCAATTATGAGATTTTGGATAAGGAATTAAATAAAAGAGAGGATCTTGAACTTGAGAGGAAAAATCAAAGGGAAGAGGAGAATACACTTTTTGATGATTCCTTGAGTGAAAAATGTGTGGATAGATGGGATATCGAAGATGATTTCTTTGAGAAACCTATTTTAGAGAAATTTGAGTTTTTCCCTTATATTGAGGATGAATCCCATTCACCCATTAATAGTCTTGATCCTTTGTTTGAACTTATGATTTGTGAGGAGGATTGTGATAATTCTTTGAAACAGATTTGTTTGAGTTTAGACTTGTCGGATTTAGACAACCTTCCTAAAGAAAGTGAGGGAAGTAAGACTGATGCTTTGACTGGTTTTGAGAGTTCTAACTATTCTCTTGTGCAATTTGTACTCGATGATAAACCTTGGAGGAAATTTGAGAAATTTGGTGTGTACGCCACCTTGCCTTATGAGCCGCCTATTAGTAGTCTTAATCTTCTTATATACTATGACCACCTTGTTCAGGATTGGCCCAGCTCATTTGATAGACTAAGAAGATCCCTAACATTGATTTAATATGATATCTTCTTTGTATCTTGGCGCTACTTATGCTTCTGTTTAGCACATGCGCAGGCATTTGATCTGCTTCTGCGAACCTTGAACTGCTATGATTTTGTTATTGATGGGTATGAGTCAGATTCTTAGTCCCGGTTGGTTGCTGGTTTGGAGGACTTATTTACGGTAAATATATTGTCGGTACCTTTCCCTCTCTCTTATTTTATTTTTTATTTTTTTTTATTTTTTTTTTGTCTTCCTTTACCCATTATATTTTTGTCCTATTTTATTTCTCTTGGTTCACAATGAGGACATTGTGTAATTTGGTTTGGGGGGATATTTTGTGTTTAGTGTATTTTTCTTTTAGGTGTGTTTTAATTTTCAAAAAAAACATTTTTTTTATTTTTCCGTTTTTTTCGTGTGTTTTTGCGTGTTTTAGTATAGAGTCGTGTCGGTGATGAGGACTTTGCATTTATCACATGTTTTTCCCTAGGTCTTTGCTCTTTCTTGTGAATGACACTATTTCCCGTTATTTGAGTTTAGTATTTCTTAGATCTTGTCGCCGGTTATGTTTTGAATGCCAAATGAGTAAATTGACCTGTTGTCGAGTAAGCTACTGAAATTGTGAGACTTAGAGCCTAAACTGATGACTTCCATGATCAGTTTCATATAGGTTGAGAGTAGCCCTCCTTATGAGACATGTAACATAAAATTGCATAAAAATGACATTCGTTTCTTAAATACCTGTATACATTTAGTTCGTGATTTTATCACATGTAGAAGAGGCAATCCCCTTTCTTTTATCTTATTCCCATGAACTTCACATAGCCATAATTTGACCTGTTTTGACCCGTTTATTAACTACATGCCATATTTGCCTACCCTAGTCAAGCTAGTTTGGTTAATTAGACGGAATTATTTTTTGCGGGTGAAATTTGGTACCATGTCGATTGAGGAAGGGAATTGAAAAAAAAATGATGAATGAATTGAAAAAAAATCAATGAAAGAAAAGAAAAAGAAAGGCGATAGTTGAAAAAAAAAAGGAAAAAAAAGTGAAACAAGAAACGGAATATGTTTTTGCTATGGAAAAAGAATTTGATCTATCTGTTTTCGTAGTTATTGGTGCGAAGCCAGTTATGAAAAGTTGAAAATAAGGTGCTTGGTACTACTTGTAATTCCTTTGATTGAAGTTGGTTAAGAATGGAATGAGTTTAGTTTGGTTACGGTTGTACTAGCTTGGCTTTTACCTCCACATATCCAAATCGTTTTGTCCCTTCGTACCCGATTAGCCTCACTTTATACCATATGAAAGTCCTCGGCATGTGTCTTGGTCCGATTGAATGTATATGTACGGTTGATAGAGATTGGTATCATGTTAGATTGCATGCATGTTCTTATAAATCGCAGTTAGGTGAGTGTTTTGTCTTTCCGACTCTACATAAACTCACAATATTGCCTTTATTGAGTGCTGAGTGTAAACCATGAGGAATCTCGACATAGAAGGTTGTGCAAGATTAAAAGTTTGGCATTTGAATATTGATTGAAGCTTGATTTTTGAAATTCTTGTACTCTTTATCTTTTTGCTAATGAATTTGTTTCTTTAGCCTAAGTGTCATTCGCTTGTTGGTGTATTCGATGTTGGGATTCGTGTTAGTAATTAGTTCGGAGCCATTGTTTTTAGTCTTGTCCATATTCTTTGATGATTGTTTTGCTTAGGGACAAGCAAAGGTTTGGTTTGGGGGACTTGATGAACTCATTTTGTATACATATTTAACCCCAAGTTTTCCTTTATTTTGGTTCATTTTATGTATCCTAGGAGTTGTTTTTCTAGCTTTTCATCCTTCTTTGTTATGCCGGGTATTTTGTTTACGTTTTGTAGGAGATGAAACAAATGAAGGCGATTGTGCTATATTTTGGGCAATGAAGAGAGTCGAACCATGAAATCTACAAGAAAGAAGTGATAAAAGTTAGAGGATACTAAGTGAATACTTGGAGAAGGATGTGAGTGAAGAAACAATAAGAAAAGACAAAGAAATAAGTTGGAAAGCTCAAACAAATGCAAATCGAGATGAAAGAACGATCGACAAAACAAGGGTCAACTTCAAACGTGAATATCTTAAGTTCTACAACTCCAATTGAGCTGATTCAGGTGGCGTTGGAAATCTATTTTTCTTAGCTTTCCAACGGTATATCATACGTCCAATTCTGATAAGTAACAAGAAACAGCAAGCATTTCAAATTCATCGCGCAGTGCAGAGGAACCCGAACCACCGGGATGAACCCAAACCGCTCGGGACAGATGTGAACCGACCGGTTTGAGGCTTTTTCTCGGGATTTCTATTCCTGGACTCCTTCACTTACCATGACTCTTATTTTACGGGATATTCTTTCCTAATTAGTTTTAGGAAAGTAGGAGTAATGACACTCCTTATCATTATTAGTATATATGCCCTCCTTAGGGTTAGATTTAAGAACACTTTCTCACTTTCTCATTCAGTAGTTTAGTTTACTTTTTTCATATTCAGTAGTTTAGTTTAGACTTTTTATTAGCATTAGAATTCTTCTAGTTTGTAGTTATACTTTTAGATCATTAATCTTTCAGTTCTACATAATTGGTACTTTTTCTTATTCTCTTATTTTCATATTGTCTTTTATTATGTTTAATTATTTTATTACTTTACCGTTTATTATGAGTAGCTAAATTTATTTATCTAGGGTTGAAGGGGATCTATGTTAATTGAATTGGGGATTTTAGTTTGATTATTTATTTGATTGATCATTCATATGTTATTGCCTTACTACTTGTTTTGTATCGTTGTTTAATTAGTTTGAGACGTCGAACTAGTTGAATGTTTAGGAACTAGAACCTAAGATCGAAAGCCTGGTAAGGGTAGACTTACAAGTAAGTGGGTAGGATAATCTGGTAAGTTGCGAGAGCCCGTCAGCATCTATCCTAAGGTTGACATAAGATCCGAGATGTCGTGTCTTTGCCCTAAATAACTGTGATTGATTGATTGAATGATTAATTAACTTTACCCAATTTAATTACATAGTGAACCATAAGACCCTAGATCCTTTTAATATTGTTAGAACCTCGATTAATTTACATTATTGCTTTAGTTTAGATAAAATTCAAATCAAACAAACCGGAATTAGAATAGTTTAGAATCGACTTATAGATAATTAGCGGTAATCGTCCGTCTCTCTGTGGATTCGACCCTTACTTACTACCAGCTACTTGTTAGTTGTTCGTTAGGATTTGATAAGTGCTATTTGTAGTGCCTATTTCGTAGTGTTTTGGTCCCATTTTCCTTGTGGAATCGCTCCTTGGGAGCGGTTTATGGGCTACTTATGCTTCCTTTAGCTCGTTTCAGGTTCCCGAGACCGTTCATGAAGAGTTGGAGCGATTCCGACTCGATACATACACTTTTTGGAGCCAACGAAGCTAAGGAAGGATCACTCGATGCCTTGGAGTCGACCTCGAGACCTTGGGACCCAATCCCGAGCCTCCGAGACCCGATCCCGAGTCTCGAGAATCAATGGGAAGCCCATGAGAAGCAAGGAGGGACCAAAAAGTTCATATTGGAGGCCTACAAGACTCATCCCGTTCGGGATGGCCTCAACCCGTCCCGGTTGAAGTGCACGAATTGAACTGCTGCTGTCTTGGGTCCATCCCGACCGGGATGAGTTCATCCCGATCAGGACCACCTCATCCCGATCGGGACCAACTCATCCCGACCGGGATGAGCCCAGTTCAGCCCCGTGAATGCTCCTTTCTTCTCCTTTCCACTTGTAACCCTATATATACTCTTCCCTTGTTTTGTAAAGCATATGGACTTCATTAGACACTAAACCCTAGACTACTTTAGGTTATATTAGATTAGATTAGTAAAGATTAGTCGCTAATTAGTAGTTAATCCTAGTTTAGTCTTGTATTAAGGGAATTCTTCAAGATCCATTCAAGATTGACAACCTTGGATGCTTGTTTTGGGTTTTCTTCATTAATGCAAGTTTTGTTCTTTCTTCTCCTCTAGTGTGGTATTATCCTCTTCCTTTTTCTCTTTATCTTGTTTATGTTATTCAAGTTTGAATCTTTAGTTCTTGATTGTTGTTTTGTTCTTCATATTTGTTAGTTTCATTATGTATGTTTGGATTCTTGTGTTGATTCCTTTTGTTCTTGCTAGTAGTAGTTTGATTATGTTAGAGTAGTGCTCTTGCTAGGGTTATTAGGGTGATTAGGGTGTTAATTGAATGATTAAGGGTTTGTTGAAGATGTTGGTGGAAGATTTGGGTTTCCTCTTGTTTGATGCACATCACATGTTTGTTGAAATGCTTGAATGACTAAGTAGTTGCGAATGCTTGTTTTTCTTGCCTTTCTCTTGTGGGTGATAGTTTGTTTGTGGGTTCGGTTCCCTCACTAAGTTGCGAGAGCCCGGTGAGGACGACCCCTAGGTCGGTCTACGTAGTGAGAGCCCGGATGCGACCTAGGCCCCGATATCACGCTAGTAACCTCGTTTGTCTTGTGTATCGCCGAGATGGGTTATAGGATGAACCTCTAGGCGGGTCTAAGTTGCGAGAGCCCGGACCAACCTAGATTACCCTACTACCTCCTTCGCTCTAGTTCTCCCTTGACCATTCCGTTACCCCTTTGACCCTGACCTAATCCTAGCCCGTTCTCCTTTGTTTGCTTCCTCCTTAGTCTTAGTCTTAGTCTAGCTTTCCCCCCCTTCTATCATTCTCTAGTTTAGTTTAGCACGTTGACTTAGTCTAGTATTTGGGCCGACCTAGTCTAGGCTATACATTACCGTCCCCGTGGATTCGACCCAACTTGCCCTATCTACCGTAGGAATAGCCGGTTATTTTATTGACGGTTGGGATTCCACGACAAATCCCTTACCATCAATTTGGCGCCGTTGCCGGAGACGGTGCATTGTTTAGACTTAGTTTGCTTACTTCTAGACTTAGTTACCCTTCTTTGTGTTCTCCCATCCTCTCTTGTGAATATTTTCTAGTTTTTCTTCTTTTCTTAGCTTTCTTTTCTCTTTGTCTCTAGTTGTGCTTGTTTATTATTGTTGCCTAGTGCCCATAAAGCACTAGGTGTTCTCACGTTTGTTCTAGTGTTTAGTGTATGCCTAGGAGGGGAGGCGACTTCTATCTCTTTAATCCAGAGCCGGAGAGACTTTTTCGAGCCTTTCGCCAACGGACGATTAACCGGGTTAGGATCTCTCAACCAAGTGCAAGCAATACTCATCAAGGACAAGCCCAAGGAGCCGACTTGAACAACCCACATCGAGAGACGGCCGAAGGGAATTTCGTAAATCCTTTTGGTGATTCTTCTTCTCCTAGTTCCCCCTCTTCATCTACATCAACACCGTCTACACCACCATCTTCTCCCTTATATCCAAGAATGCCTAAGTTTTCCTCTCACTCCACATTCACCGAGGATGTCTTGCCGGGACCGAGTGCATTACCGGATACTTATACCGGGAATTTTGTGGCGAAGACTCATTTTATCAAACTTGTGGAGAGGAACCAATTTAGTGGGTTGCCCACCGAAGACCCGCACCAACACATGGAGACTTTCTCCGATTATTGTGACGCTATATCTCAAACCGGGGTTACTCAAGATCAAATTCGTTGGGTACTTTTCCCGTTTTCTCTTATTGGAAAAGCGAAGCAATGGATCAAGAGTCTCGATATGGGCAACCATGGGGATCGATACTTGGAAAAAGCTTGCCTTGGCGTTCTACCAAAAGTTTTACCCTCCAGAAAAGACGAATTTGCTTAGGGCCTCCATCACCGGGTTCCAACAAAGGGATGAAGAGAGCCTATATGAAGCTTGGGAGCGGTTTAAGTCTTTGGTAAGATCGTGCCCTCATCATAGACTCTCACAATGGTTCTTGGTGCAACAATTTTGGAATGGTCTTTATGAGGACTCGAGAGCTATTCTTAACATGGGCTCCAATGGTAGGTTCACCGAGGTCGATGACGACCAAACTTGGGCGAGAATCGAAGAGATGGCGGTGCATAATTCACAATACTCTAGGCCTAGGAAGGCACATCGAGGAGGCATGCATGAGGTTGATGCTATCACTAAGTTAAGCATTGACCTTGGAGCTCAATTGAAAACACACATTGAGACTATTGACAAGAAGCTCCAAAGCCACCTCAACCAAGTCCAAGGCACTAGTTCCTCACACCATCAACCGATTCAAGAAGTGAATGCTTTGGGATTTGCACCTTTGCCCTATTTTGGGATGTGTGACACTTGTGGAATCGTTGGTCATGACCCTATGAATTGTAGAGGGAGTATTGAGCAAGTGAATGCCTTTCAAGCGTTCAAGAAAGGTGCTTCCTACTCTAATCAATACCAAGCTTCCAATCAAGTCCCTCAACAACAAGCACTTCAACATCAACAACAACATCGTCCCTATGTTCCACCTCCCTTACGGGACAACAATGAAGGTTACCAAGGTTATGTGGGTAACCAAAGACCCTTCAACAATTTCAAGCAAAATAACCAAGGCAACTTCAACAACAAGCAAGGGTTCCAACAAGGGAACTTCAATCAAGGTGGTTTCCAAGGAAACAAAAATTTTCAAGGGTATCAAAACCACAACCATGGCAACAATCAAGGCCATCATCAAGGCAACTTTCATGGGTTCCAAGGGAACAATCATCAACAACAAGGTAATTCTCAAGGGTTCCAAGGGAACCGTCAACAAGCAACTCAAAATCAACAACAACAAAGCAAGCCTAGGAGCCGGTCTCCTACTCATGATTATGGCATTCCTCTCGCCATCACCGACACTCCACATAATCCATCATCCCCACCTCGGGATTTTGACATTCAAAAGACTTTGATGGAAATACAAAGGAGGAATCAAGATATGCAACAGTGTCAAATGGACATGTCAAGAAACCATCATGAGCTCTTCACTTATATTCAAGGGGAAAACGCGACGAGAGATGCCCGTAAGAAGATACTTGAGACTCAAGTATCTCAACTCGCTTCGGGGAGCTCCTCAAGGCAAAAGGGGCAACTACCTTCTCAAGGTGTAACTCCAATTTTTGAGCATGTAAATGCTATCACCACAAGGAGAGGTACATCCTATGACCCCCCTCCATATCCTAGTGAGCAAGAGCCAATGCAAGAACCGACAAAGGAAATGGCATCTCCAACTCAAGAAGAATCAAGCTTGGATAATCCAATTGAGGAGCAAGTCTTATGGGAAGTTGAAAAACCCCAAGAAGACAACCCTCCCCCACTTCAAGAGAAAGACAAGGGAAAAAGGAAAGTGTCCTTTGAAGAGTCCACCCCTATTGAGCAAAACAAGTACCAAATCAAGTTGCCTTTCCCATCAAGGCAAATGAAGACTAAGGTGGACACTCAATACGACAAGTTCCTTAGTATTGTGAAGAAATTGGATGTTAGTGTCCCGTTTACCGAGTTACTTACCCAAATCCCGGCATATGGTAAATTCGTGAAAGAAATCTTGGCTAGGAAGAGGTCCATCGACAAGGAAGAGACGGTAGCGTTCACGAGGGTGGTGAGCGAGCTTATTCAAGGTTCCACGCTTCCGAAGTTGAAGGATCCGGGTAGTTTCTCGATCCCTTGCACCATAGGCAATTTCATGATCAAGAATGCATTATGTGACTTGGGCGCGAGTGTGAGCATCATTCCTTATTCTATTTGTTACCGACTCGGGATGAAGGAGTTGAAATGTACATCCATTACACTCCAAATGGCCGATAAATCATTCAATCGACCATTAGGGATGCTAGAGGATGTGCCGGTAAGAATTGGGAAGTTCTTCATTCCGGTCGACTTCATCGTGCTCGATATGCCGGAAGATTCTAACACTCCCATTATTCTTGGGCGCCCATTTCTACACACCGTCGGTGCCATGATCGACGTGAAGAAGGGTAGGATCACATTTGAGTTAGGCGAGGAAAAGATAGTGTTCGACCTCCAAGGTAACACTTCGCCTACTAGCGATGAGTCATGCAATATGATCCAAGCCACGAAAGACGTCGGTCTAGGGGAGGAACCGGGACAAAGCTTGAAGAAGTACTCTTATGTACTTGAGGATGATGACTCCGATTTGGAGGGAGATGAGCGCCCATATCATGGGCTTGATGACAAGTTGATAAGCAAGGAGAAGGATGATCCTCCCTTGGGGCCACATGAAGACCGGTGGACGTTTGGGTATATCCCCAAAGACCAAAAGTACAAGTTCAAGCCGTTGAAATTGGAAGATCGGGATGCCCCGGGAACGTCAAGGCAAGGCCATGAAGAGCCTTGGTATGTGGTCGGTTATATCTCGAGCTTGATTGAAGACTTCGCTAGAGCCTTTGACTTATTCCTCCGTGCCCTTGATGGAGATGGAACCGGTCGTAGTAGTGTTGAAAAAGAATGAGGATTGCACCACCTTGGTTTGACAGAGTTCCACAAGAACCGTCTCATTGTATATATCTTTTCATTGTAGTTCTCTTGAATTTTTTGGTAAATTCTTGTAATTTTGGATTATCGATGAGAGATGTGAGGGAGAGAGTTTGATGTTGAGTTTTAGTTTATTTGATAGGTATGAAGTGAGGATGATTCCTAGAGAAGATTGGCTATGATAGAGCTTGGGTAGTAAGCACGAGGATCGGGTTTTTTAAGCTTGGAGCAAGCTTTTGGGATTGTGGAAGTTGAAAAAGGCCCATCCCGACCGGGATGAGGCGTCCCGACCGGGAAGGGTGAGGCATCCCGACCGAGAAGGGTGCCGTCCCGATCGGGATGGGTGTACCAAATTTCGAGCATGCTGTGGGTACGTCCCGGCCGGGACGAGTGAGGTAACCCGACCGGGACCAACCATCCCGACCGGGATGGTCCTCTACTCCCCTTTGTGTTTTTTCTTCGACAATTGACTCCACCCAACCATTTTATGCCACCTCCCTAGCTATCCTAGCCTTATCATATGGCCCATGTACTTCATTGTCATGCCCTCACTCCATTTCCTATCCACTTTACACCGACTCTCGCATCAAATCCCACCCCTTACCATTACTACCTCTATAGTGAGTTCTTCTTGAGTGTGAAGCGAGATGGCAACCGAGAAGATAAGCGACGAGCCTCTAATGATCATTGAGACGATGGAGCAAGTGAGTTACTAGCCGCTCGGTTTGGGTAAGTATCCTTACTTTTCCGTCTTTTTATCGCTTGTTTTTTATTGTTTGCCCCTTCCCTTGAGTCACGGTATCTTAGTGGCCTTCGAGGCCATAGTATGGTTGCTCCCAACTCCCGATGACGTGCTTGCGTCGAGAGTCAATTGTTTAATCCAATTTTACAAGATTTTCACTCCTTTTTAGGAGTTGTCGGATTTGGACGGAATCCGGGCTAGGTGACTTGATTACACCTAGCCCTCCCCTCCCATTTCCTTTTATTTCCTTCTTTTTTATTTTCTTCCCCCATCCATACCTTTTTCTTGTCTCGGCCCATGGTGACTTGATTACACCCCGCCCGGACACCTTCTACCATTTCTTCATTTTTATCCTTGATTTTTAGCTTTATTTTCGTAGTTTCTTTTCTTTTTCTTTTGTCTCTCCGCACACTACGATCGAGCATGAGGACATGGCTCGGTTTAAGTGTGGGGGAGCGATATTCTAGGGTAGTTAGCTTTATTTTCCTAGTTTTTCGAAAAAAGCTTTAAAAAAACCCCTAAAAATTTGAAAAAATTTCATAAAAACCAAAAAGATTTTCTTTTGTGTTTTTCCCTTTATGTCTTTGTGTCGTGTTTTTGTTGTATTGTGTGTGTTTTGCCTCCCTTTTCCTTATAGGTTGCTTAATCACCGTTGTTTGAAAGGCTTTGAAGACATCCGGTAACATCTTCTAACCCTCTCTCCCTCTTTATTCCTTGTGATGTTTGGATAAGGTTGTGTTGAGGTGTGCTCGGGTGGAGCTTGTACATACTTGTGGTTGATTTGGTGATATGTTTGGAAGTTTAGGGTGGTGTTTGTTTGTTCATGTTTTGTTTTTGTTGCCTTTTGTTTCTTTTTCTTTCGTTTTCGTCATGTCTTTGTTTTGTGTGTAGTTGTGTCTTGTGCGTAAAAGGTTTTCGAAAACCTGGTTTAGAGGCTAGTGTGTGAGTGTCTATTTTCCCTTCCTAGTTGTATAAATCGAGTTTTGGACTTTAATCTAGTAGAATGACCCTAAATCAATGATTTCGCTGGTCGTTTACCTTGAGTCCACCTAGCTTACTAGGGATTTACTACGGGATTTGCACCTTTGACCATTATGACCACCCTCGGTGTGAAAAGGCCTTGGTTACCGAGTCTCGTCCCTTAGGTGACCATATCTAGGATTGTTTGATTAGTCCAAGTTCTCCACTTTTTGTGGGTTTGAAGGGAAATCGCGACCCCCGACCTATCCATTACCCTACCTTCCTCACATTCCACACAAATAAAATGCAATTTGTTGATTTCTCTCTTTCTCAATTGTCAAAGAAATGCCAAAAAGTCAAATCAACTCAAAAGGGCTAAGAAAAGAAAATGAAAGAAAATGAAAGAAAGAAAAGAATGAAGAAAAAGAAAAGGCACAAAAGCCAAAAACAAAATAGAAAAGAAGAAAAAGAAATGGCATGGCAACAAACAAATCAAAATGTCGAAAAGAAAGAAAATGCCAAAAGAAAACTCGTCTCACAAAAAGAAATCCCCAGAAAAATAAGCCTTTTCCGACTTTTGCCGTGAAGAGCCTACCAAAGGACCGAGTCCCGAGGAAGGATGATAGCGGCATTAGTCGATCTTCCCTCGTTTTGCATGTTTTCCACCTTTTTA
The DNA here is from genome assembly GCA_958450325.1 of Agrostemma githago. Lineage (NCBI taxonomy): Eukaryota > Viridiplantae > Streptophyta > Magnoliopsida > Caryophyllales > Caryophyllaceae > Agrostemma > Agrostemma githago. Next base: position 32,064,052 of record OY288257.1, on the reverse strand, counting down.
CTTGGACTAGTTAGGCGGTTTTGGACATGGGAAGACCCTCTTGGCTCATGGCTAAAGGGGGCGGGGTCTCACTTACCTACAGTGTCGACTAACACCGTGGTTCATCCTTTTTCCACTCCGCCGATCGTCCCGTAGTACGTTTTTAGAAAGTTAGGAGGACCTAGGTAAGTTACCAACGTTTTTATTGCTTTATCATCATACTATTAGGGTTTAGTTCACCTTGGTTTGTATTGCTAGCTTGGGAACGTTGTCACTTGCCTCGAGTCCTAAACCGGTGTTTCATTGACCGCTTTTAGAGGGAAGCAGTATTTGTTTTTCTTTGGGTGCGACCTTGTGTTTGTTTGTTTGTTTATATGCTTGTTTGTTTCTGTGTCTTGTGTCCGGTTGCATCCACAGTTTTGTCGCAAGACCCCACTTGCCTTGCGGGGTGCACTTTTCCTCTAACTGCACTCGCGTGAGTTGAAAGGGCGTAGGGTGCGCTAATACCCACTCGGATAGTTTAGTAGTTAGTTTGTGCTTACTCGAGGGCGAGTAAGGGTTAAGTGTGGGGGAGTTGATAAGTGCCATTTGTAGTGCCTATTTCGTAGTGTTTTGGTCCCATTTTCCTTGTGGAATCGCTCCTTGGGAGCGGTTTATGGGCTACTTATGCTTCCTATAGCTCGTTTCAGGTTCCCGAGACCGTTCATGAAGAGTTGGAGCGATTCCGACTCGATACATACACTTTTTGGAGCCAACGAAGCTAAGGAAGGATCACTCGATGCCTTGGAGTCGACCCCGAGACCTTGGGACCCAATCCCGAGCCTCCGAGACCCGATCCCGAGTCTCGAGAATCGATGGGAAGCCCATGAGAAGCAAGGAGGGACCAAAAAGTTCATATTGGAGGCCTACAAGACTCATCCCGTTCGGGATGGCCTCAACCCGTCCCGGTTGAAGTGCACGAATTGAACTGCTGCTGTCTTGGGTCCATCCCGACCGGGATGAGTTCATCCCGATCGGGACCACCTCATCCCGATCGGGACCAACTCATCCCGACCGGGATGAGCCCAGTTCAGCCCCGTGAATGCTCCTTTCTTCTCCTTTCCACTTGTAACCCTATATATACTCTTCCCTTGTTTTGTAAAGCATATGGACTTCATTAGACACTAAACCCTAGACTACTTTAGGTTAGATTAGATTAGATTAGTATAGATTAATCGGTAATTAGTAGTTAATCCTAGTTTAGTCTTGTATTATGGGAATTCTTCAAGATCCATTCAAGATTGACAACCTTGGATGCTTGTTTTGGGTTTTCTTCATTAATGCAAGTTTTGTTCTTTCATCTCCTCAAGTACGGTATAATCCTCTTCCTTTTTCTCTTTATCTTGTTTATGTTATTCAAGTTTGAATCTTTAGTTCTTGATTGTTGTTTTGTTCTTCATATTTGTTAGTTTCATTATGTATGTTTGGATTCTTGTGTTGATTCCTTTTGTTCTTGCTAGTATTAGTTTGATTATGTTAGAGTAGTGCTGTTGCTAGGGTTATTAGGGTGATTAGGGTGTTAATTGAATGATTAAGGGTTTGTTGGAGATGTTGGTGGAAGATTTGGGTTTCCTCTTGTTTGATGCACATCACATGTTTGTTGAAATGCTTGAATGACTAAGTAGTTGTGAATGCTTGTTTTTCTTGCCTTTCTCTTGTGGGTGATAGTTTGTTTGTGGGTTCGGTTCCCTCACTAAGTTGCGAGAGCCCGGTGAGGACGACCCCTAGGTCGGTCTACGTAGCGAGAGCCCGGATGCGACCTAGACCCCGATATCACGCTAGTAACCCCGTTTGTCTTGTGTATCGCCGAGATGGGTTATAGGATGAACCTCTAGGCGGGTCTAAGTTGCGAGAGCCCGGACCAACCTAGATTACCCTACTACCTCTTTCGCTCTAGTTCTCCCTTGACCATTCCGTTACCCCTTTGACCCCGACCTAATCCTAACCCGTTCTCCTTCGTTTGCTTCCTCCTTAGTCTTAGTCTTAGTCTAGCTTTCCCCCCCTTCTATCATTCTCTAGTTTAGTTTAGCTCGTTGACTTAGTCTAGTATTTGGGCCGACCTAGTCTAGGCTATACATTACCGTCCCCGTGGATTCGACCCGACTTGCCCTATCTACCGTAGGAATAGCCAGTTATTTTCGACAAATCCCTTACCATCAGGATTATTTTGATATAGGTGATACGACTTTAGCCTTGTCACATATATGCTTTCCTTATGTGTTTCTGAGAACATGATAAACACCATCATACATGTGAGCACATGCACGTGACTATTATAGGCACATTTATAATGATTGCAGGGAACTGAGACCCATGTTTTCCTCTACTTGTTCCGTGTCTGGTATAAAAAGCCACATAACTACCCTTAGCAGGAGCGGTATCGAATCTTATGACAAATCTAGGTAGTCTCCTAGTTTGGGTTCAAGACGGGAGGCAAGCCCATTTCCCACAATAAACACCCCTCCAATAAGACTGACCAATCCCTACCTTAGGCGTTAGTCTATCCAAAAAAAAAACATCGTAACTCTATAGACGTGATGTCAAAAATACCCAACTCGGGACGCTGCTACCACCAAGCCTGCACGGAATTATGATGATAATACCGAGATCCAAACCGCCATGCTTACACCTTACAAAAGTTTAGCTCCAAAAGCCTAATCCAAGTGATAGGCCCAGCCCCAGATCCACCCACAAAAGGATGCCACAGATCCGGAAATACCCGTGCCTATTGCCAACACCATAGGGGGATAGCAAAAACTGGAAAATAGAAAGAGAAAAAAGCTGGACAAAAAAAAATCAAAAGTCCAAGAAAAAAGCAAAAGGCCAAAATAAAAGAGCTGGCCTGATCAAAAAGAATTCTCAGCATCCCCCGACCAGATACGGTCAATCCCATGACCGGGGCTAAGAGGTCGACCAATAGAAAATTAAAAAAACCCATGACCGTGGTCAACGGTTGACTCAAGTGAAAGTCCAATGACCGGGGTACGGTCGCTTCAAGAATCATCAAAACCCATACCATCAAATAAGGGAGAAACAATCAAGTTGGTCAACTAACACCACATCTAGCCTTCCCACATTATAACCCTCAAGACCTTCCTGAGACCTAGGCTAAGAGACAGCCCGAAATTTTGAGGATTCAAGCTCCATAGGATACCCTAACCATTAGGGCCAGACATGGAAATCAGATCCCGCATTATCAAACCTGCCCAGTCGAAGTCCGAGTCATTTTTACTCGACTTCCCCCTTCCCTACCACATTGCAATACCTTACCCTCGAAGACTTAGCTCCACAAAATCGAGCTCCAGATTTCGAATCATCAAAGCCAGTTGCGACCTAGCTCCATATTTCCAAAAAAAAATTCCAAACCAACTACCAGCCCCAAAACACGGGAACTCAATCCGCGGTCGGCATAGAACATGCCCAAATAGTTCACACCATCTCTGGGGGCTACCCCGGAGAACGCTCACGGTCACAGGAGCAACATCCTAACTGTTCAAGCCCTTTGATCAAGACATCATTGGGAACACACCTAGCCTACACCATCGCTATGGCTAGTTACACACAAAGCCCCAATAAACTAGGCACCATAATATATATTTCAATTCACTGAACTACGGCTTGGTTTGATTTCAGTACACGTGAGTCCTTTCAACAAGGGCACAACCACCCACATTGACACATTCAAAAAGTACCGTCGTTCCGGTCACGACACGGATGTGTTCTCAACAGTTTGCCTTGTCGTCTGGGGGCTTCTCTTAGGCAGAAGTTCTCCATCCACTCACATAATCCAAATGACTTTCAAATCTAGCCTCCTTTCTATAGTGTATCCTAGTACTCGGCCCAGTCGAAGACGAGAGTCTGTCAGGGACTCGAAACAACACCTACCTTGGGAATATACCCCGAAACAAAAAAGATCCAAAAGAACACTAGACTACAGCATTGCTACTATGAGTCCTGTCATTACAGAGTACATATCTTTCCCATTCCAAGGATTCGACCATGTTGTCACTCGCCTAGGCTATGGAATAACACAACTAAAAAGTCTTGTCATCTTAGGTAATCCACCCCCCTACCGAGTCGCAGTCCAATCCTTCGAGAGTCCAAGTCGTGTTTGTCAACTAGTCTTATCGCGTCCAGAGTCAAGTTTTTCGATAGGCCTCTCTCTTCAAATTCTTGCTTTGAAATTTGCAAAACTTAGCCATTTGAGAAAATCCTTTTCGACAACGTCAAATTTCGGTCTATTTAAGACTGCAAATTTCTTTTCTAACCCCTTCAATTTATAAAACCTATTTCCTTGCACGTGAGTTGCTTTCTGGACTTCGATTTCAATATGAAGCAAAAATCATTTTCCCCAGCGAAATTCAGTCTATAGATGCTAATTGCATTTCCTATCTGCTATATTAGCTATTTCTGCTTATATAACTAACATTTCAGGTACCAGCTTGTGCTTCCCAAGGGAACGTCAAGTTTTTATCTCCCCAGCGTGAGACGGAGTTTCAATTAAAGTGGCACATGCTGTAGACACCCACATTTGGCCGCTAGGTGTCTAAAACCAACCTTACATCCAGGCCCATTGGGTCATTTCCAATCAAATAAGACTAATTTGGGTCAAAACCGACACCAAGGGAAAAACTGTCTTTTAGCGACTGGGTCAAACCCCAGTCAAAGACATTTCCGAGCCATAAAAATCAGTCACGCAGCTTTGGAAATCTGATTCGAAGTAAAATACCACAAAAATATCAGCTACAAAGAATAACCAAGCAACTAAACCTCTTCGTTAGAGATAAAACTCGATCTATCTAAAAGAGTCTTCCACCTGGCCAGCCCCACTCGACCGAGTGGACCGGCCCACTCGGTCGTGTAGGCTCATAAAATCCACCAGAACCGGCGTCAGACCGGTTACTTGATCGAGTGCTATGCACCAGTCGATCGAGTGTCCTCTGTTCCAGCTGAAACCAGATTCCTTTTTCTATCCACAATCGGAATCCTTCTTCACCTCAAACCGGGTGTTTCCCTTCACCCAAGCCGGTGTTTATTCTCATCCAAGCAAAGTCTTTCCTATCCAAAATCGGGGTACCTCTCCAATAAATACACCCCCTTGCACAATTCACAAGAGACGACACAATTCACAACAATTCATCCCCGAAATTTCAGCAATCTTTAGCAAACCCGAGATAAAAACTCGTCAAAGACCCGAGAGCAAAACTCGTCAAATCTCTTCCCAATTATACACACCATAACTCTCCTATATACATCTTAACGCTCCCGCGCCTAGGCCGCTACTACGAGTCCGTTTTCAAGATAATTAAACATGTAGGTTGAGGGTGTTACAAATCCGACTTTCTCCTTTTCTCTCTTCCCTTTCTTCGTCTATCCGTCTTGTGTCGTCGTAGTCACGCTTTTTTATTTCTTTTCCTCTCATTTCTAATATCGATATTATCGTACTATTTTCAAAAAGCATTATTCCTAGGATGCGATATCGACTCTATAGTCGAATGTCGGATCCAAAGGAATCAATCAATAAACCATACCAAGCACGATCCCGTTGACGCCGAAATAATGGTCACACGGTCCGAAAAGACTAATACGACATTATAACGCAAAGGCAAACATCTCGTCCTAACTAAGTTTAAAACGATTTACAAATATCTTTTTACAAAATTCACTCTAAATATTAGATATTGATTCTATAATCAAGTATCGAATATGTCGAGTATCGAAAACTGAATCGAGTGTAAATCATATTATATTTTCACGCGATTTAGGAAAATTATCGATTTTAAAATCAAAAACAAATTCACGGACAACAGTCCGTACAGGGGGTACTCGATCGAGTGCCTAGCCCACTCGATCGAGTGGCACCCTAAAAAAGAGGCAGAAACTTTTTTGAGGACCACTCGGTCGAGTCCTCTCTATTACTCGATCGAGTGGCTCCTGGTGTGTCAAAACCGCGAGTCTTTCAGCTTATTTCGAGCCCCGATAAAATTCTTTCAATGACTTCGGTCGTCACCTGTCAAGTCCATCACGTGTTCGCCTTTTCAAAACCATGCATCGTGCCATATTTACATCGTCTAATCTATTTACGCTCCGTTATTATCGCAATTATTGTATATTATCGTTTGTTGCATTGTATTTTCGGGTGGTATGCCACTCGTATGTTGTAATCTATTGTCGCACCTTTTTCGTTGTTTGTTTTACTGTACTAAAACGAACCTCGCATGCTGAAATAACTTTGACGTTAGTTTAGATGTATTAAACGACGTAGTTAAACATAATTCACATGTTTAGTTAAAAAGCTTTGTTTGAATAACATTCAACCGTCGAACTAACGCGCATACACGAAAAATGAACTATATCTAAGTAGAGTCCGCTAAGTGCGGGCGGGGTTGGATGTTCTTTGTGAACTCCCCAACACGTACCCTCACCCCTTACTCAGAACCATGGTTTCCGGATGTCCGAAACCATTGGCATACGAGAGTCATTCAATACACGATAACCGATAATGTCGGTATCGGTATCGCAATGCAAAGGGACGAACCCCATAAACTCTGAAATCGGAATGGGCCGTACTTTATGCACGGCCCACCAAGATATAGAGTGGGTTCGAACGGGCCCAAAATCCCACAAAGTTCGGTGGCGACACCTAATTAGATTTAAATTTCAATCCGAGATCCATCTCACATGAGATTTATTCGCCGCCCCAAACCCACGCGTGGCCGCGTCGGGGTGGACCTATGTCATGTCCACAATTTGGCGACTTCGCTGGGGATACCCGATGTACCACTTGTCATCGGGGTTCCTAAGGTGAGACTCGAAAACAAATCGTTCGATTAATAATGTACGCGCATTAGTTCGATGGTTCATGCATAACCCAAATCTTTCCCGGGCCGGTAACTTGTGACCGACGTCCCACTATACCACGGTGCATTCCTAAATGGGTGCGCTAAAGACTTCTATAGCCGAACTCGTATGGGTTTCGCGGCATGTTCTAAGACTAATTCGGCTTAGGAAGTCCGTCCTGATTTACGAGAAAGTCGTCGTTGTTGGTATAGACCCGATTTCGACCGACCGAGACTTAGTATAAAGCATACATGTTGTCATCATAATGCTTTTATGACTACGTGCTACTTGGTTTCCGTGTCATTTTTCAGAAACCGTTGTTTCAAAAAAATGAATCTTTTCAAAAAAAATCCAATTTTCAAAAAACTCGGAAATGATGCCAAAATTTAGACTTAAAGATTTGACTCAAAACAAGCCTATTTTCTAGCTGGCATGCTATTCATTTCAAAGTTCAATTTCGATTTTTCAAATTCTCAAGATACCCTTTCTATTTTCAAATCTTCGGGATCCCGTTTTTGATTTTCAAAATTCAAAATATTCGACTTTTTCAAAATGCTCGGTCCTATTGGCCCACATCCAATTTCAGGACCGTCCCCTTAATTTCCAAACTCCAATCCTTTTAAAAAAAACCTTCCTTATCTTAGGGCTTACCGCATTTAGTAGTGTCGGATCTTTTCATAATATGTTGAAGGTCTGTAGCGTCGAAACTCCATCGATCCTACATCACGGGTTTCTTCCCCATCATAGTCTGCCTTATCCTAAAGGCATAACCAACCAACACGAGTCATACACTCGTAACTGGAAGGTTCGTCTAGACACTCGAGTCGTAACTACAAAAAACGCGACCTTTCCCTCTAACAGGACGGTCCCCACGACCTTTCTTAAGGGAATTTCGCCCGTCTTTCAATCCGTTAGTCGAGTCATCCCAATTCAAGAATCCTTTAACTTAAGGGTCTACCCTAATCAAAAGGTCTATCCTTATTCAAGTCAAATCAAGGGTCTCTAGCGTCGAAACTCTGCCAATCTTACATCGCAAGTTTCTTCCCTTACCCCATCTGCCTTTCCTCGAGGCCAAGTCAATCTTTTACAAGACATAGCCCTATAACAAAAGGTTCTTGATCCTTACGTCTAAGGGCCACTCGTCCGACATTCGAGTCTTAACCAAGTCTTCGATCCCACTCGGGGGCTAACCTTCAGCAGAGCGATCAATCACGATTACTCTAAGGGTCATGTCTTACACGTGTTGTCTCACGTACTCCACTTTCGAGTTTCGAGTCAGTTAGATGCCACACCATATAAGTCCTATAAGAGTCTTTAGTCTCACTCGGGGGCTATCCTCCACCCGAGCAGTCGACCACGGTCACTCTAGAGGGGTACCTTACGTCCATCTTACACCGACATCCTTATGATGCCTTCGTCGAGTCGTATCTATGCTACAAACACTCAAGTCACCTAGGGTTAGGTTGCCATGGTTGGTCCAAGCACGCGACGCAGCAAAACACGGTCGCCCCATTTTCAGACTCACCCTCATGCACCCTAAGTCTCATGGGTGAGTCCAAGCCAAGGGTCGTTACCTCGTTTAGGTCAACGTTCGAGTATCCCGGTCCAAGAGTCTTTGTCATCTCGTCACCCCGGGCCGTGGCTAGTTTGACTCCCTCTCTTACATTTGCGCAAAGCCGAGTTTAGGCGAGTTGTGGCACCTGTCGTTCTCTCCAATCAAGGACCTTACCAAAAATAAGAAACAACCAACCGGGTATCTGCAAGTCCGGATTTGATTCGAGTCTAAGTCTGAGTCCGAGTCTAGGATACCCTACATCCTGATGTCCAAATCAAAGCCAGAGTCAAAGTCGACTATATTCTGTCCTCTTTTCAAATTTCAATAAAATCAGCTTTTTTACTTCTCATATATGCTTTTGAAGAATGTGTTTTGTAGTGCTTATTCCTTGTGTTTGGTCCCAGTTTCTCTTATGGAATCGCTCTTTGGAGCAGTTTCGAGGCTACTTACGCTTCTTCTAGCTTGTTTTAGGTTTCTAAGGCCAATCTTGGAAAAATGGAACGATTCCGACTCGTTTCCAACACATTTGGAGCCAACGAAGAGAAGCGACGATCACTCGGTGGGTTAGACTCGATCCCGAGCCCTTGGGACCCAACCCCGAGCACCGAGAGCCGATGAGAAGCCTAGGGAGAGCAAGTAGGGACCTATGAGATCATATTTGAAGCCTACATGACCCATCCGGGTCGGGATCACATCCATCACGACCGAGACAAAGTGCAACATCAAACAGCAGCTTCTGGAGGTCCATCCCGGTCGGGATCAGTCCCATCCCGGTCGGGACCAACCCATACCGTTCGGGATCATCCTTATCCCGGTCGGGAAGGGCCCATATCGCAGCTATCTTCGGTTTTTCCGCCTCCTTCACTTGTGAAACCCTATATATACCCCCCTCTTGTATTGTTTAAGCACCAACCCTTAGATTAGAGAAACCCTAGACTAATTTAGCTTAGATTAGTGTAGATTAGCTTAATCTCTCTTTAATTACTCCTTAATCTTAGTTTAATCTAGTTAGATTGCTCTTGTAATATTGGAATTCTTAGAGATTCTACCAATCTTGACAACATTGGTGTATGTTTTGTGTCTTCTTCTATGCAAGTGTTCCTCTTTTCATCTTCTTAGTTTGGTATAATCTTTCTTATATCTTTTCTCTTAATCTTTCTTTGTTAGTAAAGTTTGCATATTTGTTTATGTTTGTTGTTCATCCTTATTTGTTCTTCATAATGAATGAGGTTGTTCTTGTGTTTGTTTCTCTAGTTAGTGTTAGTTTTATTATAGATATGTTTTAGTAGCTTTTCCCTAGGGTTAGTAGGGGGATTAGGGTGAGATGGGTGGTACTAGTTGTTGTTTTTGTTGATTCCTATTTGCCTTACACTCTACATGTATTATGAATTGCTTGTGAGACTTGAGATGATCATTCCTTGTTTTTCTTGCTTGTTCTCTTGCATGTTCTTGTTTGGTTGATAGGTTTGGTTCCCCGATTAGTAGCGAGAGCGTGGTGAGGAAACCCCTAGGCCGTTTAAGTAGCGAGAGCCCGATCGGAACCTAGGCTACGAAAGCATGCTAGTAACCCCGTTTTTCCCCTTTAGGTCTCTTTGGCATCCATGAACCCGACCTAGCCCTAGTTTCCTTCTTATTGATTTAATTTGCTTCCATTAGTCATTATTTGCTTGTTTTGCCTTGTTAGTTCATGTTATATACCTTAGCTTAGTCATTAGTTAACCTTAGTCATCCCCTAGTTTAGTTTGTCTCGAACCTAGTCTTGGCCTGGACCGTAGCCCACCTTAGTCCGACACCCCGTCCCTGAGGATCTCGACCCGACTTAATTACTCTAGCTACCTAGGTTAGTTGGTTATTTACTTTGACCGGTGGGATCCACGACAAATCCCTTCCGTCAAATTGGCGCCGTTGCCGGGGACGGCGTAGTTTAGATTTTTGTTTGCTTAGTTTTAAACTTGGTTCTTGATTTTTGTGTTTTCTCTCCTTGTGTATCTCCGTTTTTTCTTCTTGGGTGCTTATTTCTCTCTTCCTAGTGCCTCAGAAGTACTAGGCTACTAACGTTTTCTCAAGTGCTTCTAGTTCATCCCATATGTCAAGGCAACGTTATGAAAATGGTGTATCCAAGCTACCATCAATCCTCATGGGACAATCGTGGGGCAAATTGCCAAGACCCACAATTTTACCAACCATATCAATCTCATCAACAATCTTATGAACCCCCTTCATATGGCTACCATGAAAGTTGTCAAGGATCATTCCAACATCCTAACAACTACCAAATACCCTCACATAACCCACAACCAAAAATCCCCAACTTTGAGCTTTGTCAAATGATTATTCAAATGCAAAAGAGTCAACAAGAGACGATGATTCAAATGCAAAAGAGTCAACAAGAGATGATGATTCAAATGCAAAGGGACAAAGAGGAGTTCAAGGCCCAAAAAGAGGTGCAAGATGCTCGAATCAATGCACTCATAGCTCGTTACACGATGTTGGCCACTCGAGCTCCACAACTTGTTGAGGAAGGTTCATTTGGGCAAGAAGATCGGTTGCCTCCACAAGGAAACCAACCCGATTATGAAGCCACGAATGAAGAAGAGAGGGTCAATCAAGAGATCATTGTTGAGAGTTGCTTGGATGGTGAAGATATGGGAATAATGGAGGAAGTGGAAGCTTCAAGGGTCGACAACGAGGAGGAAATTGAACATGATTCTCAAAGTAGCTCTTGGGTAGCCAATGTATTGGCTATTAAATTGGACTTGTATGATTTTCTTCGTGATGAACCGATGTTGACAATCCAAACCCAAGTGAAGAGAAGACTCCTCTAGACCAAATTGACAAGGTGAGTGAAAAGGAAGGTAATACTTGGGAGAAAGAGAAAGATGCTTCAGAACTTGCCTTGAATGGGAAATTGGAGGAGCCGATTAGGGGATTTAGAAATGCTATTCTAGACCAAACCGTCGAAGAAATTGAGGCCGCCATCAAAGGCCTTGAATTTCTTCATGGTGAGAATTCTAGTAAGGACAGCGATGAGGTCTCCCCTAGAGCCTCCAATGAAGAAAACTTGATGCCTTCTCCTCCTTTATCGCACTTGATTTCGAGTCCCTTGTCTCTTGAGATGGTTGATGAAGTGGATCCTTGTCAGGCAGAGGAAAAGAGTTTCACTCTTGCCCCGTAGAAGAAGCAACACCCTTAGGGTGTGATCTCCCAAGCCATAAAGCCAAGCGTGACATTAGACCACTATACCTATCGGATGGTCATAAGAGTCATTGCTATGATGGTTGGAAAGACCCGGAAGATCACAAGAAACCCGAGCATAATGGATTAGATGATGATTAGATGATTGCTCTTGCCTCCGACTTGGAAACTCTTGTTGATGGCTTGGCTCGGCCACTTGAGCCTTCGTGAAGATGTTGCTAGAGCATTTGACTTACTCCTCCGAGCTCTTGATTGCTATGTAGGCGTAGATGGTGAGAGTAGCAAGTTGTAAATACCTTTTTCCTTTTCTTTTGTATTTGTATTTGTATTTGTAAGATTAGATAGTTTGATTTCTAGGATTTTTAAGTTTGTGTGGAGTTCTTGTACTTTGGAATTTTTCTTGAGTGATGTGAGGGAACGAAGGATCTTTGATGTGGTTATTGAGTTTGATTGATAGATTTGAAATGAAGATAAAGAATTAAAAAAGGTTATGGATGATAGAAGCTTTCAAGGCTTGATGGAGGAAGTCGGTTTTTGAGCTTAGTACAAGCTTTTGGGGACGGGATCTTGGATCCTGAGGTCGTACTTGTCATTTGGGTGGAATGCTATTAATGAACGAAGGTTTCAAGGCTCGTGACATGGCAATCCCGACCGTGATGAACTTGGTCACGACCGGGATGAGAAGAGCATGAAAACAGGAGCTTCTGATGTGCCATCCCAACCGGGATCAAGGTCTTCCCGACCAGGAAGGACTCCTTCCAACCGAGTTGAAGTCTGTCAGGGTCGGGAAGGGAGCCAGCAGCCTCATTTGCCTTTGTTTCTTCATTTAAACCCCACCCCACCACTTTATACCCCCACCCAACCTCCCTACTCACCTTTGCCACTATCATTTCATCCCTACACTTCTGTTATACACCTCATTTTCTCATCTCTATACACCGAGTTTTCCCTAAACCCCAACCTCATTACACCTATGCAAGACCGACACTTGAGACTACATTGAGGAAGAGGAGGAATATCGATGAAGACAAGCAAATGTGCCGATAATGATCATTGAGACGATGGAGTTGGTTGAGTTTCTAACCGTTTGGTAAGGCGACTCTCCTTTCTTTTCCGTCTTTTATTGCTAGTCTTTCTTTGTATGTCCCCCTTCCCTTTTATGTATTTGGTGTCATGGTGGCCCTCGGGGCCTTTGTGGTCTTTGCTCCCGATTCTCGATGACGTGATTACATCGAGAATCATTTGAAAAATACAAATTGACAAGTCCTTTCACTTTTTCTTATTTCTTATTTTCTCTTTTGGTAGATTTTAATCAGATTTAGGCGGAATCCGGGCTAGGTGACTTGATTACACCTAGTCCTCCCCTCCCATTTCCTTTTATTTTCTTCTTTTTATTTCTTCCCCCATCCATATCTTTTCTTGTCTCGGCCCTTGGTGACTTGATTACACCCCGGCCGGACACATTCTACCCTTTCTTCACTTTAATTTTTGATTTTTAGCTTTATTTTCCCTTTTTCTCTTCTTTTTTTAATGTCTCCACACACTACCGATTGAGCATGAGGACATTGCTCGGTTTAAGTGTGGGGGAGCGATATCTTAGTCTAGTTTAGTTTTATTTTCGTAGTTTTTTCGAAAAAAAATCCTAAAAATTTGAAAATTTTCATAAAAAAAAACCAAAAAAAATTTCTTTTGTGTCTTTTTCTTTTGCGTCTTTGTGTCGTATATTTCCTGTGTTGTGTGTTTTTCTCCCCCGATTTCCTTCTAGGTTGCGTGATCGTCGATAAGTTTCAGAAAGTTCTTGACATCCGGTGTTATCCTTCTATCTCTTTCTTCTTTTCTCTTTTTGTGGAGTTTGGAGGATGTTTTGTGATGGTGTATGCTCGGGTGGAGCATTTTAGAGTTTGTGGTTGATGTGGTTGCTTGCTTGGAAGCTTCGGGGTGGTGTTTGTTCATTCTTTTTGTGTGTGTTTGTTTTATTTTACTTTGTTTTGATTTGTTTCTCTCGTTTTCTTTCGTCTTTGTTTTGTCATGTGTAGTTTGTGTCTAGTGTAGAAAAGGTTTTCGAAAACCCAATTTTGAGGATAGTGCGCAAGTGTCTACTTTCCCTTTCAAATGATATGAATCGGTTCTTGGACTTTAGTCTAGTAGAATGACTTTAAATCAATAGTTTCGTTGGTCCTTTAGCTTGAGTCCACCTAGTCTACTAGGGATTTACTGCGGGATTTGCATTTTGACCATTTTGACCACCCAAGGAGTGAAAAGGCCTTGGTTCTCGAGTTTCGTCTCTTAGGTGACCATGTTAGAAATTGTTTGATTAGTCCAAGTTTCAACCTTTTTGTGGGTTTGAAGAGAAGGGCCCCCCGACTTGCCCATTTCCCTACCTTCTACACATTTTCCACAAATAAGTTGCAATTTGTTGAAGTTTCATGCTTGGTTGTGATTGAATGCCTACAATGCAAGAATTATCCAAAAGGGCAAACCGAGTCAAATAGAGAAAGAAAAAGAAAGAAAGAAAGAAAGAAAGAAAAGAAATAACAGAAAGAAGAAGAAGAAAAGGCAAAACAAATCAAAAACGAAATACAAAAGAAGAAAAAGAAATGGCATAACAACTCAAAAGCAAAATGCAAAAGAAAAATGCCTAAGAAAATCATCTCACGAAAAAAAAAAATTACACCTCAAAAATAAGTCTTTTACCGATTGTTACCGTGAAGAGCCTACCAAAGGACCGAGTCCCTAGGAAGGATGACAGCGGTAGTGGTCGAAATTTCCTCACTTTGCAACCATATCCACCTTTTTACTTGGACTAGTTGGACAATTTTTGAGCATGGGACGACCCTCTTGGCTTATCACTAAAGAGGGCGGGTTTTCACTGTACCTACAGTGTCGACTAACTCCGTGGTTCATCCTTTTTCCATCCCGCCTATCGTCCCGTGGTACGTTCTTAGAAGGTTAGGAGGACCTAGGTAAGTTATCAACGTTTTTTATTGCTTTGTTGTCATACTATTAGGGTTTTGTCCATATCGATTTGTGTTATTAGGTTGGGAACGTTGTCACTTTCCTTGAGTCCTTAACCGGTGCTTCTTTCACCGCTTTCTTGAGGGAAGCGGTATTTGTTTCTTCTTGGATGCAACCGTTTGTTTGTTTGTTTGTTGTGTGTTTGTGTGTTTTCGTGTTCGGTTGTATCCGCTGTTTTGTCGCAAGACCTCACTTACCTTGCGGGGAGCACTTTTCCTCTAAGTGTTCTCGCGTTAGTTGAAAGGGCGTAGGGTGCGCTAATAGCCGCTCGGTTAGTTTTTTTAGTTCTTACTAGTTTAGTAGTTAGTTCGTGCTTACTCGATGGCGAGTAAGGGTTAAGTGTGGGGAAGTTGATAAGTGTGTTTTGTAGTGCTTATTCCTTGTGTTTGGTCCCAGTTTCTCTTGTGGAATTGCTCCCTGGAGCGGTTTTCGAGGCTACTTACGCTTCTTCTAACTTGTTATAGGTTCCTAGGGCTTATCTTGAAGTAACAGAACGATTCTGACTCGTTTCCGACACATTTGGAGCCAACAAAGAGAAGCGACGATCACTCGGTGGCTTAGACTCGATCCCAAGCCCTTGGGACCCAACCCCGAGCACCAAGAGTTGATGAGAAGCCTAGGGAGAGCAAGTTGGGACCTATGAGATCATATTTGAAGCCTACATAACCCATCCCGGTCGGGATCACATCCATCACGACGGAGACGAAGTGCAGCAACAAACAGCAGCTTCTGGAGGTCCATCCCGGTCGAGATCAGTCCCATCCCGGTCGGGACCAACCCATACCGGTCGGGATCATCCTTATCCCGGTCGGGAAGGGCCCAGATCGCAGTTGTCTTCGCCTTTTCCGTCTCCTTCACTTGTGAAACCCTATATATACCCCCCCCCCCCCCCCTCCTCTTGTATTGTTTAAGCACCAACCCTTAGATTGGAGAAACCCTAGACTACTTTAGCTTAGAATAGTGTAGATTAGCTTAATCCCTCTTTAATTACTCCTTAATCTTACTTTAATCTAGTTAGATTGCTCTTGTAATATTGGAATTCTTGGAGATTCTACCAATCTTGACAACATTGGTGGATGTTTTGTGTCTTCTTCTATGCAAGTGTTCCTCTTTTCATATTCTTAGTTTGGTATAATCTTTCTTATCTCTTTTCTCTTAATCTTTCTTTGTTAGTAAAGTTTGCATCTTTGTTTATGTTTGTTGTTCATCTTTATTTGTTCTTCATAATGAACGGGGTTGTTCTTGTGTTTGTTTCTCTAGTTAGTGTTAGTTTTAGTATAGATATGTTTGAGTAGCTTTTCCCTAGGGTTAGTAGGGGGATTGGGTGTGATTAGGGATGATTAGGGTAATACTAGTTGTTTTTGTTGATTCCTATTTGCCTTGCACTCTACATGTTTGATGAATTGCTTGTGAGACATGAGATGATCATTCCTTGTTTTTCTTGCTTGTTCTCTCGCATGTTCTTGTTCGGTTGATAGGTCTGGTTCCCCCATTAGTAGCGAGAGCATGGTGAGGAGACCCCTAGGCCGTTTAAGTAGCGAGAGCCCGATCGGAACCTAGGCTACGAAAACATGCTAGTAACCCGTTTTTCCCCTTTTGGTCTCTTTTGTCATCCATGAACCCGACCTAGCCCTAGTTTCCTTCTTATTAGTCATTAGTTGCTTATTTTGCCTTGTTAGTTCATGTTATAGACCTTAGCTTAGTCATTAATTAACCTTATCCATCCCTTAGTTTAGTTTGTCTCAAACCTAGTCTTGGACTGTAGCCCACCTTAGTCTGACACCCCGTCCCTGAGGATCTCGACCCGACTTACCCTAGCTACCTAGGTTAGTTGGTTATTTACTTTTACCGGTGGGATCCACGATAAATCCCTTCCGTCAGCTTTCCTTATGTGTTTCGGAGAACATGATGAACACCATCATACACTGTAAGCACTTGCACGTGACTATTATAGGCACATCTATAATGACTGCAGGAAATCGAGACCCGTGTTTTTCTTTACCTGTTCCATGTCTGACATAAAAGGCCACATAACTACCCTTAGCAGGAACAATATCGAATCCTATGACAAATCTAGGTAGTCTCCTAGTTTGGGTTCAAGACGGGAGGCAAGCTCATTTCCCACAATAAATACCCCTCCAATAAGATCAACCAGTCCCTACCTTAGGTGTTAGTCTGACCAACAAACGACAAAAAACGAATAAAGAAAAAAGAAAAACGGACAAAAAAAAATCAAAAGTACAAGGAAAAAGCAAAAGGCCAAAATAAAAGAGCTGGCCACGATCAAAAAGAATTTTCAACATCCCTCGACCGGATACGGTCAATCCCATGACCGGGCTAAGAGGCCAACCAACAGAAAATTCAAAAAACCCATGACCGTGGTCAACGGTCGACCCAAGTGAAAGACCCTTGACTGGGGCACGGTCAATTCAAAATTATCGATGCCCATACCATCAAATAGGGGAGAAACGATCAAGTTGGTCAGCCAACACCACATCTAGCCTTCCCACATTACAACGCTCAAAACCTTCTCGAGACCTAGGTTGAGAGATAGCCCGGAATTTTGAGGATTTAAGCTCCTTAGGATATACCCTAACCATTAGGGCCAGACATGGAAATCAGATCTCGCATTATCAAACCTACCCCGATCAAAGTTCGAGTCATTATTACTCAACTTCCCCCTCTGCATTACAATACCTTATCCTCGAAGCCATAGCTCCACAAAATGGATCTCCAGATGTCAAATCATCAAAGCCACTTACGACCTGGCACCACATTTCCAAAAACATCCAAACCAGTTACCAGCCCCAAACACGGGAACTCAACTTGCAGTCAGCATAGAACATGCCCAAATAATTCACACCACCTCTGGGGGCTACCCCGGAGAACGCTCACAGTCACAGGATCAACATCCTAACTGTTCTAGCCCTTTGATCAAGACATCATTGGGAACACACCTAGCCTATACCATCGTTATGGCTAGTTACACACAAAGCCCTAATAAACTAGGCACCACAACATATCATCTAATTCACTGAACTGCGGCTTGGTTTGATTTCACTATACGTGAATACGTAGGAAGCCTTTCAACAAGGGCACAACCGCCAACATTTACACACATTCAAAAAGCACCATTATTCCGGTCACGACACTGTCATGTTCTCAACTGTCTGCTTTGTCGTCTTGGGGGCTTCTCTTAGGCAGAAGTTCTCCATCCACTCACAAAATCCAAAAGACTTTCAAAATCTAGCCATTTTTATGTAGTGTGTCCTAGTACTCGGCTCAGTCAAAGACGAGAGTCTATCAGGGACTCGAAGTGACACCCACCTTGGGAATATACCCCCAAAAACAAAAAAGATCCTAAAGAACACCAGCCTACGGCATTGCTGCTACTAAGCCCTGTCATACGGAAACAGTCTCATAACATCTTTCCCATTTCGATGTTTGACCGTGTTGCCACTCGCCTAGCCTACGGAATAGCTTGCGCAACTTAAGAGTCTTGTTAGGTGGCCCACCCCCTACCGAGTCACGGTCCAACTCCTCGAGAGTCCAGTCGTGTCTGTCAAATCGTCCATTCACGTCTAGAGTCGAGTCTGTCAGTAGACCTCCCTCTTCAAATTCCCGCTTTGAAATCTGCAAAACTTAGCCATTTGAGAAAATCCTTTTCGACAAGGTCAAATATCGGTCTATTTAAAACTGCAAATTTATTTTCTAACCCCTTCAATTTATAAAACCTATTTCCTAGCACGTGAGTTGCGTTTTGGACTTCGATTTCAAAATGAAGCAAAAATTATTTTCCCCAGCGCAAGTCAGTCTATAGCTAACTGCATTTCTTGTGTGCTATCTTGCTATCTGCTATTTCTGCATATATAACTAACATTTCAGGTACCAACTTGTGCTTCCCAAAGGATCATCAAGTTTTTATATATCTCCCCAGCGTGAGTTCACCTAAGTGACGCATGCAATGTGGGATGTGTCTGCAAACGGACACACCCAGGGCTTCTTAGGCAAGTTCCCGCGTAATTGGGATGTGTCTGCAAACGGGCAAACCCAAGGCTTCTTAGGCAAGCTCCCGCATAGTTCTGAGATAGGATGTATCTGTAAACAGATACACCTAGGGCTTCTTAGGCAAGCTCCCGCGCAGCTCCAAGATGGGATGTATCTGCATACAGATATACCCAGGGCTTCAAAAACAAGTCCCCACGGAGCTATCCCTGATAACAGAACTCAGGTATGAATTCTATCTTATGGCTGGCGTGCCCTTTCACGCAAGTCTAATGGACTATAAACGACCCGATCGGAAGTCTGCCAGGTCTTAATCCTTGATTGGCCTGATAGCTACTCTGACTTTCGCCTTGTCCAAGACTCAGTCAGAGTGGGGGCTCTGTAGACACTTACATTTGGCCGCTAGGTGTCTATAGCAGTTTCCAAAAAAAACGCGAGAATGATCGGACGCGAACATGCTTTAAAATACTCGAATATGGGCTCAAAATCGTTAGTATTTGGCTTGGGATTTTTACGAAGTACAAATCTTCTAAAACCAACCTTACATCCAGGCCCATTGGGTCATTTCCAATCAAATAAGACTAATTTGGGTCAAAACCGACACTAAGGGCGAAACCGTCTTTTAGCGACCGGGTCAGACCCCGGTCAAAGACATTTCCGAGCAATAAAAATCAGTCACGCAGCTTTGTAAATCTGATTCGAAGTCAAATACCACAAAAATATCAGCTACAAAGAATAACCAAGCAACTAAACCTCGCCGTTAGAGATAAAACTCGATCTCTAAAAGAGTCTTCCACCCGGCCAGCCCCACTCGACCGAGTGGACCGGCCCACTCGGTCGTGTAGGCTCATAAAATCCACCAGAACCGGCGTCAGACCGGTTACTTGATCGAGTGCTATGCACCAGTCGATCGAGTGTCCTCTGTTCCAGCTGAAACCAGATTCCTTTTTCTATCCACAATCGGAATCCTTCTTCACCTCAAACCGGGTGTTTCCCTTCACTCAAGCCGGTGTTTCTTCCCGTCCAAGCAAAGCCTTTCCTATCCAAAACTGGGGTACCTCTCCTATAAATACACCCCCTTGCACAATTCACAAGAGACGACACAATTCACAACAATTCATCCACGAAATTTCAGCAATCTTTAGCAAACCCGAGATCAAAACTCGTCAAAGACCCGAGAGAAAAACTCGTCAAATCCCTTACCAATTATACACACCATAACTCTCCTATATACATCTTAACGCTCCCGCGCCTAGGCCGCTACTAAGAGTTCGTTTTCAAGATAATTAAGCATGTAGGTTGAGGGTATTACAAATTCCACTTTCTCCTTTTCTCTCTTCCCTATTTTTCGTCCTTCTCGTCCATCCGTCTTGTGTCGTCGTAGTCATGTTTTTTATTTCTTTTCCTTTTCTCGTTTCTAATATCGCTATTATCGTACTAGTTTCAAAAGCATTATTCCTAGGATGCGATATCGACTCTATAGTCGAATGTCGGATCCAAAGGAACCAACCAATAAACCATATCAAGCACGATCCCGTTGGCGCCGAAATAATGGTCACACGGTCCGAAAAGACTAATACGACATTATAACGCAAAGGGAAACATCTTGTCCTAACTAAGTTTAAAACGATTTACAAACATCTTTTTACAAAATTCACTCTAAATATTAGATATTGATTCTATAATCAAGTATCGAATATGTCGAGTATCGAAAACTGAATCGAGTGTAAATCATATTATATTTTCACGCGATTTAGCAAAATTATCGATTTTAAAATCAAAAACAAATTCACGGACAGCAGTCCGTACAGGGGGCACTCGATCGAGTGCCTAGCCCACTCGATCGAATGGCACCCCAAAATTGGGGCAGAAACTTTTTTGAGGACCACTCGGTTGACTCCTCTCTATGACTCAATCGAGTGGCTCCTAGTGTGTCAAAACCGCGAGTCTTTCAGCTTATTTCGAGCCCCGATAAAATTCTTTCAACGACTTCGGTCGTCACGTGTCAAGTCCATCACGTGTTCGCCTTTTCAAAACCATGCATCGTGCCATATTTACATCGTCTAATCTATTTACGCTCCGTTATTATCGCAATTATTGTATATTATCGTTTGTTGCATTGTATTTCCGGGTGGTATGCCACTCGTATGTTGTAATCTATTGTCGCACCTTTTTCGTTCTTTGTTTTATTGTACTAAAACGAACCTCGCATGCTAAAATAACATTGACGTTAGTTTAGATGCATTAAACGACGTAGTTAAACATAATTCACATGTTTAGTTGAAAAGCTTTGTTTGCATAACATTCAACCGTCGAACTAACGCGCATACACGAAAAACGAACGATATCTAATTAAGTAGAGGCCGCTAAGTGCGGGCGGAGTTGAGTGTTCTTTGTGAACTTCCCAACACGTACCCTCACCCCTTACTCAGAACCATGGTTTCCGGATGTCCGAAATCATTGGCATACGAGAGTCATTCAATAAACGATAACCGATAATGTCGGTATCGGTATCGTAATGCAAAGGGACAAACCCCATAAACTCTGAAATCGGAATGGGTCGTACTCTGTGCACCCCCCACCAAGACATAGAGTGGGTTTGAACGGGCCCGAACTCGCACAAAGTTCGGTGGCGACTCCTAATTAGATTTAAACTTCAATCCGAGATCCATCTCGCATGAAATTCATTCGCCGCCCCAAACTCGCGCGTGGCCGCGTCGGGGTGGACCTATGCCATGTCCACACATGCAAATTGGGATGTTTTTGCAAACAGGCACACCCAGGGCTTCGTAGGCAAGCTCCCGCGTAATTCCGAAATTGGGATGTGTCTGAAAAACAGGCACACCCAGGGCTTCGTAGGCAAGCTCTTGCTTAATTCCAAATTGGGATGTGTCTGCAAACATCCACACCCAGGGCTTCATAGGCAATCTCCCGCGTAGTTCCGAGATGGGATGCGTCTACAAACAGCCACACCCAGGGCTTCATAGGCAAGCTCCCGCGTGGTTCCGAGATGAGATGTGTCTGCAAACAGATACACCCAGGGCTACATAGGCAAGCTCCCGCGTAGTTCCGAGATTGGGTTGTATCTGCAAACAGATACACCCAGGGCTTCAGAAACCAGCTCCCGCGCAGCTCCAAGATGGGATGTATCCGCATACGCATACACCCAGGGCTTCAAAGACAAATCCCCACGGAGCTATCCCAGATAACAGAACTCAGGTATGATTTCTATCTTATGGCTGGCGAGCCCTTTTACGCAAGTCTAATGGACTATAAACGACCCGACCGGAAGTCTGCCAAGTCTTAATCCTCTATTGACCTGGTAGCTACTCTGACTTTCGCCTTGTCCAACCCTCAGTCAGAGTGGGGGCTCTGTAGACACCCGCATTTTGCCTGCTAGTGTCTATAGCGGTTTCCAACAAACACCCTATGATGATCGGACGAAAACATGACTTAATACTCTCGATTTTTGACTCGAAATCAAAAGTATTTGGTGCGAGCTTTTAGCGGAGTAAAAATCTCACCAAACCGATCTCAAATCCAGGCCCAGTGGGTCATCTCCAATCAAATAAGACTAATTTGAGTGAAAACCGACACCAAGGGCAAAACCGTCTTTTAGCGACCGGGTTAAACCCCTGTCAAAGGCATTTCCGATACATAAAAATCAGCCACGCAAGCTTCGAAAGTCTGATTCGAAGTCAAAAACTACAAAAATCAGCTACAAAGAAGATCCAAGCAACTAAACCTCTCCGTTAGAGATAAATTTTATCTCTAAAGAAGTCTCCCACCTGTCTAGACCCACTCGATCGAGTGGACTAGCCCACTCGGTCGAGTAGGCTCACAAAACCCACGGAAATTGGCATCAGACCGGGCACTCGATCGAGTGCCATGCACCACTCGATCGAGTGGCTCCTTTTTTTATCCAAAACCGGGCCTTTTCTTCTATCCAAAGCCGGGGTATTTTCTTATAAATACCCCACCTCCTTCAACACAATTCAACAACCAGAAAATTCAGCAGGCTTAAGCAAACTATACAAACATATAATCCCAATCCTTCCTCTAGAAATCCTTTAGGAAACCCGAGAGCAAAACTCATCAAATCCCTTCCCAATTATACACACCATAACTCTCCTATATATATCTCGACACTCCCGTGCCTAGGCCACTACTATATGAGTCTGTTTCTAGGATAATTAAGCATGTAGGTTGAGGGTGTTAACGAAAATTCGGATTCTCATCTTTCTCTTTTCTTCATCTCGTTTTCTTCTTCTTTTTTGCTTTTTATTTTTATTTTATTTCGTCAATAGCGTTTTTATCATCATCAACATCGCGCATATATCGATTTTCTAAAACTATCTCGATTCGAATACGTTTAAGGATGAACATCGTATAAGACCCTTCCAATCCCTTTATGATCGGAAGGATTTGCCGTGGATCCCTACCAACAAGTAAAACCAACAAAACCTAACTAGTAGATAGGGTAAGTCGAGTCGATATCCACGGGGACGGTTATAGGTGTCTAGACTATGGTCTACTCAAAAACAAGGCTAGATTACCAAGACAACACAAAGGAAAGTAGACTAACAAGAATTGACTAAGTATGATGGTGGAAAGAGATGGAACTAGTGTTATGGATGAACTAGATATAGCATGAACTAAATGAAACAACTAAGCTAATGAAACAATCGAACTAGAGAAACTATGATTAGCAAGATGGAGAAATCAAATTGGGAAGGAGTAGGGTTAGTTTGGGTTCATAACTGTAGAATGTGTTAAACCGAGCAATGTCCTCATGCTCGATCGGTAGTGTGTGGAGACACTAAAAAGAAGAGAAACTACGAAAATAAAGTTAAAAATCAAAAAGAAAAGCGAAGAAAGGGTAGAATGTGTCCGGCCGGGGTGTAATCAAGTCACCATGGACCGAGACGAGAAAAGATATGGATGGGGGAAGAAATAAAAAAAAAAGGAAATGGGAGGGGAGGACTAGGTGTAATCAAGTCACCTAGCCCGGATTCCGCCGGAATCCGACTAAATCCTACCAAAAGGAAAGTAAATGACAAAGAAAAAGTGAAAATACTTGCAATTTGGATTTTGAAATGATTCTCGATGTAGTCACGTCATCGAGAATCAGGAGCAATGACTACCAAAGGCCCCGAGGGACACCATGACACAAAAATGATAAGGGGAAGGGGAACATACAAAGGGAGACAAGCAATAAAAGACGGAAAAGAAAGGAGAGTTGCCTTACCAAACGGTTAGCAACTCCAAAGTCTCCATCGTCTCAATGTTCGATATTGGCACTTTGCTTGTCTTCGTCATTGTTATTCCTCTTCGTTCTTGATAAGGTCGCATGGTTTAAGTACTAGGCTTGCAGTGGTATAATGAGGGTGGGATTTGTGGTGAAACTCGGTGTGTAGTGAAGAGAAGATGAGGTGAGGGTGCATATATGGAGTGTAGGGGTCATACGATAGTTGCAAGGGTGAGTAGGGAGGTTGGGAGGGGGTATAAAGTGGTTGGGTGGGCTCAAATGTCGAAGAGGAGGCAAAAGGGGAAGCTGGGCACCATCCCGGTCGGGATGAACTTCTTCCCGGTCGGAACGGTTCCTTCCCGGTCGGGATGAACTTGATCCGAGAACCCATTTTTCAGCACACTCATCCCGGTCGGGATGACATCCTTCCCGGTCGGGACGGTTCCTTCCCGGTCGGGATGAACTAGATCCCGGTCGGGATTGCACAACAGAGAACCCATTTTCCAGAACACTCATCCCGGTCGGGATGACATCCTTCCCAGTCGGGATAAGTCTTCTAGCTCTTCATTCTCTTGATAGCTTCACCCATAAGGCCACTAATACATCGAGATCTAAAATCTCGTCCCCAGAAGCTTGTCAAAAGCTTCAAAAACCGACTCCGTGCCTAAAATCCAAGCTTCTATTATCCACTACTCTTCATAACTCTTCATCTTCACTAACAACCTACCAAATGAACTCAATAAACATCATCAAAATCCCTCCCTCACATCGCTCATTAAAATACCAAAATACAAGAATTCCACAAACACACAAAAGAGTAGGAAAGAGATATATACAAAGGGACGGTTCTTTTGGAACTCCGTCAAACCAAGGATGGGGGTTCTTCATTCATTTTTTTCAACAACATCATGGATAACTCCATCTCCTTCAAGAGCACGGAGCAACAAATCAAAGGCTCTCGAGAAGTCTTCGACCAACCTTGTAGAATACCAATCCACACTCCAAGGTTCTTCACAACCTTGCCTCGAAGTTTTCGGGGCATCCCGATCTACTAAGTTCAACGGCTTGAACTTGTACTTGCGATCCTTCGGGATATACCCAAACTTCCACTCATCTTCACAAGGCCTCAAGGGAGGCTCAACCTTCTTCTTGCTAACCGACTTGTCTTCAATCACATCACATGGGCATTCATCCGCCCCAAGCTCGGAATCATCATCTTCAATTTCACCAAATTTGTTGTCTTTCAAGCTTTCACCCGACTCATTCCCTAGCCCTTTGTCATTCAAGGCATGGATCATATTACATGACTCTTCATGTGTAGGCGAGGTGTTGCCTTGGAGGTCAAACACTAACTTCTCGTCGCCTAGCTCAAAGGTGATCCTACCTTTCTTGACGTCGATCACTGCACCGGCGGTATGTAAGAATGGGCGCCCAAGGATAATGGGAGTGATATCATCCTCCGGCATATCAAGCACAAGGAAGTCGACCGGCATGAAGAATTTCCCTATTCTTAGTGGCACATCCTCTAGCATTCCTAAGGGTCGGTTAAGCGAACGATCGACCATTTGGAGTGTAATAGAGGTACACTTGAGCTCTTTCATCCCAAGTCGCTCACAAATAGAATAAGGGAGAATGCTCACACTCGCCCCCAAGTCACATAACGCCCTTTCGATCTTCAAGTTCCCTATGGTGCACGGGATTGAGAAACTACCGGGATCCTTCAACTTAGGAAGTGTAGAGCCTTGAATGAGCTCGCTCACCTCTCTTGTGAATGCTATGGTCTCTTCCTTGTCCACGGATTTCTTCCTAGCCAAGATTTCTCTCATGAACTTTCCATAGGCCGGGAATTGGGTAATTAACTCGGTGAAAGGGATGCTCATATCCAACTTCTTCACAATATCAAGGAACTTGTCAAATTGAACGTCCGCCTTTGTCTTTAATTCCCTTGATGGGAATGGTAATTTGATATGTATCTTGTCTTGCTCACTAGGTTGGGACTCTTCAATTGACACTTTCTTCTTTCCTTTGTCTTTCTCTTGGGGTGGGGGAAGCTTGTCTTCAATAGGTTTCTCAGCCTCCCACAAGACTTGCTCCTCCATGAGATTTCCCCAACATGCACTGTCTTGGGATGGAGATACAATTCCTTTCATGGCTTCTTGCTCAATAGGGAATAAGGGTGAATCATAGGATGTACCGCTCCTCAAAGTGATAGCATTCACGGTCTCAAATTTTGATGGTACGCCTTGAGGAGGCAATTAACCCTTTTGCCTAGAAGAACTACCCGAAGCAACTTGAGCTAGTTGGGTTTCGAGTATCTTCATATGTGTATCTCTTGCCATATTCTCCCTTTGAAGTTGAGCAAAGAATTCTTGTTGGTTTCTTAGCATCTCCATTTGACTTCTTTCCATTTCTTGATTACTCCTTTGCATATCCAACATTGATTTTTGCATGTCAAAATCCCGAGGGGGAGATTGTTGGTTATGGGGAATATTGGTGATGGCTAGAAGAATGCCATAATCATGAATTGGAGACCGGCTCCTTTGCTTGTTTTCTTGTTGAGTACCTTGGGACCCTTGTGAATTGCCTTGATTTAGGCCTTGAGAGTTACCATGATTGTGATTTTGGTAACCTTGGTTGTTTTGAAATCCTTGAGAGTGTTGGTTTCCTTGGAAACCACCTTGATGATTGAAGTTCCCTTGATTTTGGAACCCTTGATTGTTGTTGAAGGCATCTTGGTTTTGTTGTTGGAATTTGTTAAAAGGCCTTTGATTGCCTTGATAACCTTGGTAGCCTTGGTTGTCCCTTAAGGGAGGAGCAACATAGAATGGACGGTGTTGTTGTAGAGCTTGTTGTTGAGAGGCTTGTTGTTGGGAAGCTTGGAACATATGTGGATCTGGCACATTTTGAGCCTTGTAAGTAGAGTATGGGGCACCTTTCTTGAATGCTTGAAAAGCATTCACTTGCTCAATGCTACTTCGACAATATGAAGGCTCATGTCCATGTATCCCACAAATCTCACATATCCCATAATAAGATGTAGGAGGTACAACTCCCAAAGCATTGACTCGTTGAATGGCTTGTTGCAAGGAAGAACTTGTGCTTTGACTTTGATCAAAATGACTTTGGAGCTTCTTATCAATGGCATCCATGTGGGTCTTCAATTGTGCTCCAACATCGGCACTAAGTTGTGTAATGGCATCGATTTCGTGCCTTCCCCCTCTATTTGCCTTCCTAGGCCTAGAATATTGAGAGTTGTGAACCACCATTTCTTCAATTCTTGACCAAGTTTTGTCATCATCTACCTCGGTGAACCTTCCATTAGATCCCATGTTGAGTATGGCCCTTCAATCTTCATATAACTGATGGTAGGGATTTGTCGTGGGTCCCAACCGTCAATAATATAACCGGCTAATCCTAGTGGTTAGCTAGGGTAAGTCGGGTCGAATCCACGGGGACGGTAATGAGGCGGCTAGACTAGGTCTACCTAACACAAGACTAAGTCAACGAACTAAACTAGATAGAATGATAGGAAGGGGGGAAGACTAAGACTATGACTAGGGAAAACAAATAAGGAAACGGGATAGGATTAGGTCGGGTTCAAAGGGGTAAAGGAATGGTCAAGGAAGAGCTAAAGTGAAGGAGGTAGTAGGGTAATCTAGGTATAGTCCGGGCTCTCGCTACGTAGACCAACCTAGAGGTTCCTCCTAAAACCCATCTTGACGACACATGTGACAAACGGGGTTCCTAGCATGCTATCGTGGCCTAGGTCGCATCCGGGCTCTCGCTACGTAGTCCGACCTAGGGGTCGTCCTCACCGGGCTCTCGCTACGTAGTGAGGCAAACAAACCCACAAACAAACTATCACCCACAAGAGAAAAGGCAAGAAGAACAAGCATATGCATCTACTAGTCATTCAAGCATTTCAACAAACATGTACCATGCATCAAACCAAGAGGAAACCCAAATCTTTCATTAACATCTCCAACAAATCCTTAATCACCCTATAAAAACCGTAATCACCCTACTAACCCTAGCAAGAGTACTACTCAAACATAATCAAACTACAACTAACAAGAACAAGAGGAATCAACATAAGAAACAAAACATACATAGACAAACTAGTGAAAACAATGAACTATGAACAATAAGATGAACAAAGATTAAAACTTGGATGAAATAAACAAAGATTAAGAGTAAAAGGATGAGAAAGATTATACCAACTACAAAGGATGAAAATAAGAACACTTGCATAGAAGAAAACCCAAATAATTCCACCAAGGTTGTCAAGCTTGATAGATTCTTCAAGAGATCCAATAATACAAGAGCAATTACTAGATTAAGGAATAATTAAGGACTAATCTACACTAATATAATCTAATCTAACCTAAAGTAGTCTAGGGTTTAAGGGGAAGTGAAGAACCTAAGCTTAACAAAACAAGGGAAGAGTATATATAGGGTTCCAAGTGGAAAGGAGAAGAAAGAAAGTAGGCACGGGTAGCAGCAGGCCCGTCCCGGCCGAGACGGGGTGGTCCCGGTCGGGAAGGGGTTGGTCCCGGCCGGGAAGGCCTCCTCCCGGTCGGGATGGGCTCCAGACTGCTCCTTCTTCATTTGCTCCTTCATCCCAGACGGGATGAGGCCATACCCGTCGGGGATGAGTCCTGTAGGCCTCCAATATGACCTTTTTGGTCCCTCCTTGGTTCTCATGGGCTTCTCACCGATTCTCGGGGCTCGGGATCGAGTCTCGGAGGCTCGGGATTGGGTCCCAAGGTCTCGGGGTCGACTCCAAGGCATCGAGTGATCGTTCCTTAGCTTCGTTGGCTCCAAAAAGTGTATGTATTGAGTCGGAATCGCTCCAACTCTTCGTGAATGGTCTCGGGAACCTGAAACGAGCTAGAGGAAGCCTAAGTAGCCCATAAACCGCTCCCAAAGAGCGATTCCACAAGGAAAATGGGACCAAAACACTACAAAATAGGCACTACAAACTACACTTATCAACTCCCCCACACTTAACCCTTACTCGCCCTCGAGTAAGCACAAACTAACTACTAAACTAGCCGAGTCGGTATTAGCGCACCCTACGCCCTTTCAACTCATGCGAGTACACTTAGAGGAAGAGTGCACTCTGCAAGGCAAGTAAGGAATTGCGACAAAACTGTGGATGCAACCGGACACAAGACACAAAAACAAACAAGCACGCAAACAAACAAACAAACACAAGGTTGCACCCAAAGAAAACAAATACCGCTTCCCTCAAACAAGCGGTGAAAGAAGCACCGGTTTAGGACTCGAGGCAAGTGACAACGTTCCCAAGCTAATCATACAAATCGAGATGAACTAAACCCTAATAGTATGACGATAAAGCAACAAAAACGTTAGTAACTTACCTAGGTCCTCCTAACTTTCTAAGAACGTACTACGGGACGATCGGCGGAGTGGAAAAGGGATGAACCACGGTGTTAGTCGACACTGTAGGTAAGTGAGACCCCGCCCCCTTTAGCGATGAGCCAAGAGGGTCGTCCCATGTTCAAAAACCGCCTAACTAGTCCAAGTAAAAAGGTGGATATGAATGCAAAATGAGGGAAGACCGACCATTACCGCTATCATCCTTCCTAGGGACTCGGTCCTTTGGTAGGCTCTTCACGGTAATAGTCGGTAAAAGGCTTATTTTGAGATGTGGGTATTCTTTTTGTGAGACGATTTTCTTTTGGCATTTTCTCTTTTCTTTTGCATTTTTGCCTTGTTTGTTGTCATGCCATTTCTTTTTCTTCTTTTCTATTTTCTTTTTGGCTTTTGTGCCTTTTCTTTTTCTTCATTCTTTTCTTTCTTTCATTTTCTTTTTTTTTTCTATTCTTTCCCCTTTTTGGCTTGATTTGGCTTTAGGCATTTCTTTGTGTAACAAGAAAGAGAGAATTCAACAATTTGCAATTTATTGTGTGGATATGTGTAATGGGAGAGTCGGGGAGCGTCCTTCCCTTCAAACCCACAAAAAGGGGAAAACTTGGACTAATCAAACGATCCTAAACACGGTCACCTAAGGGACGAGACTCGGTAACCAAGGCCTTTTCACACCGTGGGTGGTCAAAATGGACAAAATGTAAATCCCGTAGTAAATCCCTAGTAAGCTAGGTGGACTCAAGGTAAAGGACCAACGAAATCATTGATTTAGGGTCATTCTACTAGATTAAAGTCCAAGACTCGGTTTATACTGCTAGAAAGGGAAAATAAACACTTGCACACTAGCCTCTAAACCGGGTTTTCGAAAACCTATTACACATACGACACACTTACACACACAAAACAAGGACACGACGAGAATGAAAGAAAAAGAGACAAAAGATAACAAAACAAAACAAGGAGGAACAAACACATAAACAACACAAACACCACCCCGATCATCCAAACAAGCCACCAAATCAACCACAACTTTACAAAGCTCCACCCGAGCACACAACATCACAATCTCCTCCAAACTCCGCAAGAGGTAAAGAAGAAAAAGGGATAAGATGTTACCGGGAGTCTTGAAAGCTTTCCAAAGCTATTGGTGATTTAAGAAATCTATAAGGAAAGAGGGAGGCGAAACACGCATACAAAACAAACATACGACACAACGGCACAAAATGAAAACACACAAAAAGAAAATCTTTTTGATTTTCGTGAAAAAATTTCAAATTTTTAGGTTTTTTTTAAAGATTTTTCGAAAAAAAAAAGAAAATAAAACTAACTATGCTAGAATATCGCTCCCCCACACTTCAACCGAGCAATGTCCTCATGCTCGATCGTAGTATGTGGAGACACAAAAGAAAAGAAAAGAAACTACGAAAATAAAGCTAAAAATCAAAAAGAAAAGTGAAGAAAGGGTGTAGAATGTGTCCGGCCGGGGTGTAGTCAAGTCACCATGGGCCGAGACGAGAAAATATATGGATGGGGGAAGAAAATAAAAAGAAAGGAATAAAAGGAAATGGGAGGGGAGGGCTAGGTGTAATCAAGTCACCTAGCCCGGATTCCGTCCAAATCCGACTAACTCCTAAAAAGGGTGAAAATCTTGTATATTTGGATTAATCGAATGACTCTCGACGTAATCACATCATCGGGAGTCGGGAGCAACCACTACCGAGGCCTCGAAGGCCACTAAGACACCATGACTCAAGGGGAAGGGGGAAAACAAGAGAAAACAAGCGACAAAAGACGGAAAAGTAAGGATAGTTACCCAAACCAATCGGCTAGTAACTCACTCGCTCCATCATCTCAATGATCATTATAGGCACATTGCTTGTCGTCATCATTGCCATCCTTCTTCAAGCTTGAAAGTACCGCATGGTTGAGGTAGTAGGCTTGCCATAATGTGAGGGGATGGGATTTGATGTGAATACCGGTCTAAAGTGAATAGGAAATGAACTGAGGGTATGCAAATGAAGTATATATGTGGGGCATATGATAAGAGTAAGGATAGGTAGGGAGGTTGGGAGGGGGTATATAATGGTTGGGTGGGCTTTCATGACCAAGAAGAAGCAAAAGGGGGAGAAGGGGATCATCCCGTTCGGGATGGATGGTCCCGGTCGAGATGCCTCACTCGTCCCGGTCGGGACGCTCCCTTCCCGGTCGGGAAGGCACTCCAGGAAGCTCGAAATTATGCACCTTCATCCCGATCGGGATGACACCATCCCGGTCGGGATGGATCATCCTTCCCGGTCGGGAGGCCTTCTTCTCGGCCGGGAAGAGCCTTCTTGACCTCCAAAATCTTGATATCTTCACCCAAAACTTTAAAAACCGACTCCAATGCTCACAATCCAAGCTCTATCAATGGCCAATCTTCTCTAAGGATCACCTTCACTTCACACCTATCACAATAAACTCAAATACAACATCAAATTCCCTCCCTCACATCGCTCATCAAGAATCCAAATAATCAAGAATTTCACAAAACCAAGAGTCCTAGAAACAAAATCACAATAAACACAATTACAAACACAAAACTAAAGAGAAGAGAGGTAGGGGAATGTACAACATGACGGTTCTTTAGGAACTCCGTCAAACCAAGGATGGTGGACTCTCATTCTTCAACCATAGCCCTCAAGGGCATGGAGGAGCAAGTCGAACGCACTACGACATCATAGAGACGGCCCAAAGAAGTAGGAATCCCAAGACCCAACATCATTATTCATGTTGTCTCCGGGGTCTATCCATCCTACGAGCCAAGCTAACCTCCACGGCCTCCAAAGTGGAGGCAAGAAGTAGGAATCCCAAGACCCAACGTCATTATTCATGTAGTCTCCGGGGTCTATCCATCCTACGAGCTTCACCGACCTCTTCCTCCCTAGGCATCGTCTCCAATCACTATCAAGCTTCAAGTCTTCATCATGAGGCCCAAAAGACGGCTTTGGCCCCATTTCCTTGTTGCACACCCCCACACTTTCCTCAAGTTGTGGTTCCCCATCTTCATCACTAGTCCCCACATCCTCTTGGAGGAGAGAGTTGAAACTTCTACCGGCGGTTTCAATCTCTTCCAAGCCATTGCTTGGTTCACTTACAAGGGGCTCTTGATGCTTATCCACGTTCTTGGACATGGGCAACTTGGGCTCATCAATTTCGCCCAACAACTTCACAAACTCCACCAAATCATCCAACTCACTATCCTCCTCCAATTCTGCACCAATGATGCCTTCACCAAGAGCCATATCCTCATTCGTCTCTTTTTGGGTAGACGATTGAAGTTCTTCAATTTCCCTTTGGAGTTCGGCCAAGAGTTCATAATTCTTTTGCGATTGGATGGCCATCTCTTGTTGGTTCATTAGCATTTGAAGAATCGATTGTTCTAACTCCAAGCTTGGCATTTGGTAGTCATTGGGGTCATGGTAATGAGGTTGAGGTGATTGGTAGTATTGTGGGTTATGGGGTTCATATTGTGGTTGGGGTGGAGGGTAATGTGGTGGGTTTTGGGGAAATTGGCTTCAATACGGTGAATGATGATGAAACATGGTGGGTTCACTATGATTGCTCGAGTAATAGCCACCATGGTCACATGATTGATAAGCACTCACTTGTTGGTAGCCATTTCCATATCCTTGAAGCTCATACCCACTAGTATCTTGATTACCCCAAGAAGCTTGATAATGGTAGGGGGAGGTCATGTCATACCCTTGGTTCATGGAGGGAGAGGGGTAGCTCATATTGGCTCCCGAGTGTGGGGAGTTTAGATCAAACCTCATGCTTGCTCGAAATCTTGGCTTGTACCCGGTTGGAAACCTCTCAATCTAGCAACCGTCCGTTTATGCGGCTCTGAGTTGTAAAGAAGAGGATGGCGACCACCTCTAGGCAAAAACTGTGGACTAGGAGCAAACGTGAGAAGTCTAGTGCTTTTTGGGCACTAGACAAGAGAGAAATAAACCTCACACACACAAGAAGCAAAGAAACTAAAAGAAGAAAAAAAAAGAAAAACACAAAAACAAACGACAAAGTCAAGTAACTAGGAAAACAAAGTCTAAACTAGCACCGTCCCCGGCAACGGCGCCAAATTGATGGTAGGTATTTGTCGTGGGTCCCAACCGTCAATAATATAACCGGCTAATCCTAGTGGGTAGCTAGGGTAAGTCAGGTCGAATCCACGGGGACGGTAATGAGGCGTCTAGACTAGGTCTACCTAACACAAGACTAAGTCAACAAACTAAACTAGATAGAATGATAGGAAGGGGGGAAGACTAAGACTATGACTAGGGAAAACAAATAAGGAAACGGGCTAGGATTAGGTCGGGTTCAAAGGGGTAACGGAATGGTCAAGGAAGAGCTAAAGTGAAGGAGGTAGTAGGGTAATCTAGGTATAGTCCGGGCTCTCGCTACGTAGACCAACCTAGAGGTTCCTCCAAAAACCCATCTTGGCGACACATGTGACAAACGGGGTTCCTAGCATGCTATCGTGGCCTAGGTCGCATCCGGGCTCTCGCTACGTAGACCGACCTAGGGGTCGTCCTCACCGGGCTCTCGCTACGTAGTGAGGCAAACAAACCCACAAACAAACTATCACCCACAAGAGAAAAGGCAAGAAGAACAAGCATATGCATCTACTAGTCATTCAAGCATTTCAACAAACATGTACCATGTATCAAACCAAGAGGAAACCCAAATCTTCCATCAACATCTCCAACAAACCCTTGATCACCCTATAAACACCCTAATCACCCTACTAACCCTAGCAAGAGTACTACTCAAACAAAATCAAACTACAACTAACAAGAACAAGAGGAATCAACATAAGAAACAAAACATACATAAACAAACTAGTGAAAACAATGAACTATGAACAATAAGATGAACAAAGATTAAAACTTGGATGAAATAAACAAAGATTAAGAGTAAAAGGATGAGAAAGATTATACCAACTACAAAGGATGAAAAGAAGAACGCTTGCATAGAAGAAAACCCAAATTATTCCACCAAGGTTGTCAAGCTTGATAGATTTTTCAAGAGATCCAATAATACAAGAGCAATTACTAGATTAAGGACTAATTAAGGACTAATCTACACTAATCTAATCTAATCTAACCTAAAGTAGTCTAGGGTTTAAGGGGAAGTGAAGAACCGAAGCTTAACAAAACAAGGGAAGAGTATATATAGGGTTCCAAGTGGAAAGGAGAAGAAAGAAAGTAGGCGCGGGTAGCAGCAGGCCCGTCCCGGCCGAGACGGGGTGGTCCCGGTCGGGAAGGGGTTGGTCCCGGCCGGGAAGGCCTGCTCCCGGTCGGGATGGGCTCCAGACTGCTCCTTCTTTATTTGCTCCTTCATCCCGGACGGGATGAGGCCATACCCGTCGGGGATGAGTCTTGTAGGCCTCCAATATGACCTTTTTGGTCCCTCCTTGGTTCTCATGGGCTTCTCACCGATTCTTGGGGCTCGGGATCGAGTCTCGGAGGGTCGGGATTGGGTCCGAAAGTCTCGGGGTCGACTCCAAGGCATCGAGTGATCGTTTCTTAGCTTCGTTGGCTCCAAAAAGTGTATGTATTGATTCGGAATCGCTCCAACTCTTCGTGAATGGTCTCGGGAACCTGAAACGAGCTAGAGGAAGCATAAGTAGCCCATAAACCGCTCCCAAGGAGCGATTCCACAAGGAAAATGGGACCAAAACACTACAAAATAGGCACTACAAACTACACTTATCAATCACTCATTCCAAAATTGTTGACCAATGAACCATTGTGATAACCCATGATGGGGGCAAGATCTAACCAAAGCTTTGAACCTTTCCCATGCTTCATAAAGGCTCTCCTCATCCCGTTGTTGAAAACCGGTAATAGAGGCCCTTAGCAAATTTAACATCTCGGGAGGGTAAAACTTTTGATAGAATGCGAATGCAAGCTTCTTCCAAGTATCAATCCCCATGGTTGCTCTATCGAGACTCTTGATCCATTGCTTTGCCTTACCAATAACAGAAAACGGGAAAAGAATCCAACGAATTTGATCTTGAGTAATCCCGGTTTGATAAATAGCATCATAATAATCGGAGAAGGTCTCCATGTGTTGGTACGGATCTTCGGTGGGCAAACCACTAAATTGATTTCTCTCTACAAGTTGGATGAATTGTGTCTTTGCCACAAAATTTCCGGTGTATGTAACACCCCTGATTTTATAAGTTTAAAATTAAAATAAAATTATGTTCGTATTCTTATTTTTTGATTTAACTCCTAAATTCTTAAAACTATATTAAAGCGAATTTATCGTTTAATCGTTTCAAACTCCTAAAATTCTATTTGTCTCGGAAACTCTTGTTATATTTAAAACATATTTTTATTTCTGTTTTGATTTATTTTATACATTTAATTCAATTCTTATCGAAAATCTATTTCGACGATTTAAATTCTAAATTCTTTCATTATTTTATATTTAAGCTCGAATTTCTATTTTCGGCTCGAAGTTCATTTATTTTAAGTTTCGTCAAAACGTTTATTAACTTTTCTCGAGAAATCAATTTAATACACTTAATCAAAGATTTCTTATTTTTCGGAAAATACTATTTCATTGTCTAATCATTTATTTCTTTAAGCTTCGTTTTCGTCTCGAATATTTTATTTACTCATTTATTTGACAGTCCAATTATTTATTAATTTTATTTACTCGTTTAATTCGATTCGGGTCAGTCAACCTATCGATACGGAATTTGTTTTAACCGTGTTTCTAACCCGATTCATTTTATTATATTTGATTCTTCCTTCTTGCTTAATGATCATTCATGCCCACACTTAGTCCATCCCCCTTTCCCTTTTCTTTTATCCTCCGTATCTCCCCCTTTTTTATCTTAAAAAAAATGAAATAAAAACTCATTTTGTTTTATGGTTGAGCCACCGCCTCATTCACCCCCTATTTACACTCACACCTCATTGTAACTTTTTCTTCTTTCCCCCTGTCATTACCTCCTTGTTCCTCCTTTCCTCTTCACGTTCTCCATCAGCTGGCTTTCCCCTTCACCATGTTCGCCTTGTTCGCCTGGTCTGAATTAGAGATCTCAGTCTCTTCTCTCTTTTACATTGTTGTGGTTGCTTTGCTACGTAACAGTGGTGGTGGGCGTCGTTCAGGTTCGTCCTTGTCATGCCCCTTTCTTCTTCCTTGTTCTTTCGGGTTTGTTCTTTAATGGCATCATTTCTGTGCCGCTGTTACGTGTTTTAACTTCGGTTTTCTAATTTTTTAGCTATTTATTATTTGCTAATAAAATTATTCTTTTAAATCGTATGCCTTATCAATACTCCCTCTATCCATTTTTAATCTTCCTACTTTCCTTTTTGGATTGTCCATCTTTAAACTTCCTACTCACAATATTTTCTCTTTTGGTTAATTTTTGTGGTTCATATCATTTCTGACCCCACATTTTCTCTCAACTTTCATTTTGGAGGGAGTAATTTTTATAATTTTCGATATCGTTTTATAAATCGTTAGTAATTTAAATTATTTACGATCGTTATAGTATTTTGTTGGTTATCGTGACACTAGTAACTAAATAATAACGATTTCATATTTTCTTCATATTTCGTTCATTTATAATTTTCACTTAAAAATTGTATTTTTATATTTTAATCGAAATTTGTATACTTGTTAATAAATTAATTTTTCGCTTTATGATTTATTCTAATAAATGAGAAAATAGTCGATTTTGTTTTAAATATATTTTTAGTCGAGACTGTTTTCACTAATGATTTCCTATTTGTTTCCGATTGACAATTTTTATTAAAATCCATATTATTTATTAATAAAAATTGTCTGTTAAAAATAATTTGAATTCTTCGTAAATTTCATTTCGTTTATAAAGTTCGTCGACTCAATTAATTTTGATATCATTTTCTAAAAACATCTCTTTTCTAAAAATTATAGTTTTAACTCGATTTCCTAATTATTTATAAAATACTATATATTGACTTATTATATTACATTTATATTTTGAGTAACGAATTTAGAAATGTATTAAAGTTACGATAACGACGATAATAATAAAATATTAATTTCGTCGGAAATGCTATTTTAATACATTTCACTCATTTTAATAACTTACGTATTTTCTATAAAAACTATTTATATTTTAAGTAAGTTTCTAAAATTAGTAAGTTGCTATTTATAGAAAGTTTCCCTTTAAATCTAAGATGTTTATTCTTGTATCCTCATAATGATTATATTTATTTTGAATATCGATAATGGCTTTGTTTTGGAGTTATGGAATATAGTCAAGTGTGGAGTTAGAGTAATATAGTCTGGGATGTACGTTTTTGCCATCAGCTATAAAGTCGGTGTGCTTATTTGGGGCGCATTTGGTCGTTGAACTGGGCGTAGTTTCGCCCAGGAGAGTGTATGTTTTGACCTTAAGCTAGATATCGCATCGTGTTAGTCGCTGTCAGCTGAACTAGACATATTTGTTGTCTAGGAGGGGTGTGCACTACTTAAACCAGGACCTCGCTGCACGCAGTCCTGTTATAGTTGAGTTGCTTAGTTAGAGACTGGATTCTGTTATGAGTTAAGTCTACAGTTCTCGAAACTAGTTTCCAGTATTATCCTAGTGAAAGTCTAACCTTGTGCACACTGATCGAATTTCCATAACGCCATTTTCAATATTTTTATTATTATCGATTTGTTTTGATTTGCAGGTTGGCAAATGTTTTAAGTGTCCTCCGAGAACTTATTTTATTATATTATATCGTTTTTAATGTTTTCTCGTTTTAAGTATTTTGATATAATAATACTATTATTTTTCCATATGATATATTATGGCTGGGAGAATGTCCGAGTTACTCCCCACTGACGTGGCTGTTTTGTTTATAGCATGACAGGTATTAGCTGCTGGGTTTTGGGTGTGAGCTAGCGAGTAGCGTGGATCCTACTCTTTCTTCATTCTTGTAATTTATGGATTTGTATAACCCGTTTGGAGAATATTCTATTTAGCCCTTTTGTAAAAAGTGGTCTTTGTATTGACGTACCAATTCTTTTAATAAGATATAGTTTGTCAGTGTGTTTTAATCCCAACTCTACAGTGTTTCCGCCACTGTATTGCGTTAGAATTTCTAGGGGATTACATGTATGAATCCGGTAAAGTGCTCGGTCCCGGCAAGACATCCTCGGTAAAAGTGGAGTGAGATGAGAACTTCGGCATAATTGGATGTAAGGGAGATGTTGGTGTAGATGGCGTTGATATAGAAGTTGAATGAGAACTAGGTGAAGAAGAATGGATAGATTTACCAAAGGGGTTGATGAAGGTCCCTTCGGCGGTCTCTCGAGGTGACTCGTTCAAGTCGGATCCTTGAGCTTGTTCTTCAATGATATTGCTAGTACCCGGTTGAGAATTTCTAACTCGATCAATTGTCCGTTGGCGAAAGGCTCCAAAGAGTCTTTCCGGCTCTGGATTGAAAAGAAAGAAATCGTTTCCCCTCCTAGGCATGCACTACACACATGGAACAAACGTGAGAACACGTAGTGCTTTATGGGCACTAGGCAAAGACAATAAACGAGCACAACGGAAGACAAAGAGAGGAGAAAACGATAAAAACAAAGAAAAAGCCTACAAAATATGCACAAAGGATAGAAAAAGAACACAAGAGGGGTAACTAAGTTAAGCTAATAAGCAAACTAAGTCTAAACATGCACCGTCCCCGGCAGCGGCGCCAAATTGATGAGAAGGATTTGCAGTGGATCCCAACCAAAAAGTAAAACTAACAAAGCCTAACTAGTAGATAGGGTAAGTCGGGTCGATATCCACGGGGACGGTTATAGGTGTCTATACTATGGTCTACGCAAGAACAAGGCTAGATTACCAAGACAACACAAAGGAAAGTAGACTAACAAGAATTGACTAAGTATGATGGTGGAAAGAGATGGAACTAGTGTTATGGATGAACTAGATATAGCATGAACTAAATGAAACAACTAAGCTAATGAAACAATCAAACTAGAGAAATTATGATTAGCAAGATGGAGAAATCAAATTGAGAAGGAGTAGAGTTAGTTTGGGTTCATAAGTGTAGTAGGATAATTGGGAGATCGAGGGGGTAAGCTTCACCTAGTTACTAAGGTTGGTCCGCGCTCTCGCGTCAAAGACAATGTCCGCACTCTCGTGTCAAAGACAAAACCCGAATACTCATGCAAGATGTTACCCAATACACAAGGATTCAACCACAAATCAATCACACAATGAGAAGAGGAAGACAAGCATGAGAAGCATGGCCACTACTACTCAAACAAACACATAGTGTGCTTAACATGTGACTAGTACCAAAGCATTCACCTTTACCCACAATCAAACCCTAATCACCCTGTGGACATGACGTAGGTCCACCCCGACGCGGCGAAGCGCGGGTTTGAGTAGGCGAATGAATCTCGTGGTAAGATTATTCTCGGGTTCGAAATTTAAGTCAAAATGGAGTCGCCACCGAATTTTGTGGTTATTCGGAACCATTCGAGCCCACTCTATGTCGTCGTGGGCTATACACAAAGTAAGCCCACTTCGATTTCAGAGTTTATGGGGCTCGTCCCTTTGCATTGTTATATCGATACCGTTTACACCGGCTTTCGTATATAAAATGAATCTCGTGCGCCAATGGTTTCGGACATCCGGAAACCAAGGTTCTGAGTAAGGGGTGAGGGTACGTGTTGGGAAGCCCACTAAGGACACCCAACCCCGCCCGCACAATGGCGGCCTCTACTAAGACATCATTCGTGTTCGTGTACGCGCGCTAGTAAAACGACTAAATGATATGCAAACAGCGTTTTCGGGCTAAGCATGTGAATTATTGGTTTGCTACGTCATTTAATGAATCTTGATTCACGTCAAAGTGATTTAGCATGTGATGTTCATTTAAGGCAATAAATGGCAAATATCGAAAATAGAAAAATCATAAATAAATTACAAATTACACGGGCGGAATACAACTCGGAATTCACAATACAACGAGCACTAAAATAGAATAATCGAATAGGAAATGGTAGACGTTAACTAGAAACGGACCCGTATATAATAAATATAAACTAGACCGTAAGTTGTGCAATTGGACTAACTTCGATTAGATACACATTATATTGTGTACCAATCAAAGGACGGAGGTTCGAGACCTAGGTGTGGTGCTAACCCGATCTCGAACCTCGATGCCTTGTCCCGACTTATCACCTCGAGAAATGGAGTCTAAATTAATTATGTGTCGGATACGACTAAAGAGTCATCGACATAAAATTAATAGTGCGAGACCGTCGATCAAAATCGTTTTAGGTGTCGTGATATGCATGAGTTTTGAAAAATTAGGATTACGTGATTGATTATGCACGTGTCGACTAAAAGTCGTAAAAAAATGACGAGGCTCGAATGTTTGCATTAGAGCTCTCGGTTTTCTGGGCTACAGGACCCACTCGATCGAGTCATGGTCTGACTCGGTCGAGTGCGTCTTTAAAGAAGCTACTGTCCAGATTTTTGGGTGCTACTCGATCAAGTAGCCTATGTACTCGGTCGAGTGTCCCCTGTACGAGGCATGGCTCGTTTAATTTTTATTTGTTTGAATTCGATAATTGACCGAGTTAAATAAAAATATTGCATTATTTAAATTCAACTCGGTTCTCGATGTCATAAACGTGTATTATACGATTATGAGACCGTTATCGGGATTTTATGAAATATGCTATTATGTGATTGAAAAGTTTGATTAGTGACGAAATTGCATCCCTCTACGTCACGACATCGAAACTAATCCTTTCGGATTATGTGATGTCGGTTTTCGTGTCAACGGGTTCCGTGCTAATCATCGAAATGGGATCAAATACGTTCAACTAGGACCGATCACGATCACATCATGTCCTTGAGTACATTGGGACGGCGCTCCTCGAAAAGGCGCCACCTCCGTCGTTACTCGTAAAGGAATTAGATGGACTTTAGGCGATCGTCATAGTCAAACGTATTCGAAACCGAGATTTTGATATTAGTATGTATATATACACGGTATAATAATGTTAGATGTTAGAATACGGAATTAAAGTGTTAGTATACAAAAATAAAAGTTAGTGTTAGGATACATAAATAAAATGTTAGTATACAAAATAAATAAAAAGTTAGTGTTAGCGGCTAGTAATAATAATAATAATAATAATAATAATAATAATAATAATAATAATAATAATAATAATAATAATAATAATAATAATAATAATAATAATAATAATAATAATAATAATAATAATAATAATAATACAAATATATATAAAAGAAACGAAAAAGAGGAAGGGAGAAAGAGATGTCGGGATTTGAATTACACCCTCAACCTACATTCTTAATGGCCTCGGAAACGAACTCGTAGTAGCGGCATGTGCGCGGGAGTGTCGAGATATGTAGGGTGAGTTAGGGTGTGTTTGGTTAGGGAGAGGATGCTCTCGGGTCTTTGGCGAGTTTTGATCTCGAGTTTGATTGTATGTATGTGTGTGTGTATCGGTTTTACGAGGGATGCTAACTCGGTTTTTAGACTAAGGTTGCTTAGGATTTGTAGTATTGAAGTGATGAAGATGGATTAGGGTAGAAGTGTAGGGTTTTTAGCATGGGGAAATCTCTGTGAAATGAATGGGGTTAGGGGGTATTTATAGGCTTTACCCCCCGACCTAGGGTCACTCGATCGAGTGGCCCTAGTGCACTCGATCGAGTGCCCTTCAAAACGGGCCTGGTTCAGCTGTTGACGCTCCACTCGATCGAGTGGGTCTATCCACTCGATCGAGTGGATCAATTAGGATCGAGCTATTTTAGGAAGGATTTGACTTGATTGATTTTGGATGAATTTTGAATTGATTTGGCTGATTTTGAATTTGGCGCAAATTTCGAGAATGAATATGGCTGATTTGTGAGACGGTTTTGTCTTTGACCGGGTTTTGACCCGGTCGCCAAAAAACGGGATTTATTGTTGGTGTCGGTTTTGACCCAAATTAGTCTTATTTTGCTCGGAACGACCCACTGGGCCTGAATTTGAGGTCTGTTTTGAGAGATTTGCACTCCGCTAAATGCCCACGTCGGATACTATTGATTCCGAGTCCGTATTCGAGCATATTAAGTCATGTTGACGTCCGATCATCATCGGGTGTTTTGTCGGGAACTGCTATAGACACTAGCAGGCAAAATGCGGGTGTCTATACACCCATAATCAACACTTAATCCCCCTACTAACCCCACAATAAGTCTTCTCACTCATGTCTAAACAAACATTAATATAAACAAGAGAAATCAAAACAAACATTAAAACATTCATAATGAAAGTGAAACTAGTAAGAACAATGAACTGATGGTAGGTTTTTTGTCATCGATCCTACACCAATTAAACCAACTATCCTAACTAGTAGCTAGGGGCAAGTCGGGTCGGTCCACGAAGACGGTAGAGAAAATACTAGAGTGTGCTTAGGTTCTAGATAAAGTCACAAGAAACAAAGAAGGAGGATATTTTTGAGTTGAGGTAAGACTAGAGACTAAGCTAAACAAAACTAAACAAATCGAATAAGAAAGAACTAAAACAAACAACTATAAAATTATCTAAAATGGAGATGAAATCAAATAGGTAAAGGAGTAGGGTTAGATCGGGTTCATGGACGTAAAGGCTAAGGGAAAAACGAGGATAAAAGTGTCATCTAATCACTAAGGCAAGCTCGTGCTCTCGCAACTAAACGAACCCAACGATTCATGCAATCGAACACCCAAAACATGAAAAGTCCATCACAAGTCAAGCAAATATCAAGTGAGAAGCAACAAGTAGAGTAGTATGGCCACTACCACTCTAACAAGCAATTTATCAAACACCCAACATGCAAAACTAGTGACAAGCAATAAAGACTCAACCTTTAACCATGCTTAGCCTTAATTACCCATAATTAACGTCTAATCCCCCTACTAACCCCACATAAAGTCTACTCACTCATGACTAAACTAATACTAACATAAACAAAGGAAAATAACTCAAAAGCTAAAACATTCATTATGCAAGATAAACAAGAGAAGACAATATTCAAGAGATAAAGATTGAAACTTTAATGAATAACTAAGATTAAAAGAAGAGAGATTAAAGAACTTATACCAACACAAATATGGAATGGAAAGATTGAAACTTTGAATAAAATTCAACCCAAAGAGATATTCAATGTTGTCAAGATTGAAATATCTATTACAAGTCTTCAAGAATCCAAAGTGGAAACTAGGATTAACACTAAATTAATGCTAAATGAGAAGTGATTAAGGAAAGTTTTAACTAAGATTAGTCTAAGAGGCAAGGGTTTCTCTCTAGGGTTTTGTGTCCCTTCCAAAGATTACAAGAGAGGTATTTATAGTGTTCTACCAGTGAGAGAAGTGAAAGAGGGAGCGGAATAAGAGCTGGGTCCTTCCCGACCGGGAAGAGATGGTCCCGATCGGGAAGGCTTCACAGTAGTGGGTTGCTTTGCTCCATCCTTCCCGATCGGGAAGGCTTCGTCCCGTTCGGGAAGCTTCCTCTTTCCCGACCGGGAAGGTATGATCCCGATCGGGATGGCTTGACAGTAGGCCGGCTATTCTTGCATTCCATCCCGATCGGGATGGATGTGGTCCTGCTCGGGATGGGTCCTATTTTGCTCTTCCTTGGCTTCTTATCGATGCTCGGTGCTTGGGGAATCATGAAGTGGGCCCTAGGTGACTCGGGATCGAGTCTAAGCCACCGAATCATCGCTACTTCTCTTCTTTGGTCCCATATGCGTCGGAAACGAGTTGGAATCGTTCCGTTTCTTCAAGATAAGCCCTAGGAACCTAAAACAAGCTAGAGGAAGCGTAAGTAGCCTCGAAAACCGCCCCAAAGAGCGATTTCAATAGAGAAAACGAGACTAAACACAAGAAATAATCAATACAAAACACACTTATCAACTCCCCCACACTTAACCCTTACTCGCCCTCGAGTAAGCACAAACTAACTAACTAGTTAACTAGA
Source organism: Agrostemma githago (assembly GCA_958450325.1). Classification (NCBI taxonomy): domain Eukaryota; kingdom Viridiplantae; phylum Streptophyta; class Magnoliopsida; order Caryophyllales; family Caryophyllaceae; genus Agrostemma; species Agrostemma githago. Next base: position 32,019,756 of record OY288257.1, on the reverse strand, counting down.
CACTAGACTACTAGCCGAGTGGGTATTAGCGCACCCTACGCCCTTTCAACTCACGCCGAAGTGATTATGAGGTAAAACACTCCCCGCGAGACAAGTGAGATCTTGTGACAAAAATGGTGGATACGCCTCGCACACAAAACAAGCAACCACACAAACACACAAAAAGAGACGTATCCAAACTAAGAAAAACACCGAATTCCTCATCAAAACGGTGGGAAGACACCGGTCATGAACCCAAGGAAAGTGAAACATTCCCAAGTTAGCTACACAAGAAGAAAGGGACACAAATTCTAATAGGATGACGGCTAAGCAACAATTATATTGACAACTTGCCTAAGTCCTTCTAATCTACTAAAGAAAATTTACACCGGGACGATAAATGGAGTGGAAAAAGGATGTACCCCGGAGAGAGTCGACACTGTAGGTAAGTGAAATTTCAATCCCGAAGCAAAGCCTAGAGGGTCGTCCCAAATTCAAAGTAACCAAGTAGTCCAAACAAAAAGGGGGAAAAATGCTAAGCAAAGAGGGGGCAATCGATTAGTCGCCGCTATCTTCCTTCCTCGGGACTCGGTCCGTTGGTAGGCCCTTCACGGCGACGCATCGACAAAGGACTAGATAAAAAGGACAATCGAATAGTCACCGCTATCTTCCTTCCTCGGGACTCGGTCCGTTGGTAGACCCTTCACGGTGACGCATCGACAAAGGAAAAGGTTTATTGTTTTTATTTTATTTATTTTTATTTTTATTTCATTTTTGGTGGGAATGTTTTTGAGGTTTACTCTTTTCTTCTTGACTTGGGGCAAGCATTCTTTCACTTTTGATCTTCTTCTTTTTTCTTTTTTTTTTTCTTCTCCCCTTAAGTCAATCGATTGGGGGCAAATTTTTGGGGTTTTTTTTTTTTTCAGCCCTGTTCTTTCTTGATTGGCTTGCCCATAATAGTGAATGAAATGCAGTATGCCAAATTTAGTATGCAAAGCTTATTATTTGGAAACTGGAGGAATGGTAGGAAAATGGGTAAGTTAGGTGTGCACCCCTTCCTAACCCACAAAAAGGTGAAAATTTGGACTAGAAAGGGGTTACTTGAATGAGGTCACCTAAGGGAATGAAACCCGGTAACCAAGGCCTAAACACTCCGGGGGTGGTCAAGGTGGTCAAGTGCAAACCCCGATGTAAAATACTTAGTAGAAAAGATGGACTCAAGGCAAAAGACCAATATAATAATTGATTAAAGGTCATCCTAATAGAATAAAGTCGACAATTCAAAATGTGACGATAACTAGGGAATAAGAGACACTTGCACCTAAATCACACAACCGGGTTTTCGAAAAGAAACATTATACTTACACCTAACACAAACTATACAAAACAAAGACAAAAGAAGAAGAAAAACACATAAAGAAGAAAGAGAAAGAAAGAATAAAGGGAAATTCCCATTTGTACCCTCTAAGTTTTCATTTTTCCCAGTTGTACCCCTGCGTATAAGCAATTCCCAACTGTACCCCTGAACTCTGTTAATTACCCTCAACCGTGACTAAACTAGAATTAGTCGTTAAGTATGGCTGTTAAGTGCCAACTTGCAGTCCTAATCTAATGACATGGCGAGTGACATGTCATTCTAGTAGTCTTTTGGCCTTCGTTAATCCCTAATTACCCCTTCATTCTGATTTCGAGTTTTCGCCTCGTCGAAATCAACAACATGCAATAATAAGTGAGAAAAGCAACGGAGAATATGATGATGATGATGATGATGATGATAGTACATAGAGGAAGAATGACAGATGATATGGTGATGATCAGTAAATTCGAACCGGGGAAGAAAAGAAGGAAGAGGAAGGGTTTGTAGTTTGAAATTAGAATGAAGGGGTAATTAGGGATTAACGAAGGCCAAAAGGCTACTAGACCGACATGTCACTCGTCATGTCATTAGATTAGGACTGTAAGTTGGCACTTAACAACCATACTTAACGGCTAATTTCTAGTTTAGTCACGGTTAAGATTAATTAACAGAGTTCAGGGGTATAGTTGGAAATTGCGTATACGCAGGGGTACAACTGGGAAAAATGAAAACTTAGAGGGTCCAAATGAGAATTTCCCAAGAATAAACATGCACAACAATCACAAACAATTAACAAACACCACCCCTTACAATCCAAACAAGTTACTTATGTAACCCAAACTTCACAAAGCTCCACCCGAGCCACCATCAACACAAACACAATCTCCAAACTCCGCAACGGAAAAAGGAAAAAGGGAAAGGAATGATATTACCGAGCGTTTCTAGAGCTTCCCGAAATTAATGGTCATCGAGCAACCTACAAGGAAAAGGAGGGGCAAAACGCACACAAACAACAAATATACAAAACACAAACAAAATACAACACGAAAGAAAATAATTTTTTGAGATTTTTGAAAATTTTCAAATTTTTAGGGATTTTTGGAATTTTTCGAAAGATTAAGAAAATGAAACTAAACTATCGCTCCCCCACACTTAAATCGAGCAATGTCCTCATGCTCGATCGATAGTGTGTTGAAGACACAAAGTGAAAAGAAAAGTAAAAGTAAAATAAAAGAAAAATAAAAGTTAAGGGATAAAAGGATAAAAGGAAAAACTACGCTAGAAAAAAAATAAAATGAAAATGAAGAGGAGGTAGAGGGTTTCGGGCGTAGGTGTAATCACGTCACCTAGACCCGAGCCAAGAAAAAGATATGGAAGGGGGAAAGTTTAAAAAGAAAAATAAAAATGAAATGGGAGGGGAGGGCTAGGTGTAATTAAGTCACCTAGCCCGGATTCCGCCCGATTTCCACCGAATTCTATCAATTAATCTAAAAAATGAAAATAAAAAAAATTAAAAAAAATAAAAACTAAGTAAACTAATCACTAATTGTCATTTTGGATTTTGAAGTGACTCTTGACGTAATCACGTCGTCAAGAGTCACCGGGAGCAATCATCAAGGCCCCGAGGGCCACCAAATCACAATAAAGGACGAGCATCCAAAACGGAAAAGAAAAGTAAGTCGCTTTACCCAAAAGGTAAGCAACCGACACATCTCCATCGTTTCATTAGTCAATTATCATCTAGCTCGTCATCATCCTCATCATTATCTTCTTCATCTTCACCATCATTGCCGTCATTACCTTCACCATCATCATCGTCTTCATCATTACCCTCCCCCATGTTGACATCCATAGCGTCCTCCGCCACAAACTCCTCATCGTTCATCACACCACCACTAGTACTAGGGTTACCGTGGCTTTGAAAGTATTCCGGTCTATACCACGATGGGAGGTTCCCTTGCGGATTTATATACCCTTGTTGAGCTAGCAAATGGTACCCGGGGTATTGGGCATAGTAATCATCCCTTCTGTGCTCATATTGCCCAATATGTAGAATATTGAGCATAGCGGCCATAGAAGCATCGGCCGGGGGCGAAGGGTAAGCAAAGGGAGTGTATGGTGCATATGGAGGGACATCAATGAAGGCCGGGGGGTGGGATAGTAGGGGTGGGGTTGTGTAGCTTGTTGTTGTTGTTGTTGCGGTGGTGGTCGAGCCGGGGTCTCGGTACGAGCACGTGGTTGTGGCACACGGGAAGAGGAGACACCTTGATCACTTTCGACAAAGGGCATTAAAAGATTAGGCTCTTGTACCGGGTGATGGACAAGACGACTTTACGAGTGTCTAAAGTCCACAAGTGTAATACCCGTGATACTACGCCATACATCCACCACATTAAATACGGCAGGTACGCTACCATCGGTAATTGTTGGAAGGCCAAAGAGCTCACCGAAGTCGGGAAGGGTGTACAAATAGGATGTGTTATTGATCCTAAAAGAGACCCGGTGTGGTATGGATCTAGTATTGAGATAAAAGCTACTTAGGAACTCAAGTGTGAGTTGCCTATAGGTGAGCTCATGCATGTCAAAGAGTGTTTCCATCCCCAACCCAACAAAAAATTCCCTACTTTGCTCTAAGATGCCTAGCTTTCGAAGTATAATTTTGCATAGAAATCTAGTTGGTTCGAGATGCTTACCAAGGAGTTTGGAGAATTGCTCCTTTTGCAGTTCCGACTCAAAAATCAGGTTGGGAAAATTCGGGAGGCGAGCAATTTCCTGCTCCTCGACCTCGACCACGGGCTCGGGCTCGGTTCTTGAACTCGATGCACTCTTTCTTTTTCTGCTATCTACCGATCCTCCTCTCTTCTTTGAAGCCATAATAGATGAAGAAGCCTTAGAACACTAATACACCAAGAACAAATATTTTTCTTACCCACACATAAGAGCTATAACCCACAAAAATACCTCAAAGAAGCTTAATATTGATGAATTAAGCCTCCAAAGTGAACCCTAGTAAGATAAATCGAGTATGAGAAGAAACCCCAATTTTCGGATTTGAAGAAAAATGGGCACAAAAACTCGATTTTTTTTTTTCAATTTCTGGGGGTTTTGAGGGTAGGAAATGGGTTTAAGATGCTTATGGATGAGATAGAAACTGATTTTGTGATGTTTGGGTGGTGATTTGGTGAGATTTGGTGGAGAAATGGAGGATTTATGGAGATTTGGGGTTAGGTTTGAAAATGGGGTTTTATGGGGAAGAGAGGTTGAAGGTGAAGTTTGAAAAAGTTAGTGTTGAAGTGATATGGAAATGGGTTGGGTTGGGTTGGGTTTGGGTGTTGTGAGAAGGAGGAAGGGACGGGTCGGGCTTGGGTTAATTAGGGGGAGGGTCGGGCTGGGCTTCGAGATGGGTGAACTGGGCTTGGTAAAACTCCGTCCCGACCGGGAAGAACAATCCCGACCGGGAAGGCTTCACCGTCCAGACTGGGAAGGGACGTTCCCGACCGGGAAGGGACCACAGAACCTGGGCTAAAACCCCACCTCTTCCTGACCGGGAAGGAACTATCCCGACCGGGAAGGACTCTTCATCCCGACCGGGAAGGGATGTTCCCGACCGGGAAGAAACTTCAGAACCTTTGATAAAGCATCACCTCGTCCCGTCCGGGAAGCTCCTCCTTCCCGACCGGGAAGGTTATGATCCCGGTCGGGATGACCAAAGTTATGACTTTTGAACTTTCCTTCGCAATCAACCCCTCGCGATCCGGGATCCCGTCCTCCAAAGCTTATATTAAGCTCAAAAACGACCCTCTAGCTTCCGTCTTCCAAATAAAAATCCCACCGAGCCGGAACTTGTAGGAGAAATAGGAAACCAAGCTAGAAATACTTGATGTTAATCATAGGAGATACTTGTAGAGCTTCTCTTAATTTGCAAACGATCACCTAAGCTCCATAAATCAATAGTAGGCTTGCTCCTAAGATTTCCTCAAGCATTCACCAAACTCAACACAATGACCCATTAATCTTCAATCATCCTTCACAACTCCACAAAAATCATTAGAACTCCCTCCCTCACATCGCTCACAAGAAAATTTCCAATAACAATTGTTTCACACACAAAATCTAATAGAAAACAAGAACAAAAAATAATTCACAGAAAATTAAAAGAAGAAGAGAAAAGTTATTTACAACATGACGGTTCTTGAGGAACTCCGCCAAACCGAGTTTGTTTGATTGGTTATGAGGAGATTGGTTGGAGGTGAAGAACCTCCACCGACCCCGTGGTTGCATTCTCGTTGTAAAGCTTGATTCTTTGACCGTTTACCCGGAACAATTCACCTTTTTCTGTGGTCAACTCGAAGTCTCCATACCGACCGACTTCCGTGATTGTGAATGGTCCGGACCAACGTGAGCGGAGCTTTCCGGGAAATAGCTTAAGCCTTGAATTGAACAATAGCACTTTGTCACCCACTTGGAACAACCTCTTGTTGATCCTCTTGTCATGCCATAGTTTCGTGCGTTCTTTGTAGATCCGCGCACATTCATAGGCGTGTAGTCGAAATTCTTCTAATTCATGCACTTGAAGCAACCGCTTCTCGCCGACTAAAGTAGGATCGAAGTTGAGTTCTTTTATGGCCCAAAAAGCCTTGAACTCCATTTCGACCGGAAGGTGACACGCTTTCCCATAGACAAGCCTATATTGCGATGTGCCTATAGGTGTCTTGAATGTCGTTCGGTATGCCCATAGCGTGTCTTCGAGCTTCATGCTCCAATCCTTCCGGTTTCTTGTGACAACTTTCTCAAGGATAGCTTTGATTTCCCGATTTGAGATTTCTACTTGTCCACTTGTTTGACGATGATAGGCCAAACCGGTTCTATGATGTACGCCATATTTCAACAAGATAGCATCAAGGCATTTTTCATGAAAGTGGGTTCCTCCATCGCTTATTAGGGCATGAGGAACTCCAAACCGGGGGAATATCACCCTCTTTAGGAGATTCATTACAACCCTAGCATCATTTGTGGGTGTGACAACGGCTTCCACCCACTTTGAAACGTAGTCCACGGCTACTAGAATGCAGTGATTCCCCTTTGACGATGGAAACGGGCCTTGATAATCTATGCCCCATACATCAAATAATTCAATCTCCAATATCCCCCTTTGTGGCATCTCGTGCCTCCACGATATGTTCCCGGTTCTTTGGCACGCATCACACCGGGAAACAAATTCCCTTGCATCTTGAAACATCGTTGGCCAATAGAACCCGGATTGTAGTATTTTTGTGACCGTCTTGGAGGCACCATGATGTCCTCCATATGGGGATGAGTGACAAGCTTGCATTATATCCCTTTGTTCCCATTGAGGAACACACTTCCTATATAGGCCATCGGCACATGCTTTGAATAGTTGAGGATCATCCCAAAAGTATTTCTTGACCTCGTAGAAGAACCTCTTCTTTTGTTGGTAGCTCAAATCCAGGGGGAGAACACCTCCCACAATATAGTTCGCATAATCGGCGAACGAAGGAGGTTGATCCGACGATGTGTTGCAAACGATCATTATAGCATCATCCGGAAATGAGTCATCGATGCGAATTTTCTCGAGGTCTTCAACTCGGAGACGTGATAGGTTATCCGCCACGACATTCTCGGCCCCCTTCTTATCACGAATCTCGAGGTCGAATTCTTCGAGAAGAAGAATCCAACGGAGTAATCGTGGCTTTGAGTCCTTCTTGGCTAATAGATATTTCAATGCGGAATGATCGGTGAAGACTATCACCGTAGAGCCAAGAAGATAGGACCTAAACTTGGTGAGGGCATATACGATGGCCAATAGCTCTTTCTCGGTTGTAGCATACCGAGCTTCGGTGTTATCAAGAGTCTTGCTAGCATAGTATATGGCATGTAAGGCTTTTCCTTCCTTTGGCCTAGCACGGCTCCTACCGCATAGTCACTAGCATCACACATCACCTCGAATGGCTTGAACCAATCCGGTGATTTGATAATGGGAGCGGTGATCAAAGCCTCCTTCAACCTAACAAAAGCCTCATTACAAGCATTAGTCCACACAAATGGGCATCCTTCAAGAGGAGTTCGGTGAGAGGCTTGGCCAATTTTGAAAAGTCTTTAATAAAACGGCGGTAAAATCCCGCATGGCCTAAGAAGCTCCGAACTCCCTTGACATTCGTAGGCGGGGGCAAATGCTCAATGACTTGAATTTTTGCCCCGTCTACTTGAATGTCCCGATCTTTGATTAAGTGACCTAACACAATGCCCTCATTTACCATGAAATGGCATTTCTCCCAATTCAACACCAAGTTCACTTCCTCACATTTAGCTAGCACTTTAGACAAATTCACCAAACATGACTCGAAGTCTTTACCATAAACACTAAAATCATCCATGAAAACCTCAACAATAGACTTGATATAGTCCGAAAAGATGCCCATCATACACCTTTGGAAGGTGGCCGGGGCATTACACAAGCCAAACGGCATGCGTCTATATGCAAAGGTTCCATAAGGATAAGTGAATGTGGTCTTAGGTTGGTCATCCGGGTGAATCGAGATTTGGAAGAATCCCGAAAAACCATCAAGAAAGCAAAAGTGAGTGTGGGAAGCCAAGCTCTCTAGCATTTGGTCAATGAATGGGATTGGGAAGTGGTCTTTCTTTGTAGCATTATTGAGTTTCCTATATTCAATGCACATTCTATGACCGGTGACACACCTAGTGGCCGCTAGTTCATCTTTTTCATTCTTTATGACCGTGATTCCGCCCTTCTTGGGAACCACTTGTATAGGACTAACCCAATTCGAACTCGATATGGAATATATGATCCCGGCATCAAGGAGTTTCATGATTTCTTTCTTTACAACCTCTTGCATATTAGGATTGAGCCTCCTTTGTCCTTGGACACTAGGCTTAAAGTCTTCTTCTAAGTGAATCCTATGCATGCAAAAGTCGGGACTAATCCCTTGTATGTCATCAAGGCTATAACCAATGGTGCTCTTATATTTCCTCAAAACCTCAAGCAAAGCATCCAATTGGTTAGGCTCAAGCTTAGAGTTAACTATTACCGGACAAGACTTCTTATCATCTAGATAGGCATAGCATAAATTAGGGGGAAGGGGTTTAAGATCAATAGATTGTACCTCAACCGAGTAGATTCCACAAGGTGTAGCTTGATCTTCGACCCATTTCTTAGGAACAACTTCCTCCCCACCTAGAGCCTCTTTGAGTACATCCAAGTCTTCGTCCCATAGTCCATCTTTAGCTTTCTCAAGCTCCATTGTTAGGAGAGCTTCAAGGGGATCTTTCACCAATAATGTCTCGGTGGCGTCCTCAACGAATTCATCAAGTACATCGATTACATAACAAGAGTCAATGATATTCGGAGTCTTCATTGTGCTATGGAGGTCAAAGGAGATCTTCTCATCTCCAATCTCCAAGGTTAGTCTTCCATTCTTCACATCTATAAGAGCACCCGCCGTATGGAGAAACGGGCGTCCAAGGATGATTGGAATGTTGGCATCCTCGGCCATGTCGAGCACTATGAAATCAACCGGGACAAAGAACTTGCCTATGCGAACCGGCACATCCTCTAATATGCCTAGGGGGCGCTTGATTGATCGATCCGCCATTTGGAGTGTAATGTTGGTGCACTTAAGCTCATTCATGCCTACCTTCTCACAAACGGAGTAAGGTATAACACTTACACTCGCTCCCAAGTCACAAAGGGCTCTCTCGAAGTGTATATTCCCAATCTTGCATGGTATGGAGAAGCTTCCCGGATCCTTGAGCTTAGGTAGGGATGGTTGTAGGTACATGTCACTCAATCCCCCCGTAAAGGCAATAGTCTCGGGTTCTCCCAACGATCTCTTCCTAGATAGGATCTCCTTCATAAACCGAGCATAGGTAGGCACTTGAGTAATCAATTCGGAAAAACGAATAGTCACTTCTAGGTTCTTCACAAGTTCAAGGAACTTGTCGAATTGCTTGTCCGTTTTGGACTTGGTTGTCTTGAGGGAAAGGGTAAGTTAACCTTAGTAGCATCCCCCACTTCCTTGGACTTCAATTTATCACCATGGGTCTCTTCGAGCCTTGAAGTAGCCCCCTTAGACTTAGATTTCTCATGGGGAATGAGAGTGGATGATATCTTTTGTGAAGAAAGAACATTACCACCCTCATCTATATCTTCAACAAGCACTTCTTCCCCTAAGTCCGGATTAGGAACTTCTTCATCGCAAGAATCCTCTAGAGGTTGATCAACCTCTTCAAGTATGGGCTCCTCCCTTGGTTTTCCACCATAGTCATCCTCATTAGGCATCATAGGTGGCTCATAGCTAGAACCACTCCTCAAGGTGATACCATTAGCGGTGGCTTGGTTCGGTGTCGTGCCTTGGGGAGGCAATTGCCCTTTTTGCCTTGAAGAGCTACCCGAGGCTACTTGAGACAATTGAGTTTCCAACATTTTCATATGAGTGTCTCTAGCCTTGTTATCTCTTTGGAGTTGAGCATAGAATTCTTGTTGATTCATTTGCATCTCCAATTGATTGCGTTGCATCTCTTGATTGCTCCTTTGCATATCCAACATTGTCTTTTGCATATCAAAATCGGGTGTTGGAGCTTGTTGAGTGTGTGGAGTATTTATGATGGATAGAGGAAAGCCATAATCATAGGTGGGTGATTTACTCCTAGGCTTGGCATCTTGTTGATTACCTTGAGACCCTTGTTGTTGTTGTTGGAAGTTCCCTTGGAGCCCATGAGAATTTCCTTGATTAAAACCTTGAGAGTAACCGTGATTGTGGTTTTGATAACTTTGGTTGTTGCTTTGAGATCCTTATGAGTGTTGGTTTCCTTGGAAACCACTTTGATGATTGAAGTTCCCTTGATTTTGGAACCCTTGATTGTTGTTGAAGGCGCCTTGGTTATGTTGTTAGAAGTTGTTGGAAGGCCTTGGATAGCCTTGATAACCTAGGTACCCTTGGTTGTTGTCCCTTAAGGGAGGTGGAACATATGGACGGTGTTGATGTAGGGATTGTTGTTGGAAGTTCCCTTGGAACCCTTGAGAATTCGGCACATTTTGAGCCTTGAAGTTGGAGTATGGGGCACCTTGCTTGAATGCTCAAAAAGCATTTGCTTCCTCAATGCTACTTCGACAATATGAAGGCTCATGTCCATGTATCCCACAAATCTCGCATATCCCATAATAAGATGTATGAGGTACAACTCCCATAGCATTGGCTTGTTGCATTGAATGTTGGTGGGAGGCACTTGTGTTTTGACCTTTATCAAGATGGCTTTGGAGCTTCTTGTCAATAGTTTCCATGTGAGTTCTTAATTGTGCTCCTAGATCAATACTGAGTTGTGTAATGGCATCGATCTCGTGCTTTCCCCCTCGATTCGCCTTCCTAGGCCTTGAGTATTGAGAGTTGTGTACCGCCATCTCCTCAATTCTTGACCAAGTTTGGTCATCATCTACCTCTGTAAACCTTCCATTAGATCCCATGTTGAGTATGGCCCTTGAATCTTCATATAACCCATTCCAAAACTGTTGAACAAGGAACCACTGTGATCATAAACCATGGTGAGGACAAGAACGGATCAAGGCTTTGAACCTTTCCCACGATTCATAGAGGCTTTCTTCATCACGTTGTTAAAATCCCGTGATTGAAGCCCTCAATAGATTGGTCTTCTCCGGTGGATAAAATTGTTGGTAGAATGCTAAGGCTAGCTTCTTCCAAGTGTCGATACCGAGAGCCGTCTTGTCTAAACCTTTGAGCCATTGCTTAGCCTTGCCGATCAAAGAGAAAGGGAATAATACCCACCGGATTTGGTCTTGGGTTATTCCCGGTTGTGAGATGGCATCGCAATAGTCGAAAAAGGCTTCCATATGTTGATGTGGATCCTCCGCCGGCAAACCACTAAATTGGCTCCGCTCGACCAATTGGATGAATTGAGTCTTAGCCACAAAATTGCCGGTATAGGTACCCGGTAAAGCGGCGGGACCGGGCAAAACATCTTCCGTGATTGTCGAATGTGAGGAAAATTTAGGCATGATGTGATGGATTGGTGATGTCGGTATAGAACTTGGGATAGAGGAGGTTGGAGATGTAGGAGGTGAAGAAGTCGGAGAATATGCCGGTGATGTCGAATGAGATGTGGTTGAATTGTGGGTGCCGAAGATGTTTAGGAAACCCTCTTCGGTGGCTTCTCTTGGTAGAGAATTTAGATCAATCTCCACGTTTTGCCCAAAATCTTCGCTCGTGCCCGGTTGGGAACCTCTCGATCTAGCAACTGCCCTTTGTCGAAGGTTTCGGAAAAACCTTTCCGGATCTGAGTTGTAGAGAAGAGGATGGTTACCGCCTCTAGGCATAAACTGTGGACTAGGAAGCAAACGTGAGAAGTCTAGTGCTTTATCGGCACTAGACAAGAAGGAAATAAACTCTACCCAAACAAGAAGCAAGGAATGATGAATGAAAACACAAAACGGTAACTAAATTTAGAAACTAATCAAACAAAGCCTGAATCAACACCATCCCCGGCAACGGCGCCAAATTGATGGTAGGTTTTTTGTCGTCGATCCTACACCAATTAAACCAACTATCCTAACTAGTAGCTAGGGGCAAGTCGGGTCGGTCCACGAAGACGGTAGAGAAAAGACTAGAGTGTGCTTAGGTTCTAGATAAAGTCACAAGAAACAAAGAAGGAGGATATTTTTAGTTGAGGTAGGACTAGAGACTAAGCTAAACAAAACTAAACAAATCGAATAAGAAAGAACTAAAACAAACAACTATAAAAATATCTAAAATGGAGATGAAATCAAATAGGTAAAGGAGTAGGGTTAGATCGGGTTCATGGACGTAAAGGCTAAGGGAAAAACGAGGATAAAAGTGTCATCTAATCACTAAGGCAAGCTCGTGCTCTCGCAACTAAACGAACCCAACGATTCATGCAATCGAACACCCAAAACATGAAAAGTCCATCACAAGTCAAGCAAATATCAAGTGAGAAGCAACAAGTAGAGTAGTATGGCCACTACCACTCTAACAAGCAATTTATCAAACACCCAACATGCAAAACTAGTGACAAGCAATAAAGACTCAACCTTTAACCATGCTTAGCCTTAATTACCCATAATTAACGTCTAATCCCCCTACTAACCCCACATAAAGTCTACTCACTCATGACTAAACTAATACTAACATAAACAAAGGAAAATAACTCAAAAGCTAAAACATTCATTATGCAAGATAAACAAGAGAAGACAATATTCAAGAGATAAAGATTGAAACTTTAATGAATAACTAAGATTAAAAGAAGAGAGATTAAAGAAGTTATACCAACACAAATATGGAATGGAAAGATTGAAACTTTGAATAAAATTCAACCCAAAGAGATATTCAATGTTGTCAAGATTGAAATATCTATTACAAGTCTTCGAAAATCCAAAGTAGAAACTAGGATTAACACTAAATTAATGCTAAATGAGAAGTGATTAAGGAAAGTTTTAAATAAGATTAGTCTAAGACGCAAGGGTTTCTCTCTAGGGTTTTGTGTCCCTTCCAAAGATTACAAGATGGGTATTTACAGTGTTCTACCAGTGAGAGAAGTGAAATAGGGAGCGGAATAAGAGCTGGGTCCTTCCCGACCGGGAAGAGATGGTCCCGATCGGGAAGACTTCACAGAAGTGGGTTGCTTTGCTCCATCCTTCCCGATCGGGAAGGCTTCGTCCCGTTCAGGAAGCTTCCTCTTTCCCGAAGGCTTCGTCCCGTTCAGGAAGGTATGATCCCGATCGGGATGGCTTGACAGTAGGCCGGCTATTCTTGCATTCCATCCCGATCGGGATGGATGTGGTCCCGCTCGGGATGGGTCCTTTTTTTCTCTTCCTTGACTTCTTATCAATGCTCGGTGCTTGGGGAATCATGAAGTTGGCCCTAGGTGACTCGGGATCGAGTCTAAGCCACCGAATCATCGCTACTTCTCTTCTTTGGTCCCATATGCGTCGGAAACGAGTTGGAATCGTTCCGTTTCTTCAAGATAAGCCCTAGGAACCTAAAACAAGCTAGAGGAAGCGTAAGTAGCCTCGAAAACCGCCCCACAGAGCGATTTCAATAGAGAAAACGGGACTAAACACAAGAAATAATCAATACAAAACACACTTATCATGAACAATGAACAAAACAATGAACAAAGATTAAAACTTGAATGACAAACAAAGATAAAGGAAAAGAGAAGAGGAAGATTATACCAAACTAGTGAAGGAGAAAGATTGAAACTTGTATAATAAGAAAACTCAAATACATCAACCAAGGTTGTCAATCTTTGTTGGATTCTTCAAGAAATCCCTTAATACAAGACTTATTACTAAGATTAATCTAAGATTAACAAAAGATTAATGTAAAATTAAGCTAGGGATGAAGAGAGTCTATCTAGGGTTTAGAATAGTGTAGAGTAATGTATGGTGCTTAAACAATACAAGAGGGGGGTATATATAGGGTTACAAGAATAAGGGAGAAGAAAGAAATGAAGACGGGCTTCGCTGGGCCTTCCCGGCCGGGAAGGTGATTATCCCGACCGGGATGGGGTGGTCCCAACCGGGAAGGATCTGGTCCCGACCGGGATCATGCATAACACCGGGCAGTGTTATGCTCTTCCCGGTCGGGATGGGTGATGATCCCGACCGGGATGGCTCATGGTCCCGGCCGGGATCAGCTGTCAGTAGCTCCGCTTTGTTTGCTCTTCATCCCGACTGGGATAAGTCTTGTAGGCCTCCAATATGATCTCATAGGTCCCTATTTGCTCTTCATAGGCTTCTCATCAATTCTCGGTGCTCGGGATCGAGTCTAAGCTACCGAGTGATCGTCGCTCTTCTTCGTTGGCTCCAAATGTGTCGGAAACGAGTCGGAATCGTTCTGTTTCTCCAAGATAAGCCCTAGGAACCTAAAACAAGCTAGAAGAAGCGTAAGTAGCCTCGAAAACCGCTCCAAGGAGCGATTCCACAAGACAAACTGGGACCAAACACAAGAAATAGGCACTACAAACCACACTTATCACTTTACGAGTTGTAACAGTGGTGGAGCCCTCTCGAGGAGCCCCGCCCTAAATACTCAAGGGCATGATGGGATCGCGAATATTCCTTCTTAAAGATATTCGATTCCTTTTTTCAAGGTTAGAGCGAAACCTGTTGATGCAAATCGAACATTACATAATCCGCAAGGATTAATATTGATATCGTGACGCGGAGGGAATCGATTTTCGCTCTAATCAAACAAATAAAAAACGTTTATTCTTAAGATGCGATATCGACTCCATAGTCGAATATTATGTCTAAAAGAATTAGTCAATAAATCGAGCTAGCACAAACCCGTTGATGCGCAAATAATTGTTACATAGTCCGAAAGGACTAATTACGACATTATAACGCGGAGGGAAATATTTCATCCTAGTTCAATTCAAAACGACTTATAACGTCTTTTCTAAAATTCACTCTAAATATTAGATATTGATTTTATAATCAAGTATCGAATATGAAGAGTATCGAAAATTAAGTCGAGCATAAATTATATTATATTTTTGCACGACTTGGCAAATTATCGACTTACAATTAAAAGCAAAGTCGAAATCTAAATTTCGAAACGAACCATTGTTCGTACAGGGGGCACTCGATTGAGTGACACCCCAAAAAACCGGCAGAGAGGTTTTAAGCAGGGCACTCGACCGAGTCTCCTCGTGACTCGGCCGAGTAGCCTCACTCACGCACCAAACCGTGAACTCTTCGCATGCAATAAGTTTTATCAAATATTTTTTATGACTTCGGTCAACACGTGTCAAGTCCATCACGTTTCCTACTCTTTTCAAAATCATGCATCATGTCTTATTATATCATTCTAATCTATTTATAAATCGTTATTATCGTAACTAACTCAATTGTTTCTACTTTTGTGCTTTATTTTCGTTGTTTGTTTTTTTGTACTAAAACGAACCTCACATGCTAAAACAACTCCGACCTAATTCAATGTCGCATTAAACGACGTAGTTAAACATATTTCACATGTTTATTCAAAATATGCTACTTGCATAACATTTAACCGTCAAACTAACGCGCGTACACAAAAAATGAACGATATCTAAGTAGAGGCCGCTAAGTGCGGGCGGGGTTGGGTGTTCTTTGTGAACTTCCCAACACGTACCCTCACCCCTTACTCAGAACTATGGTTTCCGGATGTCCGAAATCGTTGGCATACGAGAGTCATTCAATACATGATTTCCGATAATGTCGGTATCGGTATCGCAATGCAAAGGGACGAACCCCATAAACTCTGAAATCGGAATGGGCCATACTCTGTGCACGGCCCACCAAGATATAGAGTGGGTTCGAACGGGCCCGAACTCTCACAAAGTTCGGTGGCGACTCCTAAATAGATTTAAATTTCAATCCGAGATCCATCTCGCACGAGATTCATTCGCCTCACCAAACCCGCGCGTGGCCGCGTCGTGGTGGACCTATGTCATGTCCACACGTTTTGATGTCGTAATTTGGCGTTTAAAGCCTACGACTATCGATTTAGTGTCATTGGATGTTGCTCAAATCGATTTAAAATAGTTTTGTTAATATATATATATATATAGAGAGAGAGAGAGAGAGAGAGAGAATAAGGCTCTTATGAGTCCTTCTCTATATATGAGTCCCTCAGTCCTCATCCCATCCAATACAAGATGCATTGTAAGTGTCATTTGTAGTGCCTATTTCGTAGTGTTTTGGCCCCATTTTCCTTGTAGAATCGCTCCTTGGGAGCGGTTTAGGGGCTTCTTATGCTTCCTTTAGTTCGTTTCAGGTTCCCGAGACCAATTTGGAAGAGTTGGAGCGATTCCGACTCTATACATACACATTTTGGAGCCAACGGAGTAGAGGAACGATAACTCGATGCCTTGGAATCGACCCCGAGACCTTGGGACCCAATCTAGAGCCTCCGAGACCCGATCCCGAGTCTCGAGAATCGACGGGAAGCCCATGGGAACCAAGGAGGGACCGAAAAGATCATAATGGAGGCCTACAAGGCTCATCCCGTTCGGGATAAGCTCATCCCGTTCGGGATGAGGTGCACAAACAAGGAAGCCACTGACCAGGGCCCATCCCGATCGGGATGGTGGCGTCCCGACCGGGACCGACCTCGTCCCGACCAGGACCACCCCGTCTCGGCCGGGACGGGCCTGCTGTTGCACGCCTTGCTTTCTTTTCTTCTCCCTTCCATTTGTAACCCTATATATACCCCCCCCCCCCCCCCTCTTGTATTAAGACACTATCTCATCTTATGTTATATCCTTAAAAACCCTAGACTACTTTAGGTTAGATTAGATTAGATTAGTGTAGATTAGTCGATAATTAGTAGTTAATCAGAGATTAGCTCTTGTATTAAGGAATTCTTGAAGAATCCATTCAAGCTTGACAACCTTGGTGGAATTATTTGGGTTTTCTTCTATACAAGTGTTCTCCTTTTCATTCTCTTGTTAGTATGGTATAATCCTCTCTTCCTCTTTACTCTTAATATTTTGTTTTTCATCAAGTTCTCATCTTTAATCATAGTTCATTGTTTTAACTAGTTTGTAGATGTTTGTTTTGTCTCTTTTGTTATTCCATCTTGTTCTTGTTAGTATTAGTTGGATTATGTTAGAGTAGTGTTCTTGCTAGGGTTAGTAGGGTGATTAGGGTGTTGATTGGGTGATTAAGGGTTTGTTGGAGTTGTTGGTGGAAGATTTGGGTTTTCTCTTGTTTGATACACATCACATGTTTGTTGAAATGCATGATTGACTAGTAGTTGCAAATACTTGTTTTTCTTGCCTTTCTCTTGTGGGTAATAGTTTGTTTGTGGGTTCGGTTCCCTCACTAAGTTGCGAGAGCCCAGTGAGGACGACCCCTAGGTCGGTCTACGTAGCGAGAGCCCGGATTCGACCTAGGCCACTATAGCGCGCTAGAACCCCGTTTGTCATGTGTATCGCCGAGATGGGTTCTAGGTGGAACCTCTAGGTGAGTCTAAGATGCGAGAGCCCGGACCAACCTAGATCACCCTACTACCTCCTTCACTCTAGTCCTCCCTTGACCATTCCGTTACCCCTTTGACCCCGACCTAATCCTAGCCCGTTTTCCTTAGTTGTTCTCCTTAGCCATAGTCATAGTCTAGTCTTCTCCCCTCTCTATCATTCTCTAGCTTAGGCCGTTGACTTAGTCTCGTATTTGGGCCGACTTAGTCTAGACGCCTCTTACCGTCCCCGTGGATTCGACCCGACTTGCCCTATCTACCGTAGGTTTAGCCGGTTACTTTATTTTATCGGTTGGGATTCCACGACAAATCCCTACCATCAATTTGGCGCCGTTGCCGGGGACGGTGCTAGTTTAGACTTTGTTTTCCTAGTTACTTAACTTTGTCTTTGTGTTTGTGTTTTTTTTTTTTTTCTTTTTGGTTACTTTGCTTCTTGTGTGTGTGTGGTTTATTTCTCTCTTGTCTAGTGCCCAAAAAGCACTAGACTTCTCACGTTTGTTCTTAGTCTACAGTTTGTGCTTAGAGGTGGTGATTATCTTCTTCTTGCAACTCAGAGGCGCTTAAACGGACGGTTGCTAGAATGAGTGGTTTCCAACCGGGTATGGACTACGATTTTCGAGCGAGCATGGGGTTTGATCTAAACTCCACACACTCGGAAGCCGATATGAGCTACCACTCTTCTTCCATGAACCAAGGGTATGACATGACGTCCCCCTACCACTATCAAGCTTCTTGGGGTAATCAAGATGGGTATGATCCTCAAGAGTATGAAAATGGCTACCAACAAGTGAATGACTATAACACCTACGATCATGGTGACTATTACTCAAGCTATGATTGTGAACCCACCATGTTCAATCAAGATTCACCGTATGGAAGCCAATACCCCCAAGACCCACAATATTACCCTCCACCCCAACCACAATATGAACCCTATGACCCACAATACTACCAATCATCCCAACCTCACTACCAACAATATGATGCCCCACCCTATGGGCATCATCAAGATTATCAAGGAGCTTTACAAGACCCCAATGACCACCAATCGTCAAACTTAGAGTTACGTCAATCGATGCTTCAAATGCAAAGGAGCCTTCAAGAAACGGCCATTCAATTAAAAAAGGAATAAGATGATTTAATGGTCCAAATGCGAAGGGCAAACGAGGCGAGGAATGCTCAATTAAATCCATTATCGGTTCAAGCAGTAATGTCTTTATCCCGAGCATCGTATTTAGATGGAGGGTGCCCACTTGAGAAAGAGGAGCAACCGAATTACGAAGCCGCCGATGTAGTTCCCTTTGATAGAGAAGTTTGCTTTGAAGAACCTCTATCGTTTACCCAAAAAGAGACGAATGAGGAGATGACTCTTGGTGAAGGCATCGTTGGTGAAGAATTGGAGGAGGATAGTGAGTGGGATGGTTTGGTGGAGTTTGTAGAATTGTTGGGTGAAATTGTGAGCCTCGAGTTGCCCTTGTCCGAGAATGTGGATAAGCATCAAGAGCCCCTAGAAAGTGAGCCAAGAAATGACTTGTAAGAGATTGAAACCGCTGGTAGAAGTTTCGATTCTCCTTTCCAAGATGATGTGGGGCCGAGTGATGAAGATGGGGAACCACAACTTGAGGCAAGTGTGGGGGTGCATCGAGGAAGTGAGGCCAAAACAGCTTTTTGTGCCTTGTTTCTTGGAGATGAAGCTTGCTTGTGATTGGAGGCAATGCTTAGGGAGGAAGAGACCGGTGAAGCTCGTAGGATGGAGAGACCCCGGAGACTTCTTTGAAGATGATTTTGGGTCTTGGGAATCCTACTTCTTGCCTCCTCATTGGAGGCCGTGGAGGTCGGTTAAGCTCGAGCGCTTCTTGGGCCTTCACTATGATGTCGGTAGCGCGTTCGACTTGCTCCTCCATGCCCTTGAGGGCTACGGTTGAAGAAGAATCCACCATCCTAGGTTTGACGGAGTTCCTAAAAGAACCGTCATGTTGTATATTCCCTTCCTCTTCTTAAGTATACTTGTGCTTGTATTTGTATTTTATCTCTTGATTTTTGTAGTTTTGTGATATTCTTGTAATATTGGATTATTGATGAGCGTTGTGAGGGAGAGAATTTGATGTTTTGTTTGAGCTTATTGTGATAGGTGAAGTAAAGGTGACTCTTAGAAAGGAGTGGTTGATGATGGAGTTTGGTTTGCGAGCAAGGAAGTCGGTTTTTGAAGCTTTGATAAGCTTTTGGGCTTGGGGAAGCAAATAAGACTCATCCCGACCGGGAAGAGGGCTTCCCGACCGGGAAGGATGAGGAATCCCGACCGGGAAGGAGCCATCCCGATCGGGATGAAGGTGCTGAAAATCGGATTCACTGGAGTGCGTTCCCGTCCGGGACGAGGGCTTCCCGATCGGGAAGGGTTTATCAACCCGATCGGGACCATCCATCCCGACCGGGATGGTCCCCTTGACTCCACCCATCCATTATACCCCCTCCCAACCTCCCTACTCCTCCTTCCTCCTATCATATGACCCGTACACCTCACTTTACACTGAGATCCACATCAAATCCCACCCCCCTCACACCTTTACTACCCCTACCATGCGTTTTATCGAGAATGAAGCGGAAAAGCAATGATGAAGACAAGCAAGCGCCTTTAGTGATCTATGAGACGATGGAGAGAGTGAGTTGCTAACCTATGGTACGGCAACTATCCTTTCTTTTCCGTTTTTGTTGTTGCTTGTTTTACTTTGCTTATCCCCTTCCCTTATCTTTTGTGTCATGGTGGCCTTCAAGGCCTTGGTATATGTCGCTCCTGACTCTCGATGACGTGACTACATCGAGAGTCATTTCAAAATCCAAATTTTTACAAGTTTTTCACTTTCTTTTTGAGGATTTAGTCGGATTTAGGCGGAATCCGGGCTAGGTGACTTGATTACACCTAGCCCTCCCCTCCCATTTCCTTTTATTTCCTTCTTTTTATTTTCTTCCCCCATCCATATCTTTTTCTCGTCTCGGCCCTTGGTGACTTGATTACACCCCGGCCGGACACCTTCTACCATTTTCTTCACTTTATTTTTTTTATTTTTAGTTTTATTTTCGTAGTTTCTTTTTCTTTCTTTTGTCTCTCCGCACCCTACGATCGAGCATGAGGACATGGCTCGATTTAAGTGTGGGGGAGCGATATTCTAGTATAGTTAGTTTTATTTTCGTAGTTTTTCCAAAAAAATCTTTAAAAATCATAAAAATTTGAAAAAATTTCATAAAAATCAAAAAGATTTTTCTTTTGTGTGTTTTCATTTTGTGTCTTTGTGTCGTATATTTTTTTTTGTGCGTGTTTTTCCTCCCTTTGTCCTTATAGGTTACTTTAATCGCCAATGACTTTGGAAAGCTCTAAAGACTTCCGGTAACATCTTATCCCTTTTTCTTCTTTATCTCTTATGGAGTTTGGAGGAGATTGTGATGTTGTGTGCTCGGGTGGAGCTTTGTGCATATTGGTGGGTGATTTGGTGACTTGTTTGGATGATCGGGGTGGTGTTTGTGTTTTGTTGCTTTTACTTCTTTTTCTTTCGTTCTCGTTGAGTCTTTGTTTGTGTGTGTATTTGTGTCTTGTATGTAAATGGTTTTCGAAAACCCGGTTTAGAGGCTAGTGTGTGAGTGTCAACTTTCCCTTCCTAGTAGTGTAAATCGAGTCTTGGGCTTTAGTCTAGTAGAATGACCTTAAATCAATGATTTCGTTGGTCCGTTACCTTGAGTCCACCTAGCTTACTAGGGATTTACTACAGGATTTACACTTTGACCACTATGACCACCCACAGTGTGAAAAGGACTTGGTTACCGAGTCTCGTCCCTTAGGTGACCGTGTCTAGGATTGTTTGATTAGTCCAAGTTCTCCACTTTTTGTGGGTTTGAAGGGGAATCGCGACCCCCGAGTTACCCATTACCCTACCTTCCTCACATACGCACACAATAAAATGCAATTTGTTGATTCTCTCTCTCTCGTTATACAAAGGAAATGCCAAAAATGCCAAATCTTACCAAAAGGGCAAAAGAAAAGAAAAAAAAGAAAGAAAAAAATGAAAGAAAGAAAAGAATGAAGAAAAAGAAAAGGCACAAAAGCCAAAAAGAAAATAGAAAAGAAGAAAAAGAAATGGCATGGCAACAAACAAATCAAAACGTCGAAAAGAAAGAAAATGCCAAAAGAAAACCCGTCTCACAAAAAAGAAATCCCCACAAATATAAGCCTTTTTCCGACTTTTGCCGTGAAGAGCCTACCAAAGGACCGAGTTCCGAGGAAGGATGATAGCGGCATTAGTCGGTCTTCCCTCATTTTGCATGTTTTTCCATCTTTTTACTTGGACTAGTTAGGCGGTTTTAGACATGGGACGACCCTCTTGGCTCACGCTAAAGGGGGCGGGGTCTCACTACCTACGGTGTCGACTAACACCGTGGTTCTTCACTTTTCCACTCCGCCGATCGTCCCGTAGTACGTTTTTAGAAAGTTAGGAGGACCTAGGTAAGTTACC
This sequence comes from Agrostemma githago, assembly GCA_958450325.1. Taxonomy (NCBI): domain Eukaryota; kingdom Viridiplantae; phylum Streptophyta; class Magnoliopsida; order Caryophyllales; family Caryophyllaceae; genus Agrostemma; species Agrostemma githago. The sequence goes on along the minus strand of OY288257.1, from coordinate 31,997,887 downwards.
AACGTTTTTGTTGCTTGATCGTCATACTATTAGGGTTTAGTTCACCTTGATATGTATTGCTAGCTTGGGAACGTTGTCACTTACCTCGAGTCCTAAACCGGTGCTTCTTTTCACCGCTTTTTGAGGGAAGCGGTATTTCTTTTGTTATGGGTGCAACCGATCATGTGTTTGTTTGTATGTTTGTTTGTTTATGTGTTTTATGTCCGGTTGCATCCACAGTTTTGTCGCAAGACCCAACTTGCCTTGCGGAGTGCACTCATCCTCTAAATGCACTCGCGTAAGTTGAAGGGGCGTAGGGTGCGCTAATACCCATTCGGCTAGTATAGTAGTTAGTTTGTGTTTACTCGAGGGCGAGTAAGAGTTAAGTGTGGGGGAGTTGATAAGTGTCATTTGTAGTGCCTATTTCGTAGTGTTTTGGCCTCATTTTCCTTGTAGAATCGCTCCTTGCGAGAGGTTTAGGGGCTTCTTATGCTTCCTTTAGTTCGTTTCAGGTTCCCGAGACCGATTTGGAAGAGTTGGAGCGATTCCGACTCTATACATACACATTTTGGAGCCAACGGAGTAGAGGAACGATAACTCGATGCCTTGGAATCGACCCCGAGACCTTGGGACCCAATCTAGAGCCTCCGAGACCCGATCCCGAGTCTCGAGAATCGACGGGAAGCCCATGGGAACCAAGGAGGGACCGAAAAGATCATAATGGAGGCCTACAAGGCTCATCCCGTTCGGGATAAGCTCATCCCGTTCGGGATGAGGTGCACAAACAAGGAAGCCACTGACCAGGGCCCATCCCGATCGGGATGGTGGCGTCCCGACCGGGACCGACCTCGTCCCGACCAGGACCACCCCGTCTCGGCCGGGACGGGCCTGCTGTTGCACGCCTTGCTTTCTTTTCTTCTCCCTTCCATTTGTAACCCTATATATACCCCCCCCCCCCCTCTTGTATTAAGACACTATCTCATCTTATGTTATATCCTTAAAAACCCTAGACTACTTTAGGTTAGATTAGATTAGATTAGTGTAGATTAGTCGATAATTAGTAGTTAATCAGAGATTAGCTCTTGTATTAAGGAATTCTTGAAGAATCCATTCAAGCTTGACAACCTTGGTGGAATTATTTGGGTTTTCTTCTATACAAGTGTTCTCCTTTTCATTCTCTTGTTAGTATGGTATAATCCTCTCTTCCTCTTTACTCTTAATATTTTGTTTTTCATCAAGTTCTCATCTTTAATCATAGTTCATTGTTTTAACTAGTTTGTAGATGTTTGTTTTGTCTCTTTTGTTATTCCATCTTGTTCTTGTTAGTATTAGTTGGATTATGTTAGAGTAGTGTTCTTGCTAGGGTTAGTAGGGTGATTAGGGTGTTGATTGGGTGATTAAGGGTTTGTTGGAGTTGTTGGTGGAAGATTTGGGTTTTCTCTTGTTTGATACACATCACATGTTTGTTGAAATGCATGATTGACTAGTAGTTGCAAATACTTGTTTTTCTTGCCTTTCTCTTGTGGGTAATAGTTTGTTTGTGGGTTCGGTTCCCTCACTAAGTTGCGAGAGCCCAGTGAGGACGACCCCTAGGTCGGTCTACGTAGCGAGAGCCCGGATTCGACCTAGGCCACTATAGCGCGCTAGAACCCCGTTTGTCATGTGTATCGCCGAGATGGGTTCTAGGTGGAACCTCTAGGTGAGTCTAAGATGCGAGAGCCCGGACCAACCTAGATCACCCTACTACCTCCTTCACTCTAGTCCTCCCTTGACCATTCCGTTACCCCTTTGACCCCGACCTAATCCTAGCCCGTTTTCCTTAGTTGTTCTCCTTAGCCATAGTCATAGTCTAGTCTTCTCCCCTCTCTATCATTCTCTAGCTTAGGCCGTTGACTTAGTCACGTATTTGGGCCGACTTAGTCTAGACGCCTCTTACCGTCCCCGTGGATTCGACCCGACTTGCCCTATCTACCGTATGTTTAGCCGGTTACTTTATTTGATCGGTCGGGATTCCACGACAAATCCCTACCATCATGCACCCTAATATTTGTATTAAAAAAATGGGTTATTTCATGGGAATAATACCAACTATGTGTGTGCTTCTTAAAATAATCCAAACTATAGATAATCTCATTTTAATATGAACTACGCATTCATTAATCTCGTTTTGTTATGTATGAAATTATGACTTGCTATTACAGGTCATAGTGACTTGTTGTAACTTTCTAGAGGTTTTATTAGGTCCGTTGCAGTCATCGTGAAAGTCAGGATAACAATAAGAAATTTTTTTTTTCATAGCTTCTATAAGACTAAATGAAAAAGAAATGGAAGATAAATTTTCGGAAATTTTTTTTTTTTTTTCAATGGCTGAAAATGAACACGAAATGTAAATCAGAAAAAGAAGGGTTAGAAAAGAGTTGAATAACGGAGGTTCAACAGGTAGTCGGTCACTCATAGCAAAGCGAGGTTGATGAAGAAATAGTTCGTATTAAAATGAGATTACGTATAGTTTGTACTCCCTCCGGTTCTTCGGAATTGCAACACTTTTTATGATTTGTGAGGAGTATTTGATGGAAGGGATTTGCCGTGGATCCCCACCGTCAAATAATAACCAACTAACCTAACACGTACATAGGGTAAGTCGGGTCGAGTCCACGGGGACGGTAAGAGGCGTCTAGACTAGGGTCACCTAAACACGAGACTAAGTCAACGAGCTAAACTAGACTAGAGCAATAAGAAGGGGAGAAGGCTAAGACTACGACTAAGGTAACGAAGGAATCAAATAAGGAAAGGGTAGGGTTAGGTCGGGTTCATAAGTGTAGTAGGATAATTGGGAGATCGAGGGTGTAGGTTTCACATAGTTACTAAGGTCGGTCCGGGCTCTCGCTACGTAGACCAATGTCCGCACTCTCGTGTCAAAGACAAAACCCGAATACTTATGCAAGTTGTCACCCAATACACAAGGATTCAACCACAAATCAATCACACAATGGGAAGAGGAAGACAAGCAAGAGGAGCATTTGCAACTACTACTCTAACAAGCAATTCAACAAACACATGGTGCTCTTAATATGTGACTAGTAACAAAGAATCCACCTTTACTCACAATCAAACCCTAATCATCCATAATCAACACTTAATCCCCTTACTAACCCCACAACAAGTCTACTCACACATTATCAAACTAATACTAACATAAACAAGAGGAAACAACACAGACATCAAAACATACATAATGAAACTAACAAGAACAATAAACAATAATCAAAGATGAAAACTTGAATGAGTAAACAAGATTAAAAGAAGGGAAAAGAAGATTATACCTACTAAAAAGATGAAAGGAAGAATGAAAACTTGCATTAATGAGAAAAACCCAAAACAATCACCCAAGGTTGTCAATCTTGGATGGATTCTTCAAGAATTCCCTTAATACAAGACTAAACTAAGATTACCGACTAATATAATCTAATCTAAGCTAATCTATGCTAAAGTACTCTAGGGTTTGTGGGTAATGTCTAACATGTCTTAGGAATACAAGAGGGAAGTATATATAGGGTTACAAGAATGAAGGAGGAAGAAAGAAAGTGACGCAGGTAGCAGCACCACGGTCCCGACCGGGACGGACCGGTCCCGACCGGGACGGGCTGGTCCCAACCGGGACGGACCCATGTCAGAACCCTCTCCTTTTGTGCACCTCATCCCCGACGGGATGAGGCCTTCCCGACCGGGATGGGTCTTGTAGGCCTCCAATAAGAACTTTTTGGTCCCTCCTTAGTTCTGGCTTCTCATCGATTCTCGGGACTCGGGATCGTGTCTAAGAGGCTCGGGATCGGGTCCCAACGTCTCGGGGTCGAATCCAAGGCATCGAGTGATCGTTCCTTCCCTTCGTTGGCTCCAAAAAGTGTATGTATTGAGTCGGAATCATTCCAACTCTTCATGAATGGTCTCGGGAACCTGAAACGAGTTATAGGAAGCATAAGTAGCCCATAAACCGCTTCCAAGGAGCGATTCTACAAGAAAAATGGGACTAAAACACAGCAATTTAGGCACTACAACCTACACTTATCAACTCCCTCACACTTAACCCTTACTCGCCCTCGTGTAAGCACATACTAACTACTAAACTAGCCAAGTGGGTATTAGCGCACCCCACGCCCTTTCAACTCACGCGAGTACATTTAGAGGAAAAGTGCACTCCGCAAGGCAAGTAAGGTCTTGCGACAAAACCGTGGATGCAACCGGACACAAGACACAAAAACAAACAAGCACACAAACAAACAAACAAACAAACACAAGGTTGCACCCAAAGAAAAACAAATACCGCTTCCCTCAAACAAGCGGTGAAAGAAGCACCGGTTTTAGGACTCAAGGCAAGTGACAACGTTCCCAAGCTAGCAATACAAACCAAGATGAACTAAACCCTAATAGTATGACGATAAAGCAACAAAAACGTTGGTAACTTACCTAGGTCCTCCTAACTTTCTAAGAACGTACTACGGGACGATCGGCGGGATGGAAAGTGATGAACCACGGTGTTAGTCGACACTGTAGGTAAGTGAAGACCCGCCCCCTTTAGCGATGAGCCAAGAGGGTCGTCCCATGTCTAAAACCGCCTAACTAGTTCAAGTAAAAAGGTGGAAATATTTGCAAAGTGAGGGAAGACCGACCATCACCGCTATCATCCTTCCTAGGGACTCGGTCCTTTGGTAGGCTCTTCATGGTAATAGTCGGTAAAAGGCTTATTTTTGTGGGGTTGAGATCTTTTTGTGAGACGATTTTCTTTTTGACATTTTTCTTTCTTTTGCATTTTTGCTTCGTTTTGCTATGCCATTTCTTTTTCTTCTTTTCTATTTTATTTTTGGCTTTTTGTGCCTTTTCTTTCTCTTCAATCTTTTCTTTCTTTCATTTTCTTTCTTTGACCCTTTTTTGGCTTGATTTGATTGATAGGCATTTCTTTGCAACTAAGAAAGAGAGACTTCAACAAATTGCAATTTATTGTGTGGATATGTGTAGGAGGTAGGGTAATGGGAGAGTCGGGGAGCGTCCTTCCCTTCAAACCCACAAAAAGGAGAAAACTTGGACTAATCAAACAATCCCAAACATGGTCACCTAAGGGACGGGACTCGGCAACCAAGGCCTTTTCACACCGTGGGTGGTCATAATGGACAAATGCAAATCCCGTAGTAAATCCCTAGTAAGCTAGGTGGACTCAAGGTAAAGGACCAACGAAATCATTGATTTAGGGTCATTCTACTAGACTAAAGTCCAAGACTCGATTTACATCACTAGAAAGGGAAAGTAAACACTCGCACAGTAGCCTCTAAACCGGGTATTCGAAAAACCGTTTACACACATGACACATTACATAACACAAAACTAAGACATGACGAAAACGAGAGAAAAAGAGACAAAAGGCAACAATATAAAACAAAACAAGACAAGCACAAAAACAAAACAAACACCACCCCGAACTTCCAATCAAGTCACCAAATCAGCCACAACTTTACAAAGCTCCACCCGAGCACACCTCATCACAAATCTCCTCCAAACATTACAAGAGATAAAGAGGAGGAAGGGATAAAAGGGTATTACCGGATGTCTTGAAAGCTTTCCAAAGCTAACGGTAATTAAGCGACCTACAAGGAAAAAGGGAGGCAAACACACACAACACAACAAAAGCACGACATAACGACACAAAAGAAAAAGACACAAAAAAGAAAATCTTTTTGATTTTTGGGAAAAAATTTCAAATTTTTAGGGTTTTTTAAAGATTTTTCGGAAAAACTATAAAAATAAAACTAACTATGATAGAATATTGCTCCCCCACACTTAAACCGAGCAATGTCCTCATGCTCGATCGTAGTGTGCGAGAGACAAAAGAAAAGAAAAGAAACTACGAAAATAAAGCTAAAAATCAAAAATTAAATGGAGAAAATGGTAGAATGTGTCCGGCCGGGGTGTAATCAAGTCACCATGGGCCGAGACAAGAAAAGATATGGATGGGGAAAAAAATAAAAAGAAGGAAATAAAAGGAAATGGGAGGGGAGGGCTAGGTGTAATCAAGCCACCTAGCTCGGATTCCGCCCGAATCCGACTAAATCCAAAAAAAGGGTGAAAAACTTGTAAATTTGGATTATTTTCAAATGACTCTCGATGTAGTCACATCATCGAGAGTCGGGAGCAACATCTACCAAGGCCTTGAAGGCCACCATGACACCAAATGTAAAAGGGGAAGGGGATAAACAAGGGAAAACAAGCATAATAGACGGAAAAGAAAGGATAGTTGCCGTACCCATCGGTTAGCAACTCACTCGCTCCATCGTCTCAATGATCAATAATTGCACTTTGCTTGTCGTCATCATCGTCCTCCCTCTTGAAGCTTGAAATTATCGCATGGTTGAGGTAGTAAGCTTGCAATGGTGTGAGGAGGTGAGATTTGATGTGAGGTTTGGTGTAAAGTGAATAGGAAATGAAGTGAGGTATGTAAATGAAGTGCGAGGGTCATATGATATGGGCAAGGATAGGTAGGGAGGTTGGGAGGGGGTATACAATGGTTGGATGGCTCAAATGTCGAAGAAGAGGCATAAGGTGGAGCAGGGGACCATCCTGGTCAGGATGGATGGTCCCGGTCGGAATGACATACTTGTCCCGGTCGGGAAGCTCCCGTCCCGGTCGGGATCACGCTCCAGTAAGCTCAAATTTTGGTGCCCTCATCCCGATCGGGATGACTCCTTCCCGTTCGAGACGCCTACTCCTTCCCGGTCAGGATGGATCTTCTTGACCTTCCACAAACCCCAAAAGCTTATCCTATGCTTCAAAAACCGACTTCCTTGCTCACAGTCCAAGCTCTATCATCAACCATTCCTCTCTAGGAATAACCTTCACTTCACACCTATCACAATAAACTCAAATACAACATCAAATTCCCTCCCTCACATTGCTCATCAACAATCCAAATAACAAGAATATCACAAAACAAAGAGTCCTAGAAACAAAATCACAATAAACACAATTACAAACACAAACTAAAGAGAAGAGAGGTAGGGGAATGTACAACATGATGGTTCTTTAGGAACTCCGTCAAACCGAGGATAGTGGACTCCCATTCTTCAACCATAGCCCTCAAGGGCTTAGGAGCAAGTCAAACGCTCGACCGACATCATAAAGACGGCCCAAAGAGTGCTCGAGCCAAGCAATCCTCCACGGCCCCCTAGGTGAAGGCAAGAAGTAGGAATCCCAAGACCCAACGCCATCATTCATGTTGTCTCCGGGGTCTATCCATCCTACGAGCTTCACCGACCTCTTCCTCCCTAAGCATCGTCTCAAACCACTAGCAAGCTTCAAGTCTTCATCATGAGGCACAAAAAACGGCCTTGGCCTCGTTTCCTTGTTGCACACCCCCACACTTTCCTCAAGTTGTGGTTCCCCATCTTCATCACTCGTCCCCACATCATCTTGGAGGAGAGAATCGAAACTTCTACCGGCGGTTTCAATATCTTCCAAACCATTGCTTGGTTCACTTACAAGGGGCTCTTGATGCTTATCCACATTCTCGGACATGGGCAACTTGGGCTTGTCAACTTCACCCAACAATTTCACGAATTGCACCAACCCATCCAACTCACTATCCTCCTCCAATTCTTCACCAATGTTGCCTTCACCAAGGGTCATATCCTCATTCGTCTCTTTTTGGGTACACGATTGAGGTTCTTCAAAGCAAATTTCTCTTCCAAAAGGAACTACGGCTTCGTGATTAGGTTGCTCCCCTTTCTCAAGTGGGCACCCTTCAACTAATTGTGACGTTCAGGATAAAAACATTACGGTTTGAACCGATAATGCATTTAATCGAGCATCCCTCGCCTCGTTTTCCCTTTGATATTGGGCCATGAATTCATCTTAATCCTTTTGCATTTGAATGGCCATTTCTTGTTGGCTCCTTTGCAATTGAAGAATCGATTGATACAACTCCAAGTCTGACAATTGGTGGTCATTGAGGTCTTGTAAAGCTCCTTGATAATCTTGATGATGCCCAAGGGGTGGGGCATCATATTGTTGGTAGTGAGGTTGAGGTGATTGGTAGTATTGTGGGTTATGGGGTTCATATTGTGGTTGGGGTAGAGGGTAATGTGGTGGGTTTTGGGGAAATTGGCTTCCATACGGTGAATGATGATGAAACATGGTGGGTTCACTATGACTGCTCGAGTAATAGCCACCATGGTCATATGATTGATAAGCGCTCACTTGTTGGTAGCCGTTTCCATATCCATGAAGTTCATACCTACTAATGTCTTGATTACCCCAAGAAGCTTGATTATGGTGGGGGGACGTCATGTCATACCCTCGGTTCATAGAGGGAGAGGAGTAGATCATATCGGCTCCCGAGTGTGGGGAGTTTATATCAAACCTCATGTTTGTTCGAAATCTGGGCTTGTACCCGGTTGGAAACCTCTCAATTTAGCAACCGTCTGTTTATGCGGCTCTGAGTTGTAAAGAAGAGGATGGCGACCACCTCTAGGCAAAAATTGTGGACTAGGAGCAAACGTGAGAAGCCTAGTGCTTTTTGGGCACTAGACAAGAAGGAAATAAACTTCACACACACAAGAAGCAAAGGGACAAAAAAGAAAAACACAAAACAAAAGACAAAGTCAAGTAACTAGGAAAACAAAGTCTAAACTAGCACCGTCCCCGGAAACGGCGCCAAATTGATGGAAGGGATTTTCCGTGGATCCCCACCGTCAAATAATAACCAACTAACCTAACACGTAGATAGGGTAAGTCGGGTCGAGTCCACGGGGACGGTAAGAGGCGTCTAGACTAGGGTCACCTAAACACGAGACTAAGTCAACGAGCTAAACTAGACTAGAGCAATAAGAAGGGGAGAAGGCTAAGACTACGACTAAGGTAACGAAGGAATCAAATAAGGAAAGGGTAGGGTTAGGTCGGGTTCATAAGTGTAGTAGGATAATTGGGAGATCAAGGGTGTAGGTTTCACCTAGTTACTAAGGTCGGTCCGGGCTCTCGCTACGTAGACCAATGTCCGCACTCTCGTGTCAAAGACAAAACCCGAATACTTATGCAAGTTGTCACCCAATACACAAGGATTCAACCACAAATCAATCACACAATGAGAAGAGGAAGACAAGCAAGAGGAGGATTTGCAACTACTACTCTAACAAGCAATTCAACAAACACATGGTGCTCTTAATATGTGACCAGTAATAAAGAATCCACCTTTACCCACAATCAAACCCTAATCATCCATAATCAACACTTAATCCCCTTACTAACCCCACAACAAGTCTACTCACACATTATCAAACTAATACTAACATAAACAAGAGGAAACAACACAAACATCAAAACATACATAATGAAACTAACAAGAATAATAAACAATAATCAAAGATGAAAACTTGAATGAGTAAACAAGATTAAAAGAAGGGAAAAGAAGATTATACCTACTAACAAGATGAAAGGAAGAATGAAAACTTGCATTAATGAGAAAAACCCAAAACAATCACCCAAGGTTGTCAATCTTGGATGGATTCTTCAAGAATTCCCTTAATATAAGACTAAACTAAGATTACCGACTAATTACCGACTAATCTACTCTAATCTAAGCTAATCTGTGCTAAAGTACTCTAGGTTTTGTGGGTAATGTCTAACATGTCTTAGGAATACAAGAGGGAAGTATATATAGGGTTACAAGAATGAAGGAGGAAGAAAGAAAGTGACGCGGGTAGCAGCACCACGGTCCCGACCGGGACGGACCGGTCGCGACCGGGACGGGCTGGTTCCGATCGGGACGGACCCATGTCAGAACCCTCTCCTTTTGTGCACCCCATCCCGGACGGGATGAGGCCTTCCCGACCGGGATGGGTCTTGTAGGCCTCCAATAAGAACTTTTTGGTCCCTCCTTGGTTCTCGTGGGTTTCTCATCGATTCTCGGGACTCGAGATCGTGTCTAAGAGGCTCGGGATCGGGTCCCATGGTCTCGGGGTCGAATCCAAGGCATCGAGTGATCGTTCCTTCGCTTCGTTGGCTCCAAAAAGTGTATGTATTGAGTCGGAATCACTCCAACTCTTCATGAATGGTCTCGGGAACCTGAAACGAGCTAGAGGAAGCATAAGTAGCCCATAAACCGCTCCCAAGGAGCGATTCTTCAAGGAAAATGGGACCAAAACACAGCAATTTAGGCACTACAAACTACACTTATCAGTATTTTAATCAAATGTTGCAATTCCAAAGAACCGGAGGGAGTATTAATTTAAGAAGCACACGCATAGTTGGTATTATTCTCATGAAATAACCCTAAAAAAAAGGAGATTTAGCATCCTAAAATAACTCCCATGATTTTAGGAAACAATAACTCCCATAATCACGTTCATTCCTCATTCATTCATTCATTCACGTTACACGTTCTTCAAAACCTAAAAAAAATGCTTCCATCATCATGTTCATTCATTCATTCAATCAAATCTGTGCTCGAAATCTCGTTACTATGAATTCAATGATCGCGACATCTTCATCAACTGTTGATAAGCAATTCATCGAGTATAACAATGGTGAGTTTCGATGTTGCTTTCATGTTTTGCGTCAATTTTTATTCATCATCTTGATTAATTTGCGCCAATTTGCGTTCATGTTTTGCGTCAATTTCACTACAAGAAAAACAGTCCCGGGCGTCCACTTGGTTGGCGTCCTAGACATATGGACGCCTACATGGCGTCTGAAAAAACATACGGGCGTCCACAGTTGGACGTCAAACTTGGCATCCGACTGAATCTGGGGGACAAAATTCAGGCTTGGCGGGCGTCCACAAGCGGTTGCCATTTTCCCTAAATGGCGTCCACTGTCAGACGCCATCTAGGGAAAATGGCGTCCACAGTCGGACGCCAATTTGGCTGGTTGTGGCGTCCGACAGTGGTCGCCCGCCAAACTCAATGAGGCCTCAAATACTCGCCCACCCCCTCTCCCTCGTCACTCTCTAAAAAAAATTTTACTCTCTACACCCTCTCCACACTCCCTCGCCGAGTCCATTCCACATTCCTCTCCAATTTTCATACTTTTTCTTAATTTGTGGTACGTTTTCTTACTTTACTTAGTTCTTATTCATTATAATTAGTTCTTATTTTTTATTGTTATCGTTATTTATTGATAGTTTGCTAGTTAATATTGTTTAGGTCTAAATTTCGATTAGGTTGATTAGTTTAACCTAAATTCGCTTAGGTTGATTAGTTTAGTCCAAATTCGATTAGGTAGATTAGTTTTGCCCATCACAATTATGATTAGGGTTTGATGAAATTGATTGAATTGAGCTAGAATGACTTCTAGGGCCTTCCGTGAGGTTTTGTGTGACTTAGGACGGACCAAAAGGTGTCGTAATAATGCCGGATTTTCCCGAAACCACTTCTATCCTGATCGGGGTTGTAAATAGGTGTTAGCGGCGCTTTCAGAATTTTGATATCTGCATCCGAAAATTTGACCTTTTTGACCTGTTTAAGCTGTTTCTGTGTGACCTAAGCCATGAATTGTTGTGTTTTGTTTGGTTGAATTGAGATTACATTGATAAATTAGCTAGGGTTTTTGTAAATTGGGATTAAATTGTGATTACATTTGTGATTAAATTCGGTGACTAATTTTTGTAAGGTCAATTAAAAATTAATAAGACATTTGCAAATTAAAAATTGGGTTTACTTTGACATATTAGTGATTAAATTAAGGAGACTCAGTTATGGAAATTAAGTTAGAGAAATTAAGTTTAAGTTAAATGGTGATTAAATTTTCATTTAGTAAGTTCTAAATTAAGTTAGGGAAATTAAACTTTAATTTGTTATATATATTTTTTGAACATAGAAAATGAAGAGAGTTGAACGGAAATGGATCTATGAGGGAAGACTTGATAAGAAGAGACGTCCCACCGTCGAATTTTTGAGGGGTTTTGAATCATTTGTCGAGGTGGCTAAAAAGTCAGTAGATTATGCATCGAGGGGGGAGGTTAGGTGTCCGTGTACAAAATGCAAGAACCTAAAATTTCTTGAGGTCCTTGTAGTTAAGGAACATGTCATCTATAGTGGTTTTTCACCCGATTACTATTATTGGATTTGTCATGGTGAGCCATCTCAGTCTGAGGAACCCGAAAACCATCAAAATGAGGGGGGATTGAGAGGTATGATAGTTGATGTTGTGGAGTGCAACTTGTTTAATAACGAGAACACATATGGGAATGACGACTCACCTAACCCACGAGACTCACCCAACCCGCAACAGCCTAACCCACGAGCAAAGGCGTTTTTTGACATGTTGGACGCTTCGGAGAAACCGTTTACGGAGGGTGCGATGTGACTTTGTTAGAAGTCGCGTCTATGGTAGTTAGCCTTAAATGTGAGTTCAACCTACCCTTTGCTTGTGTCGATGGTATTGCTGCCTTGCTCGAGAGAGTTATCCCAAAAGACAATATCATGACCCGAACATTCTACACAACCAAAAAGGTTGTGAAGGGACTTCAACTCCCGCATCAAAAGATTGATGCTTGTCCAGATGGATGCATGTTATTTTGGAAGGATGATGCGATGCTTGATGAATGTAGGAGATGTGGTAAGGGTAGGTATAAGACGGTTGAGGGGGATATTGTTTTGAGAGGTAGAAAAGGGAAAAGCGGTGTCAGGGGTAAGAAACCAATCCCAATAAGTCAGCTTAGGTACTTCCTTATTGCACCTAGGCTTCAGAAATTGTATGCCACAAAAACCATAGCGGAGCAAATGAGGTGGCACAAGGAGGACATTAGGGTACTAGGGAAGATGTGTCATCCGAGTGATGGTGAGGAGTGGAAGCGTTTCGATAGACTACATCCCCACTTTGCGTTAGATCCCCGAAATGTAAGGCTTGGGTTGTGCACTGATGGATTTCCACCGTTCGGCCAATTTGGTAAATTGTACTCTTGGTGGCCAGTGATGATCACGCCTTATAACCTACCTCCTTGGTTTTGTTTGAAGCAGCCTTTCATCTTCCTATCTCTTATTGTGCCCGGACCCAAAAACCCGAAAAATCATTTGGATGTTTACTTGCAACCTGTTACTGAGGAACTGAAACAACTGTGGGAGGTAGGGGTGGAAACTTATGATGTCTCTCTTAGACAAAAGGTTCAGTTGAAAGCAGCTTTGTTGTGGACTATAAACGACTTTCCCGCGTACGGCATGCTCTCGGGGTGGTCTACTGCGGGTCAGAAAGCATGTCCGTGTTGTATGGATGAGAGCAAAGCTTTTTATCTTCCAAATTCTAGTAAAAATAAGTTGGTTTGACTGTCATCGGCAGTTCCTACCAGAAGGTCACCCATATAGAAAGAATAAGAAGGCATTCAAGAAGGGTGAGGTTGTGCTTGATGACGCACCTGATCGACTCCCCGGAGATGAAGTGTGGGAGTTGATTTCCGATTACCCATCCACTATCGACGGAACAGAGCAAGAGTTCAAGACCTCAAGAAGTTGAAAAATGGTTGGTTTAAACGTAGCATATTTTTTGACCTACCATATTGGAGGACTTTGTTAATTCGTCACAATTTAGATGTGATGCACATAGAGAAAAACTTCTTCGAGCAGTTGATTCACACGGTGATGGATGTGGAGGGGAAGAGTTGTGACACTATAGGCTCCCGGCGAGATGTAAAGAATTTTTGTGACCGTCCTCAACTGCACATAAAACGGGATTGGTCGAAATCGAGAGCCTTGTTCACACTTGACAAGGCTCAGAGAAAGGCGTTGTTGGAGTGGGTAGAGAAGTTGAAGTTCCCTGATGGGTACGCCTCCGACTTCAAACGCTGTGTTGATCTTAAGAACCTGAAGCTGCAAGGGTTAAAGAGTCATGACTGTCACGTCTTCATGGAGAGTTTGCTTCCGGTATCACTAAAGCACCTTTTACCACCGACGGTGTGGAATTCTATAACTGAGATATCTCAGTTCTTCAAAGATTTGTGTTCTTCTACAGTATCAATTGAGGACATGTCTCGGCTCGAGGAACAAATTCCACAGATACTATGCAAACTTGAGATGATCTTCCCACCGTCGTTCTTTAATTCCATGGAGCATCTACCTGTCCACCCTACGAGGCTAAGGTTGGAGGACCTGTCCAGTATAGATGGATGTACCCATTTGAAAGGTACGTAACTGTTAATAACTTCATTTAAAAAAAAATTAGCTTAACAAATTTGTATTGATTGAAATATATAACTTGTTTATTTAGGTTCCTGAATCATTTGAAGAAGAAAATTGGTAACAAGGCTAGGGTAGAAGGTTCTATTTGTAATGCATATTTGACAGAAGAGATTGCAAACTTCTGCTCCCCCTACTTCGATAAAGATGTCCAAACAAAAACCAAGAACCTGAACCTAGGACATTCAGTGTCCATTGACCCCACTATACCCGAGTTTTTTCAAAAGAAGGACGATGAAGGAACTTCATCCGTTGAGGGTTCTAGGACGCTAGATGAGAAAGAGTACAACCGAGCGCACCTTTACCTACTCTCTAATTGTAAGATTTTAGAGCCTTATGAGAAGCAATTTGTAACTGAATATGTCGCTGCGAACCCTGACGTGAACCCTGATGACGTTTGGAGTAAGCACGACGAACATTTTCCGAAGTGGCTCAAGGATCACGTAGTTGCCTTACACATACGTGATGATTTGGTTAGAAGTTTGGCATTTGGTCCAGTGCGAGCGGTTAAAATCTGGAACCGGTACTCGGTGAATGGGTTCAATTTTCACACATTCAACTACGGGAAGAACAAGGCTAGATGCAATTTTGGTGTGAGTGTGTCATCTCTTGATGGTGATGAGTACTATGGTATTTTGGAGGATATTTTTGAGTTGTGTTATGCTGGCAAAGAATGAGGGTATAGAGTTGTGGTATTCAAGTAAAGTGTGAGTGGAAAGACAGCTCCGTGAACGGGACCCGAGTGCATGAACGTTATAAGATTGTGGAAGTTAATCACACAAGGAAATATCCTACGTACGATCCGTTCATACTCGCGCATCAGGCGAAGCAAGTCTATTTTGCTCCTTCTCCTTACACGAAAAATGACAGAAATCAAAGTCAATGGTGGGCAGTCTTTACGACTAAACCACGGGGACAAATAGACAGTTCTCTGTTCCAGGAAGATGTTGCTTCAACTGGTACACGCTTATCTTCTATTGAAGAGACCATATTCTCCGAAGAAGATCATAATGAAGGGGCAGAGGAAGATTTTGAGGATGATGATGATGATGGACAAGGAGATTACATGGTCAAGGATGTTCCGGAGATCCTTGAGGAGGATGATGGACACGATGAAGAGAATTTGGAGGACGATCAAGTGGAGGGCAAGGAGACGGAGGAGGAGGATCAAACTGAGGAGGATGAGGCTGAAGACAATAACGACAGCGAAGGTGACTACTAGAGTTGTTGTAGTAAGTTATATTGATGTTTACATGGTTAGGTTACTATGCTACTTATTTGGTACATTACTTGAATCAAGTTAGAATGTAATTGCTAATTGTTGTTAACATTGTTTAATTTGTTGCAAGGTTAAGATAATGGCAGGCGGTAGATCGACCAGGAAACATGGTGGGGGTAGTAGGTCTGCTCACACGTCCACCACGCAGCAGGAGGAGGAGGAGGAAATGGTCCCCGAAACGGGACCGTTGCAGACCGATGAGCATGAGGAGGAGGAGCAGCAACAGGGGCAGGAGGAGGAGCTGGAGAAGAACGAGGCCGGTCGGGTGATTCTCAAACCTACAGGCACATGGTAATATAATCTAACATGTTGATTATTCTTTTGTAACATATTTATTTTTGGACTACATCTTGTATGATTTTCTACATATATGTGCTTCTCGACTCGGTGCAGGTTTCTGCATAAACAGGTCGTCAGAGGCTGTACTACCAGCTTCATGGTCGACAAAGGGCAAGGGTATGCCTGTTGGACTCAGGTGCCGGCGGAGGTACGGGAGTGGTGGTTCAACCAATTCAAGGTACGTGGATTGTTTTTGCTACCGAGTTTTTAATTTATAATCTGGACTTTGTAAATATTTTTCATACTAATTATTAATCCGCCTTGACTGTGTAGTTCAAGTTCAGTTGGGAATCCGAGTTAGATGGAAGGGTCTAGGACCGGTACAATGAGACGTGCACACGACGTTTCTGTTGTGTGATGAATAAACGACGCACACGGGGGACTCCGCTAAAGGACCTTAAAGGTGTTGTTTTTTTTTTGGTAATCAATTTTAACAAACAATCTAACTTCAATCTTTCACGATATTAAATAATATATTGGGTCGTCATATTTTAGGGGGCGCGTTGGAGAGATGGGTCGCCTACCACGACAAGAAGGACTTTAAGGTCAGGTCTGAAAGGGCCCAGAAGAACAAATTGTCGAACTGTGAGCATGAGGGCCACGCAAACCCGACACATCATCAGGGTTCTCAGTCTTCTATCAGTCGTGCCAAGAGGGTATGATTTCTACTAATTAATACCGTACTCTTCCTTGAATAATCGTAAACTATGTTTGCATAATTTATATTCGCCTAACGTTCGTACTCATTTAATAGTTGCATGCTGAGCTCGGGAGGGCGCCAACCGCGGCGGAGATATTCTTCGACATGCATGGGAAGACCGATGACAAAGGGACTAGCTTTAAGACGAAAAAGGATCAGGCGATCTGGGCGAGTACTAACTATTTCAAATAAATCGACTTTAGGTGGCGGATAACTATCTTCAATGATTTCATCTAATAATAACTTGAATTGAAATCATTGTTCTGTATGCAGGACGCCTACCAAGAAGAGCTAGCGAGACTCGAGGCTGATCCTGATGCTAGGAAGTCGACCCGAATGAGACTTGGTTCAAGGTCGTCAAGGGTTACAAGAAAGGAAGTGTGTACGGTGTAGGAAATGCACACGGTATGTACTTCACACCTCCCACACCGTGTCTCAGCACCTGTACACAAATGGAGTACACGCCGACCGGATCTCCGTAACCCGACCCGGAGAAGGACGCCATGAAGGAACAGCTGACGGAGCAGCAGCAGCAACTGAAGGCACAGGCGGAGCACATAAAGAAGATGCAGGAAGAGATGGCCATGTTTCGGGCCATGTTTCAGAAATGCAACCAAGGTCGTCCCCCATCCCCTCCAGACGACAGAGACCCCTCTGACGGGGATGGTGGTAACTCTGGTGCTTGATGGTAGGATTTGCCATGGGTCCTAACCAACAATAAACTGACTATTCCTAGTGGGTAGCTAGGGCAAGTAGGGTCGATATCCACGGGGACGGTAAAGTAAGGTCTAGACTATGTCGGCCTAAAAACAAGACTAAATCACCAAACAAACACAAAGAAAGCGATAATTGGAAAACTATGGTGGAGGAGAAGTAAGAACTAGACTAACGATGAACTAGCTAAAACAAGATTAAGAGAAATAACTAGAAACAAACTAAACAATAAAACTAATGGAATGATGACTAACTAAGAGGATGAACTCAAATATGAAAGGAAGTGGGGTAGGACGGGTTCATAAGAGTAGATGGGAAATTGGGTGATCAAGGGTATAGGTGTCTCCTAGTCGCTAGAGTCGGTCCGGGCTCTCGCAACTTAGACCGATGCCAAGGTGGGTCCGGGCTTTCGTAACTTAGACCCTAGTCCGCGCTCTCGCGACTAAACTATTCTCGACATGCTCACACAATAGACAAGCAATGGGAAGATGAACACAAGCATGGGAAGCATGGCCACTACAACTCACACAAGCATAACATCAAACACATAGAGTGCCTATAATGAGTCTAACAACAAAGATGAAACCTTTACCCCTAATCAACCCTAATCACCCATAATCTACCCTTAATCCCCCTACTAACCCCACAAGATTACTACTCACTCATTATCAATGAAAAAATAACCATCATAAGAGAAAACAAACTCTCAATCCAAACATTCATAATGAACAATAACAATAACAATAAACAAAATATAAAGATTCAAACTTGATTAACAAACTAAGAACAAGAGTAAATAAGGGAAAAAGATTATACCAACAAACAATGGATGAAGAAAAGATGAAAACTTGTATTAATAAGATACCCAAATACAATCCCAAGGTTGTCAATCTTGGAACAATCTTCAAGAATCCCCTAATTCAAGAACTAATTACTCTAGATTAACTAAGAATTAACTAAGATTAAAGAGAGATTAAGATTAATGTGTGAGAGTAAATCTAGGGTTTTTGAGGCTTAAACTAATCTAGGGTAACATAAGATGTCTTAAAATTACAAGAAGGGAGTATATATATGGGTACAAGAATGAAGGAGAAGAAAGAAAAAGAGTCGTGCAGCAGCATCACGGTCCCGACCGGGACGGATCATCCCGATCGGGACGGCCCTGTCATCCCGACCGGGATGGGCTCACAGCAGCCCTCTTAATGTAGCACCCCATCCCGAACGGGATGAGGCCATCCCGAACGGGATGGGTCTTGTATTCCTTCCTTAAACACTTTTTGGTCCTTCCTTGCCTCTCATGGGCTTCCCGCCGATTCTCGGGACTCGGGATCGGGTCTCGGAGGCTCGGGATTGGGTCCCAAGGTCTCGGGGTCGATTCCAAGGTCTCGAGTCATCGTTCCTTTATCTCGTTGGCTCCAAAATGTGTATGTATTGAGTCGGAATCGCTCCAACTCTTCAAATTCGGCCTCGGGAACCTGAAACGGACTAAAGGAAGCATAAGAAGCCCATGAATCGCTCCAAAGGAGCGATTCCACAAGGAAAAAGGGACCAAAACACAACAAATAGGCACTACAAACTACACTTATCAACTCCCCCACACTTAACCCTTACTCGCCCTCGAGTAAGCACATACTAACTACTACACTAGCCGAATGGGTATTAGCGCACCCTACGCCCCTTCAACTCACGCGAGTGCACTTAGAGGAAAAGTGCACTCCGCAAGGCAAGTTGGTTCTTGCGACAAAACTGCGGATGCAACCGGACACAAAACACATAAACAAACAGACACACAAACAAACACAGGGTTGCACCCAAAACAAAAGAAATACCGCTTCCCTCTAAAAACGGTGAATGAAACACCGGTTTAGGACTCGAGGTAAGTGACAACGTTCCCAAGCTAGCAATACAAACCAGGGTGGACTAAACCCTAATAGCATGACGATAAAGCAATAAAAATGTTGGTAACTTACCTAGGTCCTCCTAACTTTCTAAAAACCTACTACGGGACGATCGGCGGAGTGGGAAGTGAAGAACCATGGTGTTAGTCGACACTGTAGGTAAGTGAGACCCCGCCTCCTTTAGCGTGAGCCAAGAGGGTCGTCCCGTGTCCAAAACCGCTTAACTAGTCCAAGTAAAAAGATGGAAATATGCATAATGAGGGAAGGCCGACTAATGCCGCTATCATCCTTCCTCGGGACTCGGTCCTTTGGTAGGCTCTTCACGGCAAAAGTCGGAAAAAGGCTTATTTTTGTGGGGATTTCTTTTTGTGAGATGGGTTTTCTTTTGGCATTTTCTTTCTTTTCGACGTTTTTGCTTTGTTTTGCCATGCCATTCTTTCTTTCTTCTTTTCTATTTTCTTTTTTTTGCTTTTGTGCCTTTTCCTTTTCTTCATTCTTTTCTTTCTTTCATTTTTTTTTTTCTTTCTTTTTCTTTTCTTTGCCCTTTTTGGCAAGATTTGGCATTTTTGGCATTTCATTGAGTAACAAGAAAGAGAGAATCAACAATTTGCAATTTATTGTGTGTATATGTGTAGAAGGTAGGGGAAATGGGTAAGTCGGGACGGGCCAAGACCCTTCAAACCCACAAAAAGTGGAGAACTTGGACTAATCAAACAATCCTAAACACGGTCACCTAGGGGACGAGACTCGGTAACCAAGGCCTTTTCACACTGTGGGTGGTCATAATGGTCAAAAGTGCAAATCCCGCAGTAAATCCCTAGTAAGCTAGGTGGACTCAAGGTAAAGGACCAACGAACTCATTGATTTAGGGTCATTCTACTAGGCTAAAGTCCAAGACTCGATTTACACTACTAGAAAGGGAAAAAAAGACACTCACACACTAACCTCTAAACCGGGTTTTCGAAAATGGTTTACACACAACACAACACAACACAAAATTAAAGACATGACGAAAACGAGAAGAAAAAGAAACAAAGGCAACAAAAAACACAAAACAAAACAAAACAAACACATAACAAACACCACCCCGATAATCCACACAAGTCACCAAATCCACCACAAGAATGTACACGCTCCACCCGAGCACACCTCAACACAACCTTCTCCACACATCACGAAGAATAAAGAGGGAAAGAGGGTTAGAAGATGTTACCGGATGTATTTAGAGCTTTCCAAAGTCATTGGCGATTAAAGCAACCTATAAGGACAAGGGGAGACAAAACACGCACACAAACAAATATACGACACAAAGACACAAAATGAAAACACAAAAAAGAGAAAATCTTTTTGATTTTTGTGAAAAAATTTCAAATTTTTAGGGTTTTTAAAGGTTTTTTCGAAAAAAGGGGAAAATAAAACTAACTACGATAGAATATCGCTCCCCCACACTTAAATCGAGCAATGTCCTCATATGCTCAATCGTAGTGTGCGGAGAGACAAAAGAAAAGAAAATAAACTAGAAAAATAAAGCTAAAAATTAAAAACAAAAGATGGAGAAAAGGGTAGAAAGCGTCCGACCGGGGTGTAGTCAAGTCACCATGGGCCGAGACAAGAAAAGATATGGAAGGGGGAAGAAAATAAAAAGAAGGAAATAAAAGGAAATGGGAGGGGAGGGCTAGGTGTAATCAAGTCACCTAGCCCGGATTCCGTCCAAATCCGACTAAATCCGAAAAAAGGGTGAACTCTTGTACTATCGGATTAATCGATCGACTCCCGACGTAATCACGTCGTCGGAAGTCGGGAGCAAATAAACTACGGCCTCGAAGGCCACTAAGAAACCATGACTCAAGGGAAGGGGGCAACCAATGAAAAATAAGCGATAAAAAGACGGAAAAGTAAGGATAGTTACCCAAACCGTGCGGTTAGTAACTCACTTGCCCCATCGTCTCAATGATCATTAGAGGCTCGTCGCTTGTCTTCTCGGTTGCCATCTCGCTTCACACTAAAGAAGGCCTCATGGTAGGGGTAGTAATGGTAAGGGGTGGGATTTGATGTGAGAATCGGTGTAAAGTGGATAGGAAATGGAGTGAGGGCACGACAATGAAGTACATGGGGCATATGATAAGGCTAGGGTAGCAAGGGAGGTTGGGAGGGGGCATAAAACGGTTGGGTGGAGTCAATTGCCGAAGAAGAAACACAAAGGGGGAGTAGAGGACCATCCCGGTCGGGAAGATCGATCCCGATCGGGTCACTTCACCCGTCCCGGTCGGGACGACCTCATCCCGGTCGGGACGGACCCACAGTGAGCTCAAATCTTGGTACACCCATCTCGATCGGGACGGCTCCTTCCCCGTCGGGATGCCACACCCGTCCCGGTCGGAACGCCTCTTCCCGGCCGGGATGGGTCTTCTTCAACTTCCACAATTCCCAAAATCTTGCTCCAAACATCAAAAACCCGATCCTCGTGCCTACAACCCGAGGTATATCATCACTAATCCTCTCTAAGAGCGTCCTCACTTCACCTATCAATCAATACTCAAACACACATCAAACTCTCTCCCTCACAACGCTCATCAATCAATCCAAATGACAAGAATTCACAAAAATCCAACTAACTACAAGAAAAAGATATATACAATGAGACGGTTCTTGTGGAAGTCCGTCAAACCAAGGTGGTGCACTCTTCATTCTTTTTCAACAACCTTAAACAATTCCATCTCCATCAAGGGCACGTAAGAACAAGTCGAAGGCCCTAGAGAAATCTTCAATCAAGCTCGAGATATAACCGACCACATCCCGAGGCTCTTCAAGGCCTTGCATCGACGTTCCCGGGGCATCCCGATCTACTAAGTTCAATGGCTTGACCTTGTACTTGCGATCCTTCGGGATATACCCAAACGTCCAACGATCTTCCCGTGGCCCCAAGGGAGGTTCATCTTCTTTCTTATCACTGCACTTCAACTTGTCATCAAGCCCATGATTTGGGCACTCATCTTCCTCCAAATCGGAGTCATCGTCATCAAGTACATAAGAGTACTTCTTCAAGCTTTGTCCCGATTTCTCCCCTAGATCGATGTCTTCTGTGGTATGGATCATATTACATGTCTCGGTCATAGGCGAAGTGTTGCCTTGGAGGTCAAACACTAACTCTTCATCGCCTAGTTGAAAAGTAATCCTACCCTTCTTCACATCGATCACGGCACCGGCGGTGTGTAGAAATGGGCATCCAAGGATGATAGGAGTGTTAACATCCTCCGGCATGTCAACCACAATGAAGTCGACCGGGATGAAGAACTTCTCTATTTGTACCGGCACATCCTCTAACATTCCCAATGGTCGGTTAAGAGACTTATCGGCCATTTGGAGTGTAATGGACATACATTTCAACTCCGTCATCCCTAATCGCTCACAAATGGTGTAAGGAATAATGCTCACACTCGCGCCCAAATCACACATAGCTCTCTCGATCTTGTAATTGCCAATGGTGCATGGGATAGAGAAACTACCCGGGTCCTTCAACTTCGGAAGCGTGGAACCTTGAATAAGCTCGCTCACCACCCTAGTTAACGCTACCGTCTCTTCCTTGTCGATGGACCTCTTCCTAGCCAAGATTCCTTTCATGAACTTACCATATGCCGGGATTTGGGTAAGTAACTCGGTAAACGGGACACTAACATCCAACTTCTTCACGATACTAAGGAACTTGTCGTATTGAGTGTCCATCCTAGTCTTCATTTGCCTTGATGGGAAAGGCAACTTGACTTGGTACTTGTTTTGCTCAATAGGAGTGGACTCTTCAAATGACACTTTCCTTTTTCCCTTGTCTTTCTCTTGAAGAGGGGGAGGTTTGTCTTCTTGGGGTTTTTCGACCTCCCAAAGGACTTGCTCCTCAATTGGATTGTCAAAGCTTGTCTCTTCTTGATTTGGAGATGCCAATTCCATGTTCGGTTCTTGTGTCGGCTCTTGCTCATTAGGATATGGAGGGGAGTTGTAGGATGTACCTCTCCTTGTGGTGATAGCATTTACATGCTCAAATATCGGTGTTTCACCTTGAGAAGGTAATTGCCCCTTTTGTCTTGAGAAGCTCCCCGAAGCAAGTTAAGATACTTGAGTTTCAAGCATCTTCATACGAGCATCTCTTACCGCATTTTCCCCTTGAACATAAGCAAAGAGCTCTCGTTGGGTTTTCGACATATCCATTTGACATTTTTGCTCATCTTGAGTATTCTTTTGCATATCTTGATTACTCCTTTGAATTTCCATCAAAGTCTTTTGAATGTCAAAATCTCGAGGTGGGGATGATGGATTATGTGGAGTGTCGGTGATGGCGAGAGGAATGCCATAATCATGAGTAGGAGACCGGCTCCTAGGCTTGCTTTGTTGTTGTTGATTTTGAGTTGCTTGTTGACGGTTCCCTTGGAACCCATGAGAATTGCCTTGACTAAGGCCTTGATTGTGGTTTTGTTGTTGTTGGAAGCCTTGGTTTCCTTTGAAACCGCCTTGATTGAAGTTCCCTTGTTGGAACCCTTGATTGTTGTTGTGAAAGGTACCTTGGTTATTTTGCTTGAAGTTGTTGAAGGGTCTTGGATTACCCATGTAACCTTGGTAACCTTGGTTGTTGTCCCTTAAGGGAGGTGGAACATAGGGACGATGTTGTTGTTGATGTTGAAAGGCTTGTTGTTAGGGGACTTGTTGGGAAGCTTGGAATTGATTAGAGTAAGAGGTACCTTGCTTGAACGCTTGGAATGCGTTCACTTGCTCGATACTTCCACGGCAATACATAGGCTCATGTCCAACTATTCCACAAGTATCGCACATCCCGTAGTAAGGTAAAGGAGGTGCGAACCCCAAAGCATTCACTTCTTGAATCGGTTGATGGTGTGAGGAACTAGTGCCTTTGACTTGGTCGAGGTGACTTTGGAGCTTCTTGTCAATAGTCTCCATGTGCGTTTTCAATTGGGCTCCAAGGTCAATGCTTAATTTGGTGATAGCATCGACCTCATGTATGCCTCCTCGATGTGCCTTCCTAGGCCTAGAGTATTGCGAATTATGCACCGCCATCTCTTCGATTCTCGCCCATGTTTGGTCGTCATCGACCTCGGTAAACCTACCGTTGGAGCCCATATTAAGAATGGCTCTCGAGTCCTCATAAAGACCATTCCAAAATTGTTGCACCAAGAACCATTGTGAGAGTCCATGATGTGGGCACGATCTTACCAAAGACTTAAACCGCTCCCAAGCTTCATACAGGCTCTCTTCATCCCTATGTTGGAACCCGGTGATGGAGGCCCTAAGCAAATTAGTCTTTTCCGGAGGGTAAAACTTTTGGTAGAACGCCAAGGCAAGCTTTTTCCAAGTATCGATCCCCATGGTTGCCCTATCGAGACTCTTGATCCATTGCTTCGCTTTTCCAATAAGAGAAAACGGGAAGAGTACCCAACGAATTTGATCTTGAGTAACCCCGGTTTGAGATATAGCGTCACAATAATCGGAGAAAGTCTCCATATGTTGGTGCGGGTCTTCGGTGGGCAAACCACTAAATTGATTTCTCTCCACAAGTTGAATAAAATGAGTCTTGGATGCACTCGGTCCCGGCAAGACATCCTCGGTAAATGTGGAGTGAGAGGAAAACTTAGGCATTCTTGGATGTAAGGGAGAAGATGGTGGTGTAGAGAGTGTTGATGTAGATGAAGAGGGGGAACTAGGAAAGAATCACCGAAGGGATTGATGAAGGTCCCTCCGACCGTCTCTCGAGGTGAAATGCTCAAGTCGGCTCCTTGGGCTTGCCCTTGATGAGTGGTGCTTGCACTTGGTTAAGAGATCCTAACCCGATTAATCGTCCGTTGGCGAAAGGCTCGAAAGAGTCTCTCCGGCTCTGGATTAAAGAGATAGAAGTCGCCTCCCCTCCTAGGCATACACTACACACTAGAACAAACGTAAGAACACCTAGTGCTTTATGGGCACTAGGCAACGACAATAACAAACACAACTAGAGACAAAGAGAAAAGAAAGCTAAGGAAAGAAGAGAAACTAGAAAATATTCACAAGAGAAGATGGGAGAGCACAAAGAAGGGTAACTAAGTCTAGAAATAAGCAAACTAAGTCTAAACAATGCACCCTCCCCGGCAACGGCGCCAAATTGATGGTGAGGGATTTGCCGTGGGTCCTAACCGTCAATATTAAACCGACTATTCCTAGTGGGTAGCTAGGGCAAGTAGGGTCGATATCCACGGGGACGGTAGAGTAAGGTCTAGACGAGGTCCACTAAAAACTGGGCTAAGTCGCACAAACGAACACAAAGAGAGCGATAAATGATAAACTATGAAGGGGGAGGAGTAAGGACTAAACTAACACTAGAGACTAACTAAACGATAAAACTAACGGAAATGATGGCTAACTAGGAGGATTAACACAAATATGGAAAGGAGTGGGGTAAGTCGGGTTCATAGGAGTAGAAGGATAATTGGGGTGATCAAGGGTATAGGTGTCTCCTAGTCGCTAGAGTCGGTCCGGGCTCTCGCAACTTAGACCGATGCCAAGGTGGGTCCGGGCTCTCGCAACTTAGACCCTAGTCCGCGCTCTCGCGACTAAACTATTCTCGACATGCTCACACAATAGACAAGCAATGGGAAGATGAACACAAGCATGGGAAGCATGGCCACTAGAACTCACACAAGCATAACATCAAACACATAGAGTGCCTATAATGAGTCTAACAACAAAGATGAAACCTTTACCCCTAATCAACCCTAATCACCCATAATCTACCCTTAATCCCCCTACTAACCCCACAAGATTACTACTCACTCATTATCAATGAAAAACTAACCATCATAAGAGAAAACAAACTCTCAATCCAAACATTCATAATGAACAATAACAATAACAATAAACAAAATATAAAGATTCAAACTTGATTAACAAACTAAGAACAAGAGTAAATAAGAGAAGAAGATTATACCAACAAACAATGGATAAAGAAAAGATGAAAACTTGTATTAATAAGATACCCAAATACAATCCCAAGGTTGTTAATCTTGGAACAATCTTCAAGAATCCCCTAATCCAAGAACTAATTGCTCTAGATTAACTAAGAATTAACTAAGATTAAAGAGAGATTAAGATTAATATGTGAGAGTAAATCTAGGGTTTTTTAGGCTTAAACTAATCTAGGGTAACATAAGATGTCTTAAAATTACAAGAAGGGAGTATATATATGGGTACAAGAATGAAGGAGAAGAAAGAAAAAGAGTCGTGCAGCAGCATCACGGTCCCGACCGGGACGGATCATCCCGATCGGGACGGCCCTGTCATCTCGACCGGGACGGGATGGTCCCGACCGGGATGGGCTCACAGCAGCCCTCTTAATGTAGCACCTCATCCCGAACGGGATGAGGCCATCCCGAACAGGATGGGTCTTGTATGCCTTCCTTAAACACTCTTTGGTCTTTCCTTGCCTCTCATGGGCTTCCCGCCGATTCTCGGGACTCGGGATCGGGTCTCGGAGGCTCGGGATTGGGTCCCAAGGTCTCGGGGTCGATTCCAAGGTCTCGAGTCATCGTTCCTTTATCTCGTTGGCTCCAAAATGTGTATGTATTGAGTCGGAATCGCTCCAACTCTTCCAATTCGGCCTCGGGAACCTGAAACGGACTAAAGGAAGCATAAGAAGCCCATGAATCGCTCCAAAGGAAAAAGGGACTAAAGGAGCGATTCCACAAGGAAAAAGGGACCAAAACACAACAAATAGGCACTACAAACTACACTTATCAGGCTCTCTTCATCCCTTTGTTGGAACCCGGTGATGGAGGCCCTAAGCAAATTAGTCTTTTCCGGAGGGTAAAACTTTTGGTAGAACGCCAAGGCAAGCTTCTTCCAAGTATCGATACCCATGGTTGCCCTATCGAGACTCTTGATCCATTTCTTCGCTTTTCCAATGAGAGAGAACGGGAAAAGTACCCAACGAATTTGATCTTGAGTAACCGCGGTTTGAGATATAGCGTCACAATAATCGGAGAAGGTCTCCATGTGTTGGTGCGGGTCTTCGGTGGGCAAACCACTAAATTGATTTCTCTCCACAAGTTGAATAAAATGAGTCTTTGCCACAAAATTCCCGGTATAGGTATCCGGTAAAGCACTCGGTCCCGGCAAGACATCTTCGATAAAAGTGGAGTGAGATGAAAACTTCGGCATAATTGGATATAAGGGAGAAGATGGTGGTGTAGACGGTGTTGATGTAGATGAAGAGGGGGAACTAGGACTAGAATTACCGAAGGAATTGATGAAGGTCCCTCCGGCCGTCTCTCGAGGTGACTCGCTAAAGTCAGATCCTTGAGCTTGCTCTTGATGAATATTGCTAGTACCCGGTTGAGAGTGTCTAACCCGATCAATCATCCGTTGGCGAAAGGCTCGAAAGAGTCTCTCCGGCTCTGGATTGAAGAGAAAGAAATCGCCTCCCCTCCTAGGCATACACTACACACTAGAGCAAACGTGAGAACACCTAGTGCTTTATGGGCACTAGGCAACGACAATAAACAAGCACAACTAGAGACAAAGAGAAAAGAAAGCTAAGAAAACAAGAAAAACTACAAAATATTCACTAGAGATGATGGGAGAACACAAAGGAGAGTAACTAAGTCTAGCTATAAGCAAACTAAGTCTAAACAATGCACCGTCCCCGGCAACGGCGCCAAATTGATAGTAGGATTTGCCGTGGGTCCTAACCAACAATAAACCGGCTATTCCTAGTGGGTAGCTAGGGCAAGTAGGGTCGATATCCACGGGGACGGTAAAGTAAGGTCTAGACTATGTCGGCCTAAAAACAAGACTAGATCACCAAACAAACACAAAGAAAGCGATAATTGGAAAACTATGGTGGAGGAGAAGTAAGAACTAGACTAACGATGAACTAGCTAAAACAAGATTAAGAGAAATAACTAGAAACAAACTAAACAATGAAACTAATGGAATGATGACTAACTAAGAGGATGAACTCAAATATGAAAGAAAGTGGGGTAGGACAGGTTCATAAGAGTAGATGGGTAATTGGGTGATCAAGGGTATAGGTGTCTCCTAGTTGCTAGAGTCGGTCCGGGCTCTCGCTACGTAGACCGATGTCAAGGTAGGTCCGGGCTCTCGCTACGTAGACCCTAGTCCGCACTCTCGTGACTACGACTATTCTCAACATGATCACATAATAGACAAGCAATGAGAAGATGAACACAAGTATGGGAAGCATGGCCACTACAACTCACACAAGCAAATCAACAAACACATTGAGTGCCCATTATGTGTCTAACAACAAAGATGTCACCTTTTCCCCTAATCAAACCCTAATCACCCATAATCTAACCCTAATCCCCCTACTAACCCCACAAGTAATCTACTCACTCATTATGAGACTAACAATAAAAATAACAAGAGAAATCAACTCAAACATCCATAATAACAAATAAGAACAAGAACAAGAACAATAAACAAAATATGAAGATTCAAACTTGATTAAATAACAATAAACAAGAGAAAGGAAGATTATACCAACAACAAGAAGATGAAAATATGATAACTTGTATAAAAGAGAAGCCCAAATCAACTCCAAGGTTGTCAAGCTTGGATGAATCTTCAAGTATCCATTTAATACAAGAACTAATTACAATAATTAACTAAAGATTAAAGAGAGAATTAAGCTAATGAGAGGAACACTAATCTAGGGTTATGAATGTTTAATGGAGTCTTAAGAGAGTCTAGGGTATGATAAGATGTCTAAATAATACAAGAGGGGAGTATTTATATGGGTACAAGAATGAAGGAGAAGAAAGAAAAGAGTTGTGTGCTGCCTCTGTAGCTTCCCGCCCGGGACGGGTTGGTCCCGCCCAAGACGGTGTGGTCCCGAGCGGGACGGCCTGGTCTCGGCCGGGACGGGCTCCTCACAGTAGCACCTCTAAATGTGCACCCCATCCCGGACGGAATGAGGCCTTCCCGACCGGGATGGGTCTTGTAGGCCTCTCTTAAGAGCTTTTTGGTCCCTTCTTGCCTCTCATGTGTTTCTCATCGATTCTCGGGACTCGAGATCGGGTCCCGGAGGCTCGGGATTGGGTCCCAAAGTCTCGGGGTCGATTCCAAGGCATCGAGTCATCGTTCCTTTACCTCGTTGGCTCCAAAAAGTGTATGTATTGAGTCGGAATCGCTCCAACTCTTCGTGGATGGTCTCGGGAACCTGAAACGAGCCAGAGGAAGCATAAGACGCCCATAAACCGCTCCCAAGTAGCGATTCCATAAGGAAAATCGGACCAAAACACAACAATTAGGCACTACAAACTACACTTATCAGTGCTCCAGCTAGCTTCCTAGTTAGTTGATTGTTTTTTGTTGTTGTAACTTTATTTACGGATTATGTGTCTTCTAACTAGTTTAGATTTGTGTACCTTCAAACCGTATGTTAAATCTTTTTTATATAAGTTTTTTCAGCATAAATGAGTCGAGAGATGAAGTGTTTTGGTTGACTGAGAGTGAATGAGGTTGAGGTATTGTGGATAGTCGACATTTGTGGTTGGTTGAGAGTTCTGGATGTGGTTTATATTGCAGGTTTTGGCTAGACATTGAACGTATGTTTACGGTCATGCAGTAGCGTAAATAGCGTCCAATAACGGACGCCACGACGGACGCCAGGGAAAGCTACAATGGCGTCCGACTGTGGACTCCAGGTGCCCCTGAATGGCGTCCACAGTTAGACGCCAACTTAAGGACCATGGCATTCGACTGTGGACGCCATCCAGGGGCACCTGGCGTCTACAGTCGGACGCCACTCCTGGCGTCCGCTGTCGATCGTTATTTACCTTGGCGTCCAATAGTGGACGCCCGTTTTAAAAAAGGGCGACTGATCGTGGCTTCCGCTTTCTGGCGTCCGTTTGCTGACACCCGTTCCTTTATAGCGTCTACTGTCGGTGCCCAACAGGTGGACGCCCGGGACGGTTTTTCTTGTAGTGTTTTCATGTTGATATTGCTTTCATGGTCGTTTCATTCATCATAGATTCATATCAATGGTTAATTGGTCTCTTGTTAGTATAGAATCCAGAGTTTTATGTTTGTTATTTAGGTTTTCCGTAATCTCCACTGATACTATTGTTTTGTTGTAGCAAACACGGCGTTGAAGTAACATACGTTCTAAGTTACTGTAACACTTAATTTTAATTAGAGTAACACACACTGAACGTTGAGAAAAGGTTTTGACGATGATGTTATAGTAACGTACTGTACGAGTTAGAGTAACTCAACTTATGAGTTGAAGTAACACATTGGTTGCATGGGCGTAACATTGTTTAATTTTGTGCAGGTTGAATTGGCAAAGATGCGAATGCACAGGACAACACTGGAAAAAGGTGGAATTTTATTTATTTGATTAATCATAGATTCATATCAATGATTTTTGGATTTGATTAAGCAGACACGGCGTTGAAGTAACATACGTTCTAAGTTACAGTCTCACCTTATTTTAATTAGAGTGACACACACTGAACATTGAAAAAGGGTTTTGGCGCTGATGTTGAAGTAACTTGCTTTACGAGTTAGAGTAACACAACTTATGAGTTAAAGTAACACATATGTCCCATGAGCGTAACGTTGTTTATTTTTTTGCAGGTAGCATTGGCAAATAAGCGAATGCACAAGCATGGTGCAGAGATGTGGGTGAGGCATTCACTCCGTACATGGGGCAAGTATTCGGGGAAATCGATAAGGGGGTGGAATTTTATAAAATCTACGCGCTGGCTTGCGGATTCGAAGTTGTTTTTTTTTGTGGGTTTACAAGAATAACTGATTTTTCACATATTGTTTACACATAATGATGTGCAACGTTGTAGTTAACTCTATATTTATTTAATACATGTGTTGTTGGTTAGAGTAACATCTCAGATGCATTGGAGTAACACCATTCGTTCCTTAAAGTAACAGATATAATGCATAAAAGTAACTGAGGATATTAGCTTTGTTTACCATTCATTCTTAGATTAACCACACTCGTTCCTTATAGTAACATGATTTGTTCGTTAAAGTAACAGCTACACTGCGTTAGAGTAACACATATTTTTTTGATAGGGTAAGAACCCCAATCCCTGATGATGAAACCAACTTTGTAATGCGGGTTAACAGCCTTCTTTCTTAGGTTAGAACCATTCATTACCAAAGTAACAACATTCGTTCTTTGAAGTAACATATATAATGCGTCAGAGTAACTGATGAAAACACCATTGTTTAACCACCATTATGAAAATACCACCATTCATCATTTAGAGTAACATCATTTAATCGTTAAAGTAACAGCTACAATGTGTTGCTGTAACACACTGATTATGAGACCAGATTTGTATCGTAGGCTAACATCATTCACTCTCATAGTAACACCAGTCGTTCCTTAGAGTAATACGAACACTTAGTCAGTGTAACAGAATTTAACAACGTTATTCCATTAGCGATAATCAAAATACCAATGGATATAAAAAGTATCAAAAGGATACAAAGCAATATTCGTAATTAGAAAAAAGATAGACATAATTCATTAGAGACATTATTTTTTTCGACCCTTGGTTGGCTTCCTCTTGGGACCGTCGAGGATTTTTTGCCTCGCTTCCACATACATGTCTACGTTATCCATCAACCAGCAAAATCCATGTCACGCAAAATCCATGTTACACAAATTCTAAATTGCAGAATAGCAGATAAATAACAGATGAATAATTAATTGAATTGAATTCAATGTAAGTCGAATACCCAGATGGCAATATACAATCACTAATTAGCACACAAAAAGGTTAAAACTCTGAAAATTTCGTAAAGCCTAATCATAGAAAGATGATCGAAGCGTACCTTGAGTATAGTTGAAGGGATTGAACTGAAGATTAAGTTGAAGGTATTGAACTAAATATAACTGCAACAATTTTTGAATTTCGAAGCTTGCGAGAAAGAAATTTCGAAGCTTATAAAGATGATGATTGAAAATTATGAAGAGAAAATAATTATGAAGATGAACAGGAAGGGTTTTGAATTTTGATTAATTATGAGGATAGTGAGGTTTTGTGCGTGAGTGATCATTAGTTAGAGAGAATTAAGGGAAGAGAGGGAAATTTTATATATTTTTACCAAATATGTTAGTTATTTTCTTTATTGCTCAAATCAATAACCATCATCCATCTCCCTCTAAATCAATGGATGTAATTAGAACTTATGAACTCAAAAATGAAAAGAGGACTCACTTGATCCTTCCTATATATATATATAAAGGGAGGTTCAAATAAGGGCAACAATTATTTTAAGGGCATAAGGTCAAGTGTTAAAGTTATACAAAAAGTGCTTAAAGTTACATGAGATGAGTGATAAAGTTGCACTTTATCACTTGAAGAGATAAAAGAGCTGAATGTTATAGTTACATATCAATTTTAAACAAATGCAACTTTATCGTATGTCATCTGTCACTTTAATATAGACTTACTGAAACATGGTGACCTTATTTGAACTATATATATATATATATATATATATATATATATATATATATATATATATATATATATATATATATATTGAGAGAGAGAGAGAGAGAGAGAGGCTCCGGTGCGGCAGGGTAACTTGTTACACCCATTGAGACACAATCTAGACCATTAGATTAAGATGGAACATACATCTAAATAAGTGTTATACACACTAAAAAACTCATTATATACGTTATTAAACTCACTATCTATCTATCTATCTATCTATCTATCTATATATATATATATATATATATATATACACACACACACACACACACACATAAAAACTCAATATATATACAGTGAAATAATTGTTATATACACCAAAATAGTTATTATGTACACCAATTAATCAACAATGAAACATACATCAAAATAATTGTTATATGCACTAAAAAAACTCATTATATACGCTATTAAACTCACTGCATATATACACTTAAGAACAAAATACATACAGTAAATTAATTGTTATATACACCCAAATAATTAATATGTACATCAGTTAATCAACAATGGAACATACATCAAATTAACTGTTATATACACTAAAAAACTCACTATATATATACACTTAAGAACTTAATATATACAGTAAAATAATTGTTATATATACACCAAAATTGTTACCATGTACACCAATTAATCAACAATGGAAAATACATCCAAATAACTTTTATATACACTAAAAACTCATTATATACGCTATTAAACTCACTATATATATATATACATACTTAAGAACTCAATATATACAGTAAAATAAATGTTATATACACTCAATATTTTTTGGACTTTTTTTTTTTGAAAAAAAAAATTAAAAAAAAATTTCTGAATTTTTTTTTCCGAAAAATATTGATTTTTTTTCCCCGGGAAAAAAAATCAGTGAAATTTTTTTATGTATGAGTTTTTGTTTTAATCTTAGCCTTTAATTTGATTTTAATCTAATGGTTGAGATTGTGCCTCAATGGGTACGGCGAGTTGAACTGACTCAAAGGATCCTAGATCTATATATATAGAGAGTGAGGATCCGGTGAGTCTCCCTCCTTAGATGAGTCTGTCCCACTATTTAGAACCGTTAGATCTAATTTGATCAACGATCACAATTAATTAGGAAAAAAAAGCTGATGACACTTATCCAGTCATCCTATGATTTAGCATCCCCATTTCATTCTCCCTCAACGCACATGTTAAGCATTCCCAATTAGTTTTTCCATAAAATAATTCTAGGTAAAAGTGTAATGATAATCAAAATCACAAACAATTTTTAGTTTTGAATTATGCTTGTTCATCATAAAAACTGAAATTGTACCAACAAAACACAAATCAAAGGCATATTTCTTAAAATTCATCTAAATTCATTATTTAATTAGCTAAAGATTATTAATTTCTCATGTGAATCTTGATTTTATCACATCGCATAAAATCTTTGCCTTACGATCAAACTTGTAGCGAGGATTTGAATGGATAATTGTTGGCTCGAAGCGAAAGAATAGGTGGCCATGTTGGTGTTGATCGATAGATGATGGGAGCTAATTGTGTTCCATGTCGATGGTCGCTTCAGGCGGTAGGCGACGCAGGCAGCAGATCCGTGGTTGAGGATGAGTTGTAAAATGGGAGTGAAGGTGGATCAATTGAGATTGAATTGAGAATTGATGGTGAAGGACCGAAGGCGTGGATGATGTTGGAGATGAAATATAGTGATGAATTGGTTAAATTTTGATTGTAAAATGGAGATTAATGGTACCATGGTTGATATGATGATGAAGAAGATGATAACATTTGATAACTACCGTAACTGCTGTCACTGTAATATTTTTACAGTAACAATGTCACTGTAATAGTTCCATTGGATCTATCAGAATGAGGAGCGATTATGGGTTAAGTGGATTAATAGCATCTACCTAAAAGGACAGGATTGGGAGACCTATCAGGCTCCAAATACTGCTTCTTGGGCGTGGAAACGCATTTGTAAGATAAAGGACAAGGTCAAGCATGGTTTTCCTAATGGAATGTGGCAAGGCGATACCGATGAGTATTTGATTAAAGATGGTTATAAGTGGCTTAGGGGGCTTCATCATACTGTGGAATGGCATTCAATTGTCTGGAACGGTTGGAATGACCCTAAGCAAGCTTTTGTTACTTGGTTAGTGAAGCAGAGGGGCCTGAATTGCAGGGGAAAATTGTATGATCTGGGATTTTGTCAGGACAAGGAATGCTGTCTTTGTGAGAGTGGAACGGAAACTTTTGAGCATTTATTTTTTGAGTGCTATTACAGTTCCATGGTGATTAAGCACGTTGAGAACTGGTGTGGATTTAGATTAAATATTACCATGGCAGGATCGGGACATCTTACCTTGAAATATAAATTACATACGATCCTGTGGACTGCTACACATTATCAGGTCTGGATGCAGAGAAATAATGCAAGGATGAGTTATATTCTACAGATCCCTAAACTAGTGGCAAATTTGATCATTCAACAAGCGAAGAAGAGAATCGAGGCTAAATGTCCTAACCAGAATCAAGAGGATATGCGTTGGAGAAGAATATGGGGCATCTGAAGATTTTTTTTTGTCTATTAGATGTTTCAGTTATGAGTTATTCCTGCTTGTATTTGGTCAGTCAGAAATGATCTGTTGTAAATTCTTTTGATTTATATACCACTTCACATTTTACCAAAAAAAAAAAAAACAATGTCACAGTAACTATTGTCACTTGTGACATATTGTTACAGTAACAATGTCACAGTAATTATGGTATTTTAATGTTGGTAAAAGAATATTAATACTACTCTATTTCAGTTTGAATATTACTCCATATTGTTTATTGTGATTATATATTATTAAGGAATTATAAAAAAATTGTTCTAAAATTTCACAGTAACTATAATTCTATAACCTTGTTAATTACTATCATAATGTTGCTGTAATATTTTTACTGTGACATTGTTACTGTAATATAAAAAAATTGTTCCAAAATTTCACATTACGTAATCTTGTCAATTATTGTCACAATAATACTACTTCTATAATGCTTTTTACAGTAACAATGTCACATTAATATTAATGTTGTTACTGTAACATTAAAAAGTGCATCAACTTGTGAAAATTATGCTGATAAATCACAGTTTTGCCCTTACTCAATTACGTTACTCTCTATCGTTGATTTGCCATATCTAACGTCCCAGATTCGCGGGACGGACTCATTTAAGATAGAGAGACTCACGAGATGCAATTCCTATATATATATATATATATATATATATATATATATATATATATATATATATATATATATATATATATATATATATATATGTATATGTATATGTATATATATATATGTATATGTATATGTATATATATATATATGTATATGTATATATATATACACACACACACACACACACAGAGAGAGAGAGAGAGAGAGAGAGAGAGAGATTCACATCACAAACATCCCTCCCTATAAGTACATAAGTCTTATTTTGGGTCATAGGATGAGGTGAGAATGAAGGGCTGAGATTGAAGTAAGTGTAATTAAGGAGATTAGTACCCTCATTAACTTACCTAATCAAGATGTTTGTAACACCCGCTATTTTACTAGCATTTTTAACCTTTCCACTATGACTACGTCATAACTCTATTTCGGGCTTATGTTGCATCATTTTTTTTTCAAGCTTTATTTTTTATTTTAGAGTCCGATATTATTATTTTTATTTTAAGAGATTTTAATTCTTGTAAACCTATTTATTTGATTTTCATCGTAAATTAATTATTTTTTTCCGCAAGGAATTCTACTTCTCTACGAATTAACGTTTTTAAGCTCGGATTTAAGTTATTTCTTTTCCTACAAATGTCTAAATATATTTATATAATATTTTCAACTAAGAAATATTTTTATTTATGAAAATTTAGCCATTAATGATCTTATTACGAAGTTCCGTAAATAATTATTTTCCAACGCGAGGTTTACGCGAACTGCTTTGAAATACTTTTAATAATTTTACGATCATCTTATTTTTATCAACCTACAATTATTATTGGACCCCTTGCCACCATTTTGGACCGTGACCCCCATGTCACACTACTACTACATATTTTTACAACTTATTAATTTTATATTTTTAAGAGAACAATTATTTCACAAGATATTTTTACCATGTTTTAATGTGATGATTCAAGCAAAAACTATTCAACCTCCACATACATCATTTTGTTCAAGTTGTGTAGTATGCATGTATCTTGTTTTCATCAATTTTAAAAGCTTCATTTATGCTTAATCCTTTCACTTTTTTTTTCTCATTCAATTTTAATCAAGGCAAATACCTTCTCTTCTTCTCTCTTTTGGTTCATGAAATCTGAATTTTTCATCAGCCATTTTCATCCATAATCAAGCTTTGATCGTCCTATTTTCGCCTTCTAAATTATCGTCTTTCTTTTCCCTTCGTTAAGGTAATAATCGATGTTATTTTCGATCGTTATTTACCTTGATTCTTTTAGTTTTTCTCATGGTATTTTTGTATCATTCATGTCATTTATTGAAGGATTCTTGGATGACCCCGAAGCCGACGAATTTATAATAGACTCGGATTTGGGTTGGAGGTAACGTCGATGTTACTCGGTATTTCATGATTTTAATTTTGTAATTGCATGTATATTTTTATATTTCATTGTTGACAATATATGTATGTCTTATAATCTGGAAAAAAAATTTAAAGTTGAAAATTTGCATGTTTCGGTATTTTTATCGCTTTTACGAGATTAACGATTAGATCATCATATTAATTTGTAAAATCGTAATATTCGGCCTAAACTTCTAATATATGATTATATTCTGTAAAAATGAGGGTTTTGATAATTTTTAATAATTTGATATTTTTTTGATATTTTTTTTTTGCAAGAAAATTATATCTCATTTCATTAAAGAGATAAGATCTTACAAAAAGAGCAAACCACTAAGAATCATAGAGACACCAAAACCCCTAAAACGGCTCCCAAACTAACTCAAGAGTATAATATCAAGTCGAACTCCACTCTTTCGCAATCTAGTATCTACTTCGAATTTAATTTGCTGTAAAATACTGTTATAAGACCGAACTGTATTAGAAAATAATCTGCTATTCCGTTCTTGCCATATGCTGTACACCGCCGCCCCTATACAACTACTGTACCAACTGCTCTTCCAATGCCGTCTTGCTTTTCTCCGCACCACCCAGTTTAATTCCACATTCAAACTATAACTTCTGCCTGTGACTTGCATCCAAGATAAAAGGTCTTGCCATATCTGCCTGGAGAAAGGATAGTGAAAAAATAAATGCTGATGCGATTCCTCACTTTTTTGACACAACACACACCTACTTGCCATATACATGCCCCTCTTTTTTATATTATCCATTGTAGCTAACCTTCGTTGACCTGCCATAGCCAAAATAAAATAGTGCTTAGGAATAATCGGCTTCCTGCGCATACCTGCCATCCAAGGAACCGTAGGTGATTTCATTCGGAACCAGTCATATGCACTGCCAATCCTGTACTTCCCCTTATGACTCCATCCTTTACATAATTCCATCGCCTTCTCTATACCACCCACTCCTTCAATCATCTCATCTCTAATTTTCAGCATGCTTTTGAAAGTGGCAGTGTACCTCTCTTGCTTTTGAATATACCAGAAGTCAGCATTCCTCAACATATACTCCTTATGCCACTTAACCCAAATCCCCTCCTGATTTGTGAGCAACTTCCAAATCCACTGCCCAATCAAGGCTTTGTTCCACGACGTCAAATCCTTGATGTCAAAACCACCCTCTCCCCAAGGTTTACAAATGCTATTCCATCCCTTATACACCATACGCTGCCCTCCCCTTCCACCAGTCCAAAAATAATACATTGACAGGGAAGAGGGTGTTGGCAGACCAGTAATTAGTAAGCCTGAAGACTACCGAATTAAGCAATTGTACTCGACCAGTATTTTTCTGATATTTTAATTATCGATTAATGAATTATTACCGTTTACGAACAAAAACGATTAAAAGCGGATTTTTAGTTCTAGTACTTAAACATTTTATTTTAATCTTAAATTTGGCATGGATGATGTTTCTGGTGAAAAACACTTTTCGAATATCCATAACGCTATTTTGAATATTTTATTATTATTATCTGATGGGAGTTGACTAGGGGCCACGGGTCGCCCACCTGTGGCACCCTGGAATAATTCGCCCCCAGGGTGAATTGAGGATTGCCCAGCAAGCTCGCCCTGCAAAAGACCACCGGAAAGCACTCCAAGGCTTGCGCCTGCTCGGCAGGGTCTTGCTGTCAGCCGAGCAGGGCCACCAAATCCCCTGCGTGCTGGTTTCCAGGGCGCCCAAACCCCCAGTACGAGCAGGGGAAACCGAGGGCCCATCCGTCATTCCGCCTCAGGTAATGGAAAGTGGGTGGATGAGGAGAGGCCACGTGTCGTCCTCACGTCCACCCATTCTCCCGCTCTTTTCCCTCTCCTCCTCTCTCTCTTGTGGGAAAGTATAAATACCCACCCATTTCCCACTTAGAGGGGGTTGGATTTTCTCTCTCTAGACTCTTACTCCTAAAAAACGCCGCCTAGTTCCTCACGAGCTAGGTTCATCAAGGCATTCCACGGACTAACTTAGGCATCGGAGAGGGTTCCGTCGGACAACCTCCGGGGCCCTGTGCGTTCATTGTGTAGGGAGCAGGCCAGCTTCGCCGGGAAAAGTCCAACCCAAGGAGTAGGAAGAAGGAGAGCCGTTAACTCAGTCAAGCAACATTCAAGTACTGAAACCCGAACTCGTAATCGGGTTGATTGTTTCCGTGACCGGAACATTATCGATATAATTTGGTTGCAGGTTGGCAAATGTTTTATGTTTTCTTTGGAAAACTCGTGATGGGGGTCGGAAGCCTGCGCCAGGTCGCCCGCCTAGCAGGCCCCATGACGACCCGACCCGAGGAATCAAAGAGCCTGCCCAGCAGGCTGTCAGGATAAGCCAACAGGAATTCCCCAAGGGGATAGCTTCAGGTAGGCTGCCTGCCCAGCAGGGTGATGTGGCCCGCCAAGCAGGGCCTTCAAAGGCCCCCTGCCCGCCTTTCTCCAGGGGACCTCTCCCCCAAGCAGGGCAGGGGTCACCAGGGGCCCCTCCGTCATTTCGCCTAAAGGTAAAAGAGAATGGGTGGACAAAATGGATCCACGTGTCGCTTTGCCATCCACCCATTCTCCCGCTCTTTTTCCCTCTCTTCCTCTCTCTTGTGGGAAGGTATAAATACCCACCCATTTCCCACTTGAGAGGGGTTGGATTTTCTCTCTCTAGACTCTCACTCCTGAAAATGCCACCTAGCTCCTCACGAACTAGGTTCGTCAAGGCATTTCACAGACTGACTTGGGCATCGGAGAGGGTTCCCTCGGACAACCTCCGGGGCCCTGTGCGTTCATTGTGCAGGGAGCAGACTCGCTTCGCCGGGGAGGTCTGATCATAGGAGTGAGAGAAAAGAGAGACTGAAGGAAATCGGACGATTCATAACTCATCAACATCCTAAATATACGACCCGAATCCGAAGTCGAGTTAATTGTTTCCTTGACCGGAACAATTTGGCGCCGTCTGTGGGGACGACTACGGTTGTACCCACGAAATTACCCACAAAATCAACCATTCTCAAATACAAAATTAGCCAATTACAATCAAACATGCCCGAAATTTTCGATGCCAGCTCTGCGGCAAATCCACCCAATGCTCTCCTATATGGCATGCCGCCAGAGGTAACACCCGCCGCCACGATTCCAGGTGTGGGGCGGGCCAGCCTCCAGGGAGCACCGGGTCAAGGGGTAGCTGTCATGGCAGGGCAGGGGGCAAACCCGAGGCAAACTCTAAATCTCACCCCTACCCAGATGATGCAGACTGCGGCATTTTTCTCAGCAATGTTGAATCAGGAGTTTACTCCAGACGATCTGGTAGGCAGGGTCGCTACGACCCCCAGGTTGCTTCACTTTGAAAGTGGAGAGGGAACCGGGGGTTCAAAGTGGACCGCCGCTAGAAACGCTCAGAGAAAAGCCAAGAAGACAGCTCAGGCATACGCACAGGTGCAAAGGCGGGTCACGGGAGCCCGTCAAGAGCCGCCTGCACAGCAAGAGGCTGCTGGTCCTGAAGAGGCATTCTCCGTCCACACTACAGAGTCCACGGCTGCTCGCGAAAGAAGGGGCTTATCCCAAGACCTGAGGAATCGCATGAGGCATAAGGAGCCAGTGTCCAAACGCCTGGGGGAGAAACAGGGAGATGTGTTCTCCAGGCTGACACCAGTTGAGGAATTGCAGCCTGCACCAGGACTGTCCCAGAGCCTGCAGTCCAGGCTCAACAATGACCAGCCTCTAAGGTCAAGGCACCGCCAGGATGATAACATCGAGCCTGCTCAAAAGAAGCGCTCACGATATCATTCCCCTCCCAGGGACGACGAAGCAATAAGCCGGCGGTTCCCCCGAAAGTAGGAGACCGACCCCTGACAGAAGGGACGACCACGGTCACTACTCTAGCGTGAGCAGGTCGAGAATGGTGGGCAGACCAACCAAGACCCCGCTTCACCCTGAGGTACAGGCATATCCTATCCCAAAAATTAAGACGCCCTCTGTTAAGTTTGACGGCACGACTGACCCAGAGGATCACTTGGCGGCGTACGAGAGTCATATGGGCATGTATGACGCCGACGACGCGGTTTGGTGCAAAATTTTTCCAACCACCTTGGTGGGTCTAGCCCAGGGTTGGTTTAGGGATTTGCCACAAGAATCAATCTGTTTCTTCATCGAGTTGGCTGAGGCCTTCCTTGACCAGTATGCGGGAAACAAAAGGCGACGTCTTACTCGGTTCGACCTAATGACTCTCAGGTAGAAGAAAGGTGAGTCTGTCAGGGAGTACCTGAAGAGGTTTGACTTGTCCTTCCAACAAGTCAAAGAGATAGACGATGCGACGGGGACGTACGCACTAACTAACTCCCTGCTCCCCGGAGAGATGAAGAACCAGTTGATCAGGGCCCAGCCAGAGACTCTGGCCAAAGCCAGGAAAATCGCAGAAGGGTTTATGCTGCAGGAGGAGTTCCATAGCCTGCCGGATACCCCCGCAGGCCCCACCAGGCAGCAGGGGGGACCGCAGGGTGGACGCGGCCAAAATGAGTCCGGAAAGCAGAGAGCCGAAGAAGGGGATACCTCTAAAAAGGAACGCACAGTCTACCAACCCAGATTCGACAGCTGTACCGCCCTCAACAAGTCCAGGGCAGAGATCTTCGAACTAGAAAAGGAGACTGCCAAGTGGAACCGTCCGAGTAAACCACGCAGCCCAAAGGGAGACCCCAAGAAGTTCTGTACCTTCCATGATTGTGTAGGCCACACCACCGAGGAGTGCCGCCACCTGAAGGACGAAATTGAGAAGCTGATCAGGAATGGCTGGCTGGCCAACTACGCAGCAAGGAATAAATCTCAGAAGGAAACACCAGAAAAACCTGAAGGCTCGGCACAGAACCGCCTAGTAATCCATGTGATATCAGGGGATGCAGAG
This sequence comes from Agrostemma githago, assembly GCA_958450325.1. Classification (NCBI taxonomy): domain Eukaryota; kingdom Viridiplantae; phylum Streptophyta; class Magnoliopsida; order Caryophyllales; family Caryophyllaceae; genus Agrostemma; species Agrostemma githago. Next base: position 31,955,701 of record OY288257.1, on the reverse strand, counting down.
GGCCAAACCAGCAGAAGGAGTCAGAAGAGGCAGATTCGAGAACTAAAGAACCAAATTTGTTATGCTGAAAGGGCAGGGAGCCCGAGGGGCATGACGCTGAGCATCACCCCTGAGGATGCAGGGCGAGTGGTGTACCCCCATAGCGATCCCTTGGTGTTATCCCTGGAAATCAGCAACCACATTGTGCAGAGATGCATGGTCGATACCGGTGCATACACAAACCTGCTATACAAGGATGCCTTCGATAAAATGGGCCTGGAGAAAAGGCACCTGCGACCTGCCCCTGGATCATTGTACGGGTTCAGCGGGGCAGGCATACTGCCCATGGGAATTATAGACCTGCCTGTAACATTTGGGGAAGGGACCACTGCCAGAAATATCAGGGCGTCGTTCGTTGTAGTAGATGCAAGATCTGCTTACAACGCCCTGATTGGCAAGGCCACCCTGGACGAGATTGAAGCAGCTGTATCAATCAGGGCTCTCACCGTAGCCTATGTTACGGATTTCGGCCTTGAAGGTAAGGTGCACGGAGACCAGGAGTCAGCCAGGCAGTGCTACTCTGTGGCCCTGCAAACCCATGAAAGTGAAAGAAAAGGAAAGAGAAAAGCTGACAGTTCTCCCAGCAGGGAAGGCGAGATTCCAGCCGGTAATCAGGCGTCCGACCACCTGGAACCTGGGGGGAGAGCATGCTGGTGGACCTGGAACCAGGGAGACAGGTCCTTATAGGAGCTGACCTGGAAGAGTCCTACCAGGCTGAACTGATCAAGTTACTAAAGGATAACAAGGATGTATTCGCCTACTCGGCGGACGAGATGCCAGGGGTTGATCCAGCATGTATCGTTCACAGGCTGAACGTAAACGCGGACGCCCACCCTGTAAAACAGAAGAAGCGAAATATGTCCGCAGAGAAGGACGTGGCGATTAAGGAAGAAATTGAAAAGCTTCTGAAGGCAGATTTTATTGAGGTTTGCGACTACCCGGAATGGTTAGCGAACGTGGTCATGGTTAAGAAATCATCGGGCGCATGGAGGATGTGCGTAGACTTTACAAACCTTAACAAGGCCTGCCCGAAAGACTGCTACCCACTCCCCAGGATTGACCAACTAGTAGACGCTACCAGTGGATACTCCATGCTGAGCTTCCTGGACTCCTTCTCAGGATATCATCAAGTGTACTTATGGCAGCCGGACAGGGTGAAGTGTGCCTTCATCACCAGCTCAGGCACATACATGTACAAAATGATGTCGTTTGGGCTTAAAAACGCAAGGGCCACATACCAGCGCCTGGTCGACAAGGTTTTCGAGAGTCAAAAAGGCAGAAACCTAGAAGCTTATGTCGACGACGCTATTGTGAAAAGCAAAGGGGACAATGAACACTTGGCAGACCTGCAGGAGACCTTCTCCTCCCTGCGTGCCTACAAGATGAAGCTCAATCCAAAGAATTGCACGTTCGGAGTTCGCTCCGGCAAGTTTTTGGGTTTTCTGGTCAGCTCTCGAGGGATAGACGCTAACCCTGATAAAATTCAGGCTGTTCTGGACCTTCCTGAACCTAGAACCATAAGGGACGTCCAACGTCTGATAGGCCGGATGGCCGCCCTGGCACGCTTCATTGCCAGGTCAGCAGACAAGTCGACACCATTCTTCAAAGTATTGAAGGGCAACAAGCAGTTTAAATGGGAGGATGAGCAAAGAGAAGCCTTTGAACAGTTGAAGGAGCATCTGAAAAAACTCCCCACCCTGGCAAGACCAGTAGCAGGGGAAAAACTCTTCCTCTAACATGTTATAACCAATGTGACAGTAAGCGCAGTCATCCTAAGAGAAGAAGCAGGCGCACAGCAGCCTATATACTTCGTAAGTCATGCCCTGGGGGCAGCAGAAAAGAACTATCCTATGGTCGAAAAAGCAGCCTATGCAGTTGTCGTAGCAGCCAGGAAATTAAGGTCATACTTTGACGCACACCCTGTCGTGGTACTGACAGATCAACCTCTAGAGAAAGTGCTAGGAAAGTTCGAAAAATCAGGCAGGCTGCTAAAATGGGTCATCGAGCTGAGTGGGCTAGGGATAACATACCAGTCTAGAACAGCTATCAAAGCGCAGGCTCTGGCCGACTTCTTAGCAGAATGCTCCCACTCTGAGGAGGATAGCCCGCCTGCCGGTGAGTGGGTGGTGTACACCGACGGGTCCTCCACGGCCAACGGTGCAGGGGCCGGAGTCGTGCTAACTAGCCCAGAGGGGGCTGACTTTGAGCACGCACTCAGATTTGTTTTCCCAGCATCGAACAACGAAGCCGAATATGAGGCAGTACTCGCAGGCGTTAATCTAGCCAAAGATGCAGGCGCAGAAAGGATTGTCCTGGCGACAAACTCCCAACTCATCGCCAACCAAATTAACTGAGAATATGAAGCCAGGGATCAGACGATGGCCGCATACCTGGAAAAGGTGAAGAGAGAGTTGTCAGGCCTAAAATCGTATAAAGTCAGGCAGGTCCCCAGGTCCCAAAACAATCGGGCAGATGCCCTGTCAAAGATGGCTAGTTCCAGCCTGCATGATATACGAAGGTCAGTTTGGGTAGACGTCATCCATGAAAAATCCACCACCCCCTGCCAAACAGTCGGTGCTGTAGAAGAGACAGGGCCTGAGGATTGGATGACCCCCATCGTCCAATTCAAAAAATTCGGAATTTTACCATCTGACCCGGTGCAAAAGAGAAAGATGCCAGCAAGAGCTGCATGGTTCATACTAATCAGAGAGGATTTATACAAAAAATCGTTCTCATCTCCCTTGCTTAAATGCCTGGGGGCAGAGCAGGCGGCGGAGGTCTTGGATGACATCCATTCAGGGATATGTGGTCATCACATAGGGGGAAAGTCGTTGGCACACAAGGCCTTAAGGGCAGGATACTACTGGCTGACCCTACTGGCCGACGCAAAAGACTTGACTCAAAAATGCAGAAAATGTCAACTCATTGCCCCATCTATCCATGCCCCGGCCCAAGAACTATGACCAATCTTATCCCCCATCCCCTTCGCTCAGTGGGGGATGGACATACTAGGTCCTTTTGCAATGGCAACCGGGGGCAGAAGATTCCTAATTGTGGCAATCGACTACTTCACTAAGTGGGTAGAGGTTGAGGCAGTGCCAAACATCACTGAGCCTGCAGTCAGGAAGGTGATATGGAGGAATATCATCACCAGATTCGGCCTACCAAAGATGTTAGTATTTGACCATGGAAGGCAATTTGATAACGACCCTCTGAGGATCTGGTTGGAAGGTCATGGTGTTGCAGTTGCCTACTCTGCCGTCTGCCACCCTCAAACCAACGGACAGGCAGAGGCAGCCAACAAACAGATCCTGAACGGTCTGAAGAAGATGGTAGATGACCTCAAAGGCAGATGGGCCGACGAGCTACCCAGCATACTCTGGTCAATCAGGACCACTCGAAAGGAGTCTACAGGTCAGACCCCGTTCGGCCTGGTATAAGGGGCAGAAGCCCTGCTGCCCATTGAGGCCAGAATCCCCTCCCTGCGTTCCCTGCAGTATGACCAGGGGGAGAATGAAGTGGCAATGACCGAGGCCCTGGACATGGTCAGCGAGGTAAGGGAAGGGGCCAGTGTTAACATCGCCGCCTACCAACAACGAATGAGGAAGGCCTACAACAAAAGGGTACATGAGAGAAGCTTCCAGGCAGGCGACCTGGTTCTAAGAAAAACACAGGCTGTGGGGAGATCGAGAGAGCACGGCAAGTTGAGTGCCAACTAGGAAGGCTCGTATCAGGTGACCCAGATTTTAGGGCCTGGCACGTACAAAATCGCCAATCCTGAGGGCCAAGAGCTGAGCGCACACTGGAATGCAGACACTCTAAAAAAGTACTATGTCTAGCAAAATCTTAAAATAGGTTTCGTTTCCTGAAAAACTGGCGGAGAACGGTCATGGATGTCGACGGCTCCGACCACACTTGTGTTGAGTTTTTTTTTTACAAAGAAATGAAAGGAACTTCAAGTCTATACTCGTTGCCTGTTCAAACTTGCATTTTCACACACAAACGAGCAGGGGGCAATAGGGGGAGGCCCCCCTGTTGCCAGAACCAAGGGAAATGACCCCCCCAACAAAAATCCTAAAGTCCCCCTGCCTACCTCTGGGCAGGCATGGGGCAGGCCCCCTGGACTTTGATCAAAAGCCAGGGTCAGGCCAGGCCCCACGTGCCGAACGAACAAGGACTGGGGGCAGGCTCCCCAACCTTGTATAAAAAACACAAAAACCTCCCTGCCTACCTCTGGGCAGGCAGGGGGCAGGCCCCCTGGGCTTTGATCAAAAACCAGGGTCAGGGCAGGCCCCCTGGTCTTTAATCAAAAGCCAGGGTCAGGCCAGGCCCCACGTGCCGAACGAACAAGGACTGGGGGCAGGCTCCCTAACCTTGTATAAAAAACGCAAAAGCCTCCCTGCCTACCTCTGGGCAGGCAGGAGGCAGGCCCCCTGGATTTCGAACAAAGAAGTCAGGGCCAGGCCAGGCTTCGCACGCCAGAAATAAGCAAGGACTGGGGGCAATCCCCCCAACCTTGTATTAAAACGTAAGAGCCCCCCTCCCGGCCTCTAGGCAGGCAGGGGGCAGGCCATGTCCCAAAGAAGCTAAAGCAAACAGAAATAAGGAAAGGATGTTCATAAGCAGATTCATGAAAAAGTAAAATTGTTTAACAAGAACACCAAAACAAAAATCCGAAGAAGCCAAAATATTACAGACAGGCTGGCCACATCAGGGCTCAGCACAAAAGTTGGAAGTACTAGCAAAAAGAGGTAAAAACCCTCAAAAGACGGCTGCCTGGGAGGTTAGGCAGGAGGAGCGCCAGAGTTAGGGCCAGCAGTTTCCTCAACCGATCTGCGCACCCGGGCCTCGTCTTTGGCAGAATAAAGAGCCTGAAAAGCCTCTTCATCAAAATCAGGGAACATCTCCCTGATGGTTTCCATAACCACCACCAAGGAGGAGTTAGCACCATTTTCGAAGGCTTTCTCCATCCCAGTCTCAGCCTCTTGGACTATCTCGTCCTTCTCTTTCTGCCATTCCTCGGCCTTCGCCGCCAAATCGCTGCGAGCTATCTGGAGGTCTGATTCAGCTTGGGAAAGGCGTTCCCTTAAGTCAGAAGCTCTCCTCTTAGCCTGCTCCAGCTCCGCCAACGCCTTCCTGGCCTGCTCAAGCTCCACAACAGCTTGCTTGGACTTCTTTAGCTCATCTTCCAGGCGAGATATCTCCCTAACTGCCCCCTCACCCTGAGACTTCCAGAGATCTACCTGATCCTTGGCATCCTCCAACTCACCCTCCAGTTTGGCCAGCTGATCCTTCAGGCTGGCGATGAGGGTGACATCCCTCTCAATTGTGGCCTGACGGTCAGAGGGAGGAGAAGTCCAATTCTTCATCACTCAAGCGGCTGAGGGCCGCCAGTTCAGCAGAGGCCTGAATAACCCGGGAGGTACGCTGGATGTATTGGGTCACTTGACTGGTGGCAGAGTTAACAGTCTTTATAAGGTGATCCGCCAAGACGGCCCCAGAGTCGGAGAGCAGGGCAGAAACGTCAAGGCTATCACCAGCAGTATAGTGAAACTCAGTGTTCTCCTCTGAAAAGAGAGTGCCTGGAACGTCTCGTGCAGGGCGCTTCGGGTCAGGAGTGTCCGCCTCTAGATCCACAACGTTCTCAGCATTTGAGGGCTCCCTGTGCCTATTCCTAACCAGCTCCTGAGGAGTGCTCTCCTCAGTCCCCTCAGAATCGGCGGGTTCCGGCCCCAGAGGAGTGATAGTTCCTGCAAGAGAGCCCCCTTGCTTGCCAGCAGGAGAAGGAGTGGCCTCAGGGGGGGCTGCAGTTTCCACACCCGAAGGGGGGGAACCGCCGACTTCACAGGCGTGGATCTAGGGATAGGGGGAAGCCTTGTCCTGCTAGCAGAGAGGGTCTTCAAATGCTTCATTAGGTTCTTCTCACCTTTCTTAAAGTTGGGGGGAAGAGAAGGCCATTTCTGGATAATGACACGCTCCTCACTTAAACCCAAACACCTCACCTCTTTCTTCGTCCAAGTACGGGTGGCAAGGTCTGCAGGGTAAAAGAAAGAACAGTTTGAAAACACTCAAAAGAAGACGAAGGGGATGAAGAAAAGCCGATGACACCCCTGAACTACCTTTATCCAGGCCAGGGTTCAAACCCACTCGGGTCAGGAATCTATCGGTGGCAATAAGTTCTGCATGGGGAAGCCAGAAACTAGGGCCATAAACCCCTGATTTGTCCGTATGGGCCGCAAACTTCTTCACCAAATCCTCATCCTTGTCGCCCAGCTTCACCTCGAGGGCTTTTCCCCCAACACCAGGGTGATACTCCTGGCGAGTCTCCAGCCTGGTATGGACATGGTTCCTGAAATGCCGAGGGATCCTCCACCCTGTAGCACTATGCACGTACAAGAAGTTGTTCTTCCAATCCCTCAGGCTGTCCATGGCTAGCCACACTAGGGTGTGACCTTTCTGCCTCTGGATAGACCAGTATCCAGGGGAACCCTCACTCCCGGAAGGGACCATGTGTAAACCCGCCATGAATCTCAGGGCATCAATGGAAGGCTCGGTATAATGAAACAAGCAAGTCCAGGCATATGAAATCAGAGACCTAACCGCCATGGCGGTCAATTGAGCTATGGCCATGTTCATCCGCCTGAAAGCCTCTTCCAGAAAAGGGTGCAGGGGGAAACGAAGGCCAAATTCTAAGCACTTGTGGTAGACGGCTATGCAGCCATCAGGAGGGTTGCATACGGTATCTTTCTCCCCAGGAACGATAATTGTGTACCCCTCCCCAAAGTTGTAAAACCGCTCAATCGCGGCGGCGGTATTTTTTGCCAGAATCAAATCCCGGTTCTTTGGCTCAGGGTAAGTCCCCAGAGGAACGTGATATTTGGTTTTGTCCAGGTAATATATCTTCCCCTTTTCTCGGGGAATGAGGGGGCCGGAGGTCCTAGAAGGATCGATCTCCAACGCCCCGTCGTCCGAGTCAACAACATCATAAGGGGCAGGGTCAGGCGAGTTGCCACCTCCACTATCCCCCGAACACTCTTCCTCGACTATTTGGGGGCCAACCCCCCTAGAAGAGGAAGCAACATTTTCCCTACTCTCCTCTCCGTCCCTCGCCCTCTCAGCTGACGAGTCGATAAACGACAGAATACGGGCACGGTTTCTAGACATAGTGACCCAAGACGGAAGAAGAGCAAGAAGTCGAAAGAAAAAGAGCAAGAGCTTGGGATTAGAAATCTAACCTAAGATTGGCTGCTGATTGGACGAAAACTTGAGAAGAAAAGCCCAAGTAAGTTTCCCAGAAGTATGAAGGTGCGAGAAAAGGCTCGAGTTTTCTCTCAAAGATTTACAGGAAAAAGAAGAAGTATGAGTGTCGGGTTGCTTTTATAGAAGGGAAGGCAGACGAAGAGTCGCCAACCCTAAGAAACCCGCCCAAGGACTACTTTCCACGTGTCGTGTTCTCAAAAGTCAGCCCCTTGTGACTTCCCAAGGGTAGCCTCGAGAAGACAAAAGGGTGTCAGAGGATTAATCGCCCTGTGACGTCATCCCTTCATTCAAATAATAATAAATAATAATAAATAACAAAAATGCCACACATAAACAAACTGCCTGATTTTTTCATTAATTTGAAGAAAACCCGAAAAACAGGCAAGTTACATCCCATACATGGCAGACAAAAAGTACAAAAGGAGCCCAAGTTTCCGGCTCATTGCGCCTGCATCCTGCGAGCAGGCCTAGTCATCATCTATGTCCGGGGAATAATCCCCAGAGTTATCCTGGCCTCCTACGTCAGACCCCCAATCCCAATCACTGGAATCCTTGAAAGGGTCGTCTGGAAGCCCATCCTCGTCCCTGTTAAAAGAGTAGCCCATGCCTTCGCTATCCCTAGAGTCTCGGCTGCTGATGTCCCAGTCCCTTCCATAAGGGACTGTCCGATTGTCATCACAAGAGCCACAACCCACTCTCCTCACCAGAGGAGAAGAGGGGCCTGACTCCGAAGAGGAGTTCAGCTCAGGACAGCTGGGGTCAAACTGTTCTGGGTGCAGCCAGGGGAAGCACTCGTGGCATCCCCTGTCGTAACAACCCCCGCCTTGGAGGCAACGCTTGAACCGGGAGCCAACTGAAGGTGAGGATTTGATAAGGCGTTTGCTTGCCCTGACGAGAGCCCTCCTAACGTTCTGGCGAAGGCAGGGGCGCAGGGGTCGACTTCGACGCAGGGCCAGAAAAGCTGCCCTGGCATACCTCAGCCTCCAGAACCCCTGGAAGAGGAAGCTAACAGTGCGGATTCCATTGCGAATAACGGTCTTCTTAACCCAGGACATGGTTCTTTGAAAAATGAAAAGCAGAAGGAAAGTGAAGATGTGATGGTAAAATGATAGGAAAGGCCGTAATTTATACAAAAGGGGAGGCCAAGGCATTAAATGGCGTTCCAACCACCTTAGCAGGGGGCAAATCCAATCAGCAAACCAGCACGCTGCCCAAAAATCCGCTGAGTGCAAGGAACAATCATGACCAAAAGACATCCCAACTCTTTGCATGCCCAATGCAGTTAAGCTTCCTCCCTCGGAAATGCGCAAACGCATTAAATGCAAAAATGAAGCCAACAAGTCAACCTCCCACCATCTGAACCGAGAGACCACCTTCTAAAGGGAAGCTATGCTTCCCCTCAGCCGGTGAGGGCCAATTGATGGGGGTCGGAAGCCTGCGCCAGGTCGCCCGCCTAGCAGGCCCCATGACGACCCGACCCGAGGAATCAAAGAGCCTACATAGCAGGCTGTCAGGATAAGCCAACAGGAATTCCCCAAGGGGACAGCTTCAGGTAGGCTGCCTGCCCAGCAGGGTGATGTGGCCCGCCAAGCAGGGCCTTCAAAGGCCCCCTGCCCGCCTTTCTCCAGGGGACCTCTCCCCCAAGCAGGGCAGAGGTCACCAGGGGCCCCTCCGTCATTTCGCCTAAAGGTAAAAGAGAATGGGTGGACAAAACGGATCCACGTATCGCTTTGCCATCCACCCATTCTCCCGCTCTTTTTCCCTCTCTTCCTCTCTCTTGTGGGAAGGTATAAATACCTACCCATTTCCCACTTGAGAGGGGTTGGATTTTCTCTCTCTAGACTCTCACTCCTGAAAACGCCACCTAGCTCCTCACGAACTAGGTTCGTCAAGGCATTTCACAGACTGACTTAGGCATCGGAGAGGGTTCCCTCGGACAACCTCCGGGGCCCTGTGCGTTCATTGTGCAGGGAGCAGACTCGCTTCGCCGGGGAGGTCTGATCATAGGAGTGGGAGAAAGGAGAGACTGAAGGAAATCGAACGATTCATAACTCATCGACTTCCTAAATATATGACCCGAATCCGAAGTCGGGTTAATTGTTTCCTTGACCAGAACAACTCGTTTTAATTATATTGTTTCGATACGTGAAGTTTTTCACTGAAAACTTATTTTCATGTTACACTGTTTTTCATTTTTACTATTTTTCTGTAGTAGTAATTACAGTTTTAAAATCTTGTTATACGGCTGGGAGAACATTGACGTTGCTCCTCACTGATTGTGGCTGTTATGTTTTTAACATGACAGGTATGCATGTTTCCGGGTGTGGGCTAGCGGGCAGTCATGATCCCTGCTCGATTAATTTTAATAATTTTATCTTGTGGATTGTTAAACCCCTTTGTGGATTGTTTTAATTTTGGCCATTTTATTTAAGGCCTAATGTTTGACTTTACCATTTAAATTTTATCAAAACATAGTTACAGCATGTTATAATCCCGACTCTATAGTGTTTCCGCCACTGTATCGCGTTAGAACTTCTAGGAGATTACAATGTTACCAAGGCAACACAATTGAAAGCAAGGCAACAAATTTATTAACGTTCTCTCTCTTCTACACAATTGAAAGCAGCCCGTTTATTGATTTCTCCACCAAATAAATCACACGGACCAAATCCCATGAGCGTGATTCTTCGGCTTCTTCGTTGCTGCTTGGAGTTGAAATTATTTAAAGGTGGTAGCATGATGGTGGCAGTAGCTGTTCTAGTGGGGGTGAATTATGCTGTAATTGAAGTTGTTATTTCTGAATTTGTCATCTGGATGGAGGATATGCAGATTTTTGTTGTTCCGCCTGGTATGTTTGTTGTAGTTTATTTAATTTTGTAGTGGATCAGTAGTTGCTGTGGTTTATGCATTTTTGATGTTCAATGAGTAATTGTAATGGGGGAGTTGGGGTTTTGCGTTAGCTGTTAATTGTCGTCGGAGTCGGAGTTTCTAATTGTCATTGAAGCTGCGGAGATTAAAATACGGGTTGGGGAGGGGATTATTTTTTGAAGACTTCATTTATCTAGAGGTCGTAGTCGTTTAGTTCATATGCATATGAAGTGTCTTTTTTAGTTTGCTAAAGTGTTAAATGTTAGTCGTTGAAGTTGAGGCGTGGTGTAGATGAAGTTGAAATTGATTTCATGACTTTGGCTATGCAGTTGCAGATGCTTTGGAGGGTGAAGAAGTTGCAGAGGTTGTGCCTCCTGTCCTTACTGTAGGGAAGTTGATAAGGACAAGACACCTTATGTGGGGCAGGAATTTTCCGACGTCGATAAAGCTGTTGAATTCTATGAAGCGTATGGCCTCGCTTGCGGTTTTGATGTCCGTAGGTGGTCAACGAAGAGGTTCCATGATGGTACGCTGAAATCTCAGCTGGTAGTTTGCAGTAGAGAGGGTTTCACGTACGTCCCGAAGGCAGGTAACGGTGCAGCAGAAGGTGGAGGTTGTGGACGTAAGGTAGGTAGTAAGAGTAGTAAATCTAATTCTACGGAAGTCGGTTTTACTGGTAGGACCGCTAAGAAGTTGAAGAAGAGTGATTCGGGGAAGCGCTGTGGTGAAACTAAGACAAGACGTCGGACCAAAGTGACAAGAGTTGGTTGCGACGCAAGAGTCTTGTTGGCCGTACTGAATGGTGTTGTGGTTGTCAAGGAGTTTACTTGTGGCCACAACCACGAGCTATTTTCAGTAGCGGAGAGGGAGTTCCAAAAATGATCACGGCAGTTGTCGGACTACCACAAGCAGATAATAATTGCTAACTCAAGAGTAAGGCATTTCTTTGTCCGTTTCGTTGTCGAAGCTTGTGTTAAATTTTGTTAATTATTATGTGCTGCGCGTATTATTTTGTCTGCTGTTGAAGCTTCTATTTGCTCTTATTGCAGTTGAAAATTGGAGCGACACGAACTTACAATATGTGTAAGGAGGATGTGAATGGATTTGAGAATCTTGGGGCGAGCTTGACTGATTTCAAGAATTATGGGAGGGATGTGAAGTGTTTTCTTCATGAACGAGATGGGCAGCTGTTCGTAGATAATTTTAAGGAAATGGTGAAGAACAGGGAAGAATGTTTTTTTGACTACGAGTTGGCAGAAGACGGGAGCTTAGATAAAGCGATATGGGTAGACACTACCGCCAAGAGAAACTACGCAAAAGGGGATGCTATGTCCTTTGACCCTACATATGGGACAAACATGTACTCGATGATATTTACTCTGTTCACTGGTGTTGACAATCATAAGAAGTCGGTGACGTTTGGTGGTGCACTTATTGCGCATGAGAATGGGGAGTCTTTCAACTGGGTTTTCAGACGATTTTTAGAAGCTATGGGTGAAAAGGAACCGGAGTACATAATAACGGATCAAGACCGAGGTATTATTACATTTGTTCAATCTGTTTTCAAAAAGGCGAAACACCGGTTTTGTATGTGGCACATAATGAACAAAGTCCCTGTTAAATATGGGTCGACAAGAAGTGATTACCTTGAATTCATACGGAAGCTGAATGAAATTGTGTGAGACGATGATATTGAAGCATCGGAGTTTGATGAGAGATGGATGAAAATCATGGAAGAACATGGACTGGAAGACGTTGAGTGGTTTAAGAGCACATTTGCCATAAGAAGTCAGTGGGTAATGGCTCACTGCCGAGACATTCCAATGGGAACCGTTATGAGGATCACTCAAAGATCAGAGAGTGAGAATAGGTTTTTTCAAGAGGTTTGAACAAAAATCGGGTACGTTGGTGGAGTTTTGGATGCGCTTTGAAAGTGCCATGGACAACCAAAGGCATACCTAAAAGACACTTGACAGTGAAAACAGGCACTCAAGGCCTAAGACGGAGACGCATGTACCAATGGAGACTGATGGTGCTAAGTTGTATACCCATGAAATATTCAGTGAATTCCAAGATGAGGTGAAGTTCTCAATCGACACTTGCACAGTCTGTGGCTTCGAGGTGGTTGACGGGGTTGAGATAACGAAGGTGAAGGATCAAAGTAGAGATAGAGTCTACGAAGTGCGCGTAAACCCAGGTGCGTTTGATTTAAGTTATTGTTAACTTTATTTTGAAGTTGCTATTTCGATATTTAGAGTTACGTTATGTGTTGACTGAAGTTGAATTTTCCTCCTCAGATCTGGAGGACGCAAGGTTCAGCTGAAAGCTGTTCGAAAGGCGAGGGCTTTTGTGTAGACATTTAATCTGGATTTTAACGTCCTGCGAACATAAGACTATACCGGCAGCGTACGTATGCGGGCGGTGGTTGGTTGAGGCTGTGGGAGGAATGTCGTTGGATGATGGTTTTCTTCTTCTGGGTACTGCAGACTTGATTGATGAGAAGCAGTTGGAGATGACGAAGTTGTGGTCGGAGATTCACGAAGCAGTGGGCTTTGTTCGCGGTAAGGGTAAAGACGAAGTTGAAAAATTACGGGAAGCGATCCGCGCTTGTAGAGAAAGCGTGGGTGGAACTTCGGAGCCTCTAACAAAACAATAGGAGTTGGAGAAATACCTTGGTTGTGCGTCCACGTTGGAAGTGACGATATTGGCTCCGAAAATGTCGAAGAACAAAGGTAGTGGGAAGAGGATGTTGTCAACGAAGACCAAGGCGGCGGAGCTGGCGAAGAGGCCGAAACGAATGTGTAAAAATTGCAAAAGAATGGCCCACCACGACAAGAGAAACTGCCCCAACCCCTTCTCCAAGAATCCACCGTCGGAGGATGATTCCGTTGGTGACAGCGACGACGATGGATCGGAAGACATTTTGTGATTTCTCGACTGACGCATTGTGTTCGCTGTTAGCGTAATTCTTTTATGTGCTGGGTACTCTCTCATTTTATTTTCAACATGACGTAGTAAGGTGGAGTAGACCTCTCCCGTTATGTACTACGTCTCCGATTCACCTCTTTTTTTGTTTTTTTTGTTCATCAATGTACGCGGGTTATCTTAGTAACGTCTTCGCTGTACGGTTTAAAATTTAATGCCATGATATTGTCATTTCAACTGTGACAGTTCTTCACTTCAGTACGTAGGTGGTGTTGTTCATATTTGAAATGTGTAGTCCGTGTTTTTAAATAAACAAACCTTGTAGTCTGTGTATTTAGTTCGTCAACGTTTGAAACTGTGTGGATATGATGGTAATCTTGAATATCGGTTGCCAGTTGTTTGTAACTTCAAAATTTTGGAACCGTGTAATCTCTAAATTTTGCTTATGTTAACTGCGTAGTTTGTTTTGTTAACGTAATTTACGATGATTTTGAGGAGCTGAAGTTGAACACGTTGTAATTTGAAGTAACATTTTCGTAGTGTAGAAGTTGAAGTGTGTGTAGTACGGACCTGAGACTGAGGTGCTAGTGTGATAAATATTGTCGCAGGGATTGTTGGAAGTAGGCGTAACAAATTGTTAGAAGTTTTAAACTTTAAGTGATGAGTTGACGTTTTTTATCCTTGAAGTTCTGAATTTGAGAGTGACATTTAGGTGAAGTTACCTGTTGGTGAAGTGTTGGATTGGTGGAGTTGAAGTTACGTTGTTAAATCTTTGAAGTTGTGTACTTCACAGACGAAAGTTTCTTACTGAAATAATGGAGAAATAACAAATTGTGTAGTTGAAGTGACGTGTGTGTAATACCGAAGTCCGTAAACGTAGACCCAAAACTGAAATGTTGAACTGATTATGTTGAAGTTGAAAATGTTGTGAACTGAAGTTTCGTTCTGCAGTTGTACCATATGTATAGTTGTCGGTTCAGTGGAATTAATGTCGCCGAAAATGTACGAGTAAGACGTTAAATCAAAATGATACGTAAGCGAACACACTGCCGAACCAAATATTGACCGTCAACAGAAGAACTAGTTCTTGTCATATGGCAGCAAAATATTACATGTTTCCGCAAAATTTCCAACTCCGCATATACTAACATATACGCGGAACTAGAAGTAGGTCTGGGTAGAAAAGTAGTAGTTTTTTATCAGAACGTCATACTGTTTGGAATGGAAAGACTAATAACAAATTACTTTTTTATGCGATTTTTGGTCTTAGGGCCAGCACGGATCTTCACCATAGCACGTTTCACCTTAACATCGGTCAGAATGCTGTCCTTGTTTGCGTTGAAGTCATCAATCAGCCTCATGAGTCGTCTACGTTGTTTGTTAATGTCTGACAGAAGGAGAATGGCAATGACCTCCGCGACAAGGAATCTCCTGGCGACCTTGGACGACATATCCTCGTGTGACGGCATTTCACCGTCGTACAGAAGCATGTGCATCAATGTGAAGAGACCAGACTCCTCTCTATTCACCACGTTTTTCTTCCATTCCATTTTAACTTCTTTGATTGCAAAGGTCGAAACGAGGTCTCCCCCATCAACCTTCTTCTCATCTAAGTAGTCGCTCATCCCGGAAGCCTGCAAAAGAGATATTAGGTATGCGGAATATGTAATGATTGAGAGACATGTACTATAGAGAGTACTGTAGAAATATTATACTTACAATTACGTAAGCAGCCTTATATATGTCTGATTTTTCAAAGTCGGAGTGTAGGTGATGGTCGAGCACATCGATCGTGCTGCTCTGTAAGTTGACACAAATGCAGGCAAAGTACCCATAGAGGTTGACCGGAACAAATATTAGGTCAGCTTCGAAGTTCACAACTCTACCACAGTCATTAATGTATATGTCCTAGAACTTGAAGAGCTTGTTTCGTAGTCCGTTTAGTGGTGTGGCCTGGTCGAAAGTCTCAATGAGGTTGGTGATGACATCCTTTGGTAGAAAGCGAGATTTCAATAATCCGGTTCAAAATGAGGTGCACAGTTAACTGAAGTTTATAACCTCTATAGTTGTAGTGGCCTGTGTGTAGAACAGAACTCCAAAACAATAGACCTAAAACTGATGTGCTGATTTAACCATGTTGAAGTTGACAAAATTGTGTACTGAAGTTTCCTTCTGTAGTGGTAATGTGTCACAAGTTGAAGTTATAGACATGACAGTTGAAGTTATGTTCAGGAACTTCTGGAGTTGTGAATGACGTAGTTCAGAGTTGAAATGTTGGTTTACTTGTGTTGAAGTTACGTTCTTACAACTTCGAAGTTTTATATTTCACACTTGAGGTTTTCATTTAACTGAAGTTTACAACCTATGTAGTTGAAGTGTCGTGTGTGTAGTACTGAAAACTAAAGTAGCGATGTATTGATGTTGAAGTTGAAAATATTGTGTACTAAAGTTTCCTTCTGTAGTGGTAATGTGGGACAAGTTGAAGTTGTAGACATGACAGTTGAAGTTATGTTCAGGAAGTTCTGGAGTTGTGAATGTCGTGGTTAAGAGTTGAAATGTTGGTTTACTTGTGTTGAAGTTACGTTCTTACAACTTCAAAGTTTTATATTTCACACTTTAGGTTTTCATGTAACTGAAGTTTACAACCTATGTAGTTGAAGTGTCGTGTGTGTAGTACTAAAAACTGAAGTAGCGATGTATTGATGTTGAAGTTGAAAATATTGTGTACAGAAGTTTCCTTCTTTAGTGGTAATGTAGCAGAGGTTGAAGTTATGGAAATGATTGTTGAAGTTACGTTAGTTGTGAATGTTGTGGTTAAGAGTTGAAATGTTGTTTTAGTGGGATGAAGTTACGTTCTTACAACTCTGAAGTTTTTTATTTCATAGACGAAGATTATTGACAGAGCGCTAGAACAATATTCTTAGAAGTTTTATAATTTTAGTGCTGAAGTTACGTCTTTATATACTTGAAGTTATGAATTTGGTAGTTGCAACTAGGTGACGTTACATATTTTTGAAGTGCTGGTTTCGTGGATTTGAAGTTGCATTGTTGCAGCTTTGAAGTTATATATTTCACAGACGAAGATTTTTCACTGGAGTATTATAGCTTACAGACATGAGGTTTATATTTAACTGAAGTATATAACCTATATAGTTGACGTGACGTGTGTGTAGGACTGAAGTCAGTAAACATAGACCTAAAACTGAAGTACTGATGTGATGATGTTAAAGTTGAAACTATTGTGGACTGAAGTTTCGTTCTGAAGATTTCTTAGTGAGATAAGATTTTAAAGACGTGATGACGAAGTTGATAACCTATATAGTTGAAGTGACGTGTGTGTAGTGGTAAAGTCTAAATTCGTGGACCCAGAACAGAAGTATTGATTTAATGGAGTTGAAGTTGAAAATGTTGGCTACTGAAGTTCATTTCTGAAGTGTTAAATTTATATAGCTGATTATGTTACGAGTTCTACATGACAGTTGAAGTTATGTTCAAGAAGGTTTGAAGTTATAACTTTCATGGTTAAGAGTTGAAGTATTGCTCTAACAGTACTGAACTTAGAAAGTATTGATTTAATGGAGTTGAAGTTGAAAATGTTGTCTACTGAAGTTCACTTCTAAAGTGTTAAATTTATAAAGCTGATTATGTTACAAGGTCTAGATATGACAGTTGAAGTTATGTTCAGAAAGGTTTGAAGTTATAACTTTCATGGTTAAGAGTTGAAGTATTCCTCTAACAGTAATGAACTTTGAAAGTTATGAAAACTGAAGTATTTAATTTTGTTAAGAAAACTGAAGTTACGTTCTTGCACTCCGTAAGTGCGGAGTTGTGTTGTTCGCATTCATATAATAGTGAGCTAAATGTAAGGTCTTCAGAATAAGCTTACCGAGTGTCGTATCCCCATGTATGTCATCTTTGGGAGAGTTTCGTCGACTTCATCAGATGCGGATAAGCGACTTAGTAGTATTGACCAGCATTCCACTGCGGAGGAATGTATGTCGGTGTCAGGGAGTATTGTCAATATATCCCTCCGAGTTAGCAGAGCGTCCTTCCCGTAATATGCGCGCTAGCAGGTCACTGTAATTGAGAAAATGTGTAGTGATGGAGTCGTCGGTAGTGGTAAACAAGTACAGTCAAAGCATTGAAAAAAAAAAGGATAAGGGAAAAAAGTACTCGATTTTGTATTTGTAGTCGTGCAGTAGGCTTAAATCTGCTGCGTGCTTCCGTAAATTGGGGAGGGTGCTGAGTAGTTGCTGGTTGTCCCGGAAGAACTTTGACACAATGACGGCCTTTACGTCTACATCTCCGACCTCTAAGCTACAACCTAGACCATCCCCACCCCCAATTTTGCGGCTACTTAAGGAGAGGACATTGTGTTGTGATTTGGTGAGTCAGGTTGTGGGGATACGGGGGCGTCGGCTTCTCGATGCACGGTCGTTTCAATGACGTCTCCGGACGTTCAGTCACTCTCTTCGATGACAATACCGTCTCCGAATTTGCGTTGACAGCAGTCTGTTCTTCATCTGGAATGTCGTTTCCAGCCTCAAGACCCGGAGTTCTGTCCAGGTTTGTATTGTCGACAATGTCACCTGCATCACGTAAAAGGAAAAATGAATTAATTGTCGTCATTTATTTTACATACCAGTGTTGTCGTTTTGGGACGTACCACCTGCAGTATCACCTGCAATGTCGTTTCCAGCCTCAGGACTCGAAGTTTTGTCTAGATTTGTATCGTCTGCAATGTCACGCAGTACCTCCCTCAACACCGCGTCTGTCCCCTCATAATTCCCTGCAGGAGTTTCAATTGTTGATTTTGTAGATGTTTCGCCGACGAACGGTGCATTGCCAGTTGACTTCGGGAAACGCCTCGCTAGGTCACATACTTCGTCCACGTAACGGTGGAGTTCCTCGTTCGCCCAGAACGACTGCGATGACTGCGATGGACCTGGCTGCAGCACGCTAAAACGGGTCATTGACAATACCTTGATTCTTTCCGCTATTTCATGGAGCGTACCATGAAAAGCAACCGAGTTCCTCTCCATCATGAGATATAGATCATGTAGTTCCTACGAGTATAAGAGTGCAATTAACAAGTAATTATTTTAATACTGAAACTTCAACACCATGTAAATGTCACTTTAACTTTAACGGTATGTCACTTCAACTGTGTATGTATTAAAGGAGGACTGACGAGGAAATGTACTTACGTCCTCTGCCCGAGCCGCCGGTACGCTGTCGTCCTCTAGACTAGGAGGCAACTCCAGTTGGACGTATTTTTTCACAACATTCGGGTCAGGGGAGTTGGACACCGTACGCTCACCATTGTCATTGTCGGTAATTCTGGGCACGGTTATCACTTCAGCACCGTTCCGAAACGAGCGCGGATAAGAAATATTGGACCAAACTTGCCTACCCAACGACCCTCCGAGCATTTCAGCATCAAGCCTTTTCGCGAGTTTGGCGTCGTCCCAATGCTTAATTAAGGGGAGCTCGTGGGGGCACGGTTCACCACGAAAATCAAACCTGGTATACGCAAAAACAAACGTAGATATTAAAAGGAGGACATAAAAAACGAAAGGTATGTGAAGGCCAAAAGTACGTACACCAAACGGAAGGTATGAGAAACAAACCTGTGAAGGTATGTAATCATCAAAAACGGGATACAACCTGTAATAAACTTCGGATCACCCCTTGACTGGACCCCTGCCTGAACGATACCATTCAGAACGTACGTACACCAATCGTACTTGTTGATATCGTCAACGTTATCTACGGCCTTCACAAGCTTGAAGTCAATTCCATTGTTGGACGTTGGGCATAGGAAAGACGACATCGCAAATAGGACGAACATCTTGCAGAACAGATCACTGCCTAGTTCGTCCGCCATCATGTCCTTCACAAGGCCTCCCAATTTCACTTGACTAGAGGTATTTTTGACGTGATATCGGTTCCTCCAGAAATCCTTCAACACTATTATTTCGTCACAATCGGAGTCTTTGTGTCGACCTGTGGGAACCAAATTTACCTCGTATGGGCCACGAGGTAATAGAAAACAGTCGTGAACATCGTGTTTGGTGACACTGAACTCCTTGAACTGTGATGCCCTAAAAACGTGGGATCCATCATTAAAGGCTCCAATAAAGGCCGGAACGTATGAGATCGGGTGCTTGCAGAGTTTAAAATCCAACAACCCGCCAAAACCAATTCTACGAACCGCCTATTTTTGTCTCTCATTAACACTCGATACCAGCTTCGCAAGCCTACGCCCCCTACACTTCATAAGAATGTTACCAACTTCTTCCTCCTCTTTTGCGTCGACCCCCCACAACCTCGACAATTTCATCTTCTGATGCCATATAAGCTATGAACAAACATGCATACAAATTGATAAGCATGGTGAGGAAATTGATAAGCTATCAAAACACGAAAACAGTAAACATCAGAAATCCCAGAAATTACCCTAGAAAACCCTAATTTTGTAAACCCAGGAAATTGATAAGCTAAAAAGTTACCACCAGAAATCCTAGGAAATTGATAAGCTAAAAAATTAGTAATCCCCAGGAAATCGATAATTTCATCTTCTGATGCCATATAACCCCAGAAAACACTAGAAAACCCCCAATTTAACAAGAAACTCGAAACTAACGCAAAAACCATCAAATTAACCATCGAAATTAACGCAGAAACTCGAAAAGAGGAAACGATACCTTCACCTGCGAAAATAGGAGAAATCGACCAAGAAGTAGGTAAGCTGATGGTTGTTTTAGGTAAAGGAGTAATGGAGTGGGAATAGAGTGAAGTATAATGGAGTGGGAATGGCAGTGAGCGGGAATAGAGGACGTTGGGAACAGGGTAATGAATGAAGGTGGGAATATTGAGGGAAAAAAAGAGGAGCTTAGGGATACGTAATTGTAATTTACTTTTATTTTCAAATTAAATGTAAACCAAGATCTCAGTCATCTATTTTGTTTTGATCCAAAGGCTGATAATAAACCTTATGGACTTATAGGAAGTGAAGGGACTTATATGATCCCTTATATATATATATATATATATATATATATATATATATATATATATATATATATATATATATATATATATATATATATATATATATATATATATATATATATATATATATATATATATATATATATATATATATAGAGAGAGAGAGAGAGAGAGAGAGAGAGAGAGAGAGAGAGAGAGAGAGAGAGAGAGAGAGAGAGAGAGAGAGAGAGAGAGAGAGAGAGAGAGAGAGAGAGAGAGAGAGAGAGAGAGAGAGAGAGAGAGAGAGAGAGAGAGAGGATCATATAAGTCTCTTACCTATATGTAAGTACATAAGTTCTATTTTCATCCTTTGGATTAAGAAAATCGGATGGCTAAGATTTACTTAAAAAAAAAAATCAAACTACCTAATTAATGATGTTTTTACTGTTGTGATTACCTATGCATTATTCTAGTTTTACTCCCTTTCATTAAACTCTCTCTCTCTCTCATTAAACTCTCTCTCTTTCTCCAATTCACTCGTGCATTTTTTTTTTACTCTTCAAATTCTTTTCCTTATTATCTCTTTGATAAAACTCACTCATATTCACCTTCATCCATATGCAAATCTTTATAGCTTAAACTCATCAATCTTAATCTTTTTTATGCATCTTAATACGAATATGAAACTACACAACTCATTCTTCTATTATAAGGTATTGTTTTTTTTTTATCTTATTTTAGTTTATTGTTCTTATTTATTTTAACCTTAATTTCTTTTATTTATGCTTATCCAAAATTTTGTTTTAGAGGTTTTAATTATATTACCATCTCTTTTTTTACATAAATTACTCATTAGAGTTCTTATTTTACCCATTTATTTTTAAAATTGGGCAAAATACTGTGTGTGATTTTTTTTTTGGTTTTGTTAGAATCATTGGTGAGATATTTGAAATGATTTTATATTGTAATCTAGTATTTTTAGTTGATGGTTGAGATTATTGAAGTTTGAAATAAAGTGATTTGTATGATTTTTTGTTGTTGAATCATATCTATATTTTTCGATTGTTATTTGCAGATTTTTAATGAGAATGAAAAAGTGAAAATGAAGACTAGGATGAAGATGTGAGAAGATGATGGGACAAGTGACACTTTGCCTATCTTCAACTCAATATCCGTGCAACTTTAATCGGATATAGTGTAATTTTAATCAGATTTAGTGTAATTTTAATCGGATATGATGTAACTTCAAATAAATATGTTGTATTTTTTTATCAGATATAATGTAACTTTTAAATAGATTTAGTGTAACTTTAATCAGATATGATGTAACTAACTTCAAGTAGATTTAGTGTAAATTCAGTTCACATATTTTATAACTTCAGATCGTATATTGTAACTTCAGTCCATATATTTGTAACTTCAGTTCACATATTTTGTAACTTTAGTTCACATATTTTGTAACTTCAAATTGTATATTGTAACTTCAATTCTAATCAGTTCATATATTTTTGTAATTTTACTTCATATATTTTGTAACTTTAGTTCACATATTTTGTAACTTCAGTTCACATATTTTGTAACTTCAGATCGTATGTTGTAACTCAACATTTTTGTAACTTCAATTCTAATCATTACATATATTTTTGTAACTTCAGTTTATATATCACGTAACTTCAGTTTATATATTTTGTAACTTCAGATCATATATATTGTAACTCCAATCATGTTCGTATATCATGCAAAAAAAAACTCCTACTCCTTCTAATCAACAAAATAGACGGACGTGAAAATAAAACGAAAATAAAACAAGAAGAGAGGAAATTAGAGTAATTAAAGAAATCAGATTTTTTTTTAAAAATTAAATTTGTATGGAAGTTGATTAATGTGGTGGGAGGAGAGAGAAATGATTTGAGAGGGTAGTAATTGTTACATAGGGAGTGTGAATTAGGATGGAAATTTGTGTATTTGCATCAAATCTCAACCATACATCCTCACCTCATCCTATGGCCCAAAATAAGACTTATGTACTTATAGGGAGGGGTGTCCTTATGTGAACCCCTCTCGCGGAAATTAAATGTTAGATTGTTAGTAAACGAATAATAAAATGTTAGATGCGATATTAATATGAACAAAAGTGTAAAAGCATTTTAAGGGGTTGACCCGCTTTAAACAACCAAATACGCGGGGTGACGAGATAAGCGACTGGCAACTCGAGTGCGATACTCTTGTATTCGTGTTTCCTTATCCCGTCATCCTTTGTATTCGATACGTAAAAGGACGAGTATTTTATAGCCGAGTTAGTAATTAGCGATAGTTTGTACTACCTCCATCCAATTTTAATCTTCCTACTTTCCTTAAAGGGTTGTCCATCTTTAAACTTTCTACTTACAATATTTTCTCTTTTGGTTGATTTTTGTGGTCCATATCATTTCTGACCCCACATTTTCTCTCAACTCTCATTTTCCACCACATAATCCACCCCACCCTTAATTTTTGTGCCACTCCCCCGGCCATGAAGTTTAAAGTTGGATGGAGGGAGTAATAATTAGTAGTGGTTAATAGTTAATAAAAGGAATTGGTAAAAAAGTTAGAGATTAGGGAAAATGGGGTTTGTTAATTAACACCCTCAACCTACATGCTTTAGTCTCGAAACACGGGCTCGTCTAGTGGCGGCGTAGGCACGGGAGCGTCGAGAATGTGGGATGAGTTAGGGTGTGTATGGTTGTGAAGAGGATGTTCTTGATTTTGACGAGTTTTGATCTCGGAATGTGCTTGTATGTGTGGTTCTCGAAGTATGGAAGAGAAGGTTGAAAATGAAGTAGAATTGTAGGTTTTTGTGATGTTGAATGATTGATCAAGTGAAGGGTCAAGGGGGGTATTTATAGAATTTACCCCCCTGGCTAGGGGTCACTCGATCGAGTGACCCTAAGTGCTCTCGATCGAGTGGCCTCAAAAAGGGTGCCTGATTGATTTTGAGGGGTGCACTCGATCGAGTGTATCTAGTCGGGTGAGACAAAATAGGAAATGTTAAGATTTAATCTTTGACCTTGACTTGGTTGACTTTGTTTGTTTTGTTTTGTTTGCTTTGACTTTGTATTTGGACGCATGCAAGGCTAGTTTTGTCTCGAGTTTCGGCTTTGACCGAGTTTTGACTCGGTCGCAAAAGACGGTTTTATTTCCGGTGACGATTTCATCTCAAAATAGCTTTTTTTAAGGATAAATTACAAATTACCATCACATGTTTACCGTATTTTACAACTTACCACCACGTATTTTGTTTTTTTACAAATTACCACCTACTCTTTAGTGTATATTTACATACTCCCACCGTATTTTGTTCCCGACTTCATTTTTCTTAGTTCCGACTTTTTAAAATGAATTAACGACTAAAATACCCTCATTAATATCATCATACATATCCTCTAATCCCAAATTAAACCCAACTCAAAAACAAAATAATAAAAACCCTAAATCAAAATAAAAACAAATCAAATAACAGCCCCAAATCCAAAATCAAAACAAAAACAATTAGAGGAACAAATATTACTGACATTAATTATGAAAACACAATGTTATCCTGCAAATCTGGCACCATTTCGAAGGCAAAAGTACTCGTATAAACCATGAAAACCTTCCTATTCATTATATCATGAGTGTGCTTGATGTTCAGGAGATGCTAGGGTTGCAATTGTTAGGGGTTATTCATGAGGATACTGAGGTTATTCGGAGCACAAATCAAGGGTATCTTTGAATCGGCCTCCTAATTTGGCTGGGTTGGCTTTTGAGCTGGATACTATGACTGCTGTTATGATGGAGGAGGAGCCAAGGAAAGGCGGATTTTTTTAGTTCTTTGGGTGGTGAATATGGAGATAATTGGGTCGAATTTTGCCTTCTCCATTTTTGCAACTTGAAGGATGATTTTGGTTTTTGATTAACCTCTGCAATTGAGTAATGGTAGATTGTGTAATTGTTTTTAGTGATAATGTCGTGCCCTCTGTTGCATTTTCTTCATCAATGAAAATCGATTCAATTTGTTTCCGGGTTTGTTTGTTTGTTCAAGAACTTTGTTTATCAAAAGGTATACTCGTGGTATTGTGATTGCTAATTGTATGTTTAATGATAATGCTGGCAGTAATTCATTAGGGTATTTTGGTCATCAACTCATTTTAACAAGTCGGAGCTAAGATAAATGAAGTCGGGAACAAAATACGGTGGGAGTTTGGAAATATACACTAAAGAGTAGGTGGTAATTTGTAAAAAAACAAAATACGTGGTGGTAATTTGTAAAATACGGTAAACATATGGTGGTAATTTGTAATTTTTCCTTATTTTAATGAAATGACCCACTGAGTCTGGATTTGGGGTCGATTTTGAGAGAGTTATACTCCGCTAAGTGCCCACGTCGGATACTATTGATTCTGAGTCCGTATTCGAGCGCATTAAAGCACGTTTACGTCCGATCATCATCGGGTGTTTTGTTGGAGACTGCTATAGACACAAGCAGTCAAATGCGGATGTCTACAGTAACGTACGTAAGACATATGTACCATATTTTTTTAGTTTTTCTAATGTATTTTTCTTATATTAATTTATATAAAATGTAGCGTTGCTAAAAATCAATTATATACTCTTAATTAAAAATGAAAAATTGTTTAAAAAAACTAGAAGAAAATATAAAACCGGACACTGAATATCGGAAAAAAAAACAGATTAGATACGAATCGGAACAAATTTGATTTTTAAAACCGGATATCCTTACGGTTACAAAACCGGATCGGATATCCGGTTTTGCTCACCCCTGCAGACAATATATTTGTGCGTAAGTGTAGGTAATATACGGTAATGCAAATAAAAAATCAAAATAATTATTTTCTCAATAAATAAAAGTATTATGCATGGCCTATTAAAAAAATAGACATCTATGATACATTATTTTTAGTAACAAAATATAAGTGTCAGAAACTACCGAAGTCAAGTGTTGACATAAACCAATAGAAAATATTTGATGATGAGAAAAACTATATAGAGAATAAAATACTTTCAAATTTTGATTGTAATATATAATAAAAAAATTATCTAACAATTTTTAGGGTATTACGTTACAGAATGTCCTATAATTGTTACCAAAATTTGTAATTATCTGAATATATAAAGGAATGTATTTTGATTCGTGATGGTTGGTTCCGTGTTTTAAAAAAAATTAATCAAATAATCAAGAAAAAATTATAAAATACTCCCTCTGTTTCTTTGATATCTTCCACATTTCCTTTTTCAACAATTTCTTTGATTTCTTCCACTTTCCTTTTTTCTATCACACTTCTCTCTTACCTAAGTGGCCCACTTACTTTACTCCCTCTCTACTTTTACTTATTTATTTTATTATTTTTCTTAAGAAATGTGTCACTTTTAAGGCGGAAGAAATCATAGAAACGGAGGGAGTATTATTATTAGGTTTGTAAAAAAAAATTATTCTTCAAAATATTACTACTCCCTCCCATCCATTCAATTCTTTACACTTACTGTAAATGGACAATCCAATCAATTCTTTACATTCCCTTTTGGCAAAACACTTTACCTTATAATCCTTATATCCTTACTCTATTTACACAAAATGCCACTACTTTTTCTTTACTTTAACTTTGGTGGACCCATAAAACCATTTGATTTACCAATAATACCCTTACTTTTACCACTTTTCTTAAAACTTGTGAAATCCCCCATGTCAAGAATTGAATGGATGGGAGGGAGTAATAGATATTAAATGAGATTGCTCGATTACATTTATTATCAATGAATTATTACTTTTCCCAAATAAAAATGTAAATATAATCACTACATATAAAATTCTAAATGTATCGTGGATTATTGCACGAGATCTATACTAGTCATCAATATAATTAAACAAGACGCATTTCGAGCGACACTGTAATCTCCACCAGTTTTTGGATTCCTAAATACAAACTTAAATTATTTATCATATTTAAGTGTTTAAAAATTTTGAACACTACAAATTTGATTAAACTATTTTAACTAATTCAAAATTTTAATGAAGTTAAAAACACTTAAATAGAACTTATGATTAAATAATTAAAAATAAAATGAATATAATTGAACCTTTTTCTTTTGAGTTGATATATCTCTCTCTCTCCCTCTCTCTCTCTCTACTTTTTTAAACTACATACACGTCGGATCAGAATACTAGTCGATTCAATTATGGGTCGGGTTATACGAGTCACGAGACGGGTTATGGTTAGAATATGGGTTAAACATAGTTTCGAACACTTAATTTTTTACCTCATTTTAAGTAAAAAAAGTACGTTTTTAATATTAACTTTATTTATTTATTTATTTATTTATTTTAATAGTATTAATTTTATAGTATTAAATTATAATTTTCATATTTCAATGAATTTTTAAAATTATTTTAATAATTATTTCATTATAAAAAGATTAAAAAAGAAAAAAAAAAGTTGTATTAAAGTGAATATTAGAGGTCTTGACTCTTGACCTACGAAAAAACGGGTTGGGCGGGTAGAGTTTTCAACTCGGGTCAATTTTTGTTAGGTCGAATAGTAATGTTACTATTTAACACGAGAATACAACTATAGGTCTTTCTTGGTTACTCCTCAACTTTCCGGAAAGTGCAAATTCCCATGAATTGCATTTTCAGGGAGTTGTTTGGTTACCCTAAAAGTGAAAAACCGGTGAAACTCACACTTCCCCCATGAGTTGCAATTCTCGTATGATGTGGGAACTTGCTCACCAAACCTCTTCCTTCTCAGTGAGTTGCACTTCCTACATCCCGACTTACTCTAATGACTATTTTACCCTTATATACTCATGATATTTGCCACTTTATAACCTTAATTTTTTTTCACTCAACTTCCTATTTACGGTCTTCAAGTCAACTCTCCATTTACGGCTTCCTCTGAAAAACACTGCTACCCGCCAAAAAACACTTCCAATAAGTCGAACTACTAATGTCTTGGATGTAGACCTGTCAAAATCTGACCCGACCCGAAACCGCCCGAAAGAAAACCCGCCCAAAAATGACCGAAACCCGAAAGTGACCCGACCCGATAATAACCCGAATATATTGGGTCAAAACCCGCCCGAAAATAGATAAATTAAAAAAATATTGCTATTATACACTAAAGTTTCTCAAAAACACTAAGAAATATTTTTTTTTCAAAATTGTAAGAAATAATATTTATATATATCGTTAAAATCAAATTTTTATCACATGATTATAATAATGAGAAAAAAAAAAGTAAATAAATCGAGTCAAAGTTCGTCATATATATTCGTACTTCCTACATAAATTAAATATCAATGTATAATAAAAAAATATACTAACCCGTTATTAAATAAAACCTGTTTATTCTCACTAATATCATATAATAAATGAGATGATTAAAAAAATTAAGAATAAAACTGTATTTATGATAAAAAAAAGTAAAGAAAATTAATGTTTTCAAAGTGCGTTAATAACCCGTATTTGACCTGAAACCCGACCCGAAAACCGTATAAACCCAACCCGTATAAAATCCGTATTTTTCTTACCCGAAATACACCCGACCCGTATTTTATCCGAACCCGAAATGACCGAACCCGAAACCCGACCGCCCGACCCGTTTGACAGGTCTACTTGGATGTTTTACTAGCGTTTCAAACTTTCACTAGTATGTGTTTTTCCCTCGAAAATGTTTTTTTTTCCCGAACAAATAATGGTAATGTAACTCAGAAAGATTTTTTTAAAAATAATGTTTGCTTTTTTTTTTTATGATGATGTAATTTGGTTGCGACTGAATATCATGGGAAAGACAATTTCAGCTATTTCGTAAGTTGTTGAAAAAAAAAAGTTATTTCATAAGTTTTATACCATTGATTAATAAAGAGCATAATGGTCTTTATAAACAAAATCATGAGATTTTTTTTTTTTTTTTTGGTGAAAATGTGAGTAATTATATCATTAACAACAATTTACAAGGAAAGTTACAATGAGACCATTACAGACCAGATTCTCCATGTGAGGTAAAACCCTACAACATGAGAATATCATTCAATACAATTAAATCATCCTTCCTAATATGTGGATTTTGAATTATGCCTTTCACTCTTAGCTTGACATTAAATTGTATCTCTCTAACAACTTGTTCGGATTTACTCAAGTATCCATCAATTCTGGCTATATTCCTCTTCATCAATTTAATATGGTGGAAAGCATTCAATATCATGGCTTGTATGTCACCTGAGGGGCTGTGCTGGAAGGTGTACTATAGCCAGGGGGAACAGAAAGCTGTCTTCCTGTTTAGCTCACAAGTTCATTCTATATCCTTCTGATGTAAGCACAGTTCTACATGAGATGTTGTGCAGATTCAGGATCAGCAGCACAGAGATAGTAGTTGTCCACTTGTCCTCAGTGCAACATTCTATCTTGAACAGTTTCTCCCTGGTATTCAGTCCATCATCAAGCATAATCCACGTGAGGATGGAGTGTTTGGGGATGCTCCATCTATTCCAGACCAGGTGGTGCCCGTTAGTCTTAGGATTATGGCTTCTCAACCAGTTATATCCTCTACTAATGGAGTAACCTTAAGGATATGGCATCCAATTGCAGTTCTAAAATCCAACTTTCACCTTTTCTTTTGTTTTAAAGATGGTTCTCCAATCTCCAAGTCCATGAGACATCAGAGGTAGGTTTATAATCATTCCAATCACATCCTTTCAAATAATTAATGTTGACCCATTTGATCCATAACTTGTCACTTTTCTCATACAGCCAGCTAACAAGTTTACCCACTGCAACAGTATTCCATATGCCAACTTGCTTGATGCTTAGGCCACCCTCAGTTTTGGGTCTAGTTACTTTGTCCCGAGCAACTAGTGGTACCCTTTTGTAGTCAGGACTCCCTTCCCATAGAAAATTTCTACAGATTGCCTCTATTCTCTTTACAACCCCTTTGGGGAGTATAAAGATATTAGCCCACTAATTATATAAAGAGTATTAAGTACTGAGTTGATGAGCACAACTCTTCTAGCATAAGACAGCTTCCTAGCGCCAAGACTTCTGATTCTAGCTATCATTTATCATGAGAATTGATGAATACAACCAAACAAGATACGAGAATTCAATTTGAGCAGGTGAAGTGTGAATTCCAGGATGACAACCAGACAAATATTTGTAAAATCATGGAAAGTTGATATGGGAAGTAAGTTCATGGGAAATAAAACTTCCTATGGGAAATCAGCTCCTGGATGAACCAAACTCATATAAATTCCAGCTCGTTTGGTTGATGCGAGAAGTGTAGATTCATGGAAGTAGAATATCATGGGAAATAAGTTTATTTTATTAATTCCCAGCTCGTTTGGTTGATGCGGGAACTTAATTCATGTGAATTGCAATTCATCAAGAGGGGGTTGCTAAACAACTTTCTACATTTATGTAGGAAGTCACTTCCATGGGAAAATTGAGGCAACCAAACAATCTCATTTTTCTCAATTCATAGAAATTGCTACTTCCAATGATTTTCCAAGGGCAACCAAACGACACCTAAGTCTCTCCCCTAAACTTCACTTTCAACCCAATATACTAATTGCAAGAAAATAACAATTAAGGGAATAACCATCCCAAAATCACCATACTCAAAATCCTCCATTTACCAACTAGACCCCATTGATATAAACTACAAAGTTGAGAGCATAATAGGCATAAGACCAAACAATTAGACTAGGATAATTGAATTAAACACAAGAATAAGTCATCAAGTGCACAAAACAATCAAAATCCTACATAATTAACTTAAATTCTCCTATAAGCCAAGTCAAGAACAAGATAAGTTTGCCTCATACAATTTAGATTAAATAGCTAAAACCACCAACCAAATTGATGCAATAGATCAAGGCACAAATGAATAAATTAGCTAAGTCTAGGTATTCGTGCAATAATCATAAGACAATTAAGCAAAGGATTAATGAGAAATTGAAAGAGTAGAAATTAAGGAAAGACTTACAATCACAATCTACTAAGTGTTACTAAGAAAACTACACCAAGAATGGAAGACTAGTCCTTCATTAAAATAGATCTGAAATATTTTTAAGAAAATGAAACCCTAATTAATCTCTCAAAATCTCCCCCAAAAAGCCTCATTTTTAATTTCTGGAAACCCTAGAGTATTTATAGGTATCCCAAAAATTAGGCAAAATAAACAATTAGCTTACTTCATTAAATATCTAAAGTCGCGAAAAAATATACAGCACCGCAGACTACGGCTGAGAAGCGCAAGCTGCGGTTAGGCAAAGGGCGCAGATTGCAGTCTCGGACTAGTTCCAAGCCCTGCTTCCTTTTCTTTAGCTTTGAGCCTTTTTATGTCCGGGCTTCTTATTTAGTACTCCCTCCGTCCTTTATGTTTCTTCCCGTTTCAATATAATAACCCTCACAAATCTTAAAAAGCGAGAAGAAACATAAAGGACGGAGGGAGTAGTAAATACGTATCTACGGCATCCCTTGGTCTTCCAGCCTTGAAAACATTTTTTGGAATCCATATTACGCTCGTTTTCAATATTTCCTCGAGGATTCACCAAAAGTTCTCAAAAAAGGCCTAAAACCACGAGATAAAGTAATTTACTAATTCTCAGATCATGCACACAAACCAAGGTTATATGAACCAATACTACGATACAAGCCTTATTATCGTGGTAAAAGTTTCTCTCACCAAAACCCTAGATCTATTTCCCTTTGATAGATTAGAACTTTTGTAACGTTAATCTCTCTTTAATACTCGCTTAATCTCTTTAGTTATTGCCAATCTTAGCTCGATCTCTAATCTCTTCCTTGATTGGTTTATGTTTGGGTACCAAACAATTGGATCTAAACTTGGGTTAGATCTTGTCGATATTCGATCCTTGGGTGGATCGCGTTGCCTCTTCTTCCTTTAGATTCTAGACGTCCTTGGTTGGCTAGAGCGGCGATACCTGCACAACGAGCGGACATGATCTCAAAGGATATTTGAGGGAGGCCTCTTCGATGTCTATGTAAGTCCTTTTGCTTTAACTCAATTTTTCTCGTGAGGAAAAATGTGGCTCGTAATTCTAGAAAGAAGTTGAGTGTATAAAATGTGATTACCCTTTAAAGTGCATTAGTGGGGTATTTGTAGGCATGGGTAGAGAGAAAGAAAGAGAGATACTCACTATCGGGCACGTGGCTAACGTCATTTCGCCCCTGATAGACGCAGTGACTGGACCATCCTTAAGGGGAAAGGTAGTTCTGATAAGGAGAGGGCGAGCTAGCCTAAGGGTCCTCCTCCATGGCCGAGGAGGGAGGAAGCCGAGCCGGCCTTCTTGTGGACCGGGAAAAAGTCGAAATCCATTATTTCAAAAGTCCAAACCAAACACCCCGTAGGAAACTCTAGAATCTACGTAACCCAAATGCAATGAGGCCCCTTACTAGATTTCTTGGGTGTAGAATAATGTGAATATATTATTTAGAAGCAGCTCTTCTATCGAGTCGTCCTATAATATAAGACAATCCAAAAGAGGAAAAACCCTTGTTAAAAATTCAGGGAGGAGTTATTAACTGAAGTATTTAGTCTTTAAGCAATGAGTTGGTCTCGTACTCTTATAGTTTGTGCTTATTTGGATCCCTAACTTATACTGAGGCTCGCATGCTGATTAGACTTGACAAAAGATTCAACCTAATCGAGTTCACATAGGAAATTTCTGATTTTTGTAGAATCAATCGAGTACATGTTATTTCAAATTCAGGTCATTTTTTTGTCAATTTCCAGCAAATTTTTTAGGGGTATAGTTCTTATGAGATAATAGACATTCGGGTCGCTCGGAACGAGTTTTACGTTGCGCCAGTATGGGCTATGGGTCATGCTCGGACTTCAAGTGTTTTGTCGGGTATGGTTTGGATTAGTTTTGCCAGGTCTAAATATGACCAAGGTCGAGAGACAATAATAATGTATACATCTACGAGGACTTTACAATTGAGTTACAAAGGTGTGAATGGTGAAAACAAAATTATATTGGGCCGGTTATCGGCTACATTCAGGCTTGGAGTATGTTCAACGTCAAAATCAGAACTGAAACATAAATTCCACACCAAAACCAAAACAGTAGATACACAGAGCAGCAGAAAAGAGATACATTTAGTAAAAATAATATGCTGCAACATGATACATGGAAGTGATGGAACTATCGAAGATCTAAAGCTGCGTCACTCTCATGTTTAGGATCAAAACACTGGATCTTCAAAGACGGGGTAGAAAACGCTACTCCTTTTGACAAAAAAAATCAGGTATAAACAGTTGCTACAAACCAGGTCGTTCTCTGATGTTACACCCTACATTTTACCCAAAACTTTTGAACAACCATGTACATGTGAAGGGAAGACCATAAGAGATGACATACTCCCATTTGTTTTCATGATTCAATCACTCCGTTTATGTGGTACACTCCATTAAAATGTCCTTTTAATGTCGGAAATAGTGAAGCTTGTCATTAGGCTGATTCAAAATCTGGATCTCTGATACCAATTGTGTTCCACACACACACCTTCAGAGTAACCAGCCAACAACACATGATGCTTTGAGCCAATTTTCTTGTGGAATTTTGGTCTTGAGAAGCCAACAGATAAACAGTGGTTTGTTCTTTATTAAACCGTGCTCGAAACAAGCTCTTTGTGTCTTCTATTTCTAGTCTCTTTTTCAGCCCCATTTCGTTCATTAATAGCAGCTCTTGAAGATGCCTTGGATGAAGGTAGAGGCAGAGGAATATTGGTGAGTCGAAGTCGCTGGTCTTCATCAGACTCAGAAGAAAGCTGCTTTAAGTCTGATAAAAACCGTTTTAGTTCTGAACGTTGGCTTACTATGCGACCATTATTCCAAACAGGGGAAGAAAAGGATGGCGACAACGTGCTATCTTTCAGGAATGCATGAGCAACTTTTGAAACAGGAAAATCCTGAGTAACAGCACTCTTCTCCATCTTCCCTCTTCTGCTAATAAAAGGGAGAGACAATAAATTTGTCAGCATCCAGAATCCAAATTAGACAAAGTTTCTCAATACAGTCAAATACAATGAGAGATGGGGTATCTTGGTTCTTGAAGTAAAAAACATTAGAAAAGAATATAACGTTTATGTGCTATGCCCACTCAAATTTCTTGCATCTACCCACTTATTGTCATTGTTCTCAATATTCTCAAACTTGTACATTTAAGAGTTATGATTTTGTGCAACAATTGTCCTTCATTCGGTTTTAAAGAGGTCTAACATATAAATGTGAAAGATACTGTACAATAAGCTAGAGAGTACAATGGGAATGCTTACACTACAACAAGAGTTGCAATTTGCGGAAGATCTGTCCCATTTTCAATCATCTCTACCATATCATTGACCCAGACTGATATTGCCATACAAGTACTACCAGGCCACATCCTGCACATTGACCAACGTATAATTAAAATGGGCGCAAGCAAAAAAGATAAAATGGAATACACAATTGAAGAACACACATCATTTAACAAAAGCTTCTACGAGACAATCTCATACATTACGAGTGACCAACCTATTAATTAACCCTGTAACTAAATGAAGAAGGGTTTGGGTTAGTCTCACCGTCTCATATATAGAAGACTCGATAGAATTATTTTACCTGTGTACATCAAGAGACCACACCAATTTGTTATTGCGAAATAGTTCAGGAAAGAGTCCCCTTTTTGTAGCTTCCTTCAGCACCCTTGCAGCCCTTGTCTTTTGGCCTAGCCACCATAATGCTTCTAAAAGAGTGTTATAAAATCTCATTCCAAAGGCACAACCTTCAGGATTAAGTTTGTCAAACACATATTCTACCATCTGCCAGTTGGAGTCATCATCAAAATCTCCCTTGATCATCTGAGCAATTACTTGATGGATGTTAGAGGTCCTATGACCAAGCATCTCATTCAGTAACTCATAGGCATCATTTAACCTGATTCATATCCACATCAATAGGTGAGGGGAAATGCAAACATAACAAAATAAAATAAAATACACGGCATAAGAAATAAGGGAACTTGACGAATAATGGATTTAAAAAATGGAGGACCCACAAATGTTAATTATGTGTTTGATGAACTGTATCATTCTGATGATAATACACTTAAACGGCACTTTGAGTCTTTGACATAAAATTATTAACTTGGACTAAACGTCGTACAGGAATTTTTTCTTCAATTAGGTTGATATTGATTCTTCTACTTTCCTTCTCAAAGAATGTCAGATGCATATTTAACATAGAGAAGCTCAAATACCATATTTGTGTCTAGGGGATGTCACTGGGCAGGTAAAAGTTGTTGCCACAACGCACCGTTCAGGGGCGGGTATAGGTACCAACATCCATCACCGACAATAAGGGACGGACCAACAACCAATGCTAACGAGGTATTAACAACAATGCCCTTATCGGTTCTAACCAAAACAAACCACCATACTGACATACTGTCACGAGAAGATGCGCCAACAAATGATGGCACAAATTAGAGACCATGTCGACAAAAACACGAATATGGGCACAAACCAACAACTCGTTATAGTACAAACATGCTCAAGTCACCCCTATGAAAAACATAGCCCGAAAACTCACATAGGCACTCCATCGAACACTATTATGGAAAACTCTTGTGCAACCCACCGAACACAATGGAATAAGAGCAACAATGACCAGAAAATAAAACCACAAGTTCACAACTAACAACCCCCCCCACCCCCATTGGGGGGGGGGGGGGGGAGTGAATTTTGAATCATACACACTCAATACCTCCATAGTCCATAACCACCAACTACTATACTAATTATTTTAACTAATGTTAGGCCCTGTTCTTTTCGGCTGAAACAAGGCTGAGCTGAGCTGAGCTGGTCTGATAAGAGCTGAGCTGAACTGATAAGAGCTGAGCTGGTCTGATAGAAGCTGAGCTAAATTTATAGAAGCTGAAACTAATAATTTCTTATATAAATTATCTAATAATTTTAAGAAAAATATTGGAGCTGAGCTGAGCTGAGCTGATAAGAGCTGGGCTGAGCTGATAAAAGCTGAGCTGGTCTGAAACGGGCTGAAATTAAGCCGAAAAGAACAGGGCCTTAGTATGGCTATTTTATAAAAAAAAAATTATTAATTTCTATTGAAAATTGGAAATTTTATAGATAAAATGAAAAACTAATGAAAATTCATAGGGAGTACACTGTATGAACTTTTAATGGAAAAAATATTGAATGAAGTTATAGTTTAGTGGGTTAGTGGGTAAACGGGGCGTGTACAGTTTTAAATCCCTAGCGGTAGGACCTGGTTTAGCAAATTCGTATACACCATGGATGTCAAGGCGGGGATGAGTATGAGTATTCTTGGTGGGTGCGAGCGAGGGGGGAACCTACATCTGCCACCGCCCTGCCCCAATGATATTCCTATTTGTCTATAACCTATTACTTCCCTCACCTGCTTTGCTTTTGCCATGGAACTTAGTACAAATTGAAAATGGATGAGTATGATAGGAAGGAAGGATGGTGATAATCAAAGGTTTTCGTGCTTAGATTTGTGAGGCAAGATACAACCAAAATAGAGCTACATGCTTGCATATGCTTATCCAACAAACATCCACATTAGAGAGAGCTCCATCATATAGCTTTGTGCTAGCTTCCAATTTGTGTTGGGCAGACAAACTTTTCATGTCCGTAGAACATCGACTCTCCCTCACTTCATAATCTTCCTCCCTCCTCACATGCTGCCAGTTGCTATGAGCCCGACAAGTTAAAGTTTCGTCGATCACATGGTAGTGATCTAACAGCTAGTTTGGATATCAAAAATGGAGGGAAGGGAAAAAATAAAACGGAAGGGGAAATGGAGGGTGGAGTTTTCCCACCAAATTGGTCCTTTGTCTGAGCGTGCAGGGGAAATGATTTGCCTCGTGATCCATTTTTCCTCCCCTCCAAATCCCTTCATCACCATGTCGCTAACCAAAAAGGAAACTTGTCTCCCTCCAACCCTCACCCCCCTTTCCTCAGAATTCCCCTATCTAAACAAAGTCTAAGTTACGTAGCATATTGTCCCTTAGAAATATTTGAAACTTTTGCTTGGTTGAAACTTTTCATTTAAGGAAAGTGTGCTTTTCCAATTAATGAGCCAAATAAGGAATAGTGTGCTTTTCCAGTGAATGAGAGGGAGTATGAAGATTAGTTCTTGAAAAATGGTGTCTAGTAATATGAATGTTCTTATGTTTTTATATGTTTTTATGCGTGTTTTTAATTGAATGTTTAAATATTTTCCCGAATGATTGAAAATTATAAATAAGTTCATTAGACAACTACGTAACGCAATCTCCATGAATAAAGTCACAAGTTATACATCAAAGTCACGAGTTGTTAGAAATACAGTCGCACCCTTAAATGAATAAAGTCACTTAAATCGTGCTTACATTCCCACATTTTGTACATCAAAGTCACACATTTTTCATGCAAAAGTTACACATCATATATATACACAATCCAAAAATCTCACTTTTCCAAAAAAATCAATAATATCTTATCCACAAACAAAATTATCGAAGAACCAAAATTATGGTTTTTGTGGATGAATGAAACTTGAAGATAAAGATAGTTTTTTTATTGGATAAATAGTTTAAATACCGAAATATGCATTTAAGTTTTACTAGTTTAATGTCCATGCGATGCACGGGTGCAACAATAACTTTATAATATGATTGTTCTATTATCAACTAATTACCATCCTTTAATTCTGCTAATTTAATTTGATACCCAACCATGTTATTACAATCTACAAACCATGTTTTGCTAATATTATACTACTTTGACAAAAGTGATCAGTCAATAGTATATATTGAGGCATTCCACTTACTTGAACCATAGTTCAACGGTTTTCTAAAATCGAAAAGAACAACCTTTGGGCTAGCCCTGAATACGGATGGATTAGAAACACAAACATATGAAATCCAACATTAACTATGTCACATAATCTGAATCTATCCTATGATTATAATTTTTTTAGTTAAAAAACGGTAAAAAAAAATTAGGCGTTCACACTATTTATGACCCGTATTCTAACCATAACCCGACCCATGATCCGTATTTGACCCGAACTGCCCAACAGATGTAATGCCTACATTAATTATCTGGATGAAACAAATGATGTTCATCAAAATACCAGCATTTGTGTCCGTTAACAATATTAATATGTCTGTGACAACTCATAGGAAACATTAAGTTTATCTATATCTTTTACTCTCTAACCATTTGAGTTTCTGCATTGAATATATTGTAGGTAGGGTATCACCTCGCTCTAAATTCGACCCGACCCGCAAACCCGCCCCACCCAATTTGTTGTTTTTAGAGTCATGAACCTATTTTTCTTACCCGAATCTTAAGGACGTGGTTGGATAATAAAATGAGAGAGAAAGCTAAGGGAGTGGAAAGGGAAAGAGAGAAGAGAAAGGGCCGGGAAGGGGAGGGAGAATGGAGATGATACATTTTCCTCAAAATTTTGTCTATTTTGGATAGAGCTTATCATGGGTCGTACAATCCAATTGACCCGCCCCGTTCGGCCCGCGAACACATCTCATACCCGCTTGTCCGTGGGTTAAAATTTTACATTTAGCCCGGCCCATGTTCGGCCTAAACACACATATGATTACCTCTAATTTTGGAGGAGAAATATTCTGCTTTGAAGGAGAGAAATGGAGGAATCCATTTTTACTTTCACCTACAAATCCCTACGTCTCATTTTGATAACCAAACAAATGAACTTGCTTCACTCACTTTTCCTCCCTTCCCTTTCCTTCCAAATCAATCTTTCCACACACCCTAAATGACCTCTTAATTTTGGACCATGACCTGGACCAACCTATTCAACCCGTGGGAAAAAAGAGACTACAAAACCTAGTCTAAAAAGCCCAGCTCAAGCCAACATATTCATATGCCTAGATTTTGATAAAACTCTAGGTATTCGATATAATTAATTATTGTATATATTATCCTTTTATTTTAATATAAATTTGTGTCTAACTTAAATAATCTACCAATTTTAGTAATTATTCTCTTGTACAGTTGTACACAGGTAGACTAACATAAATTCTTACGGGAGCAATTTTAGTACTTTCTCCTTCTATAAGTGTTCTCCCTATTATATATTCATTTAGGTGGTACAAAATAATCAAATGGATAGAACATTGATGGAAGGAGGAAGTACATTACTCTCTTAACTTGCGACGGATCAAGTTACCTACGTGGGGTAGAAAAAACAAAAGCAAAATGGCTAGGAAATGACTACATGTTTTGTCTTATCTACCCACATGGGTAGTGATTGCCGGGTAGCAAATTTGTGATAGATATGTCCGTTATAAGGAAGACTTGCTAAGAGACTAAAGTTATATTACCGTGTTAAATAGTAACTTTTTTATTAGACTTGACAAAACTTGACGTGACTTGTAAACCCGACCCGCCCAACCTTTTTAGTGATAGGTCAAGATTCAAGACTTCTAAATCTTTATTCGTGATTCGATATTTTAAATTACAAATATAAACAACTAATTTTCAATTTAATACACTTGTTGGGAGACTAAAGTTGTATTATCGTGTTAAATAGTAACGTTACTATTAGACTTGACAAAACTTGACATGACCTGTAAATCTGACATGTTCAACCCGTTTATTGGTAGGTCAAGATTCAAGACCTCTAGATCTTGATCCGTGACTCGATATTTTAAATTACAAATACAGACTAATATTCAATTTGATACAACATTTTTTTATCTTTTGATAATAAAATATTATTAAAATAGTTTCAAAAATTCATTGAAATATAAACATTATAATCAAGGTCTATAAAATAATATTATTAAAATAAATAAAAAGTTAATATCAAAAATATTATTTTTTACTTAAAAAGGGTAAAAAATTGGCGTTTGAAACTATTTTTCACCTGTATTCTAACCCTAACCCTACTCGTGACCCGTATAACCAGACTGATATTTGAACTGACCTGTATTCTTACTCGACATGTATAAAGTTATTTAAATAAATTATGTAGTTTAAAAATGTTTGAGACTACATGTCACTCGAAAAAAATTCAATTATATTCATTTTGTTTTAAATTATTTAATCAATTATTCTATTTAAGTGTTTTAACTTCATTAAAATTTTGAATCAGTTAAAATATTTTAACCAAATTTGTAGTATTCAAACTTGTAAAACAGTTGAATATAATAAATAATTTAAGTTTGTATTTAAAAATCCTAAAACTGTTGAAGATTACCAACGTCACTCGAAAAATATCTCGTTTAACTATATTGATTGATTCAATGTAGTTAATTTTTAATTTTTACTGTAGATTATATTAATCATTTTATTCGAATATAGTTTTGTATCTAATTTTAACTTAAATTATCTAACGCTCTTAGTAGATTGCTTGCTTATATATAGTGAGACTAAAGTTGTACTCTTGAGTTGAATGACTTGACTTGACTCGTAAATCCGACCCATCCAACCCGTTTTTTCGATGGTCAACACCAATAAATCTTGACCCACGATTCAAGTGTCATTAAACCTAGGAACGATATTATAAAAGGTAAAAAAGTCGAAAAAAATATCTACTTTGGAATTTTATCTAATATTCTATATTAAAAATCATAGGAAAAATAACTTTTTTATTAAACGAAATGTAATGTTTTTTTACATAAAATTGTAATTTCTCACACTTATATTACCAAAAATGTAAATCTAATTCTATCACGATAATTTTATCTTTAATAAAATATATACTCCGAACTAAATATGTGTATCTACTTATATTAATAGGTAATAAATATTAGAGTAAATTAGAAATTACTCTCTTCAAAGATGTGTTTATTAAAATTTACTCCCTTATGAATTTTTTTTAATATTTTACACCCAAAAAGATGCAAAACTTCAAAATTTACTTGCAAATCACTATTTCGATGAGTTTATGATTTTACTGACTGAAATACCCTTTATTAATAGTACGCCCCTCCCCCACCCCACCTCATTCTCATTTCGGCTTCCCCAACTCTTTCAGTCCCAATTCTAGGAGAACCCTAAATTCCTAAATCGAAAATCACCAAACCCAAAACTCGAGCCTCCATTCATCAATCAACTGTGGGCACTTTTTTTTTTTTTTTTTTACAAGTCTGCAGACTAAATGAGAGCATAAGAAAAGGGGGAAAGAAGGGTAGGAAGAAGAAAGGGGCACTTTCGGTATAAAAAATAGGAAACAAGCAAAATAATTCAAACTCACCGGATTAACTCGTCGCAGTAGTGATTTGCAAGTAAATTATGAAGTTTTGCATTTTTTTGAGCGTAAAATATTAAAAAAAATTCATAAGGGAGTAAATTTTAATAAACACATCTTTGAAGGGAGTAATTTCTAATTTACTCTAAATATTTATATTAAAAAGTTATGAAATTGAACTGAATATGCGTTCCACGTGGTGTCAATTCAAACTTTGTTGTTTTTTGAGGTGATAATTGATGATTTATATGATGATAATTGTTTGAGTGTTATGGTTGTTAGGATTGTTTTTTTCTAATACTTAAATTCAAAGAAATTTTATTTATTATCTAATACTAAAACAAATAGAAGTATTATTTATCATATCCACTTTTAATATGGATAATGTTAAAATTCTTAGTGTTTCATAAAAGTTGGATTCCCTCGAAAAAAAACTTTCTTTAATTATATATATTGATTGATTGATTATTTAAGTTTTCCCTAAAAATAATTAAAACCCTAAAATGAATAAAGTCACTTAAATCGTGCTTAAAGTCATACATTTTGTACATCAAAGTCACACATTTTTCATGCAAAAGTCACACATCATACATGCATACTAAAGTCACACATGAATCAATCAAAGTCACACAAAATACATATAAAAGTCACACATTCTGGTGTACAAGAGTATTGCAGACTATTGACCCAAACAACCCAGAATACAAATACAAGAGTCACCCAGAATACAGTCACAGTCACGCAAGTTACACATAAAAGTCACGCATAATTATGACTATCTTTTTGTAACCGCTCTATACTTTATGGTCATCATCCTAGGGTTGTAGGTGGTGCACATAAGCTACATGATAGATAACCATCTCAACGAAAACCTTAATGTGATACTTGAGATCCAACTAATATTTTTATATCCTATTACACCATATTGCTCAAATGCCCATTGGACTTGAAGACTGGTTAGTGCACATGTGCCCAAATTTCACTTGTTAGATATTGGAGGTTGTGAAGATTTGAACCCGTAACCTTTGGTTACGGCCAAAACTTTAAGATGATGGTTGGGGCCTAACTAATATATTTATATCCTATTAATTACATTTAAAATCCGTAATCATACAATAGCTAAGAACTCTTGTAGGAAAGTCCCTTCAAAAGTTTCGCTTTATGCTAGTGGCACTTTGGTGATGTTTCTTTTGTGAGGTTTCACGGTTTGCTTCACTGGTGCATTTTGACTATATAATGATCCATGTGAGCGCTTAGTAGCCGTTAGGAAGGGAAATACAAGTGACCGGAAATTGTTCCTGACAGAGTGTATCATGAAGAGTGTTAGTATTGGAGGCAAAAGAGAAATGAATCTCACTGAAATCTCTTGTATTATGTGGAGCTCTTTCACAAGTTCTTTTGGATAAATAATGACTAGTGTCATCGAGGTGCAACCGCCTCAACTTGTTCATTCAGATGGGTAGAAGTATTGGACAGACAATTGCTTTGATCAGCTATGTCAAGGAATCAAGACCATCTGTTACAGGTCTTAAAATCACATATGAGGAAAGTTCCAGAAGATATATGATGTGCAGCATAGCCCAAAAATATGGATTGAATCAATATCTAGCAATGATCAAAACACGGATACAGTAATACTCCTAGTTAAGGAGAGCAAAGGGATTTTATTCTGGTTTTTTTATGTCTGACTGGAAGAGGGTTAAGTTTCACACACATTTTTTACCTTTCTTTCTCTTGGACAATCACAGATATGTGAAGCACGACCAGTACTATCCCACCATTCCAACACAATAGGTAACTAATGATATTCGACATGTGTTCTTGAATCTTGTAAAAACATTTATCATGAGGCATGTTAATGTAAGTTGTTTTATAGAATAGTCTTATGCACTAAGATAAGCCCATTAGTTATGCACCCATATATTTATCATGAAAACTTCTCTTTTATATTGATAACTTCCAGTTTTCTTTTGGGTTATTCCCAATTGGGCTCGTCCTATACCTTAAGATGATCCTATAGGAGAGTTACTCGTATCAGGGACATCTATATAAGGCAGAACAATGATAATACTAAAAGGAAACTTAAGGGACAGCAAAATCCACCTGTCAGTTTTTGCATAAAGTGCAAGCATCATGCAATAAGACATCACACTTGGTAGTATTCCAAAAGCTTTTATATCCTGAAATTGTTCTGCACCCTCTTCAACAAGTCCAGCAAAACAATACACACTCAAGACTGCTTCAAGTGTCTGCTCATCAGGGTCACATCCTGCATTTTCCATATCCACATAAGCATTTATAGCATTTTCAAACTGCCCTCCCTGTCTAAGACCTTCAATCACACCATTGAACGTTTCCATGTTCCTTGGTACAGCAGATTCCCTCATCATAGTCAAGATTGCTTCAATCTCCTTGTAAAGTCCACCTCTTGCAAAAGCATGAATCAAAGAATTGTAGGTTTCCACATCAGGCTTGCTTCCTACCTCATTCATCGTGTTAAATGCAACAATAGCTTCCTCATACAATCCAGCTTGTCCATAGGCTTCAATAACCCCCGTATAGGCCTTCGTACTAGGGACCAAGCCTTTCTTATTCATATGAAGAAGGATCTCTCTTGCATCATGATACAATCCACCTTTTCCACAAGCAAATATCAAACCCTCGTAAGTCCCCATATTTGGCTCGACGCTTTCCTCTGCCATGTCGTGGAACAGAGTTACCACTTCCTTGAAATAACCACCCTCACCAAAAACCTGTATTAGGATATTGTAAGTAGCTGCATCTGGCTCGGTATTGCTCACTTTCATCTCAAGGAAAAGGTCACGAACATCCTCATATCTTCCCTGGCTACCATACAAATTCAACAAAATACTATAAGTATTTGCATTTGGCATGCAACCTGCTTCCTGCATTTGCCTAAACACAGCTACAGCGTCTTTGATAGAACCTTTGCTTGCATAAGCTTCCAACAACACATTATAAGATGATATATCAGGCAAGTTGCCACTCAATTCCATATCCTTCAAAAGATCAGACACCTTCCCAAGATTGCCCAACTTGCTAAATGTGTCCACAACATAACTGTAAGTCATTATATCAGGCAAAACCCCACTCTCATTCATGGTCCTAAACACCATTTCAGCTTCATCACCGAGCCCTCTGCTTGCACATGCGCTAAGCAACATGTTATAAGTCACTATATCAGGCTGAACCCCCTCGTGCCTCATCTCAGCAAACAACCCCAACAACTCCTCCCAATCCAACCCACCCCGGGCACAAGAGTTAATCACCGTATTATAAGTCAATATACTAGGCACAACCCTATCTTTCTTCATCTTACTCAACAACTCAAGCGCCGTCTCGTACTGACCATTCCTACCATAGGCATTAATCAAAGCAGTATAAGAAAAGACACTACGAGAAACATTATGTTCTGGCATTTCGTCAAACACCTCATGGGCTTTCTCAAGTAACCCTTCTCTACCCAACACCCCAATAACAATAGTATAGATATGTTCATTGGGCTTGCACCAAATTTGGCGCTGCATATACTTAAACAGCCTTAAGGACCTCTGCCAATCCCCTCTTTGAGCAAACTCCTTAAAAACGGAAGCGAAATCATTAAGCGAGAGCTTGTTCTTGAAGACATCAAGGCACCTAGCTATGGAACCCCTGGGTGGGAGACTACTTAGCTTGTCAATTAAAGTCTCTACATCATAACTATACTTACCCTTTTCAACAGAAATTGATGGGGTGCCCAAAATTAAATCTTTGGGCTTGGCTTCAAGCTTGAATTTAGAGTGAGAAAGAGAGTAGGGTTTTACAAAAAATGGAATTTTTGGAGGGAAATTAGCAAGTGGGTTTTGCTTAGGAGATAGAAAAGATTGGTGGGTAGGAGGGGAAAGTGAAAAATTCAGGGTTTTTAGCATGTTGGTATGGAACTTTTGGGGAAGGGGAGAAATTAGAGTTTAAATTAAGTGAAATTAGAGATGGAGAAGAAAGTAGTGAGCAGAGAGGTGAAAGATGGAGAAAATGGAGAGGGTAGACT
Organism: Agrostemma githago; assembly: GCA_958450325.1. NCBI lineage: Eukaryota > Viridiplantae > Streptophyta > Magnoliopsida > Caryophyllales > Caryophyllaceae > Agrostemma > Agrostemma githago. Next base: position 31,911,277 of record OY288257.1, on the reverse strand, counting down.
GGAGTCGGACTGTGGAGGGGGATTGATTGTTTTGGATAACGAATACCGTTGGAATTAATTACTCCGTACTGCATTGTTAGTTTAATCTCTGAATCAAGGAGTATATTATTCAGTTCACCCAAAACATTTTCACTTTCAGAGGATTCGGTATAGTTAGTTAGTTACTTCAAGTTAGTTAAGATTCTTGATTAATTATTGTTTTTATAACTTTCCCCGTATTTTCTATCGCCATCTAAGGTAGTTATTGTAAAAGATGATTTCAAATCGTTTCCTCTTTATATAAATACAGGGTCCAAGAGCAATGACTTGTCTTTGTTGGAGTAAAAGGCTTGAAAGCCAATGTTGAGGTAATACACTTTCCCACATCGGTGGTGGGGAGTGCCTTTTTACTTCTTTATATACTCCCTCTTTCCTTTACTCTTCAATAAAGTGTTGAGTGGATATTTTGTGAAGAATGATGGACTTGGGCCTATACTTTGCGTGTTGACCCGACTTGGCTCGGGCTCGGGTGTTTTTTACTTTTGGGCCTTTTAACGCTTTGTGAACTGTCCAGGTTCAATGTGCTTTTTTTGTCCATATCCATCTCTTCTTAGTGCGGTCAAATTTTTTGACTGTTACACAATCTTTCCACCCTTTATTGTTGGGATTGATGGTGATTTTATGAGGGCATTAAAGTTGGATTTGGCTCTTGCTACTGCGGCTCTTTATATATTGAGCTTTCTTGCTCTTTTCTGTGACACACCATAACCACAACCTTCCTCTTCTCTTCTACATTCTTCTCCTCTAATTTCTGGGTTTTGTTCCATACTGTTCTAAAGTACATAGCCCCGAGTGGACGGGTTTGTGTGCTGCTGTGTATACCTTGGAAGCTGACGGAGTTATACGATTACCACCCCGGTCGTTCCAAAACAGTTTTCAACTCAGTGGCTTCCCGCCATGGCACAGCTTCCTGTTCTGTTATCTCGCTGCCTCGTTCTCTGTTCTTCATAGTTGGGTTCTTGGTCACGTCACCCCTATTCGCGTCGGGTTTCCGGTATCTTCAGACCCGGTTTCTGTCCGTGTCATCCCGGATTTGTTGCCTCGGTTTTTTGCTGCCTCCAGTCTCTGTCGCATCGGTGCTGTGTTGCCCTCGATTCTGTGTTGCTCTCGGTTCTCCGAACTCATCTGGCCTGTACTTTTGCTCCCCTCAGTTTGCCGTCGTCCCACGTTTTTGGTCTCCTCAGATTTGTTTCTGACCTTCACTCCTTCATTGTTACTTTTTAATACTAACAATTTGAAAACTTGTTCCTTTTTGCGTGTAACAATGTCGTCTTTTTTATCTAAAACTATTCCCGACCTGTCAAAGTTGGAGCCTCTTGATGGCAACAATTATAGACGGTGGTCGCAAAAATTATTAATGTTTTTTGAGCAGTTAGAGGTCGAATACGTTCTTTTTAACGAACCTCCTATTCCTATGTCGATTAACAACGCTGCTGAGGTCACTCCACCTCTGATTTCTTTCATAAACAAAAATGAGGAATTAGTCAAAAAATATGAGAAGGATAATAAAACGACTAGGTGTCATTTATTGAATCATATGACTAATACTCTGTTTGACCTATTTATGGTCCATAAGTCAGCTAAATTTATTTGGGAGTCTTTAGAGAAGAAATATGGGGCTGACGATGCTGGAAAAAAGAAATATGTGGTGGGACAATGGTTAAATTTCCATATGGTTGACGATAAACCCATTATGGATCAAGTCCATGTTTATGAAAACCTCTGTAGTGATGTTGTTAACGAAGGAATGAAGTTAGATGAAGTTTTCCTAGCTAATGTTTTGTTAGAAAAATTCCCCCGTTCTTGGAGCGATTATAGAAATCAGTTGAAACACAAAAAGAAGGATCTATCACTCCAAGAACTAGTGATCCATATGAGAACCGAAGAGGCCAACCGTTTAAAGGATAAATCTCTTAGTCTGTCCCAAAATCCCGTCAAAGCTAATCTCGTTGAAATCGGTGGGTCTTCTAAAGGAGATAAGAATAAGAGAAATAAGGGGAACAAGGGAAATACTAAGGGTGGTGAAGGCAAGGATCAAGGGAATAAAAACAAAGAAAATCAAGGGAAATACACCAAGGCCGTTCCAAAAATTCAGAAACCAAATACTAATCTGGTGTGCTTTGTATGTGGTCAACCAGGTCACAAAGCTTATCAATGCCCCCAGAAAAAAGGTGGTCATGCCGGTCAAGCTAATCTTGCTGAAACAGATGACATCATTGCAGCTGTCGTGGTTGAGGCAAATCTGGTGGCAAATGCTAGTGACTGGATTCTGGATACTGGAGCTTCAAGGCATCTCTGTGCTAACAAGGAGTTGTTCGCCGAATTTGAAGCTGTAGATGATGGAGAATGTGTCTACATGGGTAACTCCTCCTCCGCTGTTATCACAGGAAAAGGCAAGGTGTTTCTTAAACTTACCTCAGGGAAGACTCTTGCCCTTAGTAATGTTTTGTATGTTCCTTCGTTGCGTAGAAACCTAGTGTCTGGTGCCTTACTTAACAAAGTTGGTGTGAAACTTGTTTTTGAGGCTGACAAGGTTGTAATGTCTCGCAATGGAGACTTTGTGGGCAAGGGCTATCTCAGTGGGGGTCTGTTTGTTTTGAACATTGATGTTTCTACCATTAATAATAATGCTTCTTCTTCTGTTTATATTGCTGAGTCCATTGATGTGTGGCATGGTAGACTAGGTCATGTGAATGTCGAGTCTATTAAAAAACTCAAATCAATGTCGCTCATCCCGTCATTATCTTCAGAATTGTTCTCAAAATGTCCTAGTTGTGTAGAGGCTAAATTTGTTAAGAAGCCAAATAAACCTGTTAAAACTAGACATACAGACCTTCTTGAGTTAATTCACACCGACCTAGCAGATTTTAAAAGCACTATGAGCAGAGGAGGCAAACACTATTATGTCACTTTTATAGATGATTGTTCTAGGTACACTAAAGTGTATTTACTTACACATAAAAGTGAAGCTGAGGATATGTTTGTAAAGTTTAAAAGCGAGGTAGAAAATCAACTTGATAAGAAAATTAAAAGGGTTAGGTCCGATAGGGGTGGTGAATATGGCTCTAATTATTTAACAGACTTTTGTGAGAAATATGGTCTAATTCATGAGAAAAGTCCACCTTACACACCCCAATCAAATGGAGTAGCTGAACGTAAAAACAGAACTTTAAAGGAAATGATGAATGCCATGCTTTTAAGTTTTGGCCTTCCAGGCGACATGTGGGGGGGAAGCGGTTTTGTCTGCCTGTCATATTCTTAATAGGGTACCTCATAAGAAACTAGACAAGACACCCTACGAGTTGTGGAAAGGTTATGCTCCCAACCTTAGTTTCCTGAGAGTGTGGGGGTGTTTAGCTAAAGTGGGTTTACCTATTTTTAGGAGACCCACTATAGGATCTAAAACCTATGTTAATTGTATAAATTGCCTGAATTGTATAAATTGCCTGTTAATCCTGCTGATAGTTCCATGCATGCTAGGAGTAGTACCTCTGTTGATCATGATGTTGAACCTAGAAGGAGTAAAAGGCCTAGAATTGAGAAAGATTTCGGCGATGATTTTATTACAACTTTCTTAACTGAAAATGCATGTGATTTTTGCACAAGTGATGAGTTTGTTTCTGCCTTTTTAATGGAAGAAGATCCAAAAACATATGATGAGGCTATGAGGTCTATTGATGCTAACTTTTGGAAAGATGCTATTAAAAGTGAACTAGACTCTATTGTTTCAAATCAGACATGGGAGTTAACTGATTTACCTAAAGGGTGTAAGCCGATTTCCAGTAAATGGTTATTTAAAAAGAAACTTAGACCCGACGGTACGATAGAAAGGTTCAAGGCTAGACTTGTGGTAAGAGGGTTTACACAAAAGAAAGATATTGATTATTTTGATACTTACTCACCTGTGACCAAAATTTCCACCATTAGAACTCTAATCGCTTTAGCTGCTATTCATAATCTTGTGATACATCAGATGGATGTAAAAACAACTTTTTTGAATGGAGACTTAAAGGAAGAGATCTACATGTCACAACCCGAGGGATTTGTGGTTAAAGGTCAAGAGAGTAAAGTGTGTAGACTAAGAAAATAACTATACGGTCTGAAACAAGCACCCAAACAGTGGTACGAAAAATTTCACAACACTTTGGTTAAAGATGGCTACATTACCAATAATTCTGATTCATGTGTGTATTCAAAGATGTTTGGATCAGATTGTGTGATTATTTGCCTGTATGTTGATGACATGCTAATAGTTGGTAAGAATTTATTTGTCGTAAATAAAACCAAACAGTTCTTGTCATCACAATTTGAGATGAAGGACTTAGGGAAAGCTGACGTTATCCTAGGAGTTAAGATTGTCCAAAACTCAAACGGCATCGCCCTAAGTCAGTCTCATTATGTGGAAAAGGTGTTGAGAAAATTTGACCACTTTGATGTTGAGCCTGCTAGAACTCCCTATGATCCTAGTGTTCACCTGTGTAAAAATTTGGGCGAAAGTGTCTCCCAAGTAGAACATGCTAAAATCATAGGAAGTGTAATATTTCTCATGAACTGCACTCGGCCTGATATTGCTTATGCTGTGAGTAGGCTAAGTAGATATACTCATAACCCTAATAGTGAACATTGGACTGCTTTGAGTCGTTTGCTACGTGTAGACACCCGCATTTTGACTGCCACGTGTCTATGGTAGTCTTCGAAAAACACCCGATGATGATCGGACGCAAACGTGACTTGGTATACTCGGACTTGGGCTCGGAATCAATAATATCCGACATGGACTTTTAGAGGAGTAAAAATCTCACAAAACAGACCTCAAATTCAGGCCCAGTGGGTCGTTCCGAGTCAAATAAGACTAATTTGGGCCAAAACCGACACCGAAGATAAATCCCGTCTTTTGGCGACCGGGTCAAAACCCGGTCAAAGATGAAACCGTCTCATAAATCAGCCAAGTTCAGCTGGCGCACAAAATCCAAATTCAAAAAACCAATCAAATCAATCAAGGATAATCTTTCCTTATTTGTCTCACCCGATTGATCCACTCGATCGAGTGGATTGACCCCACTCGGTCGAGTGGAGCGTCTTGAACCCGGGTTTGACCCGTTCACAAAGGCACTCGATCGAGTGCACTAGGGCCACTCGATCGAGTGCCCCTATGTCGTGGGAAACGCCTATAAATACCCCATGATCCCCATGCATTTCACAACTTTACAACCTACTTTACACCCTACATTTTCAGCCCTAAGTACACTCTACACTTTACACTACAAAGCCTTAGAAACCCTAAGCCACACACACCAATCCCGAGCCCTTTGTCTCTTGGAAACCGACGCAACACACACACACACCACAACTCTCGTACATCCTCGATACTCTGGCGTCCCGTCGCTATTTACGAGTCCATTTCCGAGGCCTATACCTAGCATGTACGTTGAGGGTGTCCTAATCCCCATCTCGATCTCTTTTATCTCGTCTCATTTTCATTTAATCTATCGCATTTTGTATCATAATCGTAGCACTAACACTAACACTACACTAACGTTATTATACTTTTTGCATTTTCATTTTTGTATCATCATTTATTACTAATATCGTTATTATACCGCGTATACGTAAACTAGTATCAAAATCCGGTTTTAAATCCGTTTGACTACGATGTTTGCCTAAAATCCGTCTAATCCCTTTACGAGCAACAACGGAGGTGGAGCCCTTTCGAGGAGCCCCGCCCCAACGTACTCAAGGGCGTGACGCGATTGCAAACGGTCGTAGTTGAACGTATTTAATCCCATTTCTATAATTGATACAAAACCCGTTGACACGAAAACCGACATCACATAACCCGAAAGGGTTAGTTTTGATGTCGTGACGTAGAGGGACATCTTTCGTTACTAATTCAAATTTTCTAGTATAACGATAAACATTTTCCTAAAACTCCGACAACGGTATTATAATCGTCCATACACGATTATAGTAACGGAGGCCGAGTTGAATACAAATCGTGCGATATTTGTATTTGATTTGGCCGACCATCGATTTCAAGTCATAAAACAAAACAAGTTATCACTCGTACAGGGTCTACTCGACCGAGTACATATGCTACTCGATCGAGTAGCACCCCAAAAAATGGGCAGTAGCCACGTAAAGGAAGCACTCGATCGAGTCAGCCCACGACTCGATCGAGTGGGTCCTGTAACCCAGAAAACCGAGGGCTTGGACACACATTCCAAGCCCCGCTCTTTTATCGACTTTGGTCATCACGTGTAAAGACCATCACGTGACCTTCCTATCTTCAAAACCATGCACATCACGACACGTAGAACGACTTCGATCGGTTTTTGACATGATAAGTCGGGACAAGACTACGGGATATGAGATCGGGTTAGCAATATGCCACAGTCTCATGTTTCCGTCCTTCGTTTAGTACACGACATAATGTGTATTTAATCGGGGTAGTCCATTTACATATTTCGCGGTCTAGTTTACATACGGGTCCGCCCCTATCATTATATCGCGTTATTTTGTTTATTATTTTTACGTAATGTTGTATTGTGAATTCCGGGTTGTATTTCCGCCCGTGTAACTTGTATGTTATTTCTATTTATTTTCGAGCTTTATTTATTTACTTGCTTTACGCTTTATAAATGAACCTCGCATGCTAAATCACTTCGACCATAACTAAGATGCATTAAATGACGTAGCAAATCAATAATTCACATGCTTAGCCCGAAAACGTTGTTTGCATATCATTTAATTATTTTACTAGCGCGCGTACACGAACACGAACGATGTCTTAGTAGAGGCCACCATGTGCGGGCGGGGTTGGGTGTCCTTAGTGGGCTTCCCAACACGTACCCTCACCCCTTACTCAGAACCTTTGGTTTCCGGATGTCCGAAACCCTTGGCGCACGAGAGTCATTTTATATACGAAAGCCGGTGTAAACGGTATCGGTATAACAATGCAAAGGGACGAGCCCCATAAACTCTGAAATCGAAGTGGGCTTACTTTGTGTATAGCCCATGACGACATAGAGTGGGCTCGTATGGTTCCGTATAACCACAAAATTCGGTGGCGACTCCATTTTGACTTAAATTTCGAACCCGAGAACAATCTTACCACGAGATTCATTCGCCTACCCAAACCCGCGCGTGGCCGCGTCGGGGTGGACCTACGTCATGTCCACAATTTGGCGACTCCACTGGGGATACCTGATGTAGCACATGTCATCGGGGTTCCTAGGGTGAGACTCGAAGAGAAATCGTTCGTAGATTAGTGTGCGCGCATTAGTTTAATGATTCATGCATAACCCAAGTTTTCCCCGGGCCGGTTACTTGTGACCGACGTCTCACTATACCACGGTGCATTCCTACATGGGTGCGCTAAAGACATCGATGGTGGAATTCGTCTCGGTTTCGCGGCATGTTCTAAGACCAACTCGGCTTAGGGAGTCCGTCCATCACACGAGAAAGCCATCGTTGTTGGTATAGACCCTATTTTGACCGACCGAGACTTAGTGTAAAGCATACATTAGCGTCGTTATAATGCTTGTTTGACTACATGCTGCTTGGTTTCCGTGTCAATCTTCAAAAAACCGTCATTTCAAAAATTGCATCTTTCCAAAAATACCCACTTTTCGAAAAACCCGAAATACTGTCCATTTCGGTACCCGTCTTTCCAAAACGCCCAAATTTGAAAAACCCGAAATGCTGCCCATTTCGGGACTCATAATTTTCAAAATATCCAATTTTCAAAACTCGGAATGCCGCCGAAATTTAGGATCAACGATTTGACTCAAAATATCCTTTTCTTTAGTCGGCATGCTGTCGTTTTGATTCTCGAATTTCCGACACCGTTTTGATTTTCTGAATTTTCTTCAAAATTCTAATCTGGGTTTTTGAAATTCCGCTTTCCATTTTCGAACTATCGGAAATTCACCCTTTACATATTCCAACTTCAAACCTCCAACTTTTCTAAAATAGACCTTCCCTATTATAGGACCTACCGTTTATCCGTGTGTCAGGTCTTTGCATAGTACGTAGAGGGTTTATAGCGTCGAAACTCCGTCGATCTTATATCACGAGTTTCCCCCCTTTCCCGAGTCCGCCTTATTTGTCAAGGCACGACCAACCCGCGTGGGGCATACCCCTACAAAGGAAAGTCCGTCCATACACTCGAGTCAAAAGTCTGGGGAATAATCTCACGTGGACCTTTCTTCGAACGGGACAAAGCCCACTAAGCCAAAATCCTAAGGAAGTCATACCACCTACGAGTCATTCGTCTAAGTGTCTTTCTCGAGTCTTTTCCACTCAGTCCTTTCCCTTTTGGGTCGCTCGGGATGTACCTTTTTCTATGATTCCAAGACCTGGGTTCGGTTTCTGATTACGTGGTGTTCTTACAGACAGGCCACCGGCAACCAGACACACTCGCAGGATGGAAGCTACTTTAGGCAGTCTGAAAACCTCTGTGAACACCATGGTCGACAAACAGGCCGAGATCGAAGCCCAACTGAATGAAATGAAGGCTGGTCAAATTGCTATCATCACTCGTTTGGCTGCAGTGGAGCAAAGGACTCCAAATACGGTGGTTGCGGAACCTTTGGCTGAACTGGTTAGCTCGGTTCGCCGATTGGAAGAGCAAGTTCACTTGACTGGGAGTAACAATATCCATCGGGAGAATAGTCGTGAGTATAACCCACTGAGTGACAAGCTGCCCGCAAACCTGAACCTCATCGGTTTGCCCATGTTTGAAGGGACTGAAGACCCGTTACTACATGTACGGGCCTTCAAGGAGTTCATGGCCATCAAAGGGGTGGACTCTACCATGTTCAAGAACCTCTTTGCTGCGTCTCTTGAAAAGCACCCTCGGGCCTGGTACTACAGGCTAGACCCGAAGAAATACCCTACTTGGGATGATGTGGCCACCGAGTTCGCTCGGAACTATGTTGACAACACCGAGATCCAAACCACAATGAGATCTCTGGAGGTTATGGCCCAAGAGCCGAAGGAAGGTTTTACCAAATACCTTCAACGTTGGAGGGCCGAGAGCGTGAAACTGGTCGATAAGCCCAGTGAGAAGACTTTGGTGGAGGCTTTTGTCAAGAACCTCCTCCCATCCTACCGGGTTCACCTCCGATATGCTGTCATACCCAATTTCACCACCCTTACTGAAATGAGTATGAGGATCGAAGATGACTTAAGACTGGAAGGCCTCACTAAGGCCGCTGCCAAAGGTTACCAAGGGGCTTCTTCCTCCACTACCAAGCCTCAAGCTGCAACCCGCAGCATTTTTGACGCGGTTAATCTACTAGATGCCCCGTCCAAGAAGAATATCCCACCTCGGGTTTTCACTGACATAGGTACGACCTATAGTTATGCCTTACAAAGGCTATCCTCTAAAGGCCTAATCCAACCGATAGGCCCAACTCCTGAAGTTTCGATCAAGCGACGCTCCAAGAACTACAACGCCCAAGCCTATTGCCAGTACCACCGAGGCAATGGGCATGATACCAAGAAGTGCTGGAAGTTGAAGCACCTGATCCAGGACCTGATCGAAAGCGGTAAAATCCCGCTACCCGGAGATAAGCCCAGCAACAAGGAGAACCCTTTCAGCTCCCACGCCATCTTTACCGGGGAGGTGATTGATTGCTCTCACCTTATCTCTCCATTTATCCCGCAAGTAAACGGGATCTGGTTTGACGACGAGGATGACGTCTACCTCGCCAAAGGGGAAGCTGTCCCCATTACCTCCGAGGAGATTCGAAGGACTAAATCCCGAGTCCTAACCAGTAACCACCTTGGTCGTCCCTATCAAGCCACTAGCTCTAGGGACACCCCTATCCCGACAACCGTCACTGAGCCATTCAGGACGGAAGTCTCCCCTGAAGAGCCAACTGCTGAAACGGCTCTCGTGAAGCAGTTAAAGAAAACCCGAGTTGACCTCACTATATGGCAACTCCTGGTTAGCTCTCAAGAGCATCGAGAAGCACTTACAAAGGCTCTCGATCAAATTAAGGTCGACTCTTTGGTTACCCCTGCTGAGATGGTAGCCACGGTCCCGCCCCACCTAAAGGGCAAAGCTAAGGAAGGAGGCCCAATGATCACTTTCTCCGAAGCCGACCTACCGCCATTCGGGGCCTCCCACAATCTGGCCCTCTACATTACGGTGGTTTGCCGAGGAAAATACCTCCCTATGACCCTGGTTGATGATGGGTCCGCTGTGAATGTCCTTTCTCTAAGGACCGCAAAAGCCCTCGGCATTACCGAGGCTGATTATATCCCGACTGCTCAGACCATCCAAGCCTTCGATGGGAGCCCAAAATCGGTAGCTGGGGCCGTGAAACTGACCATCATAGCCGGCCCAATAGAAAAGGAGCTCGAATTCCAGGTGATCGACGTCACCTCGTCATTCAATTTGCTTCTAGGTAGGCCTTGGATCCACGCGGTCAAGGCGGTGTCCTCCACCCTCCACCGAAAGATCAAGATGCCTCTGCTTAACGATGTCATCACTTTAGAGGCAACACCAATGACTGTGGCTAGCTGTAACGCCACAGGACGCACGGACCTCTGGGGGTTCGATTTTGTGGGGATGATCGAGGAAGAGTACCTCTTTAGGCCTTACTTCACTACGAGCATCGACACGATGCTCCAAAACCTAGGGTACTTTCCGGGGGCTACCTCTCGACCCGATATTCCAGCTGGGAAGATCATCGAGGTTCTCAAAGATGAAGAGTCTCACTTTGGTCTCGGGTATGCCATAACTCCCGACAATGTTGTCCGAGCAGGAATTGAGAAGGCCTGCAACATTATTAAGGGTATCCTCTTGAGCCCTTACAGCCCACGGTTGGCTGACTACTTTGTCACACCGGTATTTTGGGCTGTTCAGGTTGGTCTGTACCAGCCGAATGCTATGCAGCTCGGGACCCACTTGGCCCGGGACTGCAACTACATCCCGGATGATGTGTTCGCCCTCATCCAATCCAACGGAGCTGAAGATGCCGAGCCCGCGCTAGGGCTACTATTTGGGGAAGACGTCATAGCCCTAACTCCGAAGGAAGACCTGGTCAACCTGATCCTCCGCAGCAACAGGTTTGACTCGACCAAGCTGATCTCGGATGTTGGTTCCGAGACGGGAAACAGGGCCTGGAGGAAGACTGTCAAGTGGACTGACAGTCAGGGAAGGATCTACAAGCTGGTCACCGGAGAGAGAGACATGCCTGAGTCTGAGTCCGAGTCCGAGTCTGAGTCGGAGTCAGAGTCAGAGTCTGAGGTCGAGTCTAGGGAAGTCGGTGCTAGAGTCACTCCTGTAACCCCTCTCCCTTTTATCATTCCTGCTGCTGGCACCTCGGGGTCTGTCCCGAGTGCTTTACCTATCCCGCCACTGACCAATGATCAGATGGCTGCTCTCTTTGAGCTGTTCTCCAAATTTTCAATCAATAATAACAACCGTTCTGCTTATGACTTGTCTCTTTTAAATTCTGCTTTTAAAAATGATTTATGCTATGACATTGAGAAACCAGACGAACAGGTACCCTAACCTCCACATCTGATCGAGCAACTAGAGCAAAGGGAGTCCCGAAACCCGGTGATCGAAGAAACCGAGTCTATAAATGTGGGTACAACCTTAGAGCCTCAGATACTTAAGATAGGGTTATCCTTAGATCCCGAGGAGAAACAACAGTTCATAAGCCTCCTCCAAGAGTTCAAGGATGTCTTCGCATGGTCCTACAAGGACATGCCGGGGATAGACCGGGAAATAGCCGAGCACCACATACCAATCAAAGACGGGTGCAAACCGGTCAAGCAGAAGCTTTGTCGAATGAGGCCCGAGTGGTCTCTCAAAGTAAAAGAAGAAGTCAACAAACAATTCAAAGCCGGCTTCATACAAGTGTCCGAGTATCCGGACTGGGTGGCAAACATCGTGCCGGTTCCTAAAAAGGACGGTAAGGTGCGGGTATGTGTAGATTTTCGGGATCTTAACAAGGCGAGCCCGAAAGATGATTTTCCGTTACCACACATCGACATACTGGTGGATAATACGGCCGACCATGCCCTTCTATCATTCATGGACGGGTATGCCGGGTATAATCAAATCAAGATGGCGGAAGAAGACATGAGTAAGACTACCTTCACAACACCTTGGGGTACTTACTGCTATACCATCATGCCGTTCGGTCTCATTAATGCCGGGGCCACATATCAGAGGACCGCTACCACTTTATTACATGACATGATGCATAAAGAGGTAGAAGTTTATGTAGACGACATGATCGTCAAATCCAAAGAATGGGACGGTCACATCACCGCCCTAAGAAAATTCTTCACCCGACTACACAAGTACAACATGAGGCTAAACCCTCAAAAATGCAGTTTCGGGGTAACATCAGGCAAATTACTGGGTCATATCGTTAGCCAACGAGGTATCGAAGTCGACCCAGCTAAAATCAAAGCCATTACCGAGATGCAACCTCCCAAAACCGAAAAAGAAATAAGGGGATTTCTCGGGAAAGTTCAGTATATTAGTCGGTTCATTTCCAAGCTGACCATGGTGTGCGAACCGATTTTCAAGAAACTGAAAGTGGGAGAACAGGTACTATGGGATGACAAGTGCCAAGCTGCTTTCGACAAGATCAAGGAAATTCTGTCTGCTCCGCCGGTCTTAATGCCACCTCAACCCGGTTTGCCTCTGTCGTTATACCTAACGACGACCGAGACAGCCATGGGGGCTATGCTGGCTCAGACAGTTGACTCCGAAGAAAGAGCCATTTACTACATCAGCAAGAAGTTTTTAGAGTATGAGTGCAAGTATACCATGCTCGAAAAGACGTGTTTGGCTCTAGTCTGGGCCACTAAGAAACTCCAGCACTATATGCTCAGTTACGAGGTCCATGTGCTATCCAAAATGGACCCGATCAAATACATCTTCGAAAAGCCCGTTCTCAACGGTCGAATCTCTAGATGGACTCTAATGCTGGCAGAGTTCAACTTGAAGTTTGTACCGTTAAAGGCTATCAAAGGTCGAGTAGTGGCTGAATTTCTTGCCGACAGCCCGATAGCCGAAGAAGGACACACCGACACCTGGTCCTTCCCAGACGAAGATATTTTCCATACTGATACTGAAACTTGGGACTTATACTTCGATAGAGCATCCAATTTTCGAGGATTCGGAGTCGGGATCCTCCTAATTTCGCCAAAAGGAGAGCACACTCCCATCTCCATCAAGCTGGACTTTGATGTTACCAACAATGCAGCAGAATACAAAGCATGCATTTACGGGCTACAAGCCGCCGCCAATCTGGGGATCACAAATCTCCGGGTACATGGTGACTCATCCTTGGTCATTAACCAAGCACTCCAAAATTGGAAGACTCGAAATGCTAATCTCGTGGCCTACCAGACACGAGTAAGGGATCTCGAGAAACAATTCCAAAAAGTAGAGTACATATACCTACCCCGGGAAGAGAATCAGTTTGCAGATGCACTCTCAAAATTGGCATCTTTACTGAACATTCCCGACCACGTGACCAGTATGCCGATTTGCGTCGAAAGACGTTCCGAGCCGGCGTACATCCACGACATCGAAGACATTGAGATAACTGATCCCGAACCATGGTATCAGGCTGTGTTAACGTACCTGACAAACGGAGAATATCCTCCCGGGTCGGAAGGTCGAGCCAAGAAAGCCTTACGGAGGCTAGCCACCCAGTTCATCCGTACCGACGACGGTCAGTTATACAAAAAGACGGCACAGGGGGCTCTTCTCCTTTGTGTTGACAAGTATAAGGCTGAAAAGGTTATGGCCGAAGTACATGATGGTGAGAACGACCCACACATGAATGTCCACATGCTGGTCCGGAAAATCATGAGGCTCGGTTATTATTGGAATACCATGGAAGCCGATTGCCGGTTGTATGTCAAACATTGTCATAACTGTCAAATCTTTGGCAATGTGCAACATATGCCGTCATCACTACTTTATACCATGATGTCACCCTGGCCATTCTCAACATGGGGTATTGACATAATCGGGAAAATAAATCCCTCTGGTACCGGTGGGCATTGCTTCATTTTGGTTGCTATCGACTATTTCACCAAATGGGTCGAAGCTGAATCATATCGCATTCTCAATGCCAAGCATGTCGCCAAGTTTATCCAAAACAAGATAATATGCCGGTATGGGATTCCGTCTGAATTTGTCAGTGATCACGGGACTCATTTCCAAGCCGAGACTGCAGCCCTGATGACCAAGTATAAAATCCAAAGGCATACTTCCTCGCCTTACCGCCCCCAAACATATGGAGCAGTAGAGGCGGCCAATAAAACAATTGTCACCATACTAAAAAAGATGGCTGATAATTACCGGGACTGGCCCGATAAAATACCATTTGTCCTGTGGGGATACCGAACGTCAATTCGCACCGCAACCGGGGCGACGACGTATTACCTAACCTATGGGATGGAGGCAGTCCAACCAGTTGAGCTGGAGGTACCGTCCCTCAGAATTCTGCTAGAAAGCCAAGTACCCGAAGCTGACTGGGTCCGAGCACGATATGACTCCTTAGTTCTACTGGACGAACGACGGTCCCGTGCCCCCAACAATATCCAAATCTATCAAAAGCGGATCCAATGGGCCTTCAACAAGAGGGTAAGGCCCAGAAACATTAAAGAAGGCGACCTAGTCCTTAAGTCAATCCGGGCTTTACTACCAGTTGACCCAAGGGGAAAATTCAAACCCAATTGGGCTGGTCCATATCTGGTGAAGAAGATCCTATCAGGGGGAGCAGTGATGCTAACGGACCTGGACGGGAATGAATTTGTCAACCCAACCAACCTGGACCAACTGAAGCGTTACTACCCCTAGCCTCTTCTCAATGTCATTAGCAAATTTTATAAAAAAAATCACTTTTCAAAAAACAAGTCAATGAGCTAGAATTATTTATTCTACTGTCATAAACATCTTGAACCACTAGTCTTGGTGTAATTCGAGATTGCAAATTTACTAAGCCTGAACTACGTTTGGTTTGATTCTGCTAATCGCGGATATGTAGGCAACCCCTCAAAAGGGTACAACCAATGCAATCGAGATAAGACAGGAGCGGTTTAATAATAAACTTCTTTTATTAATTCAAAAAAAGAAAAATCCCGATAGACTCGGGAAATCACAAAAGTGCAGGAATTCAGAAAAATAAATACAAAAAAAGGGGGCACACAACAAAATAATAATGATAATACTTAAATAATAATAAAGCTAAAGGACTCGGCATTTAGGGCATCTTGCCCTTCCCCTTGTCCTTGGCCTCCTTAGCCGTCCACTGGCGACGACGCGGAGGGGAGCGTTCCTGAATCACCACAGGAACCTCTCTAGCTCGGGCTCGACCGTTTGAGCCCGACTCCTCTATCACATCAATAGGCCCAAGTCGGGCACTCACGGGCTCAGGGAGCCGGTCACGCGGACCTAGTCGGTCCCGGACCGCAAACCTTGGCCCAAGGCGTCTCTCCAAGTCGGTCTGCCCCCGAGTGCTGCTAGAACCGACTTCCTTAGATCGAGTCTTAGTTTGTGACTTAAGACTTGATTCCTCCCGGACTGTAGCTTCAGGAATATCTCCACCGGTGAAGAAGTCCCTGTTGTCCTTCGCCGTCTCGCGGTGGACCAATTCGAAAGCCTCATCGAGTTTTAAGGCCTTGCGAGCTTCCTCGGACTCCTCAGAAGTCCATTTCTGGTAAGCCCGTGACACCCAAGCGGATTGGCAAGGGCTGGGTATAGTCCATGTAGGACGAGTGAACCATCTCTGCAACCAGGTGTCGCACATAGCGTCCGTCAATTGGAGCGAGACGCTAATAATGGCTTCAGTCTCAGGGATGCGCTGAGACGAACCAAACTGTCTTAGGAGACGATCCGGGTAAATGTGAACTGTCCAGTCAAGGGACAAGATCACCAGATAGCGAGCTTGGTCTCTCTTGGCCAGTGCAGCCAACTTCGAAAGAAACCACCAAGCAACGATCCATCTGATCAAAGGACCCCCGTGGAATACCAGCTCCTCATCCCAGTAAGCTCGATCTATCCGGTGACTCGAGCTTATCTTTCGCCTTCTTGAGCTAATCTGACTACTCCGATAATTGGGAATGCTCGGAGGGGTCTCTATGATTGACAGTCGCTCCGACAACCATATCTGAAAAGTATACACAAATTTTATAAGCAACGGGATGGTTCGCCAGGGTCCACTCGATCGAGTGCAGAAGGCGACTCGATCGAGTTAGCCCTCTGAAAGCAGGCAGTAGCTCGGTATGAGTGTCACTCGATCGAGTGACTTGCGTACTTCAGGTATTTCGCGTGAAAAAAAAAAACGAGATGCATACTTGCAGAATACGGGTACTCCCCGTCAGCGGTCGAGTTGGGTCAAGCCGCCTGGCATCCAGACCCATGATGATTTCTCCATTGGCCAGCCAAGCAGGGCTATGACCAGTCTCCATCTGGTCAACCACTCCAATCAGCCTGATTTGACCCCTGCATGAGTCAAGTTCCATCAGCCCTTCGAAAACATAGCAGTGCAGCATGCAAAAGGCGAATACCCTACGCCTGTGAGCAGGGGTGGCCCTCACATCCCGGGGATTCATGAACTTGTCGGCCAGGTTAAACAGGGAAACGGTATCTCCCCGTACCATCCGATTTGTCTCAGCATGAGACAAACCCAAAAACTCCCTTAATCTCCTTATTGGATCCGGGTAGAACGGAGGAATAGCTGGCTGAACAGCAGGGCTCCAACCACCTATAGCCGCAACCTCCTTGGGTAAAGGGCATATTTCTCCCCGCGGGAACGCGAATACGTGATGGGTGGTGTCCCAAAACGACAAGCAGGCGTCCAGGAAATGCGAGTCAACTATTAGACGCTGGAAAGGGAATAAATTGACAATTCCCATCTGGGTCAATCGGACCTTTTCCTCATCCCGAAAATATTGGGACCATGCGAGAAGCATAGCTGTCAAGTGATCGATACCCATGACAGGAATTCCTAGCTTTCTTGAAAGTCTAAAAGATTTTGAGAAGGAAAAGAAGAATTTGAGTTGAGATGCAGAAAACTGAAGCATGGATTCTCATATTTATAATGAGAAAATCTAACTGAAAACCTAACTACTCTGCCTCCTCAGCAAGCTGGGCCCTATGCGCGCGCAGGCCTGATTTCAAACTAGAACCCAGAATAGGAATCAAGCCGTCCCGAGCTTTCCTAAGAGTCTCTAAAATTTTTCTGTGATAAAATCTCTTCGCAATAAATTTTTTTTCAAGATTTTGTCCTTTCAAAAATTCAAATATTTTTATCTCCCCAGCACGAGTCAGAGTTTTGCCTATGTGTTACATACAAGTTGTTATGTGTCAGCATACAGGTATACTCCGGACTTCAGAGGCAAGTCTCCGCGAAACTTTTAAACTCCCCAACGAAGTCAGCTTTTCCCCGGTATGCTACATCCAAGGCGTGATGTGTCAGCATACGGGTACACCTACTCCCCAAAAAGGCAAGTTTCACTCCCCACGGAGCATCATCATCAGCTCAGGTACGACTCAAGGCTTCAAAAGCAAGCCCGTACAACTCACATATTTCCCCAGCGGAACGCCCGAGGCGGCATTTTCCTCGAAATGGTACGGAATGGGCCCACATATAGGCATGCCCAGGACTTACGCTACAAGTCTAATTCCCCGTGGAGCTATCATCATCAGGACAGGTATGACCCTCTGCTTATGGCTGGCGAGCCCTTCACGCGAGTCCACTGGACTATAAGTGACCCGACCGGAAGTCTACCAGGTCTTAACGAGCTTGGTAGCTACTCTGACTTTCGCCTTGTCCAAGCCTCAGTTAGAGTGGGGGCTCTGTAGACACCCGCATTTTGACTGCCACGTGTCTATGGTAGTCTCCGAAAAACACCCGATGATGATCGGACGCAAACGTGACTTGGTATACTCGGACTTGGGCTCGGAATCAATAATATCCGACATGGACTTTTAGTGGAGTAAAAATCTCACAAAACAGACCTCAAATTCAGGCCCAGTGGGTCGTTCCGAGTCAAATAAGACTAATTTGGGCCAAAACCGACACCGAAGATAAATCCCGTCTTTTGGCGACCGGGTCAAAACCCGGTCAAAGACGAAACCGTCTCATAAATCAGCCAAGTTCAGCTGGCGCACAAAATCCAAATTCAAAAAACCAATCAAATCAATCAAGGATAATCTTTCCTTATTTGTCTCACCCGATTGATCCACTTGATCGAGTGGATTGACCCCACTCGGTCGAGTGGAGCGTCTTGAACCCGGGTTTGACCCGTTCACAAAGGCACTCGATTGAGTGCACTAGGGCCACTCGATCGAGTGCCCCTATGTCGTGGGAAACGCCTATAAATACCCCATGATCCCCATGCATTTCACAACTTTACAACCTACTTTACACCCTACATTTTCAGCCCTAAGTACACTCTACACTTTAGACTACAAAGCCTTAGAAACCCTAAGCCACACACACCAATCCCGAGCCCTTTGTCCCTCGGAAACCGACGCAACACACACACACACAACCCACAACTCTCGTACATCCTCGATACTCCGGCGTCCCGTCGCTATTTACGAGTCCATTTCCGAGGTCTATACCTAGCATGTATGTTGAGGGTAGGGATGACAACGGATTCGGGATCCGATCCGGATCCGCAAGATCCGGTCCGCACGGATCGGATATGGATCCTAAATTTTGAGATCCGTTGGATATGGATCCGGATCCGCTATCTTTAAACGGATCTGGATCTGGATCTTAATAAGTAAATCCGGATCCGGATCCGCAAATCCGTTTTATTAAAAAATTAACAGTAATAAAAAACTTAGTACTTTAATTTGTGTTTTTTTGGTTATTTCTAA
The DNA here is from genome assembly GCA_958450325.1 of Agrostemma githago. NCBI lineage: Eukaryota > Viridiplantae > Streptophyta > Magnoliopsida > Caryophyllales > Caryophyllaceae > Agrostemma > Agrostemma githago. The sequence continues at coordinate 31,892,355 of OY288257.1, read as the reverse complement.
AACTTTTTTCTTTTAGTTTATTAATATTTGATTATGAATCTTTATATTTGATTTTATTTGTAAAATTATCAAAATTAATATGGTCACAAATACGTATTAATTAAAAATTTTGTAGAATTTAACTAAGAAATTGGATCCGCGGATCGGATCCGGATCCGGTCCAGATCCGGCGGATCTGGATCTGGATCTACATTTTTGGGATCCGTCGGATCCGGACCGGATCCGGATCCGCTACTAGGGGTGCGGATCCGGATCTGGATCCATGCGGATCCGGTCCGGATCCGGTCCGTTGCCATCCCTAGTTGAGGGTGTCCTAATCCCCATCTCGATCTCTTTTATCTCGTCTCATTTTCATTTAATCTATCGCATTTTGTATCATAATCGTAGCACTAACACTAACACTACACTAACGTTATTATACTTTTTGCATTTTCATTTTTGTATCATCATTTATTACTAATATCATTATTATACCGCGTATACGTAAACTAGTATCAAAATCCGGTTTTAAATCCGTTTGACTACGATGTTTGCCTAAAATCCGTCTAATCCCTTTACAAGCAACAACGGAGGTGGAGTCCTTTCGAGGAGCCCCGCCCCAACGTACTCTAGGGCGTGACGCGATTGCAAACGGTCGTAGTTGAACGTATTTAATCCCATTTCTATAATTGATACGAAACCCGTTGACACGAAAACCGACATCACATAACCCGAAAATGTTAGTTTCGATGTCGTGACGTAGAGGGACATCTTTCGTTACTAATTTAAATTTTTTAGTATAACGATAAACATTTTCCTAAAACTCCGATAACGGTATTATAATCGTCCATACACGATTATAGTACTGGAGGCCGAGTTGAATACAAATCGTGCGATATTTGTATTTGATTTGGCCGACCATCGATTTCAAGTCATAAAACAAAACGAGTTATCACTCGTACAGGGTCTACTCGACCGAGTACATATGCTACTCGATCGAGTAGCACCCCAAAAAATGGGCAGTAGCCACGTAAAGGACGCACTCGACCGAGTCAGCCCACGACTCGATCGAGTGGGTCCTGTAACCCAGAAAACCGAGGGCTTAGACACACATTCCAAGCCCCGCTCTTTTATCGACTTTGGTAATCACGTGTAAAGACCATCACGTGACCTTCCTATCTTCAAAACCATGCACATCACGACACGTAGAACGACTTCGATCGGTTTTTGACATGATAAGTCGGGACAAGACTACGGTATATGAGATCGGGTTAGCAATATGCCACAGTCTCATGTTTCCGTCCTTCGTTTAGTACACGACATAATGTGTATTTAATCGGGGTAGTCCATTTACTTATTTCGCGGTCTAGTTTACATACGGGTCCGCCCCTATCATTATATCGCGTTATTTTGTTTATTATTTTTACGTAATGTTGTATTGTGAATTCCGGGTTGTATTTCCGCGCGTGTAACTTGTATGTTATTTCTATTTATTTTCGAGCTTTATTTATTTACTTGCTTTACGCTTTATAAATGAACCTCGCATGCTAAATCACTTCGACCATAACTAAGATGCATTAAATGACGTAGCAAATCAATAATTCACATGCTTAGCCCGAAAACGTTGTTTGCATATCATTTAATTATTTTACTAGCGCGCGTACACGAACACGAACGATGTCTTAGTAGAGGCCGCCATGTGCGGGCGGGGTTGGGTGTCCTTAGTGGGCTTCCCAACACGTACCCTCACCCCTTACTCAGAACCTTTGGTTTCCGGATGTCCGAAACCCTTGGCGCAAGAGAGTCATTTTATATACGAAAGCCGGTGTAAACGGTATCAGTATAACAATGCAAAGGGACGAGCCCCATAAACTCTGAAATCGAAGTGGGCTTACTTTGTGTATAGCCCATGACGACATAGAGTGGGCTCGTATGGTTCCGAATAACCACAAAATTCGGTGGCGACTCCATTTTGACTTAAATTTCGAAACCGAGAACAATCTTACCACGAGATTCATTCGCCTACCTAAACCCGCGCGTGGCCGCGTCGTGGTGGACCTACGTCATGTCCACACTACGATATCTGAAAGGTACTTGCGATCTATGTCTGCATTACGGTACGTACCCTGCTGTGTTAGAAGGTTACAGTGATGCTAACTGGATCAACAGTAATCCAGAAACAAGTTCAACTAGTGGTTATGTGTTTACCATAGGTGGAGGTGCTATCTCGTGGAAGTCTTCAAAGCAGACTTGTATAGCAACCTCCACTATGGAATCTGAGTATATTGCTCTTGAGTTGGCAGGACAAGAGGCAGAGTGGCTGAGAAACTTGCTAGCAGACATGCCGTTGTGAGGGGGGACAGGTAGCACCAGTCTCCTTGCACTGTGATTCACAAGCGGCAATTGGTGTTACTAAGAATAGTGTCTACAATGGCAAGAAAAGACATATTCGAATCAGGCATGGTGTGGTTAAACAATTCCTGAAAAATGGAGTAATTGCTGTGGACTATGTGAAGTCCGAAAGCAACCTTGCCGATCTTTTTACAAAAGGGTTACCACGGAGAGTAGTCCGTGAATTGTCGAGGGGAATGGGACTTAGGTTCTTAAGTCAAAGCAGTGTTTGATTCGACATGAACCAAAGACTCTATTCCTATGGCATTTAATCCATAGCCTTCATGGTGGTGCTGCTTGAGAAGCACTTGATGGATTTGTAACTCTGTCTTGAAAGATGGACTTCTACGTCCTGAATGGTTCTAGTAAGAAGTGCTAATGAGAAGCACTTGAACCACCTATATGGTAAGATGGTTTGGCCGCCGTCAATACCAAGGTAAACGCATGGCCATAAAAGCGTTGCACAATGAAATCGCGGAACAAGTATGATTTGAAGGTATGATATGTGTTATGAGGGTCTCAACCGAATATCAGTAAGGAATTCAAATCGAAAGATATTCTCTTATTCGAAAGTAAGTTGTTGCCTCATTTTCACTAATGTGTCAATTCAAGTCGAAAGACATTGATACCTAAGTATCCAATCCTTCCTTAACCCAGAATTTCTTCCTTGGGGGATTGTTGGAGTAAAAGGCTTGAAAGCCAATGTTGAGGTAATACACTTTCCCACATCGGTGGTGGGGAGTGCTTTTTTACTTCTTTATGTACTCACTCTTTCCTTTACCCTTCAATAAAGTGTTGAGTGAATATTTTGTGAAGAATGATGGACTTGGGCCTATACTTTGCGCGCTGACCCGACTTGGCTCGGGCTCGGGTGTTTTTTACTTTTGGGCCTTTTAACGCTTTGTGAACTGTCTAGGTTCAATGTGCTTTTTTTGTCCATATCCATCTCTTCTTAGTGCGGTCAAATTTTTTGACTGTTACACAATCTTTCCACCCTTTATTGTTGGGATTGATGGTGATTTTATGAGGGCATTAAAGTTGGATTTGGCTCCTGCTACTGCGGCTCTTTATATATTGAGCTTTCTTGCTCTTTTCTGTGACACACCATAACCACAACCTTCCTCTTCTCTTCTACATTCTTCTCCTCTAATTTCTGGGTTTTGTTCCATACTGTTCTAAAGTACATAGCCCCGAGTGGACGGGTTTGTGTGCTGCTGTGTATACCTTGGAAGCTGACGGAGTTATACGATTACCACCCCGGTCGTTCCGAAACAGTTTTCAACTCAGTGGCTTCCCGCCACGGCATAGCTTCCTGTTCTGTTATCTCGCTGCCTCGTTCTCTGTTCTTCATAGTTGGGTTCTTGGTCACGTCACCCCTGTTCGCGTCGGGTTTCCGGTATCTTCAGACCCGGTTTCTGTCCGTGTCATCCCGGATTTGTTGCCTCGGTTTTTTGCTGCCTCCAGTCTCTGTCGCATCGGTGCTGTGTTGCCCTCGATTCTGTGTTGCTCTCGGTTCTCTGAACTCATCTGCCCTGTACTTTTGCTCCCCTCCGTTTGCCGTCGTCCCACGTTTTTGGTCTCCTCAGATTTGTTTCTGACCTTCACTCCTTCATTGTTACTTTTTAATACTAACAGTCTTAATTTGGAAGCTCCATTTAGAAATATTTCCAACTTTTTGATAATCTTATTTACTGTGTCTTGAAATGAAGTCTCCTCAATCAAATTCTTAATACAGCTCAATCTTACCAAGCAAGCTAGATAATCCTTTCATTCAATTTGTACAAAGCATGCTTCTCACCCTTGAAAAATTAGAAAATCACTTCCGTACTCCGCATGTCGATTCCCAAGCCTTCCCATAACTCTTCAATCTTCCACATAACATTCCCGACCCATTTTATTTCCCCACAAATCCCTTCCCATCTATTTTCCTTCTACACTTTTGTTCATATAGTACGGGTTTTCTTTCCCATCAATTTCCTTCTACAATTTCCTTCTACACTTTTTCTACCCATTTTATTTCCCTAGCAAATCCCTTCCCTATGGTTTTTCTACACTTTTGTTCATATAGCATATGTCCATTCCTTTCTTTTATTGTGAGTTTATTGTATTTTGATTATGATTTGTTATTTGATGTGGTTTTTGGCAAATGTTTCTGGAATAGTGATTATCAAAACTTTTCAGAAGTTTTGTCTAATTTTGATGAAGCATTCAATCAGTTCAACGACATCATTTATATATCTATGCACAAGTCAGGGCAATTCATTTTTTTTTTGCCATTTCATTTTGTCGAACATGTGATGTGCGTTTCACTAGGCTTTATGTTGAAGGTTAATTCAGTGGTGTTATTTGTGTAGGATAGATTTTGTTGGTTTTGCAATATTGTGATTTTGGGCAAGACATTATTTAGGCAAGAATTTCGAAGGACTAGGATGGAACAAATCAAATGTGTTTTGAGAACAATTATTTCAGAGAAATAAGTTCAAAGGATAATTATTGCCTGAAATGAGAGTGAAAGGATTTGCTTGATTACAGCTCGACATTGGATCGACATCTGATTTGTGCAAGGATGGAACATATTTCTCGGTTTTTAGTTATGTCGCCACCACTTCCCCTTCCCTTCCTCAGGTAACTTAGGTTTATGGTAAGTCAGTAACTTAGCCTTACATTTTTTTTTGGTGAAATATAAGCATTGCATTCATCAAAAAATCAAATAAAGTCCATATTCTGTAAAGAAATAAATATAAAACGAGCTAGAACAAGAGAGGATCTAGCAATTATATTCTATGTAAGAAAGATATTTGATATCCTCATCAGTAAACACATCCTTCGGGCCAACTTTAACTCGACTCCTTGTTTCCGCCACAATCTGCTTTGCCACAACTTCAAGTTTGCCACAATCTGCTTTGCCATTCTGACCCTTTTTCTTTGCAGCCAGACATGGTAGTAGCTAGCTGCCAACAGGCTAGCATGAAGTTTTTAGTAGATAGTGTTATTCCTGATAACAGTAATAAATGTAGTTCAGGGTTGGCTTACAACCAGCAAGCTGTTCTACATAACCCATAAATCTGGTGTTGTAAATACAGTTGAAGAACAGGTGAGGACATGTTTCTTCTTCACGCTGACATAGACAACATAGGTCATCCTCTATGTAGCCTATCCTATGAAGCTTCGACTTTGTGTTGATCCTGTAGACACCCAAATTCTGACCCGGTGGATGCAGAAGTGCCCAACAAATACCCGATGACGATCGGACTGCAACACGACATGACCTTACGATGTTTTAGATGGTTTTCCTATAGAACAGATCAAATAATTACTCAGAAAAATTAATTCAACATTAAGACAGTCTTAGTCGTGTCATTACGGTCGCGTCAGCACTAATTAGAGTCAATTCCGACACCAGGACTCCGAATCGGTCCCGAAACACACCAAGTGAAACCCGAGTCAGCGCATCAGGCCGAGCGAGCCTCGAGACGCGTGCCCGAGGCCCATCGGCGCAACGCGCTAGGTCATGCGGAAACCTTAATGCCCAAGCAAGGTATGAAATTACATATAATCTCCGTTTTGGAAAGTTTTGAAATCAGATCTTCAAATATCCAAACCCCCCCTCCGGGCGCCTCAATCCTGATGCGCTCACCCTCAGGCGCCTCAATCCTTGTGCGCACGCCACCAGGCGCCTGAGAGGTCGATTTGATCTGCGAGAAAAACTATAAATACCCCCCCTTCTCCGCTCATTTAGACACACATTTCAGAATTCGAACATCATTCGAAATTCTCAACTCTCCTTCCTCCTCTCTTCGATCTTTATGCTCTAACATAGCGTCGCACTCCGACTCTAAGTACGATCCATTCGATCGTTCCCTTTCATATGCAAATCGATACTACTCCTCGTAGTTCCTCGAATTCTTGGCTCGATTTGAACGAAAAGGGGCACCTGTGTTCGACTAGCCACCGCAAGACACCGTAATGAAGCTCTGCCGGATTTGTCGCAGGAAATCTAGGAGGATCCACCTAAGAATTCGTATCGTCACTAGGTTGTAGTCTAAACATAACTTTACATTCCGTACTCTTTACTTATGCACTTCGATAACGTCGAGTCCGACTCATATGGACACTAGGTCCATGGTACGTCACAAACATACATAACGTCCACAACTTCAACCATAAGCACTAAAACACCCTAACAAAACTCGAGTAGACATGAGATCCGTTCTCAACCATCTACGCATCATGTCTCGTTTAGTGTACACTCCGAGGATGCAATTCCTCACAATGTGATTTACTTACATTTCACATTTATCGCTTTCGTATGATTTACCGGTTTTATGACCATAATCGCATGCTAAATCACCTAACACGGAATTCAAAACGTAAACAAGCTAAAACTGAACAAGTGGTGGTCGGGTTCCATATTAATCCCGATGCTCACCCTCACATGTGGTTCGACGCATCCTTATTAATACCGAATCGATGCATCTTAAGCAGAATACCAGGTAAGGTATACCACGAGTATGATTAATATTTGTTTTATCACGTTAAAACTGACTTGCTAATACGTATAACATCTAGTTTCTCTAGTCTCTTACGTGCATCTTTTCATGGCCTGCCTGTCACGTGTAGGGATGGCAATGGGTCCAAGACCCGACAGGTCCGGGTCGGATTTGGGTCTTGTTTTTAAAAACCGGGTCCGGTCCGGGTCTGGGTCTAAAATACTGGACCCGGACCTGTGGACCCGACACTTTAATTAAAAAAAAACAAACAAACTAAAATCTACCAACCTACGCAGAAGCCAGCAAACAACAAACAACTAAAACACCTTACTGGGCTTACTCCCTCACTTAGTCACTTTTCTCCTCACCCTTTCAAAGTTCAAACTTAGTCATTTACGTAAGTCTCCTAAGACTATTATGAATGAGTTTGTAAAAGTGTTTAATTTCTTACTACAACATATGTCGTAGACAATTTTGTACGTGCTAAAAGTCACCGGCGAAATCTAAAATTTGGAATAAATGAGAAATGTAGGACAAAATAAAATAAAATAGTGAGACCCGCGGGTAGACCCGGACCCGGCGGGTCTGGATCTGGGTCTTAAAATTTTGGACCCGGCAAGGTCTGGGCCGGGTCCGGGTCCAGAGTAATTTTGAGGGATCCGAGTCTGGATCCTAGTGGACCCGGTCCAGACCCGGTCCAGACCCGGTCCATTGCCATCTCTAGTCACGTGAAATCGCATGCAAAGAATGTAAACGTAACTAGTTCGACGACAAACACTTGCTTGTCCTTAAACAACTGACGTAGCAACGACATAGGGTTAAAATAATGGATGTTATCGTACTTCCGCCACAATTAAGGAACGAAGTTATCAACCCACTAGTTGATTAGTAGAGGCCGCTACGTGAGGGCGGGATTGGGTGTTGACGTCTATCGGACGTTGGCTTCCCAATACGTACCCTCACCCCCTACTCAGAATCTATGGTTTCCGGATGTCCGAAACCATTGGCAATGAGAGTCATTCTAGACATGGAATACTTAAGGGTAAAAGTCTTTATCTTTAGGTCCCCATGTCACTCAACTTTGAGCCGGTTAAGGATTAAAGTTGACTTGAACGGTTTCCGAGTTCCCAAAATTACTCGGTGGCGACTCCACAAATCGACAACGAATTTGGTTCACTAAAAAGGTCGTCTTACCAAACATATCGGCCTGTAAACATTTACAACCACGTCTCGATCGATTCTAACGAAAACATGGATGTCCGCATTCGTCTAGTATAATTCAAATCGTCAACCAAATTGAGGTCCGACACATCGCCCCGTACGCGAGATCGGACGGCCCCAGGATGACGGGGTCGCGTGGGTGGCCGCCGCGACCAGGTCCTGAGCGGGTGCGCGCGGGGCGAAACGCTGTGGGCAAGTGTCCACAGTTTGAGGATTCTGCCAGGGATTTGGAAACAAGTTTCCAGCGGTGGTGTAACTCGAACGAGGTCGGTGAAGCTCATTTCCAAGTTCCTTTTTTGTGGTCACTACAAGTTTTGGCCCTAAAAAGCCCACCTAACCGATTTTAGGACTAATCGACCTTTTCACGGTAAGATCCTTAATGGACGCGCGGAGAGATCCTTGATTGACGTTCCGGCCATCCAAGCTAGTCACGCATTCCGTGAATATGCCAAGCGAACTGCACTGACCAAACGGGATGACGCTCACCTCCACCGGTGATCCATCGCCACCTAAGCAACGACTATTCGTTGAACGGTAGCCTACCCTAGCCTACCAATGTCTGCATCCTGCATGAGTGTACGCATTCCTAGTTATGTGTAGCGTGATTGTACTGTGACAACCCGAATAAAACATTAAAATCCGGATTCAACCACGACAATATATTCAACTACACCCAAACTCCATTTTCGAAAGGACATCTCTTTTTCAAAACCACCCTTTAGCGTCGTTACTCCGACCAAAATCAAACTTATTATTTTCAAAAATAGATCTTAGCGCCATCACCCTGGCTAAGTTCACACTTATCATTTTCTGAAACCATCTTTAGCGCCATTACTTTGGCCAAAATAAAACTCGTTTTCAAAAACAATGATACACCGTTACTATCACCAAATTCCTAACCAATGGGACTAAGGCATCTAAAACGGTTACATTTTGGTTTTCAAAACACTTTTCGCATACACCGTTAGCATTGCCAAAATTTCAATTAATGAAATCGAGGAATCCAACACGGTTATACTCACGAAACATTTCACGCACACAGTCACCATCGCCGAAATTCCAATCAATGGGATGGACGAACATGGTCGCACGTTTTCAAAGTTTTCTAAAAACACTATCACCACCTAAATTCCGTAACAAGAATTTGGCCACATTTTCAAAAGTACCGCCAAAAATATCGTGTTTTCTCACAAAACACTCTTTACACCGCGAATGTCGAACCCTAAACTAATAGAAGTCTCGATAATGACGCAACATCACAATTTTCAAAATCGGTTCTTCTACAACCACACTTCTACAAAGTCACAAATTCCCACTTTTGCTATCGTCCAACCTTTGACACCCAGATAGCAACACTTCCCGACACGCCACGAACGATGCTACTAAACCATCGTAATGACAATTTCACTTTCGAAAAACTCGCTTTCAAACCCATTCATTTTCGAAAACATCAATACTCTTTGATTCTGAGCCGGGATCAAGATCAACTCCTTACGTCGTACAATTGTGTGATTAACTATCTGTGTTAGTTGCTAAGATCACCTCCTTCGAGGTTTTATATTTTGGGTCATCTCACCTCGAGAGTCCTCTTTAAAATCTCACCCCCGAGATTTGTATCAAATCGTCTCGTTCCACAGTCCCAAGTCTATTAGGTGTCTCGCCGAATACACCAAGAGTCTAACGCACCCGAGTCCCAAATCTGATAACCGCAAACACGCGCGAATCAAGGGTCTCATTTCCGTGTTGCTCACCTACGAGCATTCCTCGAGTCTGCGTGTCATCCGATGGATCCATTCTCACTTTCGGTTTGGCCCCGCAGACCCAATAATGTCTTCCAGCAGCAACAACAACGTCAGCGATCAAATCAGTACCATGTTAGGCCTCATCCGGGAACTCCAGGTCACGGTGGCGCAAATGACCACCACCCATGACAACATCCTGGTCCAGCTCAGTAGGTTAGAAGGAGCCGCCGAGAAGGTCCACGAGGACCCAGTACGATGTCCCCCTTAGGAAGAGGACAGAAAACCCCGTCTAGTGCCTCTCGCTCCTGACACCCCTATGGAGGGGAAAAGGCTCAAACTAGCCCGGTTCGTCCCGGCCTGTGGTGGCCGTCCCTTTAGGAGCTACACGGATTTAGGCATGACCTATGCCAAAGCACTTAAGATTGCCAACGATGACTGGCAGTTATCTCAACTTGCTCCTACCTCGGATCCACCCCTCGGAGCCTAGGATGAAATTGGGATCCTAAGGCCTACTGCCTATAGCATCGGGGTAAAGGACTGGACACGGAAGATTGCTACCGCCTGAAACATGACATCCAAGACCTAGTGGATGCCGGGACCTTTCCCCTGTAAAACCGAGAGCCATGCCTCACTCTTGAGGACACTAGCAGCAAGGTCACCACCTCAGTGGTAGTCACCACCGACGAATATGCGAAGATCATGTCGGGTAATGCCGTCAAGGTGCTCTTCCTCGGAGGCAGCCTCAATGTCTGAGGAAGTAGATCTGGTCTTAGCCAAAGTCTAGCTCATCTTAGGGCCTAGACTTAATAATAATATAATAAGTTTTTTTTGTTTTTTCACATCGAGTCGGAGGTTCGGAGGGGTTGTGTCCCCGCCTCCTAAAAAAATCATGTCTCGGAACATCGTCCGCATACTACTATTAATAAAAAGGAACAAACTTTTCTTTTCTCCATTATGCACCTCGACAATTGCTTGATTTAAAAAAATGCACTTTCTCGCTTACGACTCGATACTATGCCATTTATCAATAGCAATCAATCAAAACATAAGGGCTTCAACTAACAACCCACCCTAATTTCACCCTGAATGAGCTTAAACAAACAGAGCTATAAAGGCAGCAAACAAAACCATCGTCACCATCCTTAAGAAGATGATAGAAAATTATCGGGATTGGTGATAAGTATGGTTTGTAGTGCTAATTCCTTGTGTTTGGTCCCGGTTTCTCTTGTGGAATCGCTCTTTGGAGCGGTTTTCGAGGCTACTTACGCTTCTTCTAGCTTATTTTAGGTTCCACCGGCCTATCATAGAGAAAGGGAACGATTAAGACTCGTTTCCAACGCATTTGGAGCCAAGGAAGAGAAGCGACGATCACTCGGTAGCCTATACTCGATCCCGAGACCTCGAGACCCATTCCCGAGCCCTCGAGACCCATTCCCGAGCACCGAGAATCGATGAGAAGCCTAACAAGAGCAAGGAGGGACCTATGGGATCATATTTGAAGCCTACAAGACCCATCCCGGTCGGGAAGTACCCCATCCCGCCCGGGATGAAGAAGCAAAAGAAGACGGCCACTGGAGGTTGATCCCGCCCGGGATCATGACCTTCCCGGTGGGGACCAACTCTTCCCCGCCGGGATGACCTCCTTCCCGGCCGGGAAGAGCCCAGATCGGGGCTGTTTCGCTTCCTTTCATTTCTCTACTCTTGTAACCCTATAAATACCCCCCCTCTTGTATTGATACACTATCATATAGAACCCTATTCTACTTTTAGGTTAGATTAGCTTAGATTAGTGTAGATTAGCTTAATCCCTCTTTAATTACTCCTTAATCTTAGTTTAATCTAGTTAGACTACTCTTATAATATTGGAATTTTTGGAGATTCTACCAATCTTGAGAACATTGGTGGATGTTTTGGGTCTTCTTCTATACAAGTGTTCATCTTTTCCATTCATCTAGTTTGGTATAATATTTCTTATCTCTTTTCCTTTAATCTTTCATATTTAATCAAGTTTTCATCTTTGTTATTGTTTGTTGTTCATCCTTATTTGTTCTTCATAATGAATGGGGTTGTTCTTGTGTTTGTTTCTCTTGTTAGTGTTAGTTTTAGTTTGATTATGTTGATGGGAGGGATTTGTCGTGGAATCCCAACCGTCAATAATATAACCGGCTAAACCTATGGTAGATAGGGTAAGTCGGGTCGAATCCACGGGGACGGTAAGAGGCGTCTAGACTAGGTCGGCCCAAATACTAGACTAAGTCAACGGACTAAGCTAAGTATGGTAGAGAGGGAAGAAGACTAGACTATTACTATGGCTAAGGAGAACCAACTAGGAAAACGGGCTAGGATTAGGTCGGGGTCAAAGGGGTAACGGAATGGTCAAGGGAGAACTAGAGTGAAGGAGGTAGTAGGGTGATCTAGGTTGGTCCGGGCTCTCGCAACTTAGACTCACCTAGAGGTTCCACCTAGAACCCATCTCGGCGACACACAAAACAAACGGGGTTCTAGTGCGCTATGGTCCTAGGTCGAATCCGGGCTCTCGCTACTTAGACCGGCCTAGGGATCGTCCTCACCGGGCTCTCGCAACTTAGTGAGGGGACCGAACCCACAACAAACTAACACCCACAAAAGAAAGGTAAGAAAAACAAGCATTCGTACATACTTAGTCATTCAAGCAATTCCACAAACATGTGATGTGCATCAAACAAGAGGAAACCCAAATCTTCCACCAACATCTCTAACAAACCCTTAATCACCCAATTAACACCCTAATCACCTTACTAACCCTAGCAAGAACACTACTCTAACATATCTAATCTAGAACTAACAAGAACAAGAGGAACAATCATAAGAAATAAAACAAACATAAACAAACTCAACCAAACTAACAAGAACAAGAACAAACAATGATAAAGATTCAAACTTGAATGAATAAAACAAGATTAAGAGTAGAAGAGAAGAGGATTATACCAAACTAGTGAAGGAGAAAGAACAAAACTTGCATTAATGAAGAAAACCCAAAACAAACATCCAAGGTTGTCAAGCTTAGAGAAGATCTTGAAGAATTCCCTTAATACAAGTACTAATCTAAGATTAACTACTAATTATCGACTAATCTACACTAATCTAATCTAATCTAACCTAAAGTAGTCTAGGGTTTAAGGTCTAATGAAGTGCATCACATGCTTTACATAACAAGGGAAGAGTATATATAGGGTTACAAATGAAAGGGAGAAGAAAAGAAAGTAAGGCGTGCAACAGCAGGCCCGTCCCGGCCGAGACGAGGTGGTCCCGGTTGGGACGAGGTCGGTCCCGGTCGGGACGCCACCATCCCGATCAGGATGGGCCCTGGTCAGTGGCTTCCTTGTTTGTGCACCTCATCCCGAACGGGATGAGCTTATCCCGAACGGGATGAGCGTTGTAGGCCTCCATTATGATCTTTTTGGTCCCTCCTTGGTTCTCATGGACTTCTCACCGATTCTCGTGTCTCGGGATCGGGTCTCGGAGGCTCGGGATTGGGTCCCAAGGTCTCGGGGTCGACTCCAAGGCATCGAGTCATCGTTCCTTAGTTTCGTTGGCTCCAAAATGTGTATGTATTGAGTCGGAATTGCTCCAACTCTTCCAAATCGGTCCCGGGAACCTGAAACGAACTAAAGGAAGCGTAAGAAGCCCCTAAACCGCTCCCAAGGAGCGATTCTACAAGGAAAATGGGACCAAAACACTACGAAATAGGCACTACAAATGACACTTATCATATGTGTGAGTAGTTATCCCCTAGGGTTAGTAGGGGGATTGGATGTGATTAGGGACGATTAGGGTGAGATGGGTGGTACTAGATGTTGTTTTTGTTGTTTCCCATTTACCTTGCACTCCACATGTTTGATGAAATGCTTGTGAGACTAGAGATGATCAATCCTTGTTTTTCTTGCCTCTTCTCTTGTATGTGTTTGTTTGGTTGGTTGGTTTGGTTCCCTCACTAGTAGCGAGAGCGTGGTGAGGAGACCCCTAGGCCGTTTAAGTAGCGAGAGCCCGATCGGAACCTAGGCTACGAAAGCATGCTAGTGCCCCCGTTTTTCCCCTTTTTATCTCCTTGACATCTATGAACCTGACCTGACCCTAGTTTCTTCTTATTGATTTATTTGTTTCCTTTTGTCATTAGTTACTTGTTTAGCCTTGTTAGTTCGTGTTTTAGACCTTAGCCTTCCTCTAGTTTAGCTTGTTTCGGACCTAGTCTTGGACCGTAGCCCATCTTAGTCCGACACCCCGTCCCTGTGGATTCGACCCGACTTGCCCTATCTACCCAGTTAGGAATAGTTGGTTTTACTTGTTTAGGATTGACGGCAAAATCCTCCCATCAATTGGCCAAACAAAATACCCTTTGCATTATGGGGATACAGAACTTCCTACCGAACTCCCACCGGAGCCACGCCTTACTACCTAACCTATTGCTCCGAAGCCATACAACCAATAGAATTAGAAACATCCTCGCTGAGGATACTAGCCGAAAGCGGCATTCCCAAAGAAGAGCGGAGCCAAAAAAATTATGATGAGTTAGTCCTCCTAGACGAGCGTAGAATACATACACTATCCAACGTGCAAGCCTAACAACAAAGAATACAACGAGCCTTTAACATACGAGTTAAGTCTCGAAACATACACGAGGGAAACCTCGTAGTCAAATCCATTAGAGCACCACTTCCCGTCGATCCTAGGGAAAAGTTCAAACCAAACTGGATAGGCCCCTACCTTGTAATAAGATACTCAAGGGAGGCGCCGTGATCATTACCGACCTATAGGGTCAAGAATTCTCAACCCCAACCAACATGGACCAGCTTAAACTCTATTATCCTTAGCCTCCTAAACAAACCTCATCCTGATCTCTAAGTCTGAATGAAAACCCATGCACAAACACTATAAAACACTTCACATCGATAATTGGCATGAAGAGTCTAAACCAAAATCACTCACATTTTTATGAACTATGAACATGGTTTGATTTCGTCTAAACACGGATACGTAGGCAACCCTCCCGCGGGTACAACCAAAAATTAACAAAATCGATTACTCGATTCATATGCAAATCGGAACCATCCCACGCTCCGATTAATGAGTGATTCCAATGACAAAGCAGAAACGACGAGCCGAGGACGGAATGAAAACCCGAAAGGGCGCTCTGGGTAGCATGAAGAATCGAGTTGCAGGTCATCGTAAAAAAAAAGACGATGCGAGAACGGAGTGAAAACCCGAAAGGGCGCTCCAGGGAAATGAAGAATCGAGTTGCGAGTCGTAAAAATAAGAGCAAAAAAAAAGAGACAAAATAAAAGGTGAGCCGAGGACGGGGTGAAAACCCGAAAGAGCGCTCCAGGCAAAATGAAGAATCAGTTGCGAGCCACTACAAAAAAAAATGAATTAAAAAAATGTGCTTCTCATTAATGCAAAATTGATTAAATAAAGCCTTTGTCGAGGCCCTTTCACATCGAACGTCTATTACCCGAATACTTCGAAAACAGGACGTGTCAAATAAAACCCCACAAAAAACTAGTACTAATACGCCTTATAATATCAATTAATACAAAATAGTACTATTGGCTGGGCTCTACCGGTCCAACTCTTCTTTTCTCTTACCATTCAGGTGTGCTTCTCCAGGTCTCTCACTATAGACCCTCTGATCACAAACTTTCACCCTCCTAGCCTTCTGCGAGCCCATCCAGTCCCATTTCCCCTCTTCACTCACGTTTTCAATATGGGTCTTGTCAGCCTTGGCCCTTTTAGATGAATTGACGAAACTAGGATCGGTAACATTGTCTTTGATTGAGCGATTAGTGGCATCAACTCGAGTAGCCTCCTTATTCTGTAGCACTAGGGTCTTCCCGACCTTTAACTTGTCCCGCTCTGAAGGATACTCATAACTTCTCGCCGAGAATGAGTAGAAATTGTCGGTCGAACATTTTCTACAAGAACAGGATGCATAATCCCCCGTCTTCAAGACATTTTGAACTCCCTAAAAGAATTTTCCTTCCACGGATGAAAGCTGGTAACGTTTAGTAATAGCCTTTGATACGACTTGCCTCACACCCATCTGACGCATTAACCTGTTCGGGTAAATATAAACACACCCGCTTAAAGACAATAGTTGCATAGTACGAGCCTGTGATGAGGACGGGAACCCGATTTACCCTCCGATATGCCACCACGGGATTGTCCACCCAATAGTGACCCCTTCATTAGCCTGCAAGTGGGTAAGCCATCCCTCTTCAGTATAGCCGTCATTCCATGGTTGTGCCATCTTTCAACCGGCGAAACCTTTATAGCTATAACCCTTAATAAACTGAGGAGGCTCGATTAAGCCCAGCCTCTCTTGTAGCCAAACCTGCACAATCACAACATGGTGTCAAATTTTCGAACTAAGGCAAGTTTCGAACAAGGAAGGTAGTATCCCGACGTAACTGCAAAATGATCTTAGAACAGGGGCAGACCTAGCCTTAGGCTACTCGGGCTAATTAAAGCCCAAGTAGAAATCAGGCTAAATAAAAATTGGTGCAATCAAATACAGAGTATGGTGTGTAGCGCAGTTGGTGGAAGGCTCAAATATTTGGTCTTGTGGACTGAATGTCAGGGGTTCGACACCCTTATAGCTATTTTTATTTTATTTCTTTTGTAGGCAAGAACTAATTTATGTTTCCTATTGTTAGTACTTACTCCGTAGTAGTTAGTGCACTCCTCATTTTATCGACTCACAATTTTCCATTTTCATCTCTCCTAATCCACATTATTTGTTTAAAATATGGATGTTTACGATGATGACATAGATATATCAAAGCCAACTAATTATCGAACTCGAGGGTGCAAAATTTGATGATTGAATAATTATCGAATCCGAGGGTGCAAAATTCGATAATTGTAGAAAAAGTTCTCTAAACATTTTTATGTGCTTCTCTGTGTATGACATGCCTCATCATACTAGATTAACCTACTTATCCATGAAATCGATAAGTATGTCGATGTTATGGATTGTTTTTTTTCCCGATAATAAGGCGTCTTTTAATACAGCCCCAGTAACAATTCATTCCTTGGTCCGCTCCTGTCCTAGAACCCCGAAAAGGAGAACGATGTATCCGTGCACAAGTGTCAAGAGTCATGATAAGATCACCCAAAATAAGCCAAGAGGGCGATCGCCATGGTCCATACCCATTACAATATCCAAAACCCGAGGATTACACCAACCTTCATGCACCGAGGCATCCTCAAACAGATAATAACATGCGACCGCAATACTGAGAGTCCGCTTACGGGCTAAGAGCGAAATATCACGAGAGTCCTTCCCTGAAAACACCTCAACGAGTAACGTTAAGTTAATACCACCTTCCCCGAAGAAAACATTAGCCTCCTCCAACAAAGGGATGTCCAAAAAATGACGAAATTGCTCCACGGGAACATCTCCCTCAATAGGTATAAAAGGAAGAACCGAGTGCCACCCTCCTATAGCATCTAGCTCCTTAGGAAGAGGACAAACATCACCCTTCGGGAAAGCAAAAATGTGGTTCTTAGCATCCCAAAAACGGGAACATGCCAATAAAAAGTCATCGTGCACTTTAACCTGCTTTGGCATGGTAATAACAGACATACCATCACCTAGCAAAACCTTGGGATCAACCTTCTTAAGACAACCCATCCACCCGGTCAAAACATTCCTATGGACATGACATAGGTCCACCCCGATGCGGCCACGCGCGGGTTTGGGCGGCGAAATGTTTCCCATGTGGGATAGTTCTCTAGTTGAAATTTAAATCGAAGTTTGGAGTCGCCACCGAACTTTGTGGGAGTTCGGGCCCATTCGAACCCACTCTATACTTGGGTGGATCATGCACAAAGCACGGCCAACTTTGATACTAGAGCTTTTGGGTTCATCCTTTTGCATAACGATACCGATGCCGAGTTATCAGGTATCGTGTATCGAATGACTCGTGCGCCAAAGGTTTCGGGCATCCGAAAACCGAGGTTCTGAGTAAGGGGTGAGGGTACGTGTTGGGAAGCTCACAAAGGACACCCAACCTCGCCCGCACATAGTGGCCTTTACTAAGATATCGATCGGTTTTTTAATACGCACGCTAGTAATTGGATAAAATGAAATGCAAACAACGTTTTAGCTAAATATGTGAAATATGTTTGAACTACGTCATTTTAGTGCATCTTAGATTATTGTCGAAGTTGAATTTAAGATGCGATGTTCATTTATGGCAATAAATGACGAACATCAAAAATAAAGCTTGTAAATAAATTAAAAATTACACGGGCGGGATACAACCCGGAATTCACAATACAACAAGCAATATTATGATAATCGAATTAGAAACGGTAAACACAAATGATAAACGGACTCATAAATGAATCTTAGATTGAAAACCGTAAACCGGATAGCTGGACAGACCCTAATAAATTACGTATTTTGTTACGTATTAACAAGAGGACGGAGGCTGGAATGTGCAGAAGCCTGCAGTCTGGAACTCAGGCGCCTGAGGCCGGGCGTCTGGGCAGGTTGGTTTCGGGACCGAAGCGTGATGCTATCTTGACCCCGAAGCCTTGATGTCTCGTCCGATTCCTCATGGAGAAGGTTGGCTGTCTCGATACATCATGTACCAAAATCGACTACGAAGTCGTCGTACAAAATGTATGTAATGAGGCATTCGCTCGAAGTCGTAAAAAAAGCAAAATAAATGTGAAATGTAGATTTGAAAAGGGAAACGTGTGATTGATTAACGTGCGTCGACTTAATGTCGCAAGTATTGTTCCCTAGGCGAAATGTGTATCGTTGTGGACTTCGTCGGAAATCTACGATGTCTCATTTTACCATGATTGGGTACTTGTCTCTAATTGATCCGATTTTATGATAAACCAATTATATCGACTTGGTACGAATATCAGAGCCCTTCGTATCGCGATGTCATTATCGGGTCGCGTGGACCATGCGACTCTCGGATTGACGTCATAGGGTTTCGTACCATTTCAATTATCGACGGTTCTTTTACGCGTGACATTTGACTACGGAGTCAATATCGGGCGCTTAGAGTGATATTCGAAAATGATGTAGGATACACTCGATAATCGAACAACTGCGATCCCGTCTCTACCCGTAGGGTCAGGCGCACGCCATGAGGCGCCCTGAACCTTAGGCGCTTGGGGCGGCGCACCTCAAAATATGGGCGCCACCTCCGTTGCGTCCTATTTGGACTTTGGGTAATGTTTGATTATCGAATGTGTTCGACTTGATTTTGAAAGTAGTTTTGTATTATCGTAATATACATGGTATTTATATAAGATGGAAATGCAAATGATGATAAAATAAATATTAGATGGTTAACGGTGTTAGTACAAAAAAACGTTTTAAAGGGTTGATTCGCCTTAAACAACCAAAAATGCGGGGTGACGGGATAAGCGACCGGCAACGCGAGTGCGATACTCTTGTATTCGTGTTTCCTTATCCTATCATTCTTTGTTTTTGATACTTAAAAGGACGAATATTTTAAATTCAAATTAGTAGCTAGCGTTACGATAAAGTAATATTAGCCTTACGATAAAATAAAAGTTGGTTAACGAAATTAAAAGAAGAAGAGATTAAGAAAAAGACGGGGTTTGTTTACACCCTCAACCTACATGCTAAAAAACTCAGAATATGGGCTCGTCTAGTGGCGGCGTAGGGACAGGAGCATCGAGAATGTAGGTGATTTAAGGTGTGTTTAGGGGTGGGAAAGGCTCTCGGTTTTCAGAAAAGAGTTTCGAGAAAATGACGTTGTTCTTCCTCGACGTTGGACGAGAGGATGTATTTATAAGGTTTTGCGAAAATGCTTCGGCTCAAGACTCGGACTTCTGGTGGGAGGCGGTTCAAGACTTGGGCGCCCCAGCTGAGGCGGCTCAGTTCTGGGATGCCTGGTTGCGATTAGTCGAATTCGCGTATATTAGAAGTTGCTAAAAATATGGATTAAAATCCGTGTTAAATGTGGTATGATTTGATGCGATTTTGACTTGGTTGATTCATGTATTTGGACGCCATTATGGCTCTTTTGGTTTTCGGGTTTCGACTTTGACCGGTTTCGGCTCGGTCCCAAAAGACGGTTTTGCCCCCGGTGGTGGTTTTGGCTCAAAATAGTTTTATTTTATTGGAAACGACCCATTGAGTCTGGATTTGAGGTCACTTTTGAGAGATTTGTACTCTGCTAAGTGCCCACGTCGGATACTATTGATTCCGAGACCGTATTCGAGCGTATTAAAGCATGTTTACGTCCGATCATCATCGGGTGTTTTGTTGGAGACTGCTATAGACACAAGCAGTCAAAATGCGGGAGTCTACAGAGCCCCCACGTTGACCGAGGCTTGGACAAGGCAAAATTCAGAGTAGCTACCAGGCCAATCGAGGATTACGACCTGGCAGCCTTCCGGTCGGGTCGTTTATAGTCCATTAGACTCGCGTAAAGAGCTTGCCAACCATAAGGTAGAAATCATACCTGTCCTGGTGATGATGGCTCCGTGGAGAGTTGTACTTGCCTACGAAGTTCTGGGTGTACCTGTATGCAGACACATCACATCTTGGATGTAGCATTCTAGGAGAAACACTGCCTTGGTTCTCCCACTAGGGAGTAAAGAAGCTGTGGGGGGACTTGCTTCTTAAGTCTTGGGTGTACTTGTATGCGATCACATAATAATTTGCATGTAGCATTTAGGTGAGACATCGACTCGGTTCTGCTGGGGAGTAAAAAGATTTTGAATTTTTGAAAATTTTGGAAATTTATTAAGGACGAACGCTCGAGATGACTTGATTCCTATATTGGGCTTAAAGAAGCTGCATACTCAGGCGCGCAAGCTGAGGCGGTCGAAGGATTAGGCGTGGGTTCCCATGCGCCTTAGTATTCGGGCGCCCGGGCCCAGGCGGCCCAACTTTTGGATTTCGCTCTTTCGCGCTTGATGGGAAGATTTTTGCCGTCAATCCTACCAAACAAATAAAACCAACTATTCCTAACTGGGTAGATAGGGCAAGTCGGGTCGAATCCACAGGGACGGGGTGTCGGACTAAGGTGGGCTATGGTCCAAGACTAGGTCCGAGACAAGCTATACTAGGGTGATGGCTATTGACTAAACTAGGTCTAAAACACGAACTAACAAGGCTAAACAAGTAACTAATGACAAAAGGAAACAAATAAATCAATAAGAAGGAAAACTAGGGCTAGGTCTGGTTCATGGGTGTCAAGGAGACCAAAAGAGAAAAAACGGGGTTACTAGCATGCTTTCGCAGCCTAGGTTCCGATCGGGCTCTCGCTACTTAAACGGCCTAGGGGTCATCCTCACCACGCTCTCGCTACTAATGAGGGAACCAAACCAACTAACCAAACACACACATACAAGAGAAGACGCAAGAAAAACAAGGATTGATCATCTCTAGTCTCACAAGCATTTCATCAAACATGTGGAGTGCAAGGTAAATGGAAAACAACAAAAACAACATCTAGTACCACCCATCTCACCCTAATCGTCCCTAATCACATCCAATCCCCCTACTAACCATAGGGGATAACTACTCACACATAATCAAACTAAAACTAACAAGAGAAACAAACACAAGAACAACCCCATTCATTATGAAGAACAAATAAGGATGAACAACAAACAATAACAAAGATGAAAACTTGATTAAATATGAAAGATTAAAGGAAAAGAGATAACAAAGATTATACCAAACTAGATGAATGGAAAAGATGAACACTTGTATAGAAGAAGACCTAAAACATCCACCAATGTTGTCAAGATTGGTAGAATCTCCAAGAATTCCAATATTACAAGAGTAATCTAACTAGATTAAACTAAGATTAAGGAGTAATTAAATAGGGATTAAGCTAATCTACACTAATCTAACCTAAAAGTAGTCTAGGGTTTCATAAGATAGTGTAAAAATACAAGAGGGGGGGGGGGGGGAGGTATTTATAGGGTTACAAGAGTAGAGGAATGAAAGGAAGCGAAACAGCCTGAACTGGGCCCTTCCCGGCCGAGAAGGAGGTCATCCCGACCGGGAAGAGTTGGTCCCGACCGGGAAGGTCATGATCCCGGCCGGGATCAAGCTCCAGTGGCCGTCTTCTTTTGCTTCTTCATCCCGGTCGAGATGGGGTCCTTCCCGACCGGGATGGGTCTTGTAGGCTTCAAATATGATCCCATAGGTCCCTCCTTGCTCTTGTTAGGCTTCTCATCGATTCTCGGTATTCGGGAATGGGTCTCGAGGGCTCAGGAATGGGTCTCGAAGTCTCGGGATTGAGTATAGGCAACCGAGTGATCATCGCTTCTCATCGTTGGCTCCAAATGCGTCGGAAACGAGTCTTAATCGTTCCCCTTCTCTATGATAGGCCGTTGGAACCTAAAACAAGCTAGAAGAAGCGTAAGTAGCCTCGAAAATCGCTCCAAAGAGCGATTTCACAAGAGAAACCGGGACAAAACACAACAAATAAGCACTACAAAACACACTTATCAGCGATGCAGCACGGGCTTCGAGGCGTGCTGGTGGGTTTTGCGCTATATATGCGACCCCTAGCTTCGACTTTTCATCATCATTCACTCCCCTTCTCAAAAATTCTTGTTTCTTCTTCTTAAGAATTTAGTTATGGGTATTGAGCTTGATAAGTGTAGTTTGTAGTGCCTATTTTGCTATGTTTTGGTCCCATTTCCTTGTGGAATCGCTCCTTGGGAGCGATTCATGGGCTTCTTATGCTTCCTTTAGTCCGTTTCAGGTTCCCGAGACCGATTTGAAAGAGTTGGAGTGATTCCGACTCAATACATACACATTTTGGAGCCAACGAGATAAAGGAACGATGACTCGAGGCCTTGGAATCAACCCCGAGACCTTGGGATCCAATCCCGAGCCTCCGAGACCCGATCCCGAGTCCCGAGAATCGATGGGAAGCCCATGAGATACAAGGAGGAACCCTAGAGCTCTTATTGGAGGCATACAAGACCCTTCCCGAGCGGGATAGTGGCCTTCTCGATCGGGAAGGGGTGCACGATTAGGAGCGCCACTGTGGGTCCGTCCCGGTCGGGTTGAACCCTTCCCGATCGGGAATGACAGAGCCGTCCCGATCGGGATGATCCGTCCCGGTCGGGATGGGCTACAGCTCACCCGCATTCACTACTACAAATTCCTTAGTTTTGCGACGCTTTTTAGGTTATTTATGTCACTTAAAAGCGTCGGCAATTTTTTTCTCGACGCCTTACTAAAGCGTGGTCTTTTTGGGCGTCAGGATTTTTCGTCGCTTTTCGTTGTCAGGGTTGGCGTCACTTGTAGGCGTCAAGATTTTTAACGCTTTAGTGCGTCAATTTCTTGTTATTTTGCGACGCTTTAGTGCGTTAGAGTTTCATACCTGCCACGCTTTTTTACCCCTCAATATTTTTGTCCTTTTTGTATTCTGGATGCTAGTTCACATCATAAAGAGAATATAAATAGAACAAAACTTGACAAATATATATATGACGATACAAAATTTTATTGCATAAAATTGCAATATTTCAAGTTAAATACAATACTAAAGTAAAACTATTCATCCGAACAAGAGAAATTGGAAAAAAAATCTCCTACTAATGTTTTCACGCCAATATAAAAAGTCTCGAATTGTATTAAATCATAGCTAGATCGAGAGTGCCTCTAATCATCCCCCAACACTGATTGCAAGAATTTCTCCTTCCGTCCGATGCACCGCAAAGAGAATTTTTGGAATCTGATTACACACATGAGATAGAAACATTAGGTGGAAGTAGGAAAATAATATGAAGTACATCGAAATAAGATATTAAACACAAACCACCGTACCACATGCATATTTAGCTAAAGTAGCGGATATGTGACTGCACTTTGAGGCTTATCGTTAAACTTAGTAAAGTAGAGGCGTTTCTAGATAACCCAAAATTTGTATGAAGAATTGCATTGAATAAGAAAAGGCTTAAAATAATGATAAGAGAAGATACGAAAGGTATCATGGCTAAAGTCTATAATAAACCGAAAGGCGGATCTTAAGAGTTGAGAAAACATTTGATCAAAAGTTATATACATACTGTGTACAAATTACAAATACATATTGTATCATCAAATTTCACAAAGCCATAAAATAACATTATAATAGAAGTTTGACCATCAAATAACTCTAATGATGTCTACAATCGATTTTCAGAAGAAAAGAAAATCGCACCATGAGTGACGGACCTGATCAACTTTGACGAGAGTTTACGCAGTTCTGAGAGGACGGGTTATATATAGTAGTTTCTTTGACATTGACTACTGACGTTCTGAAGAACACAAGATTTTATCAAAGATTTTTCATAAGAATGGTATAATAAACTTGAAATGTCCATTAACAGGGGACACTTACATGATATAGAATTATAGATCATCTAAAATTAAGCCCATACATATATTTTCGTCAGTTATCTAGTATATAACTGCGTTTCCTACCATATAACCCTCTAAATTGACAACAACCAGACAGTAATTTTGTGTTGAAAACAGTCTTTTACTAGAGGTGTACATACCTTCAGGTTGTGACAGACTTTAGACCACCATTATCAAGTCCTGCAATATTAGAATCACCTGGATATCATTCACTTGGAAATGACATGTCAAATAATCATTCTAACAAGTTTACCAGGTCTAACTTACAAGATTAATCTGAAAAAGTCCTGGATTGTAAATAAATCATCAAAAGAATTACCTTTTACAACTGATGTAGCAAGGGTTGACACATGTTCTGGCATACGACTCCCGTGCTATGAAAAAAGACACTCAAACACTATCAAATCTCAATAGTGGGGAAAAAACACACTCGGAACACTGTCAAAGGTCAGTACTACAACAAAAAAAATACAATCAAAACACTATCAAATATCAGTTATGCAGTGAAAAAAGCACTCATAAAGTTGGAACACTGTCAAATCTCAGTAGTTCAGAGAAAAATAGACAGTCGAAACATTTAAAATCTCAGTAGCGTGGCGAAAAATAGTAAAACAGAACCTTGAGTAAGAAAGGTGAGTATCAGCAGTAGTCTTCACCAGATTAACTTGTAATATTGTAATCACTTGTGTTTTTTGAGTATGATATCCGACACCAGATGGAGAATCCAAGTAAATAATGTTGAAAACCTGAAAAAGTTGTTAAAACCTAAAACACATTAACCTTAAATATGATTAATTAATGTGAAACAAAAACATATAATTGAGGAGAAAAATTCTCAAAAGTCATATTTGTTTTATAATTATTATAACTACTTGTTGATAGAAAAAGATGTCAATTCAATGATGAAACAAGTAAAAAAAAAATTACTTTATCTTGGTTTGGTACATGCATTAGAAACTCCATAATAAGACTTAAATTCCATTAATAGCAATTTTAACTCCTTAAAAATGATTAGGTGCCTTTGTAGAAATGTATAACATTCATTGGGATTTCTAAAACTACATTTTGGATTAGAATCTCTGCCATAGAGTCACACAGGGAACACCAATAAAATGACAACAATGGTAAGTTGGTTATAACTTATAAGGATATTGCCAAGAACAATTCACAGATACTGAAAAATCATCCAGTAGTAGGTGTTATACAATGAAATCAATTGAACATACGACTCTCAATCCCATGGTACTTGGTTGTAATAATCTCTTTATTCTCAAGGGCACTCTTAAAATCTTATTAATACACAACACTTGTACCAGGCTCCCTTTATAATTGTTCATCAACTTTTCCATAAATAAGACCCGTCAATTGTAGAAACAGAATCATTCAGACATAACTGTATAATACTTCAGCACTCACAAAGATCAAGAAATATGCTTCTTACTAATAACGCAACTATGAGAACAATATATGTCAAGCAAATGAGTCACAGAAAAGAGTTTCAACAACAATCATAATCGTATAACCAACAAACAGATTAAGAATATTTAATCGAATTAAAAATAGGTTAAGAATTTAGGAAAAACTATACCCCAAATCCTAAAGAGCGCTCAACTTTTTAATCTCGAAACTCTTTTCGATTTCCCCTATTTGACTGGAAAAAAACGAAAAACCCTAGCAACAAGATTGAAACCAAGCGATGAATGACCTGATGAACCCTAAAGTAAATTAAGCAAAAACGAAACACTAAATTTATAACCCACCTTAAACCAAATTAAACAAATTTCAGACAAATGGAAGGTATTAGATCGAAAAAACATACATAAGAGTAGTGTTGGACATGAAATTCATCCGAGATGGTGTCTAGGATGACGTCCTTTCTTGTGGTCTTGGTTGGTATTCTTTTCATCGTCGTCACGACTCATGAGCATGTGGCAGTGGTGATTATTAGCATGGAGAGAGCGGCAAGCCTGCAATCTGTTTTTCTAAAGGAAGAGGGTGAACGATGAATATATGATTTAGGTTTGTGGGTTTACTTTTTAGGGAAATGAGAATACCGCCTAAACAAATTTTCACTTTTTCTAAACCAAAAGTTTTGAGTTTTCATGATACGCGCTCATCTAATCTAAAATACAATGAAAATTGGTAAAAATATGTTAAAATAGGAAAGAAGGGAGATAATGAGGCTGACACTTATAAAAGCGTCAATAGGAAAGCGTCATAAAAGTAGGGGAATTGTAGTAGTGATTGTTTCCTTTCTTCTCCTTTCTACTTGTAACCCTATATATACTCCCTTCTTGTATTGTTAAGACATATTATTATACCCTAGACTAATTTAAGCCTCCATTAGACTTTCAAAACCCTAGATTAGTGTTCTCATATTAGCTTTAATCTTCGTTTAATTATTAGTTAATCTTTGTAATTAGTTCTTGTATTAAGAAGTTCTTGAAGATTGTTCCAAGATTGACAACCTTGGGATTCTATTTGGGTTCTTATTTATACAAGATTGCATCTTTTCATCTCCATAGGGTTGGTATAATCATCTCTACGCTTAATCTTGTTTATTTAGTCTTGTTTGAATCTTTTCATATTGTTATTGTTATTGTTCTTGTTAATGATAATGGATGGTTGTTTTGTGAGTTTGTTTTCTCTTATGATTGTTAGTTTGATCATGATAATGAGTGAGTAGTGATCTTGTGGGGTTAGTAGGGGGATTAGGGGTAGATTATGGATGATTAGGGTTGATTAAGGGGAAAAGGTTACATCTTTGTTGTTAGTCACATTGTGGGCACTCTATGTGTTTGTTGATATGCTTGTGTGAGTTGTAGTGGCCATGCTTCCCATACTTGTGCTCATCTTCTCATTGATTGCTTATTTTGTGGAAATGTCGAGAATAGTTTAGTCGCGAGAGCGCGGACTAGGGTCTAAGTTGCGAGAGCCCGGACCCACCTTGGCATCGGTCTAAGTTGCGAGAGCCCGGACCGACCCTAGCAATTAGGAGACACCTATACCCTTGATCATCCCAATTACCCTTCTACTCCTATGAACCCGACCTACCCCACTTTCTTCCATATTTGAGTTCATCTCCTTAGTTAGCCATCGTTCTTCTAGTTTATTTATTAGTTCATCATTAGCTTAGTCATAACTTCTCCTCCACCATAGTTTTCCATTTATCGTTTCTTTGTGTTTGTTTGGTAATCTAGTCTCGTTCTAGGCCGACCTAGTCTAAACCTTGATATACCGTCCTCGTGGATACGATCCCGACTTACCCTAGCTACCCACTAGGTGTAATCGGTAGTTTATTGACGGTTAGGGACGCGACGAACCCCTACCATCAATTTGGTGCCGTTTCCGGGGACGGTGCATTGTTTAGACTTGGTTTGCTTATTTCTAGACTTAGTTACCCTTCTTTGTGTTCTCCCTTCTTCTCTTGTGAATATTTTTCTAGTTTTTCTTCTCCTTTTAGCTTTCTTTTCTCTTTGTCTTTAGTTGTGCTTGTTCATTGTCGTTACCTAGTGCCCACAAAGCACTAGGTGTTCTCACATTTGTTCTAGTGTGTAGTGTATGCTTAGGAGGGGAGGCGACTTCTATCTCTTTAATCCAGAGCCGGAGAGACTCTTTCGAGCCTTTTGCCAACGGACGATTAATCGAGTTAGGATCTCTCAACCAAGTGCAAGCAATACTCATCAAGGGCAAGCTCAAGGAGCCGACTTTAGCGAGTCACCTTGAGAGACGGCCGGAGGGACCTTCATCAATCCCTTCGGTAACTCTTCTTCTCCTAGTTCCCCCTCTTCATCTACATCAACACCGTCTACACCACCATCTTCTCCCTTATATCCAATCATGCCTAAGTTTTCTTCTCACTCAACCTTCACGGAAGACGTTTTGCCGGGTCCATCCACTTTACCGGAGGCATATACCGGGAATTTTGTGGCGAAAACGCAATTTATCCAATTGGTCGAGAGAAGTCAATTTAGTGGGTTACCAATCAAAGATCCTCATCAACACATGGAAACCTTTTCGGATTATTGTGACGCTATTTCGCAACCGGGAATAACTCAAGACCAAATCCGGTGGGTATTATTTCCTTTCTCTCTTATTGGTAAAGCGAAGCAATGGTTCAAGGGGTTGGACAAAGCAAGACTTGGCATTGACACTTGGAAGAAGCTAGCTTTAGCCTTCTACCAACAATTCTATCCCCCGGAGAAGACAAATCTATTGAGAGCCTCTATCACGTGTTTCCAACAACGTGATGATGAAAGCCTCTATGAATCGTGGGAAAGATTCAAAGCCTTGATCCGTTCTTGTCCACACCATGGCTTATCACAATGGTTCCTCGTACAACAATTTTGGAACGGGTTATATGAAGACTCAAGGGCCATACTCAACATGGGATCTAACGGTAGGTTTACCGAAGTGGAGGATGACCAAACTTGGTCAAGGATTGAAGAGATGGCGGTGCATAATTCACAATACTCAAGGCCTAGGAAGGCAAATCGGGGAGGTAGGCATGAGGTTGATGCCATTACACAATTGAGCATTGATCTTGGGACTCAACTAAGAACTCACATGGAGACCATTGACAAGAAGCTCCAAAGCCACCTCAACCAAGTTCAAAGCTCTAGTTCCTCCAACCAACACTCGATCCATGATGTTAATGCTTTGGAGTTTGCACCTCCTTTGCCTTATTTTGGGATGTGTGATACTTGTGGAATCGTTGGTCATGATCTTATGCATTGTAGAGGAAGTATTGAGCAAGTGAACGCCTTTCAAGCGTTCAAGCAAGGTGCCTCCTACTCTAATCAATACCAAGCTTCCAATCAAGTCCCTCAACAACAAGCACTTCAACATCAACAACAACATCGTCCCTATGTTCCACCTCCCTTACGGGACAACAATGAAGGTTACCAAGGTTATGTGGGTAACCAAAGACCCTTCAACAACTTCAAGCAAAATAACCAAGGTACCTTCCACAACAACAAGCAAGGTTTCCAACAAGGGAACTTCAATCATGGTGGTTTCCAAGGAAACCAGAATTTCCAAGGAAACCGAAACTTTCAAGGAACACAAAACCACAACCAAGGCCTTAATCAAGGCAATTCTCATGGGTTCCAAGGGAACCATCAACAACAACAAGCAACTCAAGGCAATCAACAACAGAGCAAGCCTAGGAGCCGGTCTCCTATTCATGACTATGGTACTCCATTAGCCCTCTCCAATACTCCGCACAATCCATCATCCCCACCACGGGATTTCGACATACAAAAGCAAATGATGGATATGCAAAGGAATACTCAAGAAATGCAAAAGAGTCAATTGGAGGCACAAATGTCACAACAAGAAATCATTGCTCAAATTCTAATGGATAACAAGGAAATGAAAACTCACATGAAGATGATTGAGAATCAAGTATCTCAACTTGCATCGGGAAGTTCTTCAAGACAAAGGGGGCAACTACCTTCTCAAGGTGAAACTCCAAATTTTGAGCATGTCAACGCCATCACCTTAAGGAGCGGTGCCACCTATAATCCTCCCGTGTTTCTTAGTGAGCAACAAGCAATGAAGGAAGTTGTGTCTCTAATTCAAGAAGATTCAAGCTCGGAAAATCCAATGGAGGAGCAAGTTCTTTGGGAAATTGAAAAACCCCAAGAAGACAACCCTCCCCCACTTCAAGAGAAAGACAAGGGTAAAAGGAAGGTGTCATTTGAGGAATCCACCCCTATTGAGCAAAACAAGTACCAAATCAAGTTGCCTTTCCCATCAAGGCAAATGAAGACTAGGGTGGACACTCAATACGACAAGTTCCTTAGTATTGTGAAGAAATTGGATGTTAGTGTCCCGTTTACCGAGTTACTTACCCAAATCCCGGCATATGGTAAATTCATGAAAGAAATCTTGGCTAGGAAGAGGTCCATCGACAAGGAAGAGACGGTAGCGTTCACGAGGGTAGTGAGCGAGCTTATTCAAGGTTCCACGCTTCCGAAGCTGAAGGACCCGGGTAGTTTCTCGATCCCTTGCACCATAGGCAATTTCATGATCAAGAATGCATTATGTGACTTGGGCGCGAGTGTGAGCATCATTCCCTACTCTATTTGTTGCCGACTCGGGGATGAAGGGGTTGAAATGTACATCCATTACACTCCAAATGGCCGAAAAATCTTTCAATCGACCATTAGGGATGCTAGAGGATGTGCCGGTAAGAATTGGGAAGTTCTTCATTCCGGTCGACTTCATTGTGGTTGACATGCCGGAAGATGCTAACACTCCCATCATCCTTGGACACCCATTTTTACACACCGCCGGTGCCATGATCGATGTGAAGAAGGGTAGGATTACTTTTCAACTAGGCGACGAGGAGTTAGTGTTCGACCTTCAAGGCAACACTTCGCCTATGACCGAGACATGTAATATGATCCATGCTACGGAAGACATCGATCGAGGGGAAGGATCGGGACAAAGCTTGAAGAAGTACTCTTATGTACTTGAGGATGATGACTCCGATTTGGAGGAGGATGAGAGCCCATATCATGGGTTGGATGACAAGTGCAATGACAAGGAAGAAGATGAGCCTCCCTTGGGGCCACATGAGGATCGTTGGACGTTTGGGTATATCCCGAAGGATCGCAAGTACAAGCTCAAGCCATTGAACTTTGTAGATCGGGATGCCCCGGGAACGTCGAGGCAAGGCCATGAAGAGCCTTGGGATGTGGTTGGTTATATGACATGCTTGATTGAAGACTTTGCTAGGGCCTTCGACTTGTTCTTAAGTGCCCTTGATGAAGATGGAACTAGTTATGGTTGTTGAAAAAGGATGAAGATTGCACCACCTTGGTTTGACGGAGTTCCACAAGAATCGTCTCATTGTACATATCTCTTTCTTGTAGTTAGTTTGAATTTTGTGATATTCTTGTTATTTGGATTGATTGATGAGCGTTGTGAGGGAGAGAATTTGATGTGTATAAGAGCTTTGTTGATAGGTGAAGTGCATGTGATTCCTAGAAAGGAATGGTTGAGGATGGAGTTTGGTTTGCGAGCGAGGAAGTCGGTTTTTGAAGCTTATGATAAGCTTTTGGGTTTGGGGAAGGCCAAGGAGACTCATCCCGACCGGGAAGGATGAGGAATCCCGACCGGGAAGGAGCCATCCCGATCGGGATGAAGGTGCATAAAATCGGACTCACTGGAGTGCGTTCCCGACCGGACGAGAGCTTCCCGATCGGGAAGGGTTTATCAACCCGATCGGGACCATCCATCCCGACCGGGATGGTCCCCTTTCTCCCTTTTGAGCCTTTTCTTAGGCGTTTGACTCCACCCATCCATTATACCCCCTCCCAACCTCCCTACTCCTCCTTACTCCTATCATATCACCCGTACACCTCACCTTACACCGAAATCCACATAAATATTCATCCCCTCGCACCATTACTACCCCGACCGTGAGTCCTTCTTGAGTGTGAAGCGAGATGACAACCGAGAAGACAAGCGACGAGCCTCTAATGATCATCGAGGCGATGGAGTAAGTGAGTTACTAGCCGCTCGGTTTGGGTAACTATCCTTACTTTTCCGTCTTTTTATCGCTTGTTTTTCACTGTTTGCCCCCTTCCCTTGAGTCATGGTATCTAGTGGCCTTCGAGGCCATAGTATGGTTGCTCCCGACTCCCGATGACGTGATTACGTCGAGAGTCAATCGATTAATCCAAATTTACAAGATTTTCACCCCTTTTTAGGAGTTAGTCGGATTTGGACGGAATCCGGGCTAGGTGACTTGATTACACCTAGCCCTCCCCTCCCATTTCCTTTTATTTCTTTCTTTTTATTTTTCTTCCCACTTCCATATCTTTTCTCGTCTCGGCCCATGGTGACTTGACTACACCCCGGCCGGACACCTTATACCGTTTTCTTCACCTTATTCTTTGATTTTCAGCCTTATTTTCGTAGTTTCTTTTCCTTTTCTTTTGTCTCTCCGCACACTACGATTAAGCATATGAGGACATTGCTCGGTTTAAGTGTGGGGGAGCGATATTCTATCGTAGTTAGTTTTATTTTTCCCTTTTTTCGAAAAATCTCTGAAAAATCCCTAAAAATTTGAAAAATTTTCACAAAAAAAATCAAAAAGATTTTCTTTTTGTGTCTTTTTCTTTTGTGTCGTTGTATCGTATGTTTGTTTTGTATTGTGTGTGTGTTTTGCCTCCCTTTTCCTTTTAGGTTGCTTAATCACCATTGTTTGGAAGGCTTTGAAGACATCTGGTAACATCTTCCAACCCTCTTTCCCTCTTTATTCCTTCTGGTGTTTGGAGAAAGTTGTGTTGAGGTGTGCTCGGGTGGAGCTTGTACACACTTGTGGTTGATTGGGTGATATATTTGGAAGTGAAGGGTGGTGTTTGTTTGTTCATGTTTTGTTTTGTTGCTTTTGCTTCTTTTTCTTTCTTTCGTTTTCGTCGTATCTTTGTTTTATGTTGTGTTGTGTGTCTTGTGTAAATGGTTTTCGAAAACCCGGTTTAGAGGCTAGAGTGTGAGTGTTTAATTTCCCTTTCTAGTAGTGTAAATCGAGTCTTGGACTTTAACCTAGTAGAATGACCCTAAATCAATGATTTTGTTGGTCCTTTACCTTGAGTCCACCTAGCTTACTAGGAATTTACCGCGGGATTTGCACCTTTGACCATTATGACCACCCACGGTGTGAAAAGGCCTTGGTTACCGAGTCTCGTCCCTTAGGTGACCGTGTTTAGGATCGTTTGATTAGTCCAAGTTCTCCCCTTTTTTGTGAGTATGAAGGGAAAGACGTCATCCCAACATACCCATTTCCCTACCTCCTACACATACCCGCACAATAAATTGCAATTTGTTGATTCTCTCTTTCTTAATTGTCAAGAAATGCCAAAAAGCTAAATCTTGCCAAAAAAGGGCAAAGAAAAGAAAAGAAAGAAAAAAATGAAAGAAAGAAAAGAATGAAGAAAAAGAAAAGGGCACAAAAGCCAAAAAGAAAATAGAAAAGAAGAAAAAGAATTGGCATGACAACAAACAAATCAAAATGTCGAAAAGAAAGAAAATGCCAAAAGAAAACCCGTCTCACAAAAAGAAATCCCCACAAAAATAAGCCTTTTCCCGACTTTTGCCGTGAAGAGCCTACCAAAGGACCGAGTCCCGAGGAAGGATGATAGCGGCATAAGTCGGTCTTCCCTCATTTTGCATGTTTTCCACCTTTTTACTTGGACTAGTTAGGCGGTTTTGGACACGGGACGACCCTCTTGGCTCACGCTAAAGGGGGCGGGGTCTCACTTACCTACAGTGTCGACTAACACCGTGGTTCTTCACTTTTCCACTCCGCCGATCGTCCCGTAGTACGTTTTTAGAAAGTTAGGAGGACCTAGGTAAGTTACCAACGTTTTTGTTGCTTTATCGTCATACTATTAGGGTTTAGTCCACCTTGGTTTGTATTGCTAGCTTGGGAACGTTGTCACTTACCTCGAGTCCTAAACCGGTGCTTCTTTCACCGCTTTTAGAGGGAAGCGGTATTTCTTTTGTTTTGGGTGCAACCGATTATGTGTTTGTTTGTGTGTTTGGTGTCCGGTTGCATCCACAGTTTTGTCGCAAGATCCGACTTGCCTTGCGGAGTGCACTTCTCCTCTAAGTGTACTCGCGTGAGTTGAAGGGGCGTAGGGTGCGCTAATACCCGCTCGGATAGTTTAGTAATTAGTATGTGCTTACTCGAGGGCGAGTAAGGGTTAAGTGTGGGGGAGTTGATAAGTGTAGTTTGTAGTGCCTATTTTGCTATGTTTTGGTCCCATTTCCTTGTGGAATCGCTCCTTGGGAGCGATTCATGGGCTTCTTATGCTTCCTTTAGTCTGTTTCAGGTTCCCGAGACCGATTTGGAAGAGTTGGAGTGATTCCGACTCAATACATACACATTTTGGAGCCAACGAGATAAAGGAACGATGACTCGAGGCCTTGGAATCAACCCCGAGACCTTGGGATCCAATCCCGAGCCTCTGAGACCCGATCCCGAGTCCCGAGAATCGACGGGAAGCCCATGAGATACAAGGAGGGACCCTAGAGCTCTTATTTGAGGCATACAAGACCCTTCCCGAGCGGGATAGTGGCCTTCCCGATCGGGAAGGGGTGCACGATTAGGAGCGCCACTGTGGGTCCGTCCCAGTCGGGTTGAACCCTTCCCGATCGGGAATGACATAGCCGTCCCGATCGGGATGATCCGTCCCGGTCGGGATGGGCTACAGGTCACCCGCATTGTGTCCTTTCTTCTCCTTTCTACTTGTAACCCTATATATACTCCCTTCTTGTATTGTTAAGACATATTATTATAACCTAGACTAATTTAAGCCTCCATTAGACTTTCAAAACCCTAGATTAGTGTTCTCATATTAGCTTTAATCTTCCTTTAATTATTAGTTAATCTTTGTAATTAGTTCTTGTATTAAGAAGTTCTTGAAGATTGTTCCAAGATTGACAACCTTGGGAATCTATTTGGGTTCTTATTTATACAAGATTGCATCTTTTCATCTCCATAGGGTTGGTATAATCATCTCTACTCTTAATCTTGTTTATTTAGTCTTGTTTGAATCTTTTCATATTGTTATTGTTATTGTTCTTGTTAATGATAATGGATGGTTGTTTTGTGAGTTTGTTTTCTCTTATGATTGTTAGTTTGATCATGATAATGAGTGAGTAGTGATCTTGTGGGTTTAGTAGGGGGATTAGGGGTAGATTATGGATGATTAGGGTTGATTAAGGGGAAAAGGTTACATCTTTGTTGTTAGTCACATTGTGGGCACTCTATGTGTTTGTTGATATGCTTGTGTGAGTTGTAGTGGCCATGCTTCCCATACTTGTGTTCATCTTCTCATTGATTGCTTATTTTGTGGAAATGTCGAGAATAGTTTAGTCGCGAGAGCGCGGACTAGGGTCTAAGTTGCGAGAGCCCGGACCCACCTTGGCATCGGTCTAAGTTGCGAGAGCCTGGACCGACCCTAGCAATTAGGAGACACCTATACCCTTGATCACCCCAATTACCCTTCTACTCCTATGAACCCGACCTACCCCACTTTCTTCCATATTTGAGTTCATCTCCTTAGTTAGCCATCGTTCTTCTAGTTTATTTATTAGTTCATCATTAGCTTAGTCATAACTTCTCCTCCACCATAGTTTTCCATTTATCGTTTCTTTGTGTTTGTTTGGTAATCTAGTCTCGTTCTAGGCCGACCTAGTCTAAACCTTGATATACCGTCCTCGTGGATACGATCCCGACTTGCCCTAGCTACCCACTAGATGTGATCGGTAGTTTATTGACGGTTAGGGACGCGACGAACCCCTACCATCAGAGCTTCTGTCCGAGAGGTTGCATGTTTTGTCCCGAAGCTTTAGGGACGCAGAAAAGGTGGCTCTAAGCCAGACGGGTATTTCTCAACTGTTCACAGTTCGCCAGTTGCAGGTAGATCCTTATTTTCTCGATGCTTGCTTATCGTACTGGGACGATATTTACCATGTCTTTGCTTTTCCTCGGGGCGAAATTTGTCCTTTACCCGAGGAGATTGCTGCTATTGGAGGGTGGAACCTTTTGCTTTGACCTGCTGTCCCTTTTTCCATTTTTGACTCGAGAAGAAAATTACGGGAATTTTTAGGCCTTTCTCACATGAAGGTGTCCCGTATGCTAGTCGGGGATACAGTTTCACTGTTAGCTTTAGTTGACAAATTTATGAACCCTAATGACGTCCGAGTCATGCCGGTTCATAGCCGTAGGGCATTAGGCGGACCTCAGTTTTGTCTTCTCTCGCGTCTTATAATCCCGTGTTTCGTCAGGTTTGGCTATTTGAGAGACTATCAATTATGGAGTCTCCTCTTGACCCGAGCCAGTATCGATTCAGCCAAGTGACTACCAGAAGGCGGGCCATCGACTCGACCTGTCTCATCAATAGGAAATATTGGAACGATGAGTTGTCGTTCCACCGAGGTCCACTGATCCGGTGGGTAGTCCCATGGTGGTTCATTCCTGCTTAGACTGGATTGGCCACGAGAGACAAAGCCTGCTACCAGGTGATTTTGTCTCTCAGCCAGATAGTTTACCTCTATCCCGACCGCATCCTTAGGCAATTTGGTTGGTCTCAGAGGATCCTGGAGGTCGAGGCAGTTGTTAGTGACCCTACTCAATTGACTAACGTGATGTGTGACACCTGGATGCAACGGTGGTACACTTGGGTTACTTGGTCTGTCCCTGAGTCTCTTTACTCAACTTGGGTATCAGAATCATACAAAAATGGACGAAGGAGGGCTCGGTAGAGGCTTGAGCTGCTTTGAGGGTTGATGAACCTTTCGACCTGCTTCGACGAGAGCAGGCTAAAGACAACATAGGCTTTTTTGATGAAGCCGAGACTCCTGCCACCTTGGTTCGTCTAAAGTTATGCCAGAAAACAAAGGCTACGACTCGAGCTAAAGGGTCCAATGCTAGAGGTGCTCGGGGCAAAGTGAGTCCCCAGACGGATTTGGAAAGGAGACTCGGGCCAAGACTGGCCGTTAAGGACCGACTTGGTCCCCGGGAGAGGTTACTAGAGCACATGAGGGCTCGACTTGGATTGACTATCATAGCGAACGACCGACCTTCGAAGAAACGGGTTCGAGCTAAGGAGGTTCCCATTGTGATTCGGGAGCGCTCGCCCCGCCCTGGCGACAATGGGCCCCGAGGGATGCTAAAGATAAGGGTAAAGGCAAGATGCCTTGAATACCCGACTCCTTAATTTTTATTATTTGAATAATACTTCTATTTTGTTGTGTTCTTTTATTGTGTTATTTTATGATGTAATTTGGAATTCCCGAGTTCACCGGGATTTGGCAATAATAAAAAGATATTTTTATTAGCTAAACCGTTTCTATTGTTTCCGCGATTGCGGTGGTTGTGCTCTTTTTGAGGGGCGGCCTACGTATCAACAATTAGTGGAATCAAACCAGACGTAGTTCAAGCTTTAGAATTCTTGCAATCTCGAAATACACCAAGACTAGTAGTTCGAGGTGTGCGCAACAGTAGGACAAATAATCCTAACTTATTGACTTGTATATTTTTGAAAGTTTATGTTTTAAGAGAATAACTTTTAATAAACTTTTGTAAATGACATTGAGATAAGGTTAAGGGTAGTAGCGTTTCAGCTGGTCTAGATTGTTGGGATTGGTAAAGTCATTCCCGTCCAAGTCTGTCAGCTTCACAACACCTCCTGATAAAACCTTTTTTTACCAGATATGGCCCAGCCCAATTGGGTTTGAATTTTTCCCTCGGGTCAACTGGTAGTAATGCTCGAACAGATTTGAGGACTAAGTCCCCTTCTTTAATATTTCTGGGCCTGACTCTTTTGTTAAAGGCCCGTTGTATCTTTTTTGATATATTTGAATGTTGTTGAGGGCCCGGGATCACCGTTCATCTAAAAGAACTAACGAGTCGTACCGTGCTTGGATTCAATCGGCTTCAGGTACTTGACTTTCTAGTAAAATCCTGAGAGATGGTACCACCAACTCGACTGGCTGGACTGCTTCCATCCCGTATGTCAGGTAGTAGGGCGTTTCACCGGTTGCGGTGTAGATTGATGTCCGGTATCCCCATAGAGCGAATGGTATTTTATTGGGCCAGTCCTGGTAATTATGACCATCTTTTTAAGTATGGTGATAATTGTCTTATTGGCTGGCTGCCTCTACCGCTCCATTTTTTTTGGGACGGCAAGGCGAAGATTTATGCCTTTGGATCTTGTACTTGGCTAGCAAAGTAGCTGTTTCGGCTTGGAAGTGCGTCCCGTGATCACTGATGAATTCGTGCGGGACCCCGTATCGGCATATGATTTGTTTTGAATGAACTTGGCGACATGCTTAGCATTCAAGATCCGATACGACTCGGCTTCGACCCATTTGGTGAAATAGTCGATTGCTACCAAGATAAAACAGTGAACTCCCATCCCAGAAGGATTTACTTTCCCAATTATGTCAATTCCCCATGTCGAAAATAGCCATGGTGATGTCATGGTGTATAATAGAGATGATGGCATATGCTGCACTTTGGCAAAAATCTGGCAGTTATGACAGTGTTTGACATATAACTGACTGTTAGTTTCCATATTGATCCAGTAGTATCCGAGTCTCATCATTTTCCGGACCAACATCTGGGCGTTCATATGTGGCTCACATTCACCGTCGTGTACCTCGGCCATAACTTTCTCGGCTTTCATTTTGTTGACACATAGGAGGAGAACCCCTTGTGCCGTCTTTTTGTATAGTTGTCCATCGTTCGTTTGGAGGAACTGGGTAGCTAACCTTCGTAGGGCTTTCTTGGCCCGATTTTCAGTTCCCGAAGGATATTCTCCCATCGTCGTTGGTGAATTTACGACATTCACTAATGTCATGACCTCAACCTTAGTGATATCGACACCACTTGCTACCGTTCCAATGTACCGACCTCTTATTGGCGGGTGGATCAGGCGTTGGAGTTATGGGGTAAAGGAGTCCGTTGGATATTAACATTGTTAAGGCTTGATCATGGGATAGCCCGAAGTGTTCGAGGAGCCGGAGACCTCCCTCCTTGGAGGTGTCTGTTAGTAAGCGAGCAGGTCTTTTCGTCAGCAATGCGGTTTTCACTACCCCCACTTTTATTAATTCTTCGATTTTATCTTTTAATAGTGCGCAAGACTCCGTATCGTGACCGTTTCCCCTATGGTGATGACAGTACTTTCCTTTGGACCAGTGGCGGGATCTATGGTTTAACGGGGGGTCGGCCATTGGTCCTATGGGCCGTAGGAGGCGAAGGGATACTAATCTTCGGAGCGCAGATGCATAGCTGACCTTGATTTGGGTGTGCTTTTACTTTGGTTCCATAGTCTCGGGTGAACCTATGTTATCCCCCTTAATTGACCCGTTGCACTCTGAGATGGGAGGCTCGGGGGACTCCTCGAGCTTTTCCTCAATGCGAGTTATCCTAGCCTCGATTCTTAACTGTAGGGGTGTATTTGTGAGACTAGATGGGTTAGGCTTTTGATGGCAGGGATTCGTCACGTCCCAACCGTCAATAATATAACCGGCTAACCTAACTAGAGTAGATAGGGCAAGTCGGGTCGAATCCACGGGGACGGTAATGTATAGCCTAGACTAAGGTCGCCTAAATACGAGACTAAGTCAACGGACTAAACTAAACTAAGAATGATAAGGAGGGGAGAAACTAGGCTATGACTAGGGAAAACAAACTAGGAGAACGGGCTAGGATTAGGTCGGGGTCAAAGGGGTAACGGAATGGTCGAGGGAAAATTAGAGCGAAGGAGGTAGTAGGGTAATCTAGGTTGGTCCGGGCTCTCGCAACTTAGACTCACCTAGAGGTTCCACCTAGAACCCATCTCGGCGACACACATGACAAACGGGGTTCTAGCGCGCTATAGTGGCCTAGGTCGAATCCGGGCTCTTGCTACGTAGATACACCTAGGAGTCGTCCTCACCGGGCTCTCGCAACTTAGTGAGGGAACCGAACCCACAAACAAACTATCACCCACAAGAGAAAGGCAAGAAAAACAAGTATATGCATCTACTAGTCAATAAAGCATTTCAACAAACATGTGATGTGCACCAAACCAAGAGGAAACCCAAATCTTCCACCAACATCTCCAACAATCCCTTAATCACCCAATTAACACCCTAATCACCCTACTAACCCTAGCAAGAACACTACTCTAACATATCTAAAGTAAAAACCAACATAAACAAGTTAAACAAACTCAAACAACCAAACATACACAAACAAACTAGTGAAAACAATAAACAAGAACTAAAGATGAGAACTTGATGAATAATAAACGATTAAGAGTAAAAAGGAAGAGAAGATTATACCATACTACAAAGGAAATGGAAAAGGAGAACACTTGTATAGAAGAAAACCCAAACAATTCCACCAAGGTTGTCAATCTTGGTGGATTCTTCAAGAGATCCAAAATACAAGCACTAATCTAGGATTAACTACTAATTACCGACTAATCTACACTAATCTAACCTAAAGTAGTCTAGGGTTTAAGGGATAATGTCTAACATAAGCTTAACAAAACAAGGGAAGAGTATATATAGGGTTACAAGTGGGAAGGAGAAGAAAGAAAACAAGGCGGAGCTGCAGCTCACTCATCCCGCCTGGGACGAGATGG
Source organism: Agrostemma githago (assembly GCA_958450325.1). NCBI lineage: Eukaryota > Viridiplantae > Streptophyta > Magnoliopsida > Caryophyllales > Caryophyllaceae > Agrostemma > Agrostemma githago. The sequence goes on along the minus strand of OY288257.1, from coordinate 31,851,965 downwards.
TCTCGCCCGAGACGAGTCCTTCTCGGCCGGGACGGGCTCAAGACAGGAGCTGTTGGTTTTGTGCACTCCTTCCCGGTCGGGAAGGCCACTATCCCGCCCGGGAAGGACCTTGTAGGCCTCCAATATGATCTTTTTGGTCCCTCCTTGGTTCTCATGGGCTTCTCACCGACTCTCGGGTCTCGGGATCGAGTCTAAGAGGCTCGGGATTGGGCCCCAATGTCTCGGGGTCGAATCCAAGGCATCGAGTGATCGTCCCTTCTCTTCGTTGGCTCCAAAAGTGTATGAAACGAGTCGGAATAGTTCCAATTCTTCATGAATGGTCTCGAGAACCTGAAACGAGCTAAAGGAAGCATAAGTAACCCATAAATCGCTCCCAAGGAGCGATTCCACAAGGAAAATAGGACCAAAACACTACGAAATAGGCACTACAAAATACACTTATCAACTCCCCCACACTTAACCCTTACTCGCCCTCGAGTAAGCACATACTATCTACTAAACTAGCCGAGTGGGTATTAGCGCACCCTACGCCCTTTCAACTCACGCGAGTACACTTAGAGGACAAGTGCACTCCGCAAGGCAAGTAGGGTCTTGCGACAAAATCGTGGATGCAACCGGACACAAAACACAAAAACAAATAAGCACACAAACAAACAAACAAACAAACAAACAAACACAAGGTTGAACCCAAAGGAAAACAAATACCGCTTCCCTCCAAAAGCGGTGAATGAAACACCGGTTTAGGACTCAAGGCAAGTGACAACGTTCCCAAGCTAGCAATGCAAACCAAGGTGAACTAAACCCTAATAGTATGACGATAAAGCAACAAAAACGTTGGTAACTTACCTAGGTCCTCCTAACTTTCTAAAAACGTATTACGGGACGATCGGCGGAGTGGAATAAGGATGAACCACGGTGTTAGTCGAAACTGTAGGTAAGTGAGACCCCGCCCCCTTTAGCCATGAGCCAATAGGGCCGTCCCATGTTCAAAAACCGCCTAACTAGTCCAAGTAAAAAGGTGGAAATATGCAAAATGAGGGAAGACCGACCATTGCCGCTATCATCCTTCCTAGGGACTCGGTCCTTTGGTAGGCTCTTCATGGCAAAAGTCGGAAAAAGGCTTATTTTTGTGGGGTTAGGATCTTTTTGTGAGACGATTTTCTTTTGGCATTTTTCTCTTTTCTTTTGCATTTTCGCCTTGTTTGTTGCCATGCCATTTCTTTTTCTTCTTTTCTATTTTCTTTTTGGCTTTTGTGCCTTTTCTTTTTCTTCATTTCTTTCTTTCTTTCATTTTCTTTCTTTTCTTTGCCCTTTTTGGCATGATTTGGCTTTTTGGCATTTCTTTGTGTATCAGGAACGGGAGAATTCAACAAATTGCAATTTATTGTGTGGATATGTGTAGGAGGTAGGGGAATGGGTATGTCGGGGGTGCACATTCCCTTTCAAACCCACAAAAAGGTGGAGAACTTGGACTAATCAAACAATCCCAAACACGGTCACCTAAGGGACGGGACTCGGTAACCAAGGCCTTTTCACACCGTGGGTGGTCATAATGGTCAAAATGCAAATCCCGTAGTAAATCCCTAGTAAGCTAGGTGGACACAAGGTAAAGGACCAACGAAATCATTGATTTAGGGTCATTCTACTAGATTAAAGTCCAAGACTCGATTTATACTACTAGAATGGGAAAATAAACACGCGCACACTAGCCTCTAAACCGGGTTTTCGAAAACGGTTTACGCACAAGACACACAAAACAAAGACTCAACGAAAACGAACGAAAGAAAAAGAAGCAAAAGAAACAAAACAAAAACAAAACAAAATGAACACATACACAACACAAACACCACCCCGATCATCCAAACAAGCCACCAAATCAACCACACTTTACAAAGCTCCACCCGAGCACACAACATCACAATCTCCTCCAAACTCCGCAAGAGGTAAAGAAGAAAAAGGGATAAGATGTTACCGGGAGTCTTGAAAGCTTCCAAAGTTAACGGCGATTAAAGCAACCTATAAGGGAAATGGAGGCAAAACACGCACACAAAACAAATATACGACACAATGACACAAAAAAGAAAAACACATAAAAGAAAAATCTTTTTTATTTTTGTGAAAATTTTTCAAATTTTTTAGGGATTTTAAACATTTTTTTCGAAAAACTAAGAAAATAAAACTAACTACGATAGAATATCGCTCCCCCACACTTAAACCGAGCAATGTCCTCATATGCTCAATCGTAGTGTGCGGAGAGACAAAAGAAAAAGAAAAGAAACTACGAAAATAAAGCTAAAAATCAAAAATAAAATGAAGAAAAGGGTAGAAGGCGTCCGGCCGGGGTGTAGTCAAGTCACCAAGGGCCGAGACAAGAAAAGATATGGATGGGGGAAGAAATAAAAAGAAGGAAATAAAAGGAAATGGGAGGGGAGGGCTAGGTGTAATCAAGTCACCTAGCCCGGATTCCGCCTAAATCCGACTAAATCCTCAAAAAGAAAGTGAAAATCTTGTAAAATTTGGATTTTGAAATGACTCTCGATGTAGTCACATCATCGAGAGTCGGGAGCAACAACTACCGAGACCTCGAAGGCCACCATGATATCAAGACACAAAAGTGTACAAGGGGAAGGGAATAAACAAAGGAAAACAAGCAACAACAAAAACGGAAAAGAAAGGATAGTTGCCGTACCATAGGTTAGCAACTCACTCTCTCCATCGTCTCATAGATCAATATAGGCACTTGCTTGTCTTCATCTTTGCTATCCCGCTTCAAGCTTGATAGAACCGCATGGTAGAGTTAGTAATGGTGCGAGGGGGTGGGATTTGATGTGAATCACGTTGTAAAGTGAAGAGGAAATGAGGTGAAGGTATGAAAATGAAGTATGTGGGTGGTATGATATGAGAAAGGAAGGTAGGGAGGTTGGGAGGGGGTATACAATGGTTGGGTGGGCTTAAATGTCGAAGAAGAAGCACTAAAAAGGAGTGGGGGATCATCCCGGTCGGGATGGATGATCCCGATCGGGTTGATAAACCCTTCCCGGTCGGGAAGCCTCCTTCCCGATCGGGATGACACTGCAGTGGACTCGAGATTATGCACCCTCATCCCGATCGGGACGGCTCCTTCCCGGTCGGGATGCCACATCCTTCCCGGTCGGGAAGCCTTCTTCCCGGTCGGGATCGATCTTCTTGCCTTTCAAGAAACCCACAAGCTTATCCGAAGCTTCAAAAACCTGTTCCCTTGCTCACGATCCAAGCTATATCGATAACCAATTCTCTCTAGGAGTCATCTTCACTTCACCTATCACAATAAACTCAAAATACAACATCAAATTCCCTCCCTCACATCGCTCATAAAAAATCCAAATAACAAGAATATCACAAAACAAAAGAGTCCTAGAAACAAAAATCACAATAAACACTATTACAACCACAAAACTAAAGAGAAGAGAGGTAGGGAATATACAACATGACGGTTCTTTAGGAACTCCGTCAAACCGAGGATGGTGGACTCTTCTTCAACCATAGCCCTCAAGGGCTTGGAGGAGCAAGTCAAATGCACGACCGACATCGTAATGAAGGCCCAAGCAAACGAGCCAAGCTAACCTCCACGGCCTCCAAGGTGGAGGCAAGAAGTAGGAATCCCAAGACCCAACGTCATCATTCATGTTGTCTCCGGGGTCTATGCATCCTACGAGCTTAACCGACCTCTTCCTCCCTAGGCATCGCCTCCAATCACAAGCAAGCTTCATTTCCAAGAAACGAGGCACAAAAAACGGCTTTGGCCTCATCTCCTCATTGCACACCCCCACACTTTCCTCAAGTTGTGGTTCCCCATCTTCATTACCTGGCCCCACATCATCTTGGCGAGGAGGATTGAAACTTTTACCGGCGGTTTCAATCTCTTCCAAGCCATTGCTCGGTGTACTAGCAAGGGGCTCTCGATGCATATCCATATTATCGTACAAGGGCAACTTGAGGCTATCAATTTCACCCAACAACTTCACAAACTCCACCAAATCATCCAACTCACTATCCTCCTCCAATTCCTCACCAATGTTGCCTACACCAAGAGCCATATCCTCGTTCGTCTCTCTTTCAAAGGAAATTTCGCTCCCAAAAGGACCATCATCGGCGGCTTCGTGATTAGGTTGCTCTCTTTGCTCAAGTGAGCACCCTTCATCTTGTTGTGACGTTCGGGATAAAAGCATTACGGTTTTAAACGATAACGCATTTAATCGAGCATCCCTCGCCTCGGTTTTCCTTTGGTATTGGGCCATGAATTCATCTAGATCTTTTTGCATTTGAATGGCCATTTCTTGTGTGCTCCTTTGCAATTGAAGAATCGATTGATACAACTCCAAGTTTGACGATTGGTGGTCATTGGGGTCTTGTAGAGCTCCTTGAAAATATTGATGATACCCATGGAGTGGGGCATCATATTGTTGGTAGCAAGGTTGGGGTGATTGGTAGTATTGTGGGTCATGGGGTTCATATTGTGGTTGAGGTGAAGGGTAGTGTGGTGGGTTTTGGGGATATTGGCTTCCATAAGATGAATCTTGATTGAACATGGTGGGTTCACATTGATAACTCGAGTAATAGTCACCATGGTCATATGATTGATAAGCGCTCACTTGTTGGTAGCCGTTTCCATATTCTTGAAGATCATACCCACTAGAGTCGTGATTAACCCAAGAAGCTTGATAGTAGTAGGGAGACGTCATGTCATACCCTTGATCCATAGAGGGAGAGGAGTAGCTCATATCGGCTCCCGAGTGTGGGGAGTTTAGATCAAACCCCATGCTTGCTCGAAAATCGTGGCTCATACTCGGTTAGAAACCTCTCACTCTAGCAACCGTCCGTTAAAGCGGCTCTAAGTTGCAAGAAGAAGATAGTCACCACCTCTAAGCACAAACTGTAGACTAAGAACAAACGTGAGAAGCCTAGTGCTTTTTAGGCACTAGACAAGAGAGAAATAAACCTCAGACACACAAGAAGCAAAAAGGAACAAAAAGAAAAAAGAAAAACACAAAAAAAAGACAAAGTCAAGTAACTAGGTAAACAAAGTCTAAACTAGCACCGTCCCCGGCAACGGCGCCAAATTGATGGTAGGGATTCATCACGTCCTAACCGTCAATAATATAACCGGCTAACCTAACTAGAGTAGATAGGGCAAGTCGGGTCGAATCCACGGGGACGGTAATGTATAGCCTAGACTAAGGTCGCCTAAACACGAGACTAAGTCAACGGACTAAACTAAACTAAGAATGATAAGGAGGGGAGAAACTAGGCTATGACTAGGGAAAACAAACTAGGAGAACGGGATAGGATTAGGTCGGGGTCAAAGGGGTAACGGAATGGTCGAGGGAGAATTAGAGCGAAGGAGGTAGTAGGGTAATCTAGGTTGGTCCGGGCTCTCGCAACTTAGACTCACCTAGAGGTTCCACCTAGAACCCATCTCGGCGACACACATGACAAACGGGGTTCTAGCGCGCTATAGTGGCCTAGGTCGAATCCGGGCTCTCGCTACGTAGATACACCTAGGAGTCGTCCTCACCGGGCTCTCGCAACTTAGTGAGGGAACCGAACCCACAAACAAACTATCACCCACAAGAGAAAGGCAAGAAAAACAAGTATATGCATCTACTAGTCAATCAAGCATTTCAACAAACATGTGATGTGCACCAAACCAAGAGGAAACCCAAATATTCCACCAACATCTCCAATAATCCCTTAATCACCCAATTAACACCCTAATCACCCTACTAACCCTATCAAGAACACTACTCTAACATATCTAAAGTAAAAACCAACATAAACAAGGTAAACAAACTCAAACAACCAAACATACACAAACAAACTAGTGAAAACAATAAACAAGAACTAAAGATGAGAACTTGATGAATAATAAAGGATTAAGAGTAAAAAGGAAGAGAAGATTATACCATACTACAAAGGAAATGGAAAAGGAGAACACTTGTATAGAAGAAAACCCAAACAATTCCACCAAGGTTGTCAATCTTGGTGGATTCTTCAAGAGATCCAAAATACAAGCACTAATCATAGGATTAACTACTAATTACCGACTAATCTACACTAATCTAATCTAATCTAACCTAAAGTAGGCTAGGGTTTAAGGGATAATGTCTAACATAAGCTTAACAAAACAAGGGAAGAGTATATATAGGGTTACAAGTGGAAAGGAGAAGAAAGAAAACAAGGCGGAGCTGCAGCTCACTCATCCCGCCTGGGACGAGATGGTCTCCCCCGAGACGAGTCCTTCTCGGCCGGGACGGGCTCAAGACAGGAGCTGTTGGTTTTGTGCACTCCTTCCCGGTCGGGAAGGCCACTATCCCGCCCGGGAAGGACCTTGTAGGCCTCCAATATGATCTTTTTGGTCCCTCCTTGGTTCTCATGGGCTTCTCACTGACTCTCGGGTCTCGGTATCGAGTCTAAGAGGCTCGGGATTGGGCCCCAAGGTCTCGGGGTCGAATCCAAGGCATCGAGTGATCCTCCCTTCTCTTCGTTGGCTCCAAAAGTGTATGAAACGAGTCGGAATCGTTCCAATTCTTCATGAATGGTCTCGGGAACCTGAAACGAGCTAAAGGAAGCATAAGTAACCCATAAATCGCTCCCAAGGAGCGATTCCACAAGGAAAATAGGACCAAAACACTACGAAATAGGCACTACAAAATACACTTATCAGCTTTCGATCGCTGTTGCATGACCTGCGGGGTTGATGGGTGTGGACTCTGTATGATTTCCTGGTTCATCCTCGATATTCAGGATGTCTTCTTCTAGAGGGTCAAGGTGGGAACAGTCGATGGTGTCGTCAAAGATGACATGGACACTAAAGGGAGTTGTGGTATTGTTTGGTTTTTCGGGTGGAAGGAGTGGGATTGTCCCGTTTTTGATCATATCTTGTATGACATGTTTAAGCCGAAAACAAGATTCGGTATCATGGCCATTGCCACGATGGAAATGGCAATACTTATTTGCGTCCCACGACCTCGCTCTTTTATCTGCGGGTGGGTCTATAGTAGGACCTATGGGCTCGAGCTTTCCTTGCTCAGTTAGCCTTTTTAAGGCTTCGGTATACGTAATGCCTAACTTGGAGAAGGTTCTAGGGGTGAAGTTTGTCCTCCCTCTAGGGGTTGGTTCGACCAGGTGTACTTCCTCGGTTTTGTTATTTACGGATGATCCATAAGATCGGGTTCCCGTGGATGTGGTTGGACCCTAATAGCCTTTCCCCATTATCGTGGAGAATACTCTCTTTTTCATATCATCCTCTAGGCGTATTCCTAAGGTAGATAGTTCTTTGAAGGTATGGATATTTTGGAACCTAAGGTGGGAGGCGTAAGCGGGTATGAGGTTATTGACGAATTTTTCTACTAAAGTGGCTTTGTCTGGTTGGTTTATTAATTGGGTACTGACTTTTCTCCATCTAGTTAGGAATTCGGAGAAGCCTTTCTTCTCATTCTGGGAAAGGACTGCGAGGCTTCTCATTATCCGCATATTGTTTTGCGAATTCTATGGAGATATCATCCCAAGTGGATATCTTTTTGGGGTCGAGCGAATAAAACCAAGATCGCGACGTGTCCCTTAGAGAGGAAGGGAATATCCTAGTGAAGAGGCTGGGTTTGACCCCCTTGATGGCCATGTAATCCTTAAAGGCCCGGATGTGATTGAGGGGATCCTCGGTTTCTTTGAACTTGGGTATGTCGGCTAGGGAAAAATTTTCTGGTAAATGGTCATTTACCATTTCGAACTTTCTATGGTTTTCGAGGTGGACATTGTTGCCCTGGTTTAACCGCATTTGACTCTCGAAGAAATCTATGCGATTCATGGCGGACTGTAGGATATCGTCTTGAAGTGGGGTAATGGGGTCATTAGGGACGACACTAGCAGGTGCACCGCCTAGCGGAGTGGAATTTAAAAGGACCTCGTTGAGGATCCGATTGTGGTGTTCATCGGAGGCCTTATCTTCCAAGTGGCCTAGACGAGAGTCTATGCTGTTTACAGATGCATTCACGGTGATGATAGTGGCCTGGAGGTGTCAGATTAGGTCAGTTAGGGTTCCTATGGTATTATCTGCGGATTGTTCGGCGTTGTCCCCACTGTGGTTACTTGCATCCACGCTTGAATCTCCCGACATGACTGCGGAAAAGGCGGTATTGATGAGGGCGGGTTTATCGGATGACCTAGAGACTTGAGGAATGCTCATAATCGAGCGACATGGAAATGAGACCCTCGATTTGCGCGTATTTGCGGTCATTGGTTTAGGGACTCAGGTGCTTCAAACTCTTAGTGTATTCGGCGAAGCGCCTAATGAATTTTTGCCTCTGGGACGAGACGATTTGACACAAATCTCGGAGGTGAGATTTAATGAGGACTTCTTGGGATGAGACGACCCAAAATGTAAGACCTCGAACAGAGGTGACCCTAGTAACTAACACAGACAGTTAATCACACGGTTGTACGACGCAATCCCGGCTCGGGATCAAAGAGTTTTGATGTTTTTTTGAAAATGATCGGGTTTTTGTAAATAAAACGAAAAGGAGGGTTTGTAAAATCGGTGTTACGATGGTGTAGTGACATCGTTTGTGACGTGAAAATGCATTGCTACGTGCGCGTCGAGAACTCGATGATAGCAAAAGTGTAAATGGTGGCTTTGCAAGAAGCGGAGTTCTTAAGGGAACCGGTTTTGAAAATGATAATGTTGTGCTTTTATCGAGATTATTATTAATTAATTAGCTCGTTCGATATGTGCGGTGGAGACGGTGTTCGTGATAGAACGTGGTGTCCGTGACGGTGCTTTAATAATCGACTAAATCCTTATTACAGAATTTAGGTGGTGAAAGTGCCTCCCTTTTTTTAGAAAAACTTTTGAAATGTGTAACCCACGCTTGTCGTGTCCATTAGCTGCCATTTCGACGATGGAGTGATGCATTATGAAAAGTGTTTTTGAGGGTATAACCTTTTTGGTTTTCTAGACCTCATTGGTTGAAGTTTTGGTTATGTTAACGGTATGTGCAAGAAAACATTTTTTTTGAGTAAAATGTAACCGTTTAGGGTACCTTGATCCCATTAGTTGGAAGTTTGGTGATATTAACGGTCTTCGTTGTTGTTTGGAAAAACGACGTGTTTTACTTTGGCCAAGGTGATGGCGCTCGAAAGGGTATTTTGAAAGTAGTGAGTGTAAAATTTGTCGTGATGACGGTGTTTAAACGGCTTTTTAAAATAATTCTAATTTGGCCGGAGTATCGGCGCTGAAAAGGTAGTTTTGAAAAGAAGATGTTTTTTTTTTTTTTTCGAAGATGGAGTTGGGTGCGGTTGAATATGTTGTCGCGGTTGAATCAAGATTTTAATGTTTTATTTGGGTTGTTCAAACACGCTACACATAACTAGGAATACGTACACTCATGCAGGATGCAAACACGGGTAGGTTAGGGTAGGCTACCGCCCACGAATAGCCTTCGGTTAGGTGACGACAGGTCACCTGGGGAGATGAGTGTCGTACCGGCATTTTAGAGCCATTCTCTTGGCAAATTCGCGGGATGCGCGTTAGGCGGCCGGAGTGTCAACCGAGGATCTCTCTGCGTGTCCATAAGGATCTTTTTTTTTGGTAAAATGTGAGATTAAATATAAACCAAAAAAAAGTTACAATGGTAGATTAAACCTACCGCTCGCCACCTATTGCCAGTTCAACATGAGCCCAGGGGCCATAGACAAACTTCTATTCCTAATTTCCTTCCTTATAGATTTGGAAAGGATCTCAGGTCTTACAAGGGTATGATCTATTATAGCTTTATTACGTTGAATCCACACATGATAGTAGCATGATACTAACACCATTGAATTTATCTTCCAGTTGGGGTTACTTCTCGGTGATAGAATTAGAGCATCCATGTCTTGCAGTTTTCCAAACCAAGCCTCAATTAGCTGGATCAATTTAATACTATATGGGCAGCTGAAAAATAGATGTTCCATAGACTCTGCGTTGCTTCCACAAATACGCACCATTAGGCCGCACAACATCCTATTTTCTTCAGTTTAATCTTCACATTCAGCCCATTCATTCTAGCAAGCCATGCTATCACAGAATGCTTGGGAATATTCCAGTTATTCCAAACAACCACGTCCCAACCGCATTGAGGAAATTTGGGTCTCAACCAGTCATAGCCGTCTCTAATTGTATACCCAGACGAGGATCCTGACCAACAATTGCTACTGTATCCGTCCTTGAACCTTTCCTTGACCCTACATATCTGTTTCCATGCCCAGTTATCTGCTGCTTGAGGTTTATAGTTAGTCCAATCCTTCCCCTTTAAGTAGACTTGATTGACCCATCTAATCCACAAATTGTCAGGTTGTGTATAGACCCAATCAACCAGTTTAGCTACAACAACTTGGTTCCATGTACCAACATCTTTGATGTTCAGGCCTCCTTCGTTCTTGGGGGCTGTAATTTTTTCACACGCCATAGTCGGAGTTCTCTGGTACTCAGTATTTCCTGCCCAAAGGTAGTTTCTACATATTGCACCAATTCTATTTAGCACACTAGCAGGTATTATAAATATAGACGCCCAAAAGGTAGTTCCTGTCCATAAGGATCTTACCGCGAAGAGGTCGATTGGTCCTAATATCGGTTACGGTGGGCTTTTTAGGGCCAAAACCTGTAGTGACCACAACAGGGAACTAGGAAATGAGCTTCACCGACCTCGTTCGAGTTACACCACCACTGGAAACTTGTTTCCAAATCCCCAGCGAAGTCGCCAAACTGTGGACGTCCGTCCGCATCGCCCAGCGCCCCACTCGCGCGCACGATACCAACCCAGTTTCATCGCGACGACCACCCACACGATCTCCTCCCGGTCGGGTGCCGGTCCGATCTCGCGTTCTGGGCGATGTTTCAGACCTTAATTCGGATGACGATCCGGACTTGTACTAGACGGGTGCAGGCACCCGTGTTTTCGTTGGGATCGATCGAGTCGTGGTTGTAAATGTTTAAAGGCTAATATGTTTGGTAAGACGACCTTTTTAGTGACCGAATTCGTTGCCGATTTGTGGAGTCGCCACCGAGTCAATTATGGGGACTCGGAAACCGTTCAAGTCAACTTTGATCCCTAACCAGCTCAAAGTTGAGTGGCACGGGACCTAAAGATAGAGACTTGTACCCTTAAGCACTCCATACCTGGAATGACTCACATTGCCAATGGTTCCGGACATCCGGAAACATTCGATTCTGAGTAAGGGGTGAGGGTACGTATTGGAAAGCCAACGTCCGTTAGACATCGACACCCAATCCCGCCCGCTCGTAGCGGCCTCTACTAATCAATCGGTGGGCTGATAACTTTTTTTCCTTGTTGTGGCGGAAGTACTTTAACATCCATTGTTTTAACCCTATGTCTTTGTTATGTCGGTTGTTTAGGGACAAGTAAGCTTTGTCGTCGAAGTAGTTATGTTTACATTCTTTGCATGCGAGTTCACGTGACAATCAGGTCATGAAAAGATGCACATAGGAGAGTAGAGACTACTAATATTATATGTATTATCAAGCTAGTTTTAGCGTGATAATACGGATATTAGTCGTTTTCGTGTTATACCTTACCTAGTATTATGCTTAAGATGCGCCAGCTCGGCATTAATAGGCTGCGTCAAGCCATGTATGGTGAGCATCGGGACTAATACGGAACCCGACTATCGCTTTGTTCAGTTTTAGCTTGTTTACGTTTTGAGTTCCGTGTTAGGTGATTTAGCATGCGATTATAACGTCATAAAAGCAATAAATCATACGAAAGCGGTAAATGCAAAATGTAAGTAAATGACATAGTGAGGAGTTCCACCCTCGGAGTATACGCTAAACGGGACACGATGCACAGAGAGTTGAGAACGGATCTCGGAACTACTCGGGTCTATTTAGAGTATTTTAGTGTTTATGGTTGAAGTTGGGACGTTACGTGTTTTAGTACGTGTTATGGACCTAGTGTCCACGTTTGACATTATCGCAGTGCATAATAAAAGTACAGAAACGTAAAGTTTTGTTTAGATGACAACCTAGTGACGGTTCGACTTCAAAAGGCAGATCCTCCTAGCTTGCCTTCTGATTTCGGCAGAATTTCCTTACCACAGCTTGTTCTGCGACTAATCCAATAGAGCTGCCGCTGTTAGACTCGGGGTAGGTAGTCGAACACAGGCACCTCGGGATCGAGTGGGGTGCTTGAAGGTGAGGAGTAGCGTCGATTCGCTTATCGGGACTACGATCGAGTGGATCGTTTGGTTTGGGTGTCGGAGTGCGAACCCAAGCGAGAGAAACTCGTAATGAGTAAAGGGAGAAGAAAATGAGAAGTTGTGTGTCGAATGAATGAGGTGAGGGGGGGTATTTATAGTTGTTCTTGGTTCACGTCGCCCGCATGGACACCTGAGTCCAGGCGCACCTTTTCTCAGGCGCCTCGGTTCTTGCGTGTGAGGGCTAGGACGCTTGGTGCGAGGCGTTCGGGAGTTTGAAGATACAAATTTGATACTTTCCGAAACTGAGGGTGTGCGTATCATTTGCTATCTTGGAGGTTATGTCCCCTTTGACGTAGCGTGCTATTGCGCCGAGTAGGCCTCGGGTGTGCATCCTGGGGTTCGCTTGGCTCGGTGTGTTGACTTGGGTTGATTTTGCGAATTTCGGGACCGATTCGGAGTCTCGGTGTCGGAATTGACCCTAATTAGTGTTGACACAACCGTAATGACACGACTAAGGCTGCCTATCTAAAACATCTCAAACTCGCGTCGCGTTGCAGTCCTGATAAGTGTGGTTTGTAGTGCCTATTTCATAGTGTTTTGGTCCCATTTTTCTTGTGGAATCGCTCCTTGGGAGCGGTTGATGGGCTACTTATGCCTCCTCTAGCTCGTTTTAGGTTCCCGAGACCATTCATGAAGAGTTGGAGCGATTCCCACTCAATACATACACTTTTTGGAGCCAACGAAGCTAAGGAACGATCACTCGATGCCTTGGAGTCGATCCCGAGACCTTGGAACCCAATCCCGAGCCTCCAAGACCCGATCCCGAGTCCCGAGAATCGGTGAGAAGCCCATGAGAACCAAGGAGGGACCAAAAAGTTCATATTGGAGGCCTACAAGACTCATCCCTGACGGGTATGGCCTCATCCCGTCCGGGATGAAGGAGCTAAGCAAGATGGAGTGGTCTGAAGTCCATCCCGACCGGGAGCAAGGCTTCCCGACCGGGACCGACCACCATCCCGACCGGGACCACCCCTTCCCGGCCGTGATGGGCCACCTGGCAGCCCGCGCTTGTTTCTTTCTTCTCCCTTCCACTTGTAACCCTATATATACTCTTCCCTTGCTTTGTTAAGCTGAGGTTAGACGTCACCCCTTAAACCCTAGATTAGTTTAGCATAGATTAGCATAGATTAGTGTAGATTAGTTCTTAGTTTATCGTTAATCCTAGATTAGTGCTTGTAATTTGGGAATTCTTGAAGAACCATCCAAGATTGACAACCTTGGTTGATTGTTTTGGGTTTTCTTCCATTTATGCAAGATTTCTTCTTTTCATCTTCTCTTGTATGGTATAATCTCTTTTCCCTTCTCTTTATCTTTGTTTTAGTAATCAAGTTTCAATCTTTAGTTCTTGTTTTGTTCATTGTTCATTGTATTGCTTGTTTCATTATGTTTGTTTTGATTCTTGCTTTGATTTCTCTTGGTAGTGTTAGTTTTAGCATAGATATGTTAGAGTAGACTCTTGCTAGGGTTATTAGGGTGATTGGATGTGATTGTGGGTGATTAAGGGTTTGTTGGAGATGTTGGTGGAAGTTTTGGGTTTCCTCTTTGTTTGATGCATGATACATGTTTGTTGAAATGCTTGAATGACATGTTGATGTAAATCCTTGTGTTTTTCTTGCCTTTTCTCTTGTGGGTGATAGTTTTCTTGTGGGTTTGGTTCCCTCACTACGTAGCGAGAGCCCGGTGAGGACAACCCCTAGGTCGGTCTACGTAGCGAGAGCCCGGATGCGACCTAGGCCACGATAGTACGCTAGTAACCCCGATTGTCTTGTGTGTCGCTAAGAGAGGGTCCTATCAAGAACCTCTAGGTCGGTCTACGTAGCGAGAGCCCAGACTACACCTAGATTACCCGACTACCCCTTCACCTTAGCTTCTCCTCGACCATCCCATCACTCCATGAACCCGACCTAACCCTAGTCTTCCTTCTTAGTGTTATCCTAGCTTCCCTTAGTCCTAGTCTTAGACCTAGTTTAGTCCTCTTCCTCCCCTCTAGAATAGCTTGTCTTGAACATAGTCCTTGACCGTAGCATACCTTAGTCCGACTCCCGTCCCTGTGGATTCGACCCGACTTACCCTAGCTACCCTAGTTAGGTATAGCCGGTTATTATTTGACGGTTGGGATCCACGACAAATCCCTACCCATCAAATTGGCGCCGTTGCCGGGGACGGCGTAGTTTAGACTTTTGTTTGCTTAGTGTTGGACTTTGTTCTTGACTTTTGTGTTCTCTTCTCCTTGTGCATCTCCGTTTCTCTTCTTGTGTGCTATTCCACCCTCCTAGTGCCTCTAAAGCACTAGGATACTAACGTTTGCTCAAGTGCTTCTAGCTCATCCTAGGTACCAAAGCGACGTTATGGACATGGCTCGTCCAAGCTACCATCAATCATCACGGGACAACTTTGGGGCAAATGGCCAAGTCCCGAAATTTCACCAACCATAGCAACCTCATCAACAATCTTATGAACGCCCTCCTTATGGTTACCAAGAAAGTTGTCAAGGATCTTTCCAACATCCTAACAACTACCAAACACCCTCACATAACCCACAACCAAATATCCCTAACTTTGAGACTTGTCAAATGTTGGTTCAAATGCAAAAGAGTCAACAAGAGGCGATAATCCTATTGCATAAGGGTCAACAAGACTTGAGGATTCTATTGGATAAGACTCAACAAGCGATGATGGCTCAAATACAAGGGGTTAAAGAGGAGCTCAAGGCCCAAATAGAGGTGCAAGATGCTCGCATCAATGCACTCATGGCTAATATCACGATGTCGGCCACTCGAGCTCCACAACATGTTGAGGAAGATTCATTTGGGCAAGAAGGTCGGGTGTCTCCGCAAGAAAGTCAACCCAACCTTGAAGCTACAAATGAAGAAGAGAGGGTCGATCAAGAGACCATTGTTGAGTGTTGCTTGGGTGGTGAAGATAGGGGAAGAATAGAGGGAGTTGAAGCTTCAAGGGCCAACAATGACGAGGGGAGTGAACATGATTCTCAAGATAACTCTTGGGGAGCCGATGTATTGGCTATCAAATTGGATTTGTTCGATTTTCTTCGTGATGATCCGGATCTAGACAATCCAAAGCCAAGTGAAGACATACCTCCTCTGGGACAACTAGACAAGGTGAGTGAAAAGGAGCGCAATATTTGGGAAAAAGAAGTAGATGCCTTGGAACTTGCCTTGTATGGGAAATTGGAGGATCCTAAAGCCTCCAATGAAGAAAACTTGATGCCTTCTCCTCTTCTACCGCACTCGATGTCTAGTCCCTTGTCTTGTGAGACGGTTGGTGAAGAGGATCCTTGTCGGGCGGTGGAAAAGAGTTCCACTCTCGACCCCGTAGAAGAAGCGACACCCTTAGGGTGTGATCTCCCGCATCATAATGCCGAGCATGACTCTAGACCACTATACCTACCGGATGGTCATAAGATTCGTTGCTATCACGGTTCCGAAGACCCGGAAGATCACGAGAACCCCGAGCATAATGAAGATGATCGCTTCTTCCCTCCGACTTGGAAGCTCTTGGAAGTGGCTAGGCTCGGCCATGTGAGCTTAATTGAAGATGTTGCTAGAGCATTTGACTTACTCCTTCGAGCTCTTGATGGCTATGGAGGCGTAGTTGGTGAGAGTAGCTAGTGTAAATATCTTTTCCCTTTTCTTTTGTGCTTGTATTTGTGTTTATGTTTGTTTGGATATTTTGGTTTTTAGGATTGTTAGTTTTTGTGAAATCCTTGTAATTTGGTATTTTGATGAGCGATGTGAGGGAGGGAATTTGATGTTGAGTTTGAGTTTATTTGATAGGTGTGAAGTGAAGGTGATTCCTAGAAAGGAATGGCTAATGATAGAGCTTGGATCGTGAGTGTGGGAATCGGTTTTTGAAGCTTTGGTGAAGCTTTTGGGGTTTTGGAGGTCAAGAAGACCCATCCCGGGCAGGAAGGGAGCTTCCCGACCGGGACGAGTGTGTCATCCCGACCGGGAAGGAGCCATCCCGATCGGGATGAGGGTACCATATTTCGAGTCTCTTGGAGTGCCATCCCGACCGGGAAGGGGGTTTCCCGACCGGGACGGACGTGTCATCCCGACTGGGATCATCCATCCCGACCGGGATGGTCCCTTACTCCTTTTTGGTGCCTCTTCTTCGACATTTAAGCCCACCCAACCATTGTATACCCCCACCCAACCTCCCTACCTATCCTTTCTCATATCATACCACCCATATACTTCATTTTCATACCCTCACTTCATCCCCTATCCACTTTACACCGACTTTCCCATCAAATCCCACCCCCCTCGCACCATTACTACCTCTACCATGCGGTTTTTTCGAGAATGAAGAGGAATAGCAATGACGAAGACAAGCAAAGTGCCTATATTGATCTATGAGACGATGGAGCGAGTGAGTTGCTAACCCATGGGTACGACAACTATCCTTTCTTTTTTTGTCTTTTATAGCTTGTTTTCCCTTGTTTATCCCCTTCCCCGTTTACACTTTCGTGTCACGGTGTCATGGTGGCCCTCGGGGCCTTGGTATATGTTGCTCCCGACTCTCGATGATGTGACTACATCGAGAGTCATTTCAAAATCCAATTTTTACAAGTTTTTCACCCTTTTTGTAGGATTTAGTCGGATTTAGGCGGAATCCGGGCTAGGTGACTTGATTACACCTAGCCTCCCCTCCCATTCCCTTTTATTTCCTTCTTTTTATTTCTTCCCCCATCCATATCTTTTCTTGTCTCGGCCCATGGTGACTTGACTACACCCCGGCCGGACGCCTTCTACCCTTTTCTTCACTTTATTTTTGATTTTTAGCTTTATTTTCGTAGTTTCTTTTCTTTTTCTTTTGTCTCTCCGCACACTACGATCGAGCATGAGGACATAGCTCGGTTTAAGTGTGGGGGAGCGATATTCTAGCGTAGTTAGCTTTATTTTTGTAGTTTTTCGAAAAAGCTTTAAAAAAAAAACCCTAAAAATTTGAAAAATTTCACAAAAATCAAAAAGATTTTCTTTTTTTGTCTTTTCCTTTTGTGTCGTTGTGTCGTATTTTTGTTTTGTTGTGTGTGTTTGCCTCCCTTTTTCCTTGTAGGTCGCTTAAGCACCGTTAGCTTTGGAAGGTTTTCAAGACATCCGGTAACATCTTCTATCCCATTTCCCTCTTCTTTCTTGTGAAGTTTGGAGAAGGTTTGTGATATGGTGTGCTCGGGTGGAGCTTTGTAAAGTTTGCGGTTGATTTGGAGACTTGTTTGGAAGATCGGGGTGGTGTTTGTGTCATTTATGTGTTCGTTTTGTGTTGTTTTTGTTTTGTTGCTTTTGCTTCTTTTTCTTTCGTTTTCGTTGAGTCTTTGTTTTGTCTGTGTAGTTGTGTCTTGTGTGTAAAAAGATTTGCGAAAACCCGGTTTAGAGGCTAGTGTGCGAGTGTTTACTTTCCCTTCCTAGTTGTATAAATCGAGTCTTGGACTTTAATCTAGTAGAATGACCCTAAATCAATGATTTCGTTCGTTTCTTACCTTGAGTCCATCTAGTCTACTAGGGATTTACTACGGGATTTGCATTTTGACCATTACGACCACCCACGGTGTGAAAAGGCCTTGGTTGCCGAGTCCCGTCCCTTAGGTGACCGTGTTTGGGATTGTTTGACTAGTCCAAGTTCTCCCCTTTTTGTGAGTATGAAGGGAAAGACGTCATCCCGACATACCCGTTACCCTATCTCCTACACAAATCCACACAATAAATTGCAATTTGTTGAAATCTCTCTTTCTTGTTCCACAAAGAAATGCCAAAAAAGCCAAATCAAGCCATAAAGGGCTAAGAAAAGAAAATGAAAGAAAATGAAAGAAAGAAAAGATTGAAGAAAAATAAAAGGCACAAAATGCCAAAAAGAAAATAGAAAAGAAGAAAAAGAAATGGCATAGCAAAACAAAGCAAAAATGCAAAAGAAAAGAGAAAATGCCAAAAGAAAATCGTCTCACAAAAATATCCTAACCCCCCAAAAAGAAGCCTTTTACCGACTATTACCGTGAAGAGACTACCAAAGGACCGAGTCCCTAGGAAGGATGATAGCGGAGATGGTCGGTCTTCCCTCATTTTGCATTCTATCCACCTTTTTACTTGGACTAGTTAGGCGGTTTTGGACATGGGACGACCCTCTTGGCTCATCGCTAAAGGGGGCGGGGTCTCACTTACCTACAGTGTCGACTAACACCGTGGTTCATCACTTTCCACTCCGCCGATCGTCCCGTAGTACGTTCTTAGAAAGTTAGGAGGACCTAGGTAAGTTACCAACGTTTTTGTTGCTTTATCGTCATACTATTAGGGTTTAGTTCATCTCGATTTGTATAATCAGCTTGGGAACGTTGTCACTTACCTTGAATCCTAAACCGGTGCTTCATTCACCGCTTTAGAGGGAAGCGGCATTTGTTTTCTTTTGGGTGCAACCGATTATGTGTTTGTTTGTATGTTTGTTTGCTTTTGTGTTTTGTGTCCGGTTGCATCCATAGTTTTGTCGCAAGACCCCACTTGCCTTGCGGAGTGCACTTTCCCTCTAAGTGCACTCGCGTGAGTTGAAGGGGCGTAGGGTGCGCTAATACCCACTCGGCTAGTTTAGTAGATAGTATGTGCTTACTCGAGGGCGAGTAAGGGTTAAGTGTGGGGGAGTTGATAAGTGTGGTTTGTAGAGCCTATTTCGTAGTGTTTTGTTCCCATTTTCCTTGTGGAATCGCTCCTTGGGAGCGGTTTATGGGCTACTTATGCCTCCTCTAGCTCGTTTCAGGTTCCCGAGACCATTCATGAAGAGTTGGTGCGATTCCGACTCAATACATACACTTTTTGGAGCCAACGAAGCTAAGGAACGATCACTCGATGCCTTGGAGTCGATCCCGAGACCTTGGGACCCAATCCCGAGCCTCCGAGACCCGATCCCGAGTCCCGAGAATCGGTGAGAAGCCCATGAGAACCAAGGAGGGACCAAAAAGTTCATATTGGAGGCCTACAAGACTCATCCCTAACGGGTATGGCCTCATCCCTTCCGGGATGAAGGAGCTAAGCAAGATGGAGTGGTCTGAAGTCCATCCCGACCGGGAGCAAGGCTTCCCGACCGGGACCGACCACCATCCCGACCGGGACCACCCCTTCTCGGCCGGGATGGGCCACCTGGCAGCCCGCGCTTGTTTCTTTCTTCTCCCTTCCACTTGTAACCCTATATATACTCTTCCCTTGCTTTGTTAAGCTGAGGTTAGACATCACCCCTTAAACCCTAGATTAGTTTAGCATATATTAGCATAGATTAGTGTAGATTAGTTCTTAGTTTATCATTAATCCTAGATTAGTGCTTGTAATTTGGGAATTCTTGAAGAACCATCCAAGATTGACAACCTTGGTTGATTGTTTTGGGTTTTCTTCCATTTATGCAAGATTTCTTCTTTTCATCTTCTCTTTTATGGTATAATCTCTTTTCCCTTCTCTTTATCTTTGTTTTAGTAATCAAGTTTCAATCTTTAGTTCTTGTTTTGTTCATTGTTCATTGTATTGCTTGTTTCATTATGTTTGTTTTGATTCTTGCTTTGATTTCTCTTGGTAGTGTTAGTTTTAGCATAGATATGTTAGAGTAGACTCTTGCTAGGGTTATTAGGGTGATTGGATGTGATTGTGGGTGATTAAGGGTTTGTTGGAGATGTTGGTGGAAGTTTTGGGTTTCCTCTTTGTTTGATGCATGGTACATGTTTGTTGAAATGCTTAAATGACATGTTGATGCAAATCCTTGTGTTTTTCTTGCCTTTTCTCTTGTGGGTGATAGTTTGCTTGTGGGTCTGGTTCCCTCACTACGTAGCGAGAGCCCGGTGAAGACGACCCCTAGGTCGGTCTACGTAGCGAGAGCCCGGATGCGACCTAGGCCACGATAGTACGCTAGTAACCCCGATTGTCTTGTGTGTCGCTAAGAGAGGGTCCTATCAAGAACCTCTAGGTCGGTCTACGTAGCGAGAGCCCGGACTACACCTAGATTACCCGATTACCCCTTCACCTTAGCTTCTCCTTGACCATCCCATCACTCCATGAACCCGACCTAACCCTAGTCTTCCTTATTAGTGTTATCCTAACTTCCCTTAGTCCTAGTCTTAGACCTAGTTTAGTCCTCTTCCTCCCCTCTAGAATAGCTTGTCTTGAACATAGTCCTTGACCGTAGCATAGCTTAGTCCGACTCCCGTCCCTTTGGATTCGACCCGACTTACCCTAGCTACCCTAGTTAGGTATAGCCGGTTATTATTTGATGGTTGGGATCCACGACAAATCCCTACCCATCAAGTCCAATCGTCATTAGGTGTATGTCGGACACTCCTGCAGCCACCAGGTCCAAATTTGGGTGTCTACAGGTGTATAGTAGTAATAGGGGATCGGACAGGGAGGAGTTGTGGAATCACTTATTGAAATTATCAAGCTTGGTTAATAGATGGGTGGTTATGGGAGATTTTATTGTGGTTAGAGGTGAGTTGGAAAAGGTTGGAGGGGACTCTCCTGATGAGGGTGAAGTTGATGCTTTCAATAACTGCATTACTCATACGGGGCTCCAGGAAGTAAATGGACAGGGATGCGAATTCACTTGGACGAACAATCAGGACCCCTCATCTAGGGTCTGGTCAAAGTTGGATCGAGCCTTAATTAATAGCAACTGGTTGAGGGACCTTCCTTCTACCCATGCTCAGTATCTTACTTCAGGAGTATCTGATCATTCGCCAATTCTAGTACATGTTCTTGCTGAGGAAAGGAAGAGAAAGTGGTTTAGCTTTTTAAAATTGCTGGGCGGAGCACCCAGACTACCTTGATTTGGTGAGGAATGCGTGGAGTAAACGGATAATGGGAACTGCAGCTTATGAGCTCTTTGGGAAGTTTTAGAATGTTAAACTTGCCTTGAAGGAGCTGCATAAGAGAAACTTTACAGCTATTGGGAAGAGAATTAATGAGATTGATGATGAGTTGGATAATTGTCAGGCCCAACTGCAGGGTGTTCCGTTCTTTACTATGCTAATTGCTAGGGAGAAAGCTCTAGCCTCCATGAGTTTGAAACTAAAGAAGGTAAAGCTAAGTATTCTCTACCAGGGTGCCAAAATGAAGCATCTAATTGAGGATGATCAATCTACTAGTTTTTTTCACACAAGGCTTAAGGAGAGGAGACACCAACAGGTCATTGGAGCGATTCATGATGCTAAGGGGAGGGAAAGAGTAGGAGAGGATGTTGCTAATGGTTTTGTGAAGTACTACCAAGATCTTCTTGGGAGAGCAACTGATGTTATCCCGTTGGATGAGGTAATTGTGAGGAGGGGAAACATTATTCAGGAAGCGGACTGGAGTGCTATGCTTACCCTTCCAGTAGAGGAGGAAATTAGGAGGGTAGTGTTCTCGATTCATTCTGATAAAAGCCCAGGTCCAGATGGGTTTTCTTCGGATTTTTGAAGAGCTCGTGGAATATAGTTAAAGATGTTTTCTGTGTAGCAGTGAAGGAATATTTTGCTAAGGGAAAGATGTTGAAGCAAGCTAATACGACACTTATCTCTCTGATTCCAAAGAAGGCAGTTTGCCATTCGATGATGGATTATAGGCCAATCTCTTGTTGTTCTGTTCTATATAAAGTCTAAGCAAAATCTTAACAAGCAGGATTAAAGCAGTCATTCAGCAACTTGTTGGGCCAGAGCAAATTGCTTTTCTTGATGGCAGGAGCATTCAAGATAACATTGCACTATCTCAGTCTTTGATCATGAATTGCAATAGAAAGCTACTCACTCCTAGGTGTTTCATGAAAGTGGATTTTCTTAAGGCTTTTGACTCCTTGCAATGGGAGTTCATTGAAAGAATGCTTGAGGGTTTTAATTTCCCATCTCTTCTTATTAAGTGGATTAAGGGCTGTATTATAGGTTCCTGCTTCTCACTAAAAATCAATGGAGAATCTAAAGGATTTTTCAAGGGAAAGAGCGGTATTCGCCAAGGAGACCCCCTTTCTCCCTATTTGTCTGTTTTAAGCATGGAGGTACTCTCAAGGAGGCTTAGGGATATAATACTAAGGCTATGGTATCTTACCATCCTAAGTTTCGAGGAATTAAGTTAAATCATTTGATCTTTGCGGACGATTTGATGAGTTTCATTAGGGGGGACGCTCCTTCTGTTAGAGAGGCTACTACTGCTATGGATATTTTTGCAGAAGAATCCGGTTTGCAGGAAAATAAGGGGAAAACCAATATTTTCTTTGGGGGAGTTCATGAGGAGGTAAAAGACCTTATTCTTCAACAAACGGGCTTTCCTCAAGGAGCGTTCCCTTGTCGCTATTTGGGGCTTTCGCTTAATGCAGTTAGCAATAAACGAGGGAATTATGCTGCTCTTATTGAGAAGATCAGAGATAGCGTCACGAGCTGGTCTGCTCAGTCTCTGACCTATGCTGGCCGGTGTCAACTACTGAATTCTGTTGTATTTGGGCTTTTGAATTTTTGGAGCGCTAATAGTCTCCTACCAGTTAATGTCATTTAGTGCATTATCAAGGATTCCAGGTCATTCTTTTGGAGGGGCTCTAGTGAAGGAAAAGGTATGATTTTTAAGAGTTGGGAGAGTATATGTATGCCTTGGGATGAAGGAGGCTTTGACATAAAGCATTTTGCTTCTTGGAACAAGGCTTCGGTGAGCCATTGGCTTTGGAGGCTTGATATGGGGGGAGGAGATTTATGGTACAATTGGCATAAGTATTATGTGTTGGGCTCAGCGAATATCTGGTGCATTCAGAAGAAGGAGCTCCATACTTCAAGGATTAGGAGCGTTCTTACTGTAAGGGTTGAAATTATTAGGGGTACAGGTTCATTAAGAGAGGCGAAGGATTTGGTTAATTCTTGGACGTCTTTTGGCAAGTTAAACGTTGCAAAAGCGTATGAGTGGTTCCGACCAAAGCAAGTTAAGGCACGATGGATGAAGTGGCTACACGGAATACACACGGTTCCCCAGCATAGGATTATCCTCTCCTTGGCTGCTCAGCATAACCTATCCACAATTGATAATATGCAGTGCAGGGGAATGCAAATTTTCAATAGATGTGTATTATGTCAACAGAGCTTAGAAACGCATAAGCATTTGTTCTTTCATTGCTCTTATTCGGGACAAGTTTGGGCTAGCCTTCTTCAATGGATGTGGATTGCAGGAAGGAGTTTTGATCTTCATAAAGAGATGATATGGATTGGGCAGCGGAGGCACTCCAATCACTGGAAAAAAGACTGGTTTAGATGTACGCTTGCAACAGCTGTTTATCAGATTTAGGGTGAACGTAATGCGAAAATCTTTCAGGGAAACTTTAAACAAGTCTCGTGTATTGTAAAATCTATTAAGTTTGTGGTCTTTACATGGTTAAGAGGGAGGGGTATGTTGGGTTAGTGGTAGTTTTTCGGGTTGTTTTGCTTTCATAATTTAATGGTATGTATTTTTGTAAGATAAGTCTCTTTATCTTTAATAAAGAGTCATAACCTTTTCTTGCAAAAAAATTATTTAATAATCTCTTATATACTAATTGAGAAACCAATGTAGAAGTCTTTGGACACGTGTCGCGACGTGATGCAAAATTTTCCCGCTCAAACGATTGTCGATTAATTTAGGAAACTAGCAGCAAAGTATTGAATAATTCAACCCATGATTTAGGAATAATTTGTCATAAATTTTATGATGGAAAGTAGCTAGCATATCTCCTTC
This sequence comes from Agrostemma githago, assembly GCA_958450325.1. Classification (NCBI taxonomy): domain Eukaryota; kingdom Viridiplantae; phylum Streptophyta; class Magnoliopsida; order Caryophyllales; family Caryophyllaceae; genus Agrostemma; species Agrostemma githago. The sequence continues at coordinate 31,827,978 of OY288257.1, read as the reverse complement.
CTAAGATTCAGTAAAAAAAATCATACGGAGTATAATAATAATCAATCCAAAATTGTGAATCTTTTCGTATTAATCTTTGAGAATAATTTGCTGATTAAACAAAAAAAATTTAATTTACTCATCTTTTAATAAAAAAATTAATGTATCATCTACTTTATTTCAATTGACGACTAAAAAGTTAACATCTCTTATATACTAATTGAGAAACCAATGTATAAGTCCTTGGCTGGACACGTGTCGCGACGTGATGCAAAATTTTCCCGCTCAAACGATTATCGATTAATTTAGGAAACTAGCAAAGTATTGAATAATTCAACCCATGATTTAGGAATAATTTGTCATAAATTTTATGGTGGAAATTAGCCAGCATATTTCCTTCCTAAGATTCAGTAAAAAACTCATACGGAGTATAATAATAATCAATCCAAAATTGTAAATCTTTTCGTATTAATTTTTGAGAATAATTTGATGATTAAACAAAAAAAAAATTTAATTTACTCATCTTTTAAATAAAAAAAATTAATGTATCATCTAAAACTTATTTCAGTATTTTATTTCAATTGACGACTCAAAAATTAACATGAATCGGTATGCTATATTAAAATTTATTTGTATCGATAATATCTGATCACCTACCTAAGCTGTGCATTTGCACGGGGCCTAAACTAGTAATAATAATAACAACAGCAACAACAACAACAACAACAACAACAACAACAACAATAACAATAACAATAATAACAATAACAATAACAATAACATAACAATAACAATAACAATAACAATAACAATAACAATAACAATAACAATAACAATAACAATAACAATAACAATAACAATAACAATAACAATAACAATAACAATAACAATAACAATAACAATAACAATAATAACATAAAAATAAAAATAACAATAACAATGACAATGATAATAATAATAATAATAATAATAATAATAATAACAATAATAATAACAATAACAATAACAAATATTATAATAATAATAATAATAATAATAATAATAATAATAATAATAATAATAATAATAATAATAATAATAATAATAATAATATTAAGTGTGCCAAGTATCAAGCATGCTGCACGACATTAGGTATGGTTTCCTACCTTTCTTCTTCTCCTCTCTTGGTGAGCTCGACACGGATGTTGTTTCTCTGCTCCAGCGGATTCGTAAATTCATATCACAGGATGCTGGAGCGCGTGCCGAAGTTCATATTTTTACTAGAATTAGTTTTGCGATCGCTAAGGGAGTGGGAGCCCAGATAGTATGTCGGCTTCCCGCTAACTTCTTGTAATTTGTTCTAGTGTTAATGCAAGTTTCGTTTAAAAATAATAATAATAATAATATTATTATTATCGCGTTCTGTTTTTCTCTTCTTTCTCTCTCTAGGAGAAGATTCCCTCATCGGTCTTGATGTATTCGACGACGCTGAGGGGGAGAGGACGGGGACGGCCGGAAAAAACAGTAAAATACGATGAAGATTTGTAGGAGGGTTCTAGGGATACCACTTCTGAATCATCTCAGGAGGACATGGCGATGCAAATCGGAGAATTAGGATTCGGAGATGCAGGGGAAGAACATTATCAATGATCTCATTGATTGTGCTCTTCAATATGCTCTTCATCTTAGTGGAGGCAAGATTGGATCCTCGAAGTTGAAGGAGTTGAATCAGGGGGAGAATCAACTGGGAAACAAGGGGAGTGATTCAGACTCGGGAAACAGAGAGTCGGTGGCTCCACCTCAGGCGACGGAAAAGTCATCTTGGGCGGGCAAAGTTACACCGAAAAGGTCAGGAATGAGGCTCTACTTTGATGAATACAGTGCAGGAGCAGAAGAAGTGGTCATTGAGAAGGAGGACTTTGAGGATGAACTTCGTTTATGGAGGTTCACTCTGATGGGGCATGTTATAGGGGCTCGACCTACGATCAAACGAATGACGGAGTTTGTAACATCTAGCTGGAACCATGTTTCCTTACCTGGGGTCCAATATTTCAAAAAAGGGTGGTTCTCGTTTCGATTTGGAAGCAGGGAAGCCAAGGACGGGGTTCTGAAGGGAAGCCCATGGCAGGTTGGCCCTAATAACTCCTTCATCTTGAAACAATGGAGTCCATCTTTTTCTCTGGAAATGGAGAAGATATCTGTAGTGCCCACTTGGGTTCTCTTTCTTGATCTTGACCCTTACTTATGGACTGAATCGGTCCTAACCAAGATGGCGAGTAAGATAGGGAAGCCCATGTTTGCTGATGCCACTACTACTTATAAGGAGCACCTCTCCTTTGCTCGTATCATGGTGGAGATGGATGTGTCACAGGAGCTGCCAGACTTTGTAACAATCAATGTTCCTATTTTAGGTGCTTCGGTGTAGAGAGTAACTTATGAATGACTTCCCTTCTATTGTCATTTACGTAAGAAGCTAGGGCATTTGAAGAGCACTTGTAAGCTGGAGAAGAAGAAGAAGGTACTGGTTAAACCACCAACTAGATACACTCCCATAAAGAAGAAGCCAGTGGAAGAAGTAGAGGAGATCAGCCTGGACCCCAACTTGGTTCCTCAGCTCAAAGGACCAGGCGGATTAAGGGAAGGCAAGGTTATCCCGGACCCCAATCTGAAGGATGTGGTAGAGGGACACCAGGTTGAGGCTGGCTCTTTCCTCTCTTCTGGTGGATTAGGGAGGGGCGGAAAGGTTGGCCTGGACCCCAACTCAGCTCTTAGTTTAGGCGGATTAAGGGAGGGCGGAGGCTCGGACCCTAACTTGAACTTAGGGTTGGGCGGATTAAAGGAAGGCATGTGTGGACGCTCCTCCACACCGCCCAGCGCCCGCGTGCACCCGCCCGGGACCTTGGTCGCAGCGGCCACCTACGCAGCCCCGTCCGTTCCGTGGGGCCGGTCCGATCTCGCGTACGGGGCGATGTGTCGGACCTTGATTTGGTTGACGATTCGAATTGTACTAGACGGATGCAGACATCCGTGTTTCCGTTAAAATTGATCGAGACGTGGTTGTAAATGTTTAGAGGCTGATATGTTTGGTAAGACGACCTTTTTAGTGAACCGAATTCATTGTCGATTTGTGGAGTCGCCACCGAGTTAATTTTGGGAACTCGGAAACCGTTCAAGTCAACTTTGATCCTTAATCGCCTCAAAGTTGAGTAGCATGGGGACCTAAAGATAAAGACTTGTACCCTTAAGCACTCTATGTCCGGGATGACCCACATTGCCAATGGTTTCGGACATCCGGAAACCGTAGATTTTTAGTAAAGGGTGAGGGTAGATATTGGGAAGCAGACGTCCGCTAGACATCATTACCCAATCCCGCCCGCACGTGGTGGCCTCTACTAATCAATCAGTGGGCTGATACCTTTGTTCCTTAATTGTGGCGGAAATACGATAACATCCGTTGTTTTAACCCTATGTCTTTGCTATGTCGGTTGTTTAAGGACAAGTAAGCTTTTGTCGTCGAAGTAGATGTATTTACATTCTTTGCATGCAATTTCACGTGACAAGCAGGCCATGAAAAGATGCACGTAGGAGAGTAGAGAGTACTAAATATTATACGTATTAACAAATCAATTTTAACGTGATAATATGGATAGTAGTTATTCTCGTGGTATACGTTACCTGGTATTCTGCTTAAGGTGCGTCGGTTCGGTATTATAGGGGTGTGTCGAACCACGTGTGAGGGGTGAGCATCGGAATTAATATGGAATCCGACCACCGCTTGTTCAGTTTTAGTTTGTTTACGGTTTGAATTCCATGTTAAGTGATTTAACATGCGATTATAGGGTCATAAAAGCAGTAAATCATACGAAAGCGGTAAATGCGAAATGTAAGTAAATCACATAGTGAGGAATTGCACCCTCAGAGTGTACACTAATGAGACACAATGTGTAGATGATTGAGAATGGATCTCGGAGCTACTCGGGTTTTGTTTAGGGTGTTTTAGTGCTTATGATTGAAGTTGTGGACGTTACGTATGTTTATAATGTGGCATAGACCTAGGGTCCATTCGAGTCGGACTCGACGTTATCGAAGTGCATAAATAAAGAGTACGGAATGTGAAGTTTTGTTTAGATGACAACCTAGTGACGATACGACTTCAAAGGCGGATCCTCCTAGCTTCCCGCGGCAAATCCGGCAAAGCTTCGCTACTATGTGTAGAGGCAGCTAGTCGAACACGGGTGCCCCTTTTTGTTCGGGTCGAGCCAAGGACTCGAGGAACTACGAGGAGTAGCGTGGATTTACGTATCAGGAACAAACGATCGAGTTGATCGTACTTAGAGTCGGAGTTCGACGTTAAGCTAGAGGAAGATGCTCGCAAAGAGGAGGAGGGGGATGAGAATTGAGTGTTGTGTGTTGAAATGAGCGGAATAGAGGGGTATTTATAGTTTTTCGCGCAGCTCAAATCAACTACTCAGATCCCTGGTGTCTTACGCACCAGAAGTGAGTCGCCTAGGAGTGTTGAGGCGCCTGGAGGGGATGTTTGGGTTTTTGAAGATCCGATTTCGAAACTTTCCAAAACAAAGAATATGCGTATATTAGGTTTGCTTGGGGATTAAGGTTCCTTACTTGACCTAGAGCGTCAAGCGTTGGGTGGGATTTGGGCGCGTGTCTCGAGATTGGCTCGGCCTGACGCATTGACTCGAGTTTGACTTTGCATGTTTCGGGAACGATTCGGAGCCCCGGTGTCAAAATTGACTCTAATTAGTGTCGACGCAACTGTAATGACACGACTAAGACTTTCTTTATGTTGAATTAATTTCCTGGTAATTATTTGATCCATTCTATAGAAAAACCATCTAAAACATCATAAACTCGCGTCGCGTTGCAGTCCGATAGTCATAGGGTTTTTGTCGGGTACTCCTGCAGCCACCAGGTTCGAATCTGGGTGTCTAATGAAGCCCCTAGTATGACTGAGGCTTGGACAAGACGAAAGTCAAAGTATAGTCGCCCAGGTCAATCGAGGATTACGACCTGGTGGCTGTCCGCTCGAGTCATTTTAAGTCATTAGACTACGTATTGAGGCTCGTCAGCCAATGCTTAGAAATAATACCTGACCTCCTTGCCTGCGGTCACTTGTTGCAGCTCCGGTCCGGGCTTGCTGGCTAGCTTATCTTGCTTTGGGTTTGTTGTTTTAGTGATTTCGGTCTTTGGCATGGACCTTTTGCTTAAATCTTTCATGGGAGATTTAGTTTTGGTTTAATCCATTATGGGTGGCTGCATTAGATTTATCCCTCTTAGGTGGCTACGTTAGATTTATCCCTCTCGGGTGGCTGTGTGGACGTCCGTCCACACCACCCGGCGCCCTGCGGGCGCTAGCGCGAGACCAGCCCTGTTTTCGATCGCGGCGGCCACCCACATGGCCCCCTTCCGGTCGGGGGCAGGTCCGATCTCGCGTTCGGAGCGATGTGTCGGACCTCGATTCGGATGACAATTCGGACTTGCACTAGACGGGTGCAGGCACCCGTGTTTCCGTTGGAATCGATCGAGTCGTGGTTGTAAATGTTTAAAGGTTGATATGTTTGGTAAGGCGACCTTTTTAGTGAACTGAATTCGTTGCCGATTTGTGGAGTCGCCACCAAGTCAATTATGTAGACTCGAAAACCGTTCAAGTCGACTTTGATCTTTAGCCGGCTCAAAGTTGAGAGGCACGGGACCTAAAGATAAAGACTTGTACCCTTAAGCACTCTATGCCTGGAATAACTCTCATTGACAATGGTTTCGGACATCCGGAAACCGTCTATTCTGAGTAAGGGGTGAGTGTAACACCCCGATTTTATAATTAAAGTTATATTCGTTTTTTTTATTTTTACGATTTAACTCATAATTCTTAAAATGATTATAAAACAAATTTATCGTTTAATCGTTTCAAACTCCTAAAGTTCTATCTGACTCGGACAATCTTATATTTAAAACATATTTTTATTTCTGTTTCGATTCAATTTATACATTTAATTTAATTCTTATCGAAAGTCTATTTCGACGATTTAAATTCTAAATTCTTTTTATTTATTTTATTTAAGCTCGAATTTCTATTTTCGACTCGAAGTTCATTTATTTTAAGTTTCGTCAAAATATTTATTTCCTTTCCTCGAGAAATCAATTTAATTCACTTTATCTAAAATTTAGTATTTATCGGGAAATACTATTTCATCATCTAATTATTTATTTCTATAAACTTCGTTTCCGTCTCGAATATTTATTTACTCATTTTTGTCGGGTCGATTATTTATTAAATTTTTTAACTCGTTTTAACCCGATTCCTGGGTCAGTCAACTTATCGTTTCGGAATTCGATTCCTACCCGATTCATTTAGTCAATCCGTATTTCCGACCCACTTTATTTTGAACGGATTCATTTCATATTCCTTTTGTTTCCAACTGATTGCTTTCCCATTTGATTCAATGTACCCCACATTGTACACTCCCCTTTGCACTTGTTTAACGTAATTTCTTTTCCTTCCTCCTTACTCCACCGCTTCACCTTTCATCTCCCTATATTTATCCTCTTTTTCCTTCGTTCTTCTATATCAATTCGGTGTATCACCATCTTCATCTATCTCATCAGCCTGACTTGTTGTTGCTGCTCTTCACTGCCGTTACTGTTGCTGTCGATTTGTTTGTTGTTGTTGGTACGTTTGTGTTGCTGCTGTCTCTTTTACTTCTCCTTCTTTTACTGCGTTTCTTCTTCTTCTTCTCCGTTTTCTCCTTCTTTTTCTTTTTCGTCTGCTTTTTGCTGCTGCTCCGTGTTTCTGTTGCATCGTTGCTGCTGCTGGTTTACTTTTGCCGTTGTCTACCTGCTCCTTTTTTTTTCTCCCTCTGTTTTCCGTCGCTTTGCTGGCCTGCTGTCCGTTGTCTTTGTTCCCCTTCTCTTCTTCCTCTTCTGATTTTCGTTTTTTTTAGATGCTGCTGTTCATTACACTTAATCAATCTCTTCTTTTCTTTTCTGTTGCTTCTTTTCCTCTTGCGTCTGATTTCGTTCTGCCCGATATTTGCATTCCGCGTCCTTCTTCATCTCCTCTGTTTTCTGTTCTTGGCTGTCGTCGGTTGCTGTTCTTTGCGTCGTCATCATTGTCGTATTTGTGGTTGCTGCTGTGTCGTTGTGATTTAATTCAATTGCTGTTTATGTCGTTTCGTTCTCGTCCTGCTACCTGCTCGATTTTATCGGGTTTCGTTCCTCGCGTCGTTGTCTTCTTCTCTTGTATTATTCTCTCGATTAATCTGTTTTCGCATCCCGTTTCTGCTTTCTTCGTTTTTCTTTGGACTGATGCTAACTTTCGATCCCCTTTCTATTTCCTCTTTCTATGCCGTACCGTTGCTGCTCTTTGCTGCTATTCCTGTTGTTCGTATCGTTTTCGACGTCACCGTTACTGCTGTTATTGCGTGTTGTTGATGCCGCTGCTCTAATTTCGTTTCGTTCTGCCTGGCTGCTACTTGTCCTTGCCTTATGACTGCTTATCATGCCTCTATTCTTCATTCATCTATCATTTTCCTTCTTGCGAATCGTGTCCCCTTCTTTTCCTCGTTCTCTTCTCCCTCTTCCCCTTATCTTTATCTTCGGATTTCGCTCTTTCAGTTGTGTCCTGCCTGCCCTTGTCATTCCGTCTCGAAGCAATTTTGTAGAAGTATCAAGGGTCGGAGCTTGGGTCGAAGGGCAAATACATTGACGACTTACTAAAGGTAACTTTAGGACGTTACTCGATTTTATATCGTATGTTTGAGTGGTAGTATGTAGTAAATATTTTAATTTCGGTTTTCTAATTTTAGCTATATATTATTGCTAATTATATTCTTTTAAATCGTATTTATAAATATTTTACAAGTTTTCGATATCGTTTTACAAATCGTTAGTAATTTGATTATTTACGATCATTTATAATATTTTGTTGGTTATTGTGACACTAGTAACTAAATAATAACGATTTCATATTTTCTTCATATTTCGTTAATTTATAATTTCAACTCAAAATCGTATTTTTATATTTTAATCGAAACTTGTATACTTGTTAATAAATTAATTTTCATTTTACGATTTATTCTAATAAATGAGAAAATAGTCGATTTGGTTTTAAATATATTTTTAGTCGAGACTATTTTCACTAATAATTTCCTATTTGTTTCCGATTGACTGTTTTTATTAAAATCCATATTATTTATTAATAAAAACTGTCTGTTAGAAATAATTTGAATTCTTCGTAAATTTCATTTCATTTATAAAGTTCGTCGACTCAATTAATTTTGATATCATTTTCTTAAAACATCTCTTTTCTAAAATTTATAGTTTTAACTCGATTTCCTAATTCTTTATAAAATAATATAAAATGACTTATTGTATTTTATTTATATTTTGAGTAACGAATTTATCAATTTATTAAAGTTACGATAACGACGATAGTAATAAAATGTTAATTTTGTTAGAAATGCTATTTTAATACATTTCACATATTTTAATAATTCACGTATTTCTATAACAATATTTCTATTTTAAGTAAGTTTCAAAAATTAGTAAGTTTCTATTTATAGGAAGTTTCTCTTTTAATAATATAAATGTTTGTTCTCTTTTATCTTCATATTATTTATAATGATCATATCCTTTGTTTTATCGATAATGGCTTGTTTTGGAGTTATGGAATAAAGAGAAGTGTGGGGTTTAGAGTAATATAGTCTGGGATGTACGTTTTTGCCATCAGCTATAAAGCCGGTGTGCCTATTTGAGGCACATTTGGTCGTTGAACTGGGCGTAGTTTCGCCCAGGAGAGTGTATGTTTTGACCTTAACCTAGATATCGCATCGTGTTAGTCGCCGTCAGCTGAACTAGACATATTTGTTGTCTAGGAGGGGTGTGCACTACTTAAACCAGGACCTCGCTGCACGCAGTCCTGTTATAGTTGAGTTGCCTAGTTAGAGACTGGATTCTGTTATGAGTTAAGTCTACAGTTCTCGAAGCTAGTTTCTTGTATTATCCTAGTGAAAGTCTAGCCTTGTGCACACTTATCGAATTTCCATAACGCCATTTTTGAATATTTATATTATCGATAAATTTTGACTTGCAGGTTGGCAAGTACTTTAAGTTTCGTTGAAAACTTATTTTTATTATATCGTTTTAATATTTTCCATTTTAAATATTTTGATATAATAATACTATTATTTTTCCATATGATATAATATGGCTGGGAGAACGTCCGAGTTACTCCCCACTGACGTGGCTGTTATGTTTATAACATGACAGGTATTTGCTGTGGGTTTTGGGTGTGAGCTAGCGAGTAGCGTGATCCTACTCTTTCTTCATTCTTGTAATTTATGGATTTGTATAACCCGTTTGGAGAATATTCTATTTAGCCCTTTTGTAAAAAGTGGCCTTTGTATTGACTTACCATTTCTTTTAATAAGATATAGTTTGTCAGTGTGTTTTAATCACAACTCTACAGTGTTTCCGCCACTGTATTGCATTAGAATTTCTAGGGGATTACAGTGAGGGTACGTATTGGGAAGCCAATGTCCGATAGACATCGACACCCAATCCCGCCCGCACTATAGCGGCCTCTACTAATCAATTGGTGGGCTGATAACTTCGTTTCCTAGTTGTGGCGAAAGTATTGTAACATCCGTTGTTTTAACCCTACACCTTTTGCTATGTCGGTTGTTTAAGGATAAGTAGGTTTTGTCGTCGAAGTAGTTGTGTTTACATTATTTGCATGAGATTTCACGTGACAAGCAGGCCATGAAAAGATGCACATAGGAGAGTAGAGAGTACTAATATTAAGGATAGTAGCAAGTTAGTTTAAACGTGATAATACGGATATTAGTCGTTCTCGTGGTATACGTTACCCGACATTCTGCTTAAGATGCGTCGGTCCGGCATTAGTAGGGATGCGTCGAACGTTATAAGGTGAGCACCTGAACTAATACGGAACTCGACGATCACTTTGTTCAGTTTTAGCTTATCTACGTTTTTAATTTCCGTGTTAGATGATTTATCATGCAATTATAAGGTCATAAAAGCAATAAATCATACGAAAGCGGTAAATGCGAAATGTAAGTAAATTACATAGTGAGGAGTTGCACACTCGGAGTATACGCTAAACGGGACTCGATGCATAGATAGTTGAGGACGGATCTCAGAACTACTCGGTTCTATTTAGAGTGTTTTAGTGTTTATGATTGAAGTTAGGGCGTTACATGTTTTAGTAAGTGTCGTGGATCTAGCGTCCACATTTGATATTATTGTAGTGCATAATAATAAAGATGCGAGAATGTAAAGTTTTGTTTAGATGACAACATAGTGACGATTCGACTTCAAAGGCGGATCCTCCTAGCTCGCCTGGTGATTTCGGCAGAGTTCCGTTACCGTTGGCCCCTCCTGCGGCTATTCCGGCAGAGCTCCGCTACTACTTGTTAGTTCTGCGGCTAATTCGGCAGAACTCCGCTATACTCGGTGTAGCTAGTCGATCACAGGAACCTTGGTATCGAGTGGAGTCCTCGAAGGTGAGGAGTAGCGTCGATTTCGCTTTCGGGACTACAATCGAGTGGATCGTTTGCTATGGGTGTCGGAGTGCGAGCCCACGCGAGATACTCTTAACGAGTCAAAGAGAGAATGGAATTGAGAAGAAATTGTGTGTCGAAATGAGGGGGTGGAGGGGGGTATTTATAGGTGTTTTCGGTCCTCGTCACCCGGATGGACGCCTGAGTCCAGGCGCACCAAGACTCAGGCGCCTGGGCTTAGGCGTGTGGAGGCTCAGGCGCGCCAGGTGAGGCGCTCGGGATTTTGAAGATACGATTTTGATACTTTCCAAAACCGAGGGGTGAGCGTATAATACAATGCTTGAGGATTAAGTCTTCCCCGCTTTGACCTACCGCCGTTGCGCCTTAGCGGGTCTCGGGTGCGCGTCCCGAGGTTCGCTTGGCGCGGTGCTGACTCGGTTTATGTTTCGGGATCGAATCGGGGTCCCGATGTCGGAATTGACTCTAATTAGTGTCTATGCGACCGTAATGACACGACTATGGCTGCCTTGATGTTATTTTATTTTTTCCGAGTAATTATTTGATCCGTGTCGCGAACATCGCGAACCCGTGTCGCGTTGCAGTCTGATCATCATCGGGTGTTTGTTGGGTACTTCTGCAGCCACCAGGTCCAAATCTGGGTGTCTACAGAAGCCCCTACTTTGACTGAGGCTTGGACAAGGCAAAATTTAAAGTATAGTGTAGACACCCGCATTTTGACCGCCAGGTGTCTATGGTAGTTTCCAAAAAACACCCGATGATGATCGGACGCTAACGTGTTTCTATGCGCTCGGATACGGGCTCAAATCCATTAATCGTTGGCTAACACACTTACGGAGTACAAATCTCACCAAACGGACCTCAAATCCAGGCCCAGTGGATCATTCCGAGTCAAACAAGACTAATTTGGGCTAAAACCGACACCGGAATTAAAACCGACTTTTCACGATTGGATCAACCCCGGTCAAAGTCGTTTCCGAGACACACAAAACAGCCCCTCGCATCATCAAAAGTCCAAGTCAAACACAAAACCCATCAAGCATTCAAGGTCAAGGTCCAAAAGACTGACCTGCGCGACCCAGCTGGGCCACTCGATCGAGTGACCCACCCACTCGATCGAGTGGGCCTATTTCGAGCCCGACGGCAAGCGTAACGGGCCACTCGACCGAGTTGGCCTCCTACTCGGTCGAGTAACCCTAAACGGGGTGCCCTAGCTTTTCCTATATAAGCAACCCCCATGCACACATCTTCAACACTTTTGACACAACTTTTCACAACCCTAATCAACTTTGACAAACCCTAATCAAACCCTAGCAATTCAATAGTAGCAAAACCCCTAAAACTTAGTTTTAGGAATCAATCCCGAGCCACCATAACTTAACCTACGTAAAACCTCGAAGACTCTTGTGTAGAAGCCACGGTTACGAGTCCGCACCGAGACAAGAACATGTAGGTTGAGGGTGTCAAAACCCTCTCTTTCATTTCCTTTTTCTCTTCGTCGTCCGCGTCCCTTTTTTCGTCGTCTTCTTTTCGTTTTTTTATTTTTATTTGGTTCTTCGCATTCATAATATCGATAATACCATTAATATTAAAGCATTAAAATATTTATCGATTTGTGTCGAATAAGAAGGATACCATTAATAAGGAAAACCGCATATACAAGTGTACTGCACACGCGTCGTCGGTCGCTTATCCCGGTACCCCGATTATTTGATTATTGAGATAAATCAACTTAAACAACGATTCGTTATTATTTCTCTTCATCATCATCATTAATCTTACATTCATCATTTTTTAAAATCAATTTTAATAAGGGTCGAAACCCGTTGACACGGATCCGACATCACAATCCCTAGGGATTTATTTCGATGTCGGAGAAGTCGAGGGAATCAAGTTCTTTTTTTTATTTATTCAAGTAAAGCGTCGATTTTAGATTCGATACCAATTCCATAATTGGATATCGAATCTAACGATCAAGTCACACGAATTAATTAACGTGATTTGTTCATATCACGATAATTAATTTAAAGCGACTAAAATTAATTTATTTTTTTTATTTCACTCTAACATCTCATATCGATTCAAATAATCGAATATGGGATATAACGAGTACTTCAAATTTAGAATCGGGTATAAATTCAACAATATTTATATTCGGTTCAACAAAATTCGCGATTTATAAAAAAGCCAAGTCGAACATAAATTGTGCAATATTTATGTCCGATTCGGTAAAACCGTCGAATTATCAAAAATCAAAAGCAATTTCAAAATCAACAATTAAATTGCAAACGAACCAAGTTCGTACAGGTGCCACTCGACCGAGTGCCTTAGTCACTCGATCGAGTGACATCACAAAATCAAGTCAGAATGCTTTTTACGACCACCACTCGGTCGAGTCTCACAGTGACTCGATCGAGTGGCTACGTACTCGACCGAGTTGGTCAATAACTCGGCCGAGTACGGTCTAGTACGCAAAACAGAATCGTCTTTTACATGTCAACTCGATCGAGTCCATCGACTACTCGATCGAGTAACCTCATAACGACTAAAACAATGAGTCGTACATTCTTCTATTTTCAAACTCGGTAGTAATTTGCGATTTAGGTCATCACGTGTTTAATCAATCATGTGTATTACTACCTTTTCCTATATAAGATGGTGGTTGCGTGGAACGCCGGCCATACCGAAAAGAAGTGGCATTCCTATTTGGTCGAGGGGCAAGTGGCTATTAGATCGACGGTTTTATGGTGGCAAATTAGTGGGCAAGTCGGGTTTCCTTTTTCGTCCTCGACTTCGGTTATGCAACTACTATCTTTACGGGACTCAGTTTATGTTTATCCGGGTGAGTTGTCGAACCAAATGGGGGTGAGGCCCATCAATTCAGATGCTGCTAAGGGTGTTTCAATGTTCGATTCATGGACGGAGATTTTTTTTAGGGAGTTAAGGGTGTCTTGGGAACAAAAATTCTCACATCCCGTTGTTATAGAGGGTGTTCGGTCGACTGATACTACGTCCTTCCGGTAGGGAGTTTATGAGCACTCGTTCGGACAGAGCAAGTCGAACATTAGGAAGTCCTCGGTGCTAGAGGATAAAGAGGCTATTCAAGAAGACGTCCCTAAGCGCCCAAAGACAACGTTACCGATCCTAGTGTCGTCAGCTCATCAACACAGGTCAAGACTGAGGAGACTCGTACTGAAGGTGCTAGTGATGAGAGGAAACATGGTTGGCTGAGCTCCCCTTTGGCTAGGACGTGGAAGCTTGTATGAAGAGGGGTCAATGGTGAGAAGCCAAACAAGCATGCCCAGATGGTGATGGAAAAAAAGTTGGACCGGTAAAGCTCAGCCGTTTCATATTATCTTCTATTAATTTGTATATTGTGGCGTATTATTACTAGTTTTGTGAAGTCTTGACACGTTGTCATTTTTCGGAATAGCCGGGTTTCCGATGCTTGATGTAAAGGGCCTCAACAAAGGCTCGATTTAATCATTTTTTTATTGTTGTTAATGAGAAGCACCTTTTTTGTTTATATATTATTGTGGTGGCTCACAACTCGATTCTTCATTTTGCCCGGAGCGCCCTTTCGGGTTTTCAATCCGTCCTCGGCTCACCTTTTTTTTTGTTTTTTTTGAACGACGGCTCGCAACTTGCTTCTTCCTTTTGCCCGGAATGCCCTTCGGGTTTTCACTTGTTCCTCGGTTCGTCGTTTTTTTTAACGACGCCTCGCAACTCGTTTCTTCATTTTGCCCGGAGTGCCCTTTCGGGTTTTCACTCCATCCTCGGCTCGTTGTTTGTGCTTCGTCATTGAATCACTCGTTAACCGGAGCGTGGAAAAAGGTTCCAGTTTGCACGTGAATCGAATAATCGATTTAGTTATCTGGTTGGTTGTACCCAAGGAAGGGTTGCCTACGTATCCATGTTTAAACAGAATTCAACCATGTTCGTAGGTCTTTTAAATATGAGTGATGTTGCTTTAGACACGTTATGCCAGTTATCGATGCGTTTTTTTTTTGCGCGGATTTTCACCCTACTTTGGAGATCAGGATGAGTTTGTTGGGATGTTTATGGGTAGTATCGTTTAAGTTGATCCATGTTGATTGGGGTTAAGAATTCATGACCTTCTAGGTCGGTGAGGATTACAGCGCCCCCCGAGAGTATTTTCCTAACAAGGTAGGGGCCTGCCCAGTTTGGTTTGAATTTCCCTCTAGGATCGAGGGGAAGGGGTGCTCTAATGGATTTGACTACTAGGTCTCCTCATGTATGTTTCGGGATTTCACTCGTTTGTTAAAGGCCCGTTGTATGCGTTGTTGGTAAGCTTGCACGTTGGACAATGCATGTATTCTACGATCGTCTAAGAGTACTAGCTCATCGTACCTTTTTTGGTTCCATTCTTCTTCGGGGATGCCGCTTTCGGCTAGTATCCTTAGAGAGGGTATTTCTAGCTCTATGGGTTGCTCGAATTCAGAGCCGTTGGTTAGGTAATATGGTGTGGCTCCGGTGAGTGTTCGGTATCCCCATAATGCGAAGGGTATTTTGCTTGGCCAATCCCGGTAGTTGTCTATCATTTTCTTAAGGATTGTAGTGATTGTTTTGTTCTATGCTTCCACGGCCCCGTTTGTCTGTGGTCTATAGAGTGAGGATTTGTGTCTTTGGATTTTGTATTTGTCAAGGAGTTTTTGGGTGTCGGCCTTGAAAAGAGCCCACTGATCATTGATTATTTCTTGAGGTATACCGTAGCGGCAGATGATGTTGTTTTGTAGGAATTTGACTACTTGTTTGGAGGTCATTACGGTGTAAGAAGCGGCTTCTACCTATTTGGAAAAGTAGTCGACGACCACCATTATAAAATAGTGTCCAGCGGTCCCGGATGGGTGTACTTTTCCCATTATGTCAGTTCCCTATGGTAGAGAAGGGCCAGGATGTAGTTATGGTGTGGAGAGGATGGGGTGGTAGGTGTTGGATGTTGGCGAATATTTGGCAATTGTGGCAGTGACGGACATGACGTCGATAGTCTGCCTCTAGGGTAATCCAGTAATATCCTAGTCTTATAATTTTTCGGGCTAATAGGTGTGCACTCATGTGGGGTCCGCACTCTCCGTCATGTATTTCTTCCATGACTCTCTCCGATTGGGTTTTGTTTACGCACCTAAGGAGGACTCCTTGAGGGGTTCGTTTGTAGAGTAGTCCTTGGTTCAGGACGTAGTGGGCGGCTTGTATTCTTAAGGCTCTTTTGTTTTTGGTGTTTGTATTGGGTGGGTATGATCCGTTGGTTTTAAAGTCCAGGATTGCTTTGTACCAGGGTTCCTCGGAGGTATCGTCGGTTTTGAGGTTATGGATGTAGGCTGGTTGTTCGCTTCTCTCTACACAAATAGGCATAGAGAAAAGGTGGTCGGGCATGTTTATTAGTGAGGCTAGTTTGGATAAAGCGTCAGCGAATTGATTTTCTTCGCGGGGTATGTGTATGAAGTCGATTTCTGTGAACTCCCGGGATATTGTTTCTACTTTGGTTTGGTACGGGGTTAGGCTTTCGCTGTAAACTTTCCAGGTACCTTGATAAGTGTAGTTTGTAGTGCCTATTTTGTAGTGTTTTGGTCCCATTTTCCTTGTGGAATCGCTCCTTGGGAGCGGTTTATGGGCTACTTATGCTTCCTGTAGTTCGTTTCAGGTTCCCGAGACCGCTCATGAAGAGTTGGAGCGAATCCGACTCGATACATACACTTTTTGGAGCCAACGAAGTGAAGGAACGATCACTCGATGCCTTGGAATCGACCCCGAGACTTTGGAACCCAATCCTGAGCCTCTTAGACTCGATCCCGAGACCCGAGATTCGGTGAGAAGCCCATGAGAAGCAAGGAGGGACCATAGAGAGCATATTGGAGGCCTACAGAGCCTTCCCGATCGAGACCAAGTGCCATCTCGGTCGGGAAGAGGTGCACGTTTAAGGAGGCTGCTGTGAAGAGTCGTCTCGGCCGAGACCAACCTTGTCTCGGTCGGGATCAGCCCTTCCCGGCCGAGATGGGGCGGTCTCGGTCGGGACGGGGGTGCTGCAGCCCGTGTCCTCTTGTTTTCTTCTCCCTTGTTATTGTAACCCTATAATACTCATCCTCTTGTATTCTTATGTTATTCTTCACTTCTCCTAAAACCCTAGACTACTTTAGGTTAGATTAGATTAGATTAGTGTAGATTAGTCGATAATTAGTAATTAGTCTTAGTTTAGTGCTTGTATTAAGGGATTTCTTGAAGAATCCACCAAGATTGACAACCTTGGTGGAATTGTTTGGGTTTTCTTCTATGCAAGTGTTCTCCTTTTCCATTTCCCTTGTAGTTTGGTATAATCTTCTTCTCCTTTTACTCTTAATCCTTTATTGTTTATCAAGTTCTCATCTTTATTCATTGTTTGTTGTTTATCCTTGTTTTCCATTATGTATGGTTGGATTCTTGTGTTGATTCCTTTTGTTCTTGTTAGTATTAGTTTGATTATGTTAGTGATCCGAATCAAGGAGCTACCAAAGAGTTCAATAAAGTCACCTTAGCTCCTCTTGTTCTTAGTTCAGCCACACTAGCACCTCTTACCAGCTTAGTAGTGTGCCTACTACAATTAGTGAGCTAGCTCGTGTGTGAGCTGAATAAAGGAGCAAATAATCAAGGTAATATGAAGACATTAACTTGGGTTCACACTCATTCAAGCATGGGAAGTGTACTGAAGTTATGAAGGTGTTTGAGGCCGATTGTGTTCACATAGTGTGCACATCCTCAAGCTTTGTTTATGGCTCCATGTTCACACAAGTGTGCCGTGCGTGGCTGATGCTCTTTGTTAGAGCTTTGTTATTAGCTCCTAGTTTACATAGCATTGTTATTAGCTCCTAGTTCACATAAGGTGTAAGCTTTGTTTTTGTCACCCTAACCAGCCGGTTTAAGGGTCTTGTTGTAGGCTATATATAGCCATCTATTTGAATGAATAAGACATCCAACATTGAAATCAAAAACCTGAGTAAAGCTAAGCTTTCTTTTACGTCCTTGTTGCTTACAAGACAAAGTCTAGAGTTAGTCGCGTTACAAGCTCTAAACTCGCTACTTCAATCGCGTTGTTTGATTTAGCACCCGCTTTGTTGAAGTATAGGTCTACTTCACCTAGCATACTATCCTTGGTTACGGTTTATTCATCCTCAAACTAACCTTTTCAATCTGTTTTGGTTACTTTGTTTACATTCCATTTCAGTATACTAATCATTCTTCACATTCTTGTTCAAAGTTCATATCAACTCACATCATTAGTGGTATCAGAGCTTTGGTCATCCATTAGACGTAAAGCATGGCAGGAGTGTTGAACTTTGAAGATCCTACCTTCCTGGAACAACTAAAGAAGGCGTTAGAGAACTTCCAGCCCAAAAATTCTCGCTTCCAACCAAGAAGGGAACCGGTGGACAAGATCAAGGTAAATGAACTTCCTGAGTTCAATGGTGGTACTGATCCTGAATTTTACTTGGAATGGGAAAGAAACATGGAGAAGCTCTTTGACTTCAAGGATTTGGAGGACGAAGAGAGGTGCAAATACGCCATTCTAAAGCTAAGCAAAGGGGCTTCCCTTTGGTATGAAGGGCTTAAGGTACAACGCACCAGAAATGGAAAGGGTAAGATTACTTCTTGGGAGTCCTTAAAACGTAAACTACGTAAGAGGTATGTCCCAACTACGCACAAGTTATCCTTATACAAAAAGATTGCTAACCTTATACAAGGAAAAATGAGTGTTAGTGAATACATAGAAGAATTTGAGAACTTGGTTCTAATGGGAGAAGTAGAAGAAAATGAAGAGATAAAAATGGCTAGGTTCTTACGCGGGTTAAATCGTAGTATAGCTAATACGGTTGATTTGTGTCCTTATTCTGATTTTGATACCTTGTGTGGGTTGTGTCTAAAAGTTGAAGCACAAGGGAAGGGAAAACATGAGGGTGAGTCTAGTAAGAGTCATACTTGGTCTCGAACGGATGATGGTAATGGAGTCAATCCTACTAATATTAATCAACCCCTTATTGTTAAGAATAACCCCGCACCCCCACCTCAATCTACCACCAAAACAACCACTGAAACTAGTCTCTCTAAAGTGCGTTGTTTCAAGTGTCAAGGGTTTGGTCACTACAAAAACGCTTGTCCAAATAAAAGAGTTGTGACCTTAAGAGAAGTAATCACTGTTAGGGATGAATTATGGGAAGGGGAACAACGTATAGGGGCTGTTTTCAATGTTAACGAGGAAGAGGAAGAGGAAGAGGAAAATATTGAGGCTTATGCACCCCCGGCTTATGACACACTCTTAGTACTACGTACTCTACATGCTAACCCCATTCAACATGACACCGAAAAAAGAGACCAACTATTCCATACTAAGTGTCAAGTTAAATGTAAATGGTGTAGTTTAATCATTGATGGAGGTAGTTGTACCAACGTTGCCTCAACTGAAATGGTAGACAAACTAGGTCTAGCTACTACTAATCACCCTAACCCTTATGCACTTCATTGGTTAAACAACGGGAACAAGGTAAGGGTCACTAAACAAGTGAGGGTTGGCTTGACCATGGGTTCCTACGTTGATGAGGTTTTGTGTGATGTTATTCCTATGGATGCTTGTCACATACTATTAGGCCGTCCTTGGCAGTTTGATAGGGACGTAGTTCACCATGGGAGGAGGAATGAGTATGAATTGAGTGATAAGGGAAAGAAAATTGTACTCAAACCCATGACACCTCAAAACGTATGCAATATGTTAACCAATCGAGTCGGAAAACCCAACCTCTCAATGTTTGCTAGTAAAAATATGGGAGTACATGCTATAGAAGAGGGGGAGTTTGATGCCGTCAAGACCACTAAAGAGGAACCAGCTAAGGTTAATAGTGGTTGTGAAGGGAAACAATCTGAAGAGTGGCTAAAGAAACTAGGTGTTGACATTCCTATTAAGATACCAGCTTGTTTGGCACTTAATAGAGATCATGGATTCTTAAAGGATGAAGATGGGAAAAACAATGTCATGGCTAAGGCTTCATCTTGTCAATACACACACTCATCCACCATAGAAGCAAGCACGCTTGGAATTGAGACCTTGAAGGAATATTACTCCACGGAGGCTGATATACTCACCAAGTGCAAGACTGTTACTCTTAACACTTTTGATGAGTTTGTTTTGCAGGACGATCTTCTTCCTAAAGAGAACCATTTTTGTGTCCCAAAACATCCTATTTCAGAGTGTATAACTAGAGAAGCTCAAGGAGGAGGACCAGCTGTAGGTTATGACATAACCAGGGCCTTAGAGACGTGGAAGGAGCACTTCCTTTTGCTAAGAACACAAGGGAGTAATCTAAGCATCATGAGCAAATACTTAACAAGTCCTTTCCCAAAGAGTCCCCTCAAACCAAGAGAGTACTTTCCATCCTCCATAATGACTCACCTCAGTGTTTGTTACACAACGGATGAAGCTGTCAAGAGAAAGACCAGATTGATGTCCCAAACAGAAGCTCCATACAAGGGAAACAACCATGGTTGCAAGATGAAGTTACCGGATAGTTATGAAGAGCATACCACGTCCAAAGTGGGAGATTTTGCTCTTTATCTTGATGAAGATGACTTTTCAGAATTGAGGACAATTCCTTTTCAAGGGGGAGGAGATGATCCGAATCAAGGAGCTACCAAAGAGTTCAATAAAGTCACCTTAGCTCCTCTTGTTCTTAGTTCAGCTACACTAGCACCTCTTACCAGCTTAGTAGTGTGCCTACTACAATTAGTGAGCTAGCTCGTGTGTGAGCTGAATAAAGGAGCAAATAATCAAGGTAATATGAAGACATTAACTTGGGTTCACACTCATTCAAGCATGGGAAGTGTACTGAAGTTATGAAGGTGTTTGAGGCTGATTGTGTTCACATAGTGTGCACATCCTCAAGCTTTGTTTATGGCTCCATGTTCACACAAGTGTGCCGTGCGTGGCTGATGCTCTTTGTTAGAGCTTTGTTATTAGCTCCTAGTTTACATAGCATTGTTATTAGCTCCTAGTTCACATAAGGTGTAAGCTTTGTTTTTGTCACCCTAACCAGCCGGTTTAAGGGTCTTTTTGTAGGCTATATATAGCCATCTATTTGAATGAATAAGACATCCAACATTGAAATCAAAAACCTGAGTAAAGCTAAGCTTTCTTTTACGTCCTTGTTGCTTACAAGACAAAGTCTAGAGTTAGTCGCGTTACAAGCTCAAAACTCGCTACTTCAATCGCGTTGTTTGATTTAGCACCCGCTTTGTTGAAGTATAGGTCTACTTCACCTAGCATACTATCCTTGGTTATGGTTTATTCATCCTCAAACTAACCTTTTCAATCTGTTTTGGTTACTTTGTTTACATTCCATTTCAGTATACTATACATTCTTCACATTCTTGTTCAAAGTTCATATCAACTCACATCAGTTAGAGTAGTGTTCTTGCTAGGGTTAGTAAGGTGATTAGGGTGTTAATTGGGTGATTAAGGGTTTGTTGGAGATGTTGGTGGAAGATTTGGGTTTCCTCTTGGTTTGATGCATATCACATGTTTGTTGAAATGCTTGATTGACTAGTATGTGCATATGCTTGTTTTTCTTGCCTTTCTCTTGTGGGTGATAGTTTGTTTGTGGGTCCGGTTCCCTCACTAAGTTGCGAGAGCCCGGTGAGGACGACCCCTAGGTCGGTCTAAGTAGCGAGAGCCCGGATGCGACCTAGGCCACCATAGCGCGCTAGAACCCCGTTTGTCATGTGTGTCGCCGAGATGGGTTCTAGGTGGAACCTCTAGGTGGATCTAAGTTGCGAGAGCCCGGACCAACCTAGATCACCCTACTACCTCCTTCACTCTAGTTCTCCCTTGACCATTCCATTACCCCTTTGACCCCGACCTAATCCTAGCCCGTTCTCCTTTGTTTGCTTTCTCCTTAGCCTTAGCCTAGTCTAGCTTTCTCCCCTTTTAATCATTCTTGTTTAGCTTAGCTCGTTGACTTCGTCTCGTATTTAGGCGACCTTAGTCTAGGCTCTACATTACCGTCCCCCTGGATTCGACTAGACTTGCTCT
Source organism: Agrostemma githago (assembly GCA_958450325.1). Lineage (NCBI taxonomy): Eukaryota > Viridiplantae > Streptophyta > Magnoliopsida > Caryophyllales > Caryophyllaceae > Agrostemma > Agrostemma githago. The sequence continues at coordinate 31,806,399 of OY288257.1, read as the reverse complement.
ATCTACCGTAGGAATAGCCAGTTATATTATTGATCGGTTGGGATTCCACGACAAATCCCTGCCATCATACCTGTGGCTTGGTTGACTACTAGGGATGAACGTCCGTGTACTCTAAGGTTCTTAACTCCTAGAGTTACGGCGGTTTTTAGTCCTATTAGGCAGGCTTTGTACTCGGCTGCGTTGTTGGTAAAGAGGAAGTCTAGTTTGACTGATATGGGTATGTGATCGCCTATTGGTTATTGCTTGGTTAGAGGGGTCAGTTGTGGGTTGGACCGAGGGCAGTTGTTTCCTGATTTCTTCTTAGGGTGAAGTTATGGTTGGCCGTTTGTTGTGGCCTTTGCGCTTTTAGTTAATTGTTACCGATAAATTGCATAGTGTCGAGTTTCAAGCGATAAAGTAAATTATTAAAAGAAAACCAAGCGATTTTCGAGGCGTGTTTGTAAAAGTAAAGATTCGTTTTATTGATAAAGTAGTAAATGGGCTAGATGCCTGTGATTTTGTTTGATGTGGGAGGTGGAGGACATGTCCCTTCTCACCTCTCGGACTCGATAGAAAAAAAAACATTTGTTATTATTATTTAGTCTAGTCCCTAAGACAAACTAAACTCCGACTAAGACCGATTACACCTCTAAGCATCGAGGCTTCCCCCAGAAAAGAGCACCTTGATAGTGCCGCTCGTCCTCACCACCACAGATGCGGCCGCCTTATCACTAGTTTCCCCGACGGTGAGTTCCCCTGTCTGCGCCTTAACGGGGAAAAGGTTCCGGCATCCACAAGGTCTTGGATGTCATGCTTGAGGAGTCGCAATCCTCTGTGTCGTGCCCTCTACCCTGATGATATAGGCAGTAGGCACTGGGGTCCCAGTCTGCATCGCGGACTTCGCGAGGCTGGTCCGGAGTAGTGACGAGTTGCGACAACTGCCAGTCATTGTTGGCAATCCTAAGAGCCTCGGGGTAGGTCATCCTCAGATCTGTCAGGCTCCTAAAGGTGCGAAGGGAACCTAGCCGGTCTGAGCCTCATCTTGTTCCTAGGAATGAAGGGTTTTTCTTCCACTTCCTCCCGGGGGAGGTTTTGTGTTTTGTGGGTGGCACTCTCGAGCTTACCGAGTTGGAGTAAGATGTTGTCATGGGCTGCGGTTATGTGGGCCATGTTGTTTTATAGTTCTCTGACAAGCCCCAGATGGTGTCGAGTGGTTCGAGATTGTTGTTGGAGGACATTTTTAGACCTCCGGGACATGACTGAAGATGAGATTGAATCCGTTAGGTGGCCCAGGGGTTCGAAGAATGCTCATACTGAGCGACACGGAAAATGAGACCCTTGACTTGCGCGTGTTTGGGGTCGTCGTTCGAGGTCGTGTTTCTACCGAAACTACTATTAATTAGTTAGTTCGGTATTCACGGCGTGGACGGTATTCGTGATGTCCGTGACGGTGTTTTGGAAGGTGTGACTAAATCCTTGTTATTGAATTTAGGTAGTGAATAGCGTTTTAGAAAAAAAAAACTTTTAAAACAAGTGTCCCGTGCTCGTAGGTTGTATTAACTAGCGTTTTGACGGTGGGGGTGATGTATTGAGAAAAGTGTTTTGAGAGTGTAATCGTTTTGGGTTCCTCGACTTCATTGATTGAAGCTTCGGTTGTGCCAACGGTATGTGCAAGAAAACGTTTTTTTTGAAAATAAAGTGTGACCGTTCAAGGTACCTCGACCCCATCGATTGGGAGTTTTAGTGGTATTAACGGTACTTGTTGTTGGCGGGTTTTATTTTGGCCAATGTGCTGGTGCTTGTAGAAAGATTTTTTTTGAAAGATTTGTCGTGATGACATTTTTTTAAAACAAAAGTTTTCAAAAAAACATTTTAGGTTGGCCGGAAAATTGCTTGTCTTCTTCGAAAAGAGAGATGATTGATTTATTTTTTTGAAAACGGAGTTGGGTGAGGTTGAATCCAGATTTTTAGTCTTTTATTTGGGTTATTCAAAACATGCTACACATAACTAGGAACGCGTACACTCATGCAGGATGCAGACACGGGTAGGTTAGGGTACTCTACCACCCACGAATAGCCCTTGCTTAGGTGGCGACCAGTCACCGGGGAGGTGAGTGTTGTACCGCCTGTTTGGACCATTTGCTTAGTTTATCCGCAGGATGCGCGTTAGCAGGCCGGAGCATCAACTGAGGATCTCCCCACGTGTCCATAAAGATCTTACCGCGAAAAGGTCGATTGGTCCTAATATCGGTTAGGGTGGGCCAGTGGCGGACCTAGGATTTTCCCCCTAGTGGGGCACAAAAAAAATTCCGACATTTTTTAAGTTTATAAATTAAACCACATTTTACGCTATTATTTTCTCTATAAATTAATCCATATTTTAGGCTATTATTTTCTTTATAATACTTGAAAGTTTTGAAAAATAGTTTCGATATAATATAAATCTTCCAATGATATGTAACATGAAGTAGAAGGTGGTAGAGTTGGTTGTATTGACAATATTTCGTACAAGTGACTCGGGTTCGAATCTCTCTATCTACACATTTATCTTTTGAAAAGTTATAAAATAATTTAACAAATGAAATACAATTACCAAGGCTCGAGCTCCTGACCTATTGATCACAAGGCAAATGACCAAACCAATTCATCAACAACCATCAAACTGATATTTCAGATGGTTTAAATCTATTTGTTTCAAAGATTGTCGGGGGGGGGGGGGGGGGTGGGGCCGGGACCCCTAGGTCCGCCCCTGGGGTGGGCTTTTTAGGGCCAAAACCTGTAGTGACCACAACAGGAAACTAAGAAATGAGCTTCACCGACCTTGTTCAAGTTACACCACCGCTAAAAACTCGTTTCCAAATCCCCAGCGGAGTCACTAAACTGTGGACGTCCTTCCGCACCGCCCGACGCCACGCCCGCGCCCGCACGGGACCGACCCGGTTTTCGATCGTGGCGACCACCCACGTGGCCCCCTCCCGGTCATAGGCCGGCCCGATCTCGCGTTCGGGGCGATGTGTCGGACCTTGATTCGGATGACGATTCAGACTTGTACTAGACGGGTGGAGGCACCCGTGTTTCCGTTGGAATCGATCGAGTCGTGGTTGTAAATGTTTAATGGCCGATATGTTTGGTAAGGGCACCTTTTTGGTGAACTGAATTCGTTGCCGATTTGTGGTGTCGCCACCGAGTCAAATATGAGGACTCGGAAACCGTTCAAGTCAACTTTGATCTTTAGCCGGTGAAATTTGAGGGGAACGGGACCTAAAGATAAAGACTTGTACCCTTAAGCACTCCATGCCTGAAAGGACTCTTATTGCCAATGGTTTCGGACATCCGGAAACCGTCGATTCTGAGTAAGGGGTGAGGGTACGTATTGGCAAGCCAATATCCGATAGACATCGACACCCAATCCCGCCCGCACTATAGCGGCCTCTACTAATCAATCGGTGGGCTGTTAACTTTGTTTCCTAGTTGTGGCGGAAGTACTATAACATCCGGTTTTTAAAACCCTATACCTTTTTCTATGTCGGTTGTTTAAGGACAAGTAGGTTTTGTCGTCGAAGTAGTTGTGTTTACATTCTTTGCACGCAATTTCACGTGACAAGCCGGTCATGAAAAGATGCACATAGGAGAGTAGAGAGTACTAATATTAAGGATATTAGCAAGTTAGTTTTAACGTGATAATACGGATATTAGTAGTTCTCGTGGTATACCTTACCCGGTATTCTGCTTAAGATGCGTCGGTCCGGCATTAGTAGGGATGCATCGAACCTTATAAGGTGAGCACCAGGACTAATACATAACTCGACCATCACTTTGTTCAGTTTTAGCTTATTTACGTATTTGATTTCCGTGTTAGATGATTTAGCATGCGATTATAAGGTCATAAAAGCAATAAATCATACGAAAGCGGTAAATGCGAAATGTAAGTAAATCACATAGTGAAGAGTTGCACCCTTGGAGTATACGCTAAACGGGACTCGATGCATAGATAGTTGAGGACGGATCTCGGAACTAATTGGGTCTATTTAGAGTGTTTTAGTGTTTATGATTGAAGTTGGGGCGTTACGTGTTTTAGTAAGTGTCGTGGACCTAGCGTCCACATTTGATATTATCGTAGTGCATAATAATAAAGATGCGAGAATGGAAAGTTTTGTTTAGACGACAACCTATTGACGATTCGACTTCAAAGGCGGATCCTCCTAGCTCGCCTGGTGATTTCGACAGAGTTCCGTTACCATTGGCCCTTCCTGCGGCTATTCCGGCAAAAAGCTCCGCTACTACTTGTTAGTTCTGCGGCTAATCCCGCAGAACCCCGCTAGACTCGGTGTAGCTAGTCGATCACAGACACGTCGGTATCGAGTGGAGTGCTTGAAGGTGAGGAGTAGCGTTGATTTCGCTTTCGGGACTACGATCGAGTGAATCATTTTCTATGGGTGTCGAAGTACGAGCCCAAGCGATATTCTCTTAACGAGTCAAAGAGAGAAGGGAATTGAGAAGAGGTTGTGTCGAAATGAAGGGGTGGAGGGGGGTATTTATAGGTGTTTTCGGCCCTCGTCACCCGGATGGACGCCTGAGTGTGGACGCCTGAGTGTGTAGTAGTGGCACCAGGAATCAGGTGCCCGGGCTTAGGTGTATGGAGACTTAGGCGCGCAAGGTGCGGCGCTCGGGATTTTGAAGATACGATTTTGGTACTTTCCAAAACCGAGAGGTGAGCGTATAATAAAATGCTTGGGGATTAAGTCTTCCCCGCTTTGACCTAGCGCCGTTGCGCCTTAGTGGGCCTCGGGCGCGCAACCCGAGGTTCGCTTGGCGCGGTCCTGACTCGGTTCGTATTTTGGGACTGAATCGGGGTCCCGGTGTCGCAAATTGACTCTAATTAGTGTCTATGCGACCATAATAACACCACTAAGGCTGCCTTGATGTTATTTTAATTTTTTCGAGTAATTATTTGATCCGTTCTATAGAAAAACTATCTAAAACATCGTGAACCCGTGTCGCGTTGCAGTCCGATCGTCATCGGGTGTTTGTTGGCACTCCTGCAGCCACCAAGACCAAATTTGGGAGTCTACAGAAGCCCCCACTTTGAGTGAGACTTGGACAAGTCGAAAGTCAAAGTATAGCCACCCAGGTCAATCGAGGATTACGACCTGGTGGCTGTTCGGTCGGGTCATTTTAAGTCCGTTCGACTACGTGTTGAGGCTCGCCAGCCACGGGCTTAGAAAGCATACCTGACGTCATTGCCTGTAGTTGCTTGTCGGGGCCCGGGCCCATGCTTGTCGTCTTGTTCTTAGTTCTTCATGCTCGTGCCTTTTTCCTTTTCGGGTTACTTAAGAGTACGTTCGAATTTGGACTACTTATGACGAGTCAAGTGTGAATTTGCGAAAAGGATGCTCGTATGTGTTAGTTTTTATTTGAACAGATGGCTTCGGGATGCTTATGACCCATCTGACTTAATGGAATGCCGTTTGGGATGCTTATGACCCCTCAGGCGCGGAAGTAAGATGAAATAAAATGTTCGAGGGCGTCAGGTTCCCCTCGAACAGTCGTCGTCGAAATGCTTATGACCCCTAAGACACGAGAATAAAACGGAATGTTCGAGTGTGTCAGTATCCATTCGAACAATCACCTTTGGGATGCTTATGACACCTAGCACAAAATAAAATGAGATGGAAAGCCCATGGGTGCCAGTATCCACTCGAACAGTTGCTTTCGGGATGCTTATGACCCCTCGGACAAAACATGTTTGAGCGTGTCAGTATCGCTCAAACCAAAATTGCCTTCTGGATAACTCAGACCCGTTAGGCTCGAAAAACGTTTGAGCGTGTCAGTATCCGCTCAATCTAAAGTTGCCTTCAGGATAACTCAGACCTGTTAGGCTAGAAAAACGTTTGAGCGTGTCAGTATCCACTCAAACTAAAATTGCCTTCAGGATAACTCAGACCCGTTAGGCTCAAAAAACGTTTGAGCGTGTCAGTATCCGCTCAAACTAAAATTGCCTTCAGGATAACTCAGGCACGTTAGGCTCGAAAAAAGTTTGAGCGTGTCAGTATCCGCTCAAACTAAAACTGCCTTAAGGATAACTTAGACCCGTTAGGCTCGAAAAACATTTGAGCGTGTCAGTATCCACTGAAACTAAAGTTGCCTTCAGGATAACTCAGACCCGTTAGGCTCGAAAAATGTTTGAACGTGTCAGTATCCGCTCAAACTAAAATTGCCTTCAAAATAACTCAGACCCGTTAGGCTCGAAAAACATTTGAGCGTGTCAGTATCCGCTCAAACTAAAACTTGCCTTCAGGATAATTCAGACCCGTTAGGGTCGAAGGACCCAAATTGCTGTGAGGTATAAGACTCAAATGCCTTCCGGATATTTAAGACCCGTTAGGCTCGAAGGTGTTTGAGCGTGTCAATATCCGCTCAAACCCAAATTGCTGTGAGGTATAAGACTCAAATGCTTTCCGGATAACTTAGACCCGTTAGGCTCGAAGGTGTTTGAGTGTGTCAGTGTCCGCTCAAACCCAAATTGCTGTGAGGTATAAGACTCAAATGTCTTCCGGATAACTAAGACCCGTTAGGCTCGAAGGTGTTTGAGCGTGTCAGTATCCGCTCAAACCCCAAATGATGTGGAGGTATACGAATCCCAAATGTTTGAGCGTGTCAGTATCCGCTCAAACTTGAATTGCCTTCAGGATAACTCAGACCCGTTAGCTCGAAGGTGTTTGAGCGTGTTAGTATCCGCTCAAACCCCAAATGCTGTGGAGGTATATGACTCCCAAATGTTTGAGCGTTTCAGTATCCGCTCAAACTTGAATTGCCTTCGGCATAACTCAGACCCGTTAGGCTCGAAAAACGTTTGATGGCACTTGGCTTATCTTATTTGAATTTGTTTTATGGGCTCATCTTATCTTGTTCGGATTTGCTTTGCTTTGCTTTGATTTGTTATGCATTTGGATTTGTTCGGAATTTGTTTGGCTCGGCTTTGTTTAATTCGTTTTGTCACGCGTTCGAGCGTGAGTGTTCTTGTTAGTCATGGTTCCTATGCCTGCTCTGTTATATATTTTTCGTTCGGGGCGGGTTTATAGGTGTGCTTTTATCGGTGCTTGATTAGTGATTATCTTGTCGTCGTTTAATTGTTTGTTTTGAGGGCGTGTGTTATGCGTACATTGGATAATAAGCCTCGTTTGTTCTTGTTTTAGTATTGTGCTGGGTTAGTGGGACGGGCATTCATCTGCACCCCAGTTCTCAGGTGCGTGCCTACAGCGGCCCAGTATTTGGACGCGCGATGCGAGGCGCCCGATTTTTTGTGGATCGGGTTTGCTTAAATCAGCGAGTATTCGGGCGAACGATTCGTTCGTCTCATACTTCAAACACGCGCCCCTCTTCGCCCCAATATCGCTTCTTCTATTTCTCTACCCGATTTTCGTCTCGATTCTTGCCATACACGAGGAATGTCAACTCCGGGTATGTGTTCTTTACTTGTTCATTATTGGTTTTGCTTAATTTGATTAATTGTGGGTTGATTTTGTTGGAACCCTAGAAAATTGATTTGGGTGTTTTAAATTTGCTTAGTTTCGGTGTTTGCGCTTAATCTCATTGTTAAATTAGGGTCGAATAGAGCTTGTTAGGGTAGTTAAAAGCTTGATAGGAGACCATGAGGTATGACAATGGACTCCTATGGGGATAAATTCGAAATGCCCTGGGTTAGGGATTGTTTTCCCGGTTATTTCTGTACTTGTTTCACATAGTCTCGCTCTATTGGTGCTTGTGATGATGTGGGTGATTTATTTGTCAATTTTTGTAAGCAAGGACGGCCTCTACGGCTTTCCGTGAGGTTCTGTGTGACTTACGACGGACCAAAAGGCGTCGTAACGATGCCAGATTTTCCCGAAACTACTTCCATTGTGATCGGGGTCGAAAATAGGTGTTAGTAGGTCTTTCAAAATTTTGATACCTCTATCCAAAATTTTGACCTTATTTTGACCTGTTTAAAATTTTTTAACCTGACCTGAGACATGGATTTTTTTTTTTCACATTTTGTTTGGTTTTGCAGCTAGAGGTGATACCGAGCATCCAGAGGGAACTTCTACGGTAGGTACTAGTGGCGAGACTGGCGAGACGGGTTCACTGACTCCCCGCGGGATTCGTAGGAGACGACGGAGTGTTTCTTCTCAACGTTGTGATCCGGAGGCCATAAACGAGGCCGATTTCGATAGAGTAAGGAAGCGTAGGCTTCCTGAGACGGTTTCTAGGAGTGCTCATGTCCCGATTCCTGTACCGGAGAATGAGGAGATTGGTTACGAGGATCCCGAGTGGGCTCGGGACTGGACAACCATCAGCTCTTGTTTCGTTCTGACTTGCATGTTTCTTATCGCACAATGCGGGGTCTGGTGAGTATCTTGACTCATGCTTATTAGTTTTGAGCTTTGGATTTCGCTTTTGGTTGGGTTCGTTTTGTTTTGTTTATACTTATATTGTCTCGGTTTGCAGTCCCCAGGTTCGATGAGGACCTTCTCGGGTTTTATGACATGCCTTGAGATTAATTCTCAGAATTGACCCCCGCGGCAAAGAGGATTATCCCGTGGTCAAGCAATGGGTTCGATTGATGGGTTGCAAGACTGAGTGCAACCTCATGGTAATTAGAGCGATGGTAGATCGCTTTCACGATACTACCTCGACCTTCCACATTTCCTTTGGGGAGGTTGGGATAACTTTAGAGGACTTCGGGGTGATTACGGGTTTACCCTGGGGTCCTGAGAGGATTAGGTGGGCTGCCGAGGGCCCGAGGTTAGATAATGATAACGTCCGTGTCCTCATCGAGGATTGTTTGGAGCATGACGCTTACAGTACGCCTCATGCCCTGGTGAGTTCGTACATCACCGATCACTTTGAGAGGGTGGCGGTGTTAGAGGGTCGAGTGATAAGTGTAATTTGTAGTGCCTAATTGTTGTGTTTGGTCCCGATTTCTCTTGTGAAATCGCTCTTTGGGGCGGTTTCTGGGCTACTTATGCTTCTTCTAGTTAGTTTTAGGTTCCCAAGACCATTATTGGAGAATTGGAACGATTCTGACTCGTTTCCTACACTTTTGGAGCCAACGAAGAGAAGGAACGATCACTCGGTGCCTTAGATTCGATCCCGAGATCTTGGGACCCATTCCCGAGCCTCTTAGACTCGATCCCGAGCTCCGAGAATCGATGAGAAGCCCATGAGAAGCAAGGAGGGACCTTTATGATCATATTGGTGGCCTACAAGACCCTTCCCGGGCGGGAAGAGTAGCCTTCCCGGTCGGGAAGGAGTGCAAGAATGATGCGGCTACTATTGGGCCATCCCGGCCGGGAACAATCACCTTCCCGGTCGGGACCATCTCGTCCCAGTCGGGACCACCACCTTCCCGGCCGGGAAGAGCATGCTGCAGCCCGCGTGACTTCTTTCATTCTCCTTCACTCTTGTAACCTTATAAATACCCTCCCTTTGTATTGTTTAAGCATATTACACTCCTCTACATTATTCTAAACCCTAGATAGACTTCCTCCTCTCATTAGCTTAATCTTTCTTTAAACTTTTGTTAATCTTAGATTAATTTAGTTAGTTAATCTTGTATTAAGGATCTCTTGAAGAATTCATCAATCCTTGACAACTTTTGGTGGAGATTTTTTGGGTGCTCTTTTAATACAAGTTCTCATCTTTTTCATCCTCTTTGTAGTTGGTATAATCTTCTTAATCTCTTTTCTCTTATTCTTTGTTTAATTCTTCAAGTTTTAATCTTTACATATTGTTCACTGTTCTTCTTGGTTCATAATGAATGTTTTGTTGTTTATATTGATTTCTCTTATCATTGTTAGTATTAGTTTGATTATGAGTGAGTAGACTTTCTGTGGGGTTAGTAGGGGGATTAAGTGTGGATTATGGGTAATTAGAGTTTGATCAAGAGAAAAGGTGGAATCTTTGTTACTAGTCACATGTTGGGCACTCTATGTGTTTGTTGAATTGCTTGTTAGTTGTAGTGACCATGCTTCTCATGCTTGTTTTCATCCTCTCATTTTGTGTTCGATTTGTGGTTGAATTCTTGTGTATTGGGTAATACTTTGCATGAGTATTTGTAGACACCCACATTTTGACCGCGAGGTGTCTATAGTAGTTTCCGCCAAACACCCGATGATGATCGGACGCAAACATGCTTTAATGGACTCGGATATGGGCTCGAAATCATGGACATGTTTTTAGGCTTATTACGGAGTACAAATCTTACTAAACCAACCTCAAATCCAGGCCCAGTGGGTCGTTTCGAGTCAAATAAGACTAATTTGGGTCGAATCCGGCACCAGGGGCAAAACCGTCTTTTAGCGACCGGGTCAAACTCGGTCAAAGATATTTTTTTCCCGAGTCACACGGACCAGCCGTGACACCACACGTCCGGTTTGGGCTCGAATACCACAAAAAAATCAACTACTACAAAATATCAGCTACACAAAAATATTAAACAAATCCGTTTAAGATAGAATTCGATCTCAAGTAGGAATTCTATCCGAAAACCGAATCAACTCACCGACCGAGCATCAAAATACTCAGCCAACTCCACTTTCAGCCGAGATAATCGACTTCTTCACCAAGAAACGAGACTCTCATTCCCTTTCGAACTCTTACGTTTCCTATCCAAACCGGTATTTCTTGTCGTACAAGCAAGGCTACCTCCTCTCCTATAAATAGGACCCTCTCGCATGCACATTATATCATCATTAGTTATTCACACACAATTCAGACATCGTAAATTCACACAACCATTACACGTCAATTATTTCCCGCATACAGCCTCGTTACGCTAAACAATCCCGAGCAATCTCGACCCGACGAAACCGACCCCAAAACCGGCCAAAATCCGTCACCTCACACGTCCCAAACCGACACCCAAACTCATCCACATCATCTCGACGCTCCCGTGCCTAAACCACTTTCCGACGAGCCTTTTTCCGAGAAATCAAAGCATGTAGGTTGAGGGTGTAAAATCAAACCCGACTCTTCCTCCTTTCTCTTCCTTTCTCTACGTTTTTTTTTCGTTTTTTTTCTCTTGCGTCGTTCATCGTTTTTTATTATTACGGGTCGTTCGTCACATATTTTTTATATTTCTAGTATCGATATTATAAAAATATTTTCGTAAAACAAACGTTCTTAAAATACGATATCGATTCTCTAATCAAATATCGTATTTAAACAAGAACTAAATTAAATCTCGTTGATGCTAAAAAATCGTTACTTTTTTTCGACGATTTTCTACACGGAGAGAATTAACATTTTTTTCGTTCAAATTCTTTTTTTTCTCTTTTCGTTCAAAAAAAACCTTTTTTTGAAAACCTTTTCTAAAACATTCCGACTATTCGATGTCGATTTCATAATCGAATATCGAATACGACGAATATCGAAAATATGAATCGGGTATAAATTAATACATATTCGTACGCGATTTATAAAAATTAACGATTTTCGACAAATAAAAAAAAAACGGGCAGACCCCCACGCAAGTCGCACGCCTGTCAGGCGACTCAAGCGGAGGCCTGGATGGCCGAGCCTTTTTTTTCGTTTTCTCGCTTTTCTGTCTTTTTGTTTCTTACATAAAAAAGCGACTTTCGCAACATATTTTCAGATTTCGATAAATACTTTTTTCGACCTCGGTCAACACGTGTTAATCCATCACGTGTCATAAACATTTTTCAAAATCATGCATATTATTGTATTTACATCTTCATTCGATTTATCAAACGTTACTAACTCGTTTTCTCGTGTTTGTAGCAATTTATTTATTTGTATTGTTTTATTAGACTAAAACGAACCTCACATGCTAAAATAACTTTGACGTTATTAGTTTAACATGCATTAAACGACTTAGCAACCCATTTATTTTTCTCTCACATGTTTATGGAAAATAATCTTTGCATATCATTCAACCGTCGAACTAACGCGTGTACACCAAAAACGAACGATATCTTAGTAAAGGCCGCTAAGTGCGGGCGGGGTTGGGTGTTCTTAGTGAACTTCCCAACACGTACCCTCACCCCTTACTCAGAACCATGGTTTTCGGATGTCCGAATCCATTGGCAACGAGAGTCATTCAATACACGATATCCGATAATGTCGGTATCGGTATCAAATGCAAAGGGACGAACCCAATAAACTCTGATATCGGAAATGGGCCGTATTTTGTATACGGCCCACTACGACATAGAGTGGGTTCGAACAGGCCCAAACTCCCACAAAGGTCGGTGGCGACTCTTACTTCGATTTAAATTTCAATTTGACCATCTCATATGGAGATTCATTTGCCGCCCCAAACCCGCGCGTGGCCGCGTCGGGGTGGACCTATGTCATGTCCACAATTTGGCGACTTCGCTGGCGATAAACTGATGAGTCACTTAACATCGGCATCCCTAGGGTGAGACTCGAAAAGAAATCGTTCGAATAGTAATATACACGTTTTAGTTCAATGGTTCATGCATAACCCAATTCTTTCCTGGGCCGGTTACTTGTGACCGACGTCCCACTATACCACGGTGCATTCCTAAATGGGTGCACTAAAGACTTCGATGGCGGAACTCGCATGAGTTTTACGACAGGTTCTAAGACCAACTCGGCTTAGGAAGACCGTCCTGATTTGCGAGAAAGCTATCGTCGTTGGTATAGACCCTATTCGACCGACCGAGACTTAGACTAGGAGCATACATGGTGTCATTATACTGTTTCCGTGACTACATGCTACTTGATCCATGTCTCGTCTTTTCAAAAACCGTCCTTTTCAAAAACTTGCATCTTTTTCAAACCTATCCATTTTCAAAACCCGGAAAGCTACCGAATTTAGGACTTATGATTTTGACTCAAAATAGCCGTTTTTTTAGCCGGTATGCTGTCCAAACTTTCCAAAAATTTCGAAATCTCGGCCCGATGACTTTTTTTCGATTTTTAAAAAAAATCGGGCCATCCTATTCGACTTTGTTCGGTTTTCAAATCCAAATTCCCTTTTCAAAGCTTTCTTCTTCTTAGGACTTCCCGTATTTAGCAGTGTCGGGTCTTGTCATAAGTTGTTAGAGTCTATAGCGTCGAAACTCCGTCGATCTTACATCACGGGTTTCTACCCCATCCCAAGTCCGCCTTATTTGTCAAGGCACGGCCCACCAACGTAGGACAAACTCCTACAAAGGGAGGCCCACTTACACTTTAGGATCCAAAGTCTGGGGAATAGCTCACACGTAGGTCTTTCTTCACACGGGACTAGGCCCACTCCGCCAAGATCGTAAAGAAAGCCCACCGTCCACGAGTCACCCGTCTAGAAGTCGGTCTTTAGTCTTTTTCCGAGTCTAGTCTTTTCCTCTTCTTGCTCGGGATGCACCTTTCGATCTGGGTCCGATTCTGATTACACGGTGTTCTTACAGACAGGCCACCTTTCACCCGAACCATGACAAAAGACTCCATTGATCAAGTGACCGCCTCGTTGGCCAAGATCCAAGATCAACTGAACCAGATGAGGGGAGACCAAATCGCCATCGTGACCCGGGTAAGCGCCATGGAGCAAGATAGGCCGAGGGGCGAAGACAAAACTAAGGGGCCATTAGCCGAATTGACTATCGCAGTCCTCAAGCTGCAGGAGCAGGTCCATTTGTCGACCCACAACTCGATTCATATGGAGAATGCTCGGGCCTATACGCCCCTAACAGACGATTTGCCTGCCAATCTCAACTTGTTTTTCTTTTTTTTTGGGTAATGGTAAGTATATTGATGTAAAAAAACGATTTACAAATTACATCGGTTGCCTAGTAAGGCTCATTAAGAAGTTTCTATCTTTGGCATGAAAGCTTTGATTGCATTTGTTCTTACAAAAATCACCAATTTCCTTTATAATACGAGGTGCCAGTACTTCGGGTCGAGTGATCTGCCCATCAACTCTAGCAATATTCCTTTGATTCCATACATGGTATGATATCGAGTTGAGTAAGCCATTTTTAATAGATCACTGCATCTTCGTTTTCTTCATTTTTTTCCTCCAATCAATCTGCATCCTTAAGTTTGCCATTACTGCAACTTTCTCCCGGACTGTATCGAGCACACGGATGGTGTATCTACACTCATAGAACAGATGTTTCATTGTTTCGGGCTGGTCTCCACAACAGATGCATTTATCGTCATCAGTAACCCCGAATTTATAGAGCCTGGTCATCAAATTCAAGCCATTCTGCTGAATCAACCAAGCGATCAATCTGTGCTTGGGAATAGACCATTTGGTCCAAACACAAGCACACCAGTCGGCTCTCTCTCGCCTGCTCCTCATCCAGTTATACGCCTTTGCAACAGTAAAACAGTTCGCACCCTGTATAGCCATAACATTGCTGCTATAAGCGGGCTTCAGGGTGTCACGAGCCTGACATACTTTCTTCCAGTACCAACAAGAGTCCGATTTTGGGCAATAATCCTCCCAAGCTCTCCCCTTTAAATAAATTTGATGAATCCATTGAACCCAAAGTCTATCTTGATTACTAGAGATCCACCAAGCCATTTTTCCAATCGCAGCTTTGTTCCAAATTGCAGATTGATTCAGATTCAGTCCCCCTTCTCTATAAGGGACACACATTTTATCCCAAGATACCATAGGAACTCTATGGAAATCAGCCTTCCCATCCCATAGGAAGTTCCTACAAATAGCATCTATCTGTTTCATCACAGCAGTAGGGAGGATGAATATAGTAGCCAAGTAATTGTGTAGGGTTGACAGTACATTCTTGACCAGGATTAACCGACCTGCATAGGAAAGTTTTTTGGCTCCCAATCGTCTAATCCTCTCCACAATTTTGTTAACGAGCGGTTGGCAATCAAGAATAGTAAGCTTGGATGTCTTAATGGGCATACCTAAATACCGAAATGGGAGAGACCCCTAAGTACATCCAGAAATATTGATAATGTCTGCCTTTAGATCAGCGTTTACACCATTAAAATAAACGCTCGATTTCCCTTTACTCATTCTTAAACCAGAAGTATCCGAGAATGTAGAAAAGGTTCGCAATAGAAGCATCATGGATTTAGCATCCCCCTTCGAGAAAAGCAGTAAATCATCCGCAAACATAAGATTTGAAAGCCTTAAATTTTTGCACAACGGATGAAAACTGAAAGGCATATTACTGGTAGTGTATTTAGCAGTCTGGTCAGATAATCCATACACATGGTGAAATGGAGTGGCGATAACGGGTCACCTTGTCGGAGGCCTCTCTTACCCGGGAAAAAACCAAAGCAATTTCCATTCAAATACATCGTATAGGTGGCCGTAGTGACACATTGCATAATTATGTCCCTGAATCCTTGTGGAAAATTTAGCATAATCAGCAATTGATGGAGGAAACTCCATTCAACTGTATCATACGCTTTTTGGATGTCAATTTTGAACAGGCATCTTGAAGAAACACTTCTCCTATTATATAGTCTGATTATGTCTTGACAAATTAGGATATTCTTAATAATGCTTCTTCCTTTAATGAAACCACCCTGAGCCGGGGAAATAATGTCGGGAAGAACAACCGATAATCGCGAGCACAAAATCTTAGATATTGCTTTATAGACTACATTGCAACAGGCAATCGGCCTATACTGCATTACATTCTTTGGTCTCTCCATCTTAGGGACGAGGGTAAGCGAGGTCGTGTTGAGCTGCTTGAGAAGGAGACCAGATTTAAAAAAATCCGCTATAGCATCAGTAATCTCATCGCCAACAATATGCCAAGCGTCTTTAAAAAACTTGAATACCCGTCTGGTCCGGGAGACTTGTCATCCATCAGGTATGCCGAATATGGCATGTTTAATTTCATCTTGCGTCACAGTCTGGTTAAGGATAGAATGGTGCTACTCATTACAAATCTGCCCCTGCTCAATTATCTTCTTCTTAACAGGTATGGTAGAGGAGTTGGTACCCAGTAATCCTTGATAGAACTCCAGAAAAGCATTTTGTATACTCTCTTGATCATTGTGGCTCATACCATGTTCATCCATAATCTGATGCACTTTGTTACTCGCTCGCCTAGCTTTAAGCGCTCCATGAAAGAAAGCAGTATTCTGATCCCCTTCCTTAATCCTGAGGCACTTACTCTTCTGCTATAAAAATTCAGATTGTGCATTGCATAGGAAATTATATTCATCATGTGCACGTTTTTCATGCTCCCTCAGTGATTAGTCATCAGGTCTGAACACGAGGTCTTTCTGCAATTGAAAAAGTTTTACCTGAGCCACCCCCGCCCTAGTCTCAATTTCAAAAAATTGAGATCTATTCAGTCCCTTCAGTATTCTCTTAAGACGTTGCAGCTTCTTCACCACACAGAATTGCTTAGTTCCATTAATATGCTTTTGCCAGTCCTCTGAGACTAATTTATCAAAGTCTGCTGCTTTACTCCACATGTTATAGTACTTAAAAGATCTTTTTTTAACATTGTGAGCTGCATTCTTCCTGATAATGCAAGGACAATGGCCGAATAGGCCCTCAGGCAAAAAGTTCGCCTTATACTCCTCTTTCATATCCAGCCACTCCTGATTAATCAAACACCGGTCAAGCCTACTGTATACTCTCTCCTCAGGCTTTTGTTTGTTGTTCCAAGTGTAAAAAGCACCTGAAGCGGGACAGACCATCAAAGAACAATCATCAATGCATTCCTGGAATGGATGAGCTTCAGCCATGGAAAATCCTCCTCCTAGCCTTTCATCAGGTCTTAAAACGCAATTGAAATCGCCTCCCACTAACCAGGGAGCATTGATATTGGCATTCAATCTCCTAAGGTCAGCCCAAAGGGACTCACGCTCATGAATCCCATTGAAACCGTACACCATAGTGACCCAGAAAACATCTCCCGTGTCTACCTCTTTCACTTTACAGTGAATAAGCTGGTCAGTGTATAAAAATGGTACCACCTCACACTTTTGATGATCCCAAAGAATCCAAATTCTACCCCTCGCATGAACATGATTATTAGTGATAATACTCCAATTGCCAAAGATAGTATTCCTAACTCTATTCTGGTTTGCAGCTTTTATTTTAGTCTCTAATAGTCCAAAAAAACCCACCTTCCAACTAAGAAGAAGCTTATTAACCTCCAGTTGCTTCTTCACTTTATTCAAACCTCTAACGTTCCAGAAACCAATATTCATTAAGAGTTAGGAGTAAACGCGACCTCCCCCTCCTTACCAGTACTACTGCACCCAATTAAAGTGTTTAAAAAACCCTCTTTCAGGTTGCTAGTGGTCTGTCCTACTTTAGGATCCTGCAGTCTAGGTATATCGGTCCTCCTATTAATCAGGGGAGGAAACTCGTCAACCTGATCCAAATTCAGTGCAGCATCTGAGTAGTTAATAACTCGAGCAGGCGGCTCTACACCAGTAGAAATTATCAGTTGAGAGCTCTCAGCAGGTTTAGTAGCAGCATCAGACACACTAATTGCATTAGTATCAGCTTTTGGTGTCCAAACCTTTGGCTTTGACAGTTGTTTGGGCTTAAAACTCCCTCTACACTCGGCTTTCTCATGCTCCATCCTCTTACAGTTCGAACATTCCACTGGTTTCCAATCAAACTCGAGTTGGATAAAAACCAGTGACCCTTTCTCATCTTGAAACTGAACAGATGCAGGCAATGTCTGACCCAGTTTGACTTCAACAAGAACTCTAGCATAGCCCAGTCTTGTCTTCAACGCTGTAGCTTCATCCCTCTTAATGAAGGGTCCAATAATACCCGCAATCTTCGGCAGACTATCCCCCCAGAATTTCAGAGGGAGATGATGGAGTCTAACCCAAGTAGGCAGAGCTTGAACGTCCTCTTTTTTAAGTTCAATATCTGGTTGCCATGCCTTAATAATCATTGCTTTATTGTCAAACATATAGAATTCGGTTTGAAGAACAATATTCTTCATAGCCTCCGTATGAAATCTCACCAAAAACACACCATTTGGTAAAAAGGATACCTTATCTATTGTGTGGTGTTTCCATATTCTTCGAAAGTACCCTTCCAATGTTGCCCTAGGAGGGTTGGCTCCCACTATGAAGCCAAAAATGGCAGTCCTCCAGTACTCGAGTTCAGAAATAACATCCTCCTCTCCCAGTTTGAGCATAGGTTTTTCATTGTTAACTTGTATACTTCTCTTACCCTGTTTCATAAACCATGCTCCACCCTCATCCTCCTTACCTCCCTCGGGTTCTAATCTGTTTTGCTCAATACCCACCATGTCGACATCACCCTCATCCAATAAAGCACTACCCTCATCATCGTCATCCTCAATCACGTACGGGGGTATGCCCATGATATCGTGCATGGATTTTTCTTTCAATGGAATATCCGACGATGGATTGGCTCGTCCGCTCAATATGCTTCCTTTTGGATCATCATCTTTGCGCTTATTCTTCCTCCTAGTGACGTTCGTGAAAGCCGGAGAAGAGTTAGATGGAGATTTGGCCATGGTGCCTCAATCTCCAATCGCCCTTACGTCGCTCAAGCCTCACTAGGGTTTTTTTGTGTTTTCACCTGTCGCCAATCTCAACTTGACGGGCCTCCCGATGTTCGACGGAACCGAAGACCCGGTATTACATATCCGGGCCTTCAAAGAATTTATGGCCCTAAAGGGAGTTAAGTCAAACATGTTCAAGCATTTGTTTGCCTCCTCCCTCGAGAAGCACCCGAGAGCCTGGTTCTATAGGCTCGATTCCAAGAAGTACAAGTCTTGGGATGACGTGGCAACGGAATTCGCTCGGAACTACGCCGACAACACGGAAATCCAGACCACGATGCGCACCCTGGAAGTAATGGCCCAGGAACCTAAGGAAGGGTTTACGAAGTACCTTCAACGCTGGAGGGCTGAAAGCGTCAAACTGGTCGATAAGCCCAGTGAAAAAGTCCTTGTTGAAGCCTTTGTCAAGAATCTCCTGCCCGCCTACCGGATCCATCTCCGGTACGCCACCATACCTAGCTTCGCGGTCCTAACCGAGATGGGAACGAGAATCGAGGATGATCTAAGGTTGGAAAGCCTCACTAGGGCCTCCACAAAGGGATACCAAGGGACCAGCTTGTCGACAAGCAAGCCCACATCTGCCGCTGCTACTCGTAGCATTTTAGATGAGGTAAATCTACTTGATACCCCGTCCAAAAAGAATACCACACCCCGGGTATTCACCGACATAGGTACCACCTATGCGAATGCCTTACAAAGGCTCTCATCGAAAGGCCTGATCAACCCGATAGGCCCAACACCTGAGCTCCCAGTCGAGCGTCGCTCCAAGTCCTACAATATCCAAGCCTACTGCCAGTACCATCGTGGCAAGGGACACGATACCGAGAAATGCTGGAAACTAAAGCACCTCATCCAGGACCTCATCGAAAGCGGGAAGATCCCCTTACCTGAAGGCATGCCCAGCAACAAGGACAACCCGTTGGCCACTCACGCCATCTTCTCCGGGGAAGTCATGGACTGTTCACATCTCATTTCCCCGTTTGTCCCGCAAATAAACGGGATCTGGTGTGACGATGAAGACGACGTCTATCTCACCAAGGGAGAAGCTATCCCTATCACGCCCGAGGAGATCCAAAAGGTTAAGTCCAAGGCCTTAGCCAACAGTCACGCCCTTATCATTGCCGAACAACCTAGAGTGGAGCCCGCCCCGGAGGAGCCAACTACCGAAAAGGCTCTTGTAAAGCAGCTGAGCAAGACTCGAGTTGACCTCTCTATATGGCAACTCCTAGTCAGCTCACAGGAACATCGAGAGACACTCACTAAGGCCCTCGATCAAGTCAAAATCGACTCTACGGCTACTCCAGCTGAAATGGTAGCCACGGTTCTGCCCCACCTAAAGAGGAAAGCTAAAGAAGAAGGCCCACTTATTACCTTCTCCAATGCTGATCTACCACCATTTAGGCCAGCCCACAATATGGCCCTCTACATCACGGTAATCTGCCGTGGAAAATATCTGCCCATGACCCTAATCGACGACGGGTCTGCAGTCAACGTCCTCCCCTTGAGGACCGCCAAAGCCCTCGGCATCACCGAGGCCGACTACATTCCTACAGCTCAAACCATTCAGGCTTTCGACGGGAGCCCAAAGTCAGTAGCCGGGGCCGTGAAGCTTACTATCATAACGGGCCCGATAGAAAAGGAGCTGGAATTTCAAGTAATTGACGTAACTTCCTCCTTTAACCTTCTTTTAGGAAGAGCCTGGATCCACGCGACCAAGGCTGTATCCTCCACCCTGCATCGGAAGATCAAGCTATCTTTGCACGATACCGTCATCACCCTAGAAGCCACGCCTATGACTGTGGCTAACTGCAACACCTCGGGCCGCACCGATCTCTGGGGGTTCGACTTCATAGGGGCCATCGACGAAGAATACCTTTTTCGACCCTACTTTACAGTTAGCATTGACTGGATGTTGCAAAATCTGGGCTTTCTACCAGGGGCTACATCAAGGCCCGATCTCCCTGCAGGAAAAATCCTCGAAGTCCTAGATAACGAGAGGATTCAAAACGGTCTGGGTTACACCATAACCCCAGAAAGCATGGGCCAAACCAGAACCGGCAAAGTCATCTTCGTCACGCCGGTGTTCGAGTCCATCCAAACAGGCCTATACCGGCCCACCACCACGCGCCCTGGGACCCACTTGGCCCAGGTCTGCAACTACATACCAGACGACATCTTCGCCCTCAGCCGGTCCGAAAATGCTGAGAATGCTGAGCCCGCACTGGGGCTACTTTTTGGAGAGGAATTCACAGCCCCAACACCGAAGGAAGAGCTAGTCAGCCTCATTCTCCGTAGCCGCACCTTCGATCCATCCAAGCTGATCTCGGATGTCGGATCCAAGACCGGAAAAAGAGCATGGAGGAAGACTGTCAAATGGACTGACAGTCAAGGAAGAACTTTCAAGCTGATCACAGGGGAAGGAGAGATGCCAGAATCTGAGTCTGAGTCCAAGTCAGAGTCCGAGTCAGAGTGAGATTGAGTCTAGTGAGTCCGGTGCTAGGGTTAGTCCTGTAACTCCCCCTCTCCCTTTAGCCACTCCTGGTGCCTCGGGGTCTGTCCCGGGCACCCTACCTATTCCGCCATTGACTAGCGATTAGATGGCGGCTCTTTTCGAGATATTTTCTCAATTTATGAATGATAACAACCATTTTGCTTACGACTTGTCTCATTTTCAAAATTTTCAAAATATTCTGTACAATGACATTGAGAAACCCGACGAACAGGTATCTTTACCTCCACATCTGATCGAACAGCTAGAGCAAAGGGAATCCCGCAATCCGGTAATCGAAGAAACCGAATCCATCAACGTGGGAACAACCTTAGAGCCTCAGATGCTTAAGATAGGGTTATCTCTAGATCCCGAGGAGAAACAACAATTCATCAGTCTCCTTCAAGAATTCAAAGACGTCTTCGCATGGTCCTACAAGGACATGCCGGGGATAGATCGCGAAATAGCCGAGCACCATATACCGATCAAGGAAGGTTTCAAGCCGGTTAAGCAGAAACTCCGACGCATGAGGCCCGAATGGTCCCTCAAAGTCAAGGAGGAAGTCGACAAACAATTCAAGGCTGGGTTCATACGAGTCTCCGAGTATCCAGATTGGGTTGCGAACATCGTGCCGGTCCCTAAAAAAGACGGTAAAGTACGCGTCTGTGTAGACTTTCGGGATCTTAAGAAGGCGAGCCCAAAAGACGATTTCATGTTACCACACATCGATATACTGGTGGATAACACAGCTGATCATGCCCTTCTATCATTCATGGACGGGTATGTCGGGTACAATCAAATAAAAATGGCAAAGG
Organism: Agrostemma githago; assembly: GCA_958450325.1. Classification (NCBI taxonomy): domain Eukaryota; kingdom Viridiplantae; phylum Streptophyta; class Magnoliopsida; order Caryophyllales; family Caryophyllaceae; genus Agrostemma; species Agrostemma githago. Next base: position 31,784,611 of record OY288257.1, on the reverse strand, counting down.
AAGATATGGATAAGACCACCTTCATTACTCCTTGGGGTACTTATTGCTATACCGTTATGCCATTTGGTCTCATCAATGTCGGGGCCACCTATCAACGAACCGCCACAACTTTATTACACGACATGATGCATAAGGAAGTGGAAGTTTACGTGGACGATATGATCGTCAAATCTAAAGACAGAGACGGTCACATCACCGCTCTAAGAAAATTCTTCTCCCGATTACGCAAGTACAATATGAGGCTAAACCCTCAGAAATGCAGTTTCGGGGTAACCTCTGGCAAATTACTGGGTCATATCGTTAGCCAACGCGGTATCGAAGTCGATCCAGCCAAAATTAAGGCCATCTCTGAGATGCAGCCCCCTAAGACCGAAAAGGAGATGAGAGAGTTTCTCGGAAAAGTCCAATACATCAGCAGGTTCATTTCAAAGATAACCATGGTGTGTGAACCGATCTTCAAAAAGCTAAAAATAGGGGAACGGTTACTATGGGACGACAAGTGTCAAGCAGCCTTTGATAGAATCAAAGAAATCTTGTCTTCACCGCCGGTCCTGATGCCACCTCAACCCGGTTTACCTTTGTAGTTGTACCTAACCACGACAGAGACAGCCATGGGGGCTATGCTAGCTCAAACGGTCAACTCCGAAAAACGGGCTATATACTACATCAGCAAAAAGTTTTTAGAGTACGAGTGTAAGTATACCATGCTCGAAAAGACGTGTTTAGCCTTGGTCTGGGCCACTAAGAAGCTCCGACATTACATGCTCAACTACGAGGTACAGGTACTGTCTAGAATGGATTCGATGAAGTACCTCTTCGAAAAGCCCATTCTCAACGGCATGATATCGAGATGGACCCTGATGCTGGCAGAATTCGATCTAAAGTTCGTACCATTGAAAGCCATCAAAGGCCGAATAGTAGCCGAATTTCTCGCTTACAATCCCATAACCGAAGAAGGACACACCGATACTTGGTCCTTCCCAGATGAAGATATTTTCCATACTGAGACCGAGACGTGGGACTTATACTTCGACGGGGCATCTAATTTCCGAGGATTTGGAGTCGGGATACTCCTAATCTCGCCAAGAGGGGAACATACTCCCGTGTCTATCAAATTAGACTTTGACGTTACCAATAACGCTGCTGAGTATGAAGCATGTATCCACGGGCTACAAGCCGCCGCCGATTTAGGGGTCACAAACCTTCGAGTACACGGCGACTCATCTCTGGTCATTAATCAAGCGCTCCAAAAATGGAAAACCCGAAATGCCAACCTCGTGGCCTACTAGGCACGAGTAAGGGTTCTCGAGAAACAATTCCAAAAGGTAGAGTATATATACCTACCCCGAGAAGAAAATCAGTTCGCAGATGCACTTTCAAAACTGGCATCTTTACTAAACATTCCCGATCATATGACTAGCATGCCGATCTGTGTCGAAAGACGACCCGAGCCAGCGTATATCCACGACATCGAAGATATCGAGATACCCGATCCCGAGCCGTGGTATAAGGCTGTCCAAACATACTTGACAACCGGAGAGTATCCACCTGGGGCCGACAATCGAGCCAAAAAGGCCTTACGTAGGCGGGCAGCCTAGTTCGTCCGTACCGACGATGGACAACTTTACAAAAAGACACCGCAGGGGGCTCACCTTTTATGTGTCGATAAGTGTAACGCCGAAAAAGTCATGGCCGAAGTACATGACGGCAAGTGTGGTCCTCACATGAACGCCCAGATGCTAGTCCGGAAGATCATGAGACTCGGATACTACTGGAATAGCATGGAAACCGATTGCCAGCTTTACGTCAGACGTTGCCATAATTGCCAGATTTTCGCTAATGTGCAGCATATGCCGCCATCCCTGCTGTACACTATGACGTCACCCTGGTCATTTTCAACATGGGGAATCGATATAATCGGAAAGATAAACCCCTCGGGAACCGGAGGACACTGCTTCATTTTGGTAGCAATCGACAATTTCACCAAATGGGTCGAAGCGGAATCCTACCGTATTCTCAACTCCAGTCATGTTGCAAAATTTATCCAAAATAAGATAATATGCCGGTATCGAAGCCCTCATGAATTCATCATTGACCACGGGACCCACTTTCAAGCCGAAACGGCAGCCTTGTTAGCCAAGTACAAAATTCAAAGACATACGTCTTCACCCTACCGACCCCAAACCAATGGAGCGGTGGAAGCAGCTAACAAGACTATTGTCACCATACTCAAAAAGATGGCTGACAATTACCGGGACTGGCCCGACAAGATACCATTTGCACTTTGGGGATATCGGACCTCGATTCGTACTGCGACCGGGGCAACACCGTATTACCTTACATACGGGATGGAAGCGGTCCAACCTGTTGAGCTGGAGGTGCCGTCACTCAGAATCTTGGTCGAAAGTCAAGTACCCGAAGCCGATTGGGTCCGAGCACGATATGACTCTGCTAGTCCTTTTAGACGAACGACGATCTCGTGCCCTCAATAATATACAAATATATCAAAAGAGGATCCAACGGGCCTTCGATAAAAGGGTAAGGCCCAGGAATATCAAAGAAGGAGATTTAGTTCTCAAGTCTGTTCGAGCTTTATTACCAGTAGACCCCAGGGGAAAGTTCAAACCTAACTGGGCCGGACCTTATTTGGTAAAGAAGATTCTATCGGGCGGAGCGGTGATGCTAATAGATCTAGACGGAAATGAGTTTGTCAACCCAACTAACCTGGACCAACTGAAACGTTATTACCCATAACCCATTTCTCTCAATGTCATTTGGAAAGGTTTATTAAAAACATCTTTTCAAAATAAACTTCTAAAAAGACAAGTCAAAAGCTAGAATTACTTATTCTACTGTTATAAGCATCTTGAACCAATAGTCTTGATGTATTTCGAAATTGTAAATTAAGTCTGAACTACGTTTGGTTTGATTCCGCTATTTGTGGATACGTAGGCAGCCCCTCAAAAGGGCACAACCACTGCAATCGAAAAAAAACAGGAACGGTTTTTAATAAACTCCTGTATTTATTCCAAAAAAAAATTCCGATAAACTCGGAAAATTACAAAAAAAAATCAAAAAAAAACACACACATAAATAGTACTAATATTTAATAATAAAAAAACTAAGGCATTTTTCCCTTTCCCTTGTCCTTAGCTTCTTTTTCGGTCCACCTGCGTCGACGTGGAGGTGAGCGCTCCCGAATAACCAAGGGAACCTCCTTAACCCGGGCTCGTTTCTTCAAACTCGATTCCCCGGTCACCTCAGTCGGTCCTAGCCGAGCTCTCACCCTCTCGGGTAGTCGCTCGCGCGGGCCTAGCCCATCTCGGGCCGCCAGTTTCGGCCCGAGCCTTCTCTCCAAGTCGCTAACACCGGTCTCTTTAACTCGAGTCTTAGTTTTTGACTTAGGACCCGACTCTGGCCGGACGAGGGTTGTTGGGGTTTCCTCTTCATCAAAGAACCATCTATTGTCTTTTACTGATTCTCTACGGGCCAAGTCAAAAGCCTCATCAGTCTTTAAAGCTTTACGGGCCTCTTTAGATTCTTCAGAAGCCCACTTGCGATATGATTCGGAAACCCAAGCGGTCTGACAAGGGCGAGGTATAGTCCATAGGACACGGGTAAACCAGCGCTGTAACCACGTGTCACACATAGCGTCCGTCAATTGGAGCAAACGCTAATGATTGCTTCAGTCTCGGGGTTCTGCTGAAACGAACCGAACTGCCTTAAAATACGATCTGGGTAAATATGGATGGTCCAATCCAAAGACAAGATCACCAGATAACGGGCTTTATCTCTTTTAGCTAGTCCCGTCAGCTTCGAGAGGAACCACCAGATCACGTTCCACCTAATCAAAGGCCCACCATGGAATTTTAGCTCTTCATCCCAATAATTCAGACTTATGTGGTGACTTGAGCTTATTCGTCGGGACCGTGAACCAATCTGACAGCTACGATATCTGGATATGCTCACCGGGGGCTCTATAATCGACAGGCGCTCGGATAACCAGATCTGCAAAAAATTTCGAAAAGTCAAAAACTTTCGAAAAAACAAAATTCCGAAAAAAATCAAAAAAAAAAAAAAATCAAAATTTTTTTTTTCAAAATTTTCGGAAAATTCGAAGAAGATTCAAAAAAAAAATTTCTAAATTTTTTTTTCGAAAAATTTCGAAAAAAAAAGAAAGAAAAAATTTTTCGAAAAAAAAACGGTCCAATACCGGCAGGAGACGAATACTTCCCGTTAATTGCCGATCCGGGCCAAGTCTCCTAGGGTCAAGGCCCATAATAATCTCCCCAGTTATCAGCCAAGCTGGGCTGTGACCTGTCTCCATCTGGTCAACTATGCTGATTAGCCTGATTTCGCCTAAACACGAGTCAGCATCCATCCGACCTTCAAAGGCATATCGATGCAGCATACAAAAGTAATTCTTGCGCCTATGGGTAGAAGTAATTCTTGCGCCATTAGGATCAATGAATTTGTCAGCCAGGTCAAAACAGAGACACAGAACTCCCCTTTACCATACAAGCTGTCTCAGCATGAGACAACCCAAGAAAATCCCTCGGTCTCCTCCTTGGATCAGGATGAAAAGGAGGAATAGCAGGATGAGCATTGGGACACCAACCCCCTACGGCTGCAATCTCTTCAGAAAGGGGACATATTTCTCCCCGAGGAAAGGCAAAAACATGGTGGGTAGTATCCCAAAAGGACAAGCAAGCGTCCAAGAAATGTGAATCCACCTTAAGTCGCTGAAGCGGGAATAAAGCAACAATTCCCATCTGAGTTAGCTGAACCTTTGGTGGAGCAAGTGTCCTCCACAATAGTGCATTGATATATTAAATCTCATGGACGGAATATACTTGGGATAATTAGTACATGGATACTCCACGTCAGTTGATTAACGTAAATCAATAACGCTCAGCTGACTAGAGTAAGACGTTATTGTCGTATGACGGCGGTGATCAACTGATCCCTTTCGGTCACACCTATAGGATGAGACCCAAATAGAAAACTAATTTCTTGTATTTGATACAGTTAATTAGTTCCTTGCGTATATATTTGATATATGCTTGGTAATGAGAGTTATTTATTGGAGATAGAGCTTAGAACTCAGTCCGATTAAGTTTATTAGTCTATTATACGATAATTGACTGAATAAATTTTACGTCTTATTTTAATACAATTAAATAAGACCTAATTTAGTATTTAATAATTAATTACTAAATTAGTTGAGGTTTTGTATGCTTTTATGGGTAATGGTAATTAGCCATTAATATTTACAAGGAGTTGTAAATTTAGCTAAGTAATTATTATTATGGGACCTATTATATATAGATATAATAGTAATGTACTACTTAAAGAGTTAAGAGTATATTATTTATTTGATGTGATCAATTATATGAGATAATTGATCATGTCACACATAAGCATTTGTATGACAAATGACAAAAATAAAATGGACCTTTTTTATGTACATGTGTATGGCACACATAGGAAATTGAGACTTGGTAGCTATTTTCTATGTGCATGCAACTTGCAACAAACATAATGTTTACATTACCTTACCCATGTTGCATGCAATTAATGATGTGTGCAAGTTGCCTTCCCTTTGATAGGGTGGCCGGCCAAAGGGGCTATTTAGGGGACATTTTGGTTCTCTTATTTTATTAAGTGAACCTCTTGTTTTGCATGACTTGCATCATCTCTCTAAAACTCTCTTAAATACTACTCCCTCCGGTCACTATTTTTCGCCCCACTTTCCTTATTTGAAAGGTTTTTATTTTTTGTCCCACTTCTCCACTTTCCTTTTATATCTTACACTTTTACCATATTATCCTTCTTTCTATCATTTATTTACAAGAAATGCCATTGGATTTTACACTTTAAGGTCCACCATTCATTTCTTTACCATTTTATATTCATTTTTCACTACCCACCATCATTTCTTTACCATTTTATATTTCTTCCTTATTTTACGTGCAAAAGTTAACGGGGCAATAATTAATGACCGGAGGGAGTAATATTCATACTTATTACTAGAGTAGTAATATTCATAATATTAGTGTTGGTTCATCACTACTATTATCTAGTTAATAATAATAGTGATTATTTGGGTTGAATCTTGGTGCAACTAGAAGGAGATCTTCTACATTGGAGATTCAAGATTTTGGAGGATCATCCATACTTATATTAGCTCAAGAACAATAAGAAAAGGAGTTTTCTTACTGTGCCCATAATTTCCTCATTGTTTATGTAAGGAAATCTCTTCTTGTATCTAGTTTTGTCATTTTATGTCATGCATGTAACTAGATCTTCATATACAAATTAACAAGTAATTTAGTAACTAATTAGAGGAGTCTAATTAGAGGGTTTTGAACCTATCAAACCTTATCTTCATCTCGAAAATTCTGGGCCCACGCCTGAAGCATCGCGGTCAGATGTTCGATACCCATAGCAAAAAGTTTTGTTTTGTCTTAAAAGTCTAAAGGGATTTTAAGATAGAAGAAAATATTTGGGTTGGAATATGAGAAGATTAAGGGCAAGAACCCTCTATTTATAGTAGAGGAAAATCCTTTTCCTAGTCACCACGGGAGTAGGAATTTCTGTCATAATCCCTACTTCATCTAGGCATACAGGCCTAACCAGAGGATTTTAGGAATGCGTGTCAGAATCTGATCAGGAATCAAGTCATCCCCAGCCTTCTTATTTTCAAAAATTTTCAAAAAAAAATTTCCAGCATTTTCTTTCCAAAAATCAGTCAAAAATCATTTCTTCCCAGCGCGAGTCGGTATTTTAGCTAAATATTACATGCAATTTATTATGCACAGACAGGTACACCAAGACTCCCGAGGGATTCTCAAAAACTCCTCAGTGGAAGACTCAAGTAAACATTTTTATCAGGATGTATCTACAAGCAGGTACACCCAGAGCCTATAGGCAAGCTCCCACGCAATTCTAAGACGGGATGTATCTACAGGCAAATACACCCAAGACTTTTCAGGCAAAGTTCCCGCGACATTATTGGCATCTATCCAGGTATGATTCTATCTTATGGCTGGCGAGCCCTTCACGCAAGTCTAATGGACTCTAAACGACCCGATCGGAAGTCTGCCAGGTTTTAATCCTCGATTGGCCTGGTAGCTACTCTGACTTTTGCCTTGTCCAAGCCTCAGTCAGAGTGGGGGCTCTGTAGACACCCACATTTTGACCGCCATGTGTCTATAGTAGTTTCCGCCAAACACCCGATGATGATCGGACGCAAACATGCTTTAATGGACTCGGATATGGGCTCGAAATCATGGACATTTGGTTTAGGCTTATTAAGGAGTACAAATCTTACTAAACCAACCTCAAATCCAGGCCCCGTGGGTCGTTTCGAGTCAAATTAGACTAATTTGGGTCGAATCCGGCACCAGGGGCAAAACCGTCTTTTAGCGACCGGGTCAAACCCGGTCAAAGATATTTTTTTCCCGAGTCACACGGACCAGCCGTGACACCACACGTCCAGTTTGGGCTCAAATACCACAAAAAAATCAACTACTACAAAATATCAGCTACACAAAAATATTAAACAAATTCGTTTAAGATAGAATTCGATCTCAAGTAGAAATTCTATCCGAAAACCGAATCAACTCACCGACCGAGCATCAAAATACTCGGCCAACTCCACTTTCAGCCGAGATACTCGACTTCTTCACCAAGAAACGAGACTCTCGTTCCCTTTCGAACTCTTACGTTTTCTATCCAAACCGGTATTTCTTGTCGTACAAGCAAGGCTACCTCCTCTCCTATAAATAGGACCCTCTCGCATGCACATTATATCATCATTAGTTATTCACACACAATTCAGACATCGTAAATTCACACAACCATTACACGTCAATTATTTCCCGCATACAACCTCGTTACGCTAAACAATCCCGAGCAATCTCGACCCGACGATACCGACCCCAAAACCGGCCAAAATCCGTCACCTTACACGTCCCAAACCGACACCCAAACTCATCCACATCATCTCGACGCTCTCGTGCCTAAGCCACTTTCCGACGAGCCTTTTTCCGAGAAAACAAAGCATGTAGGTTGAGGGTGTAAAATCAAACCCGACTCTTCCTCCTTTCTCTACGTTTTTTTTCGTTTTTTTCTCTTGCGTCGTTCATCGTTTTTTATTATTACGGGTCGTTCGTCACATATTTTTTATATTTCTAGTATCGATATTATAAAAATATTTTCGTAAAACAAACGTTCTTAAAATACGATATCGATTCTCTAATCAAATATCGTATTTAAACAAGAACTAAATTAAATCTCGTTGATGCTAAAAAAATCGTTACTTTTTTTCGACGATTTTCTACACGGAGAGAATTAACATTTTTTTCGTTCAAATTCTTTTTTTTTCTCTTTTCGTTCAAAACAAACCTTTTTTTCAAAACCTTTTCTAAAACATTCCGACTATTCGATATCGATTTCATAATCGAATATCGAATACGACGAATATCGAAAATATGAATCGGGTATAAATTAATCCATATTCGTACGCGATTTATAAAAATTAACGATTTTCGACAAATAAAAAAAACGGGCAGACCCCCACGCGAGTCGCGCGCCTGTCAGGCGACTCGCGCGGAGGCCTGGATGGCCGAGCCTTTTTTTTCGTTTTCTCGCTTTTCTGTTCTTTTCGTTTCTTACATAAAAAAGCGACTTTCGCGACATATTTTCAGATTTCGATAAATACTTTTTCGACCTCGGTCAACACGTGTTAATCCATAACGTGTCATAAACATTTTTCAAAATCATGCATATTATTGTATTTACATCTTTATTCGATTTATCAAACGTTACCAACTCGTTTTTTCGTGTTTGTAGCAATTTATTTATTTGTATTGTTTTATTAGACTAAAACGAACCTCACATGCTAAAATAACTTTGACGTTATTAGTTTAACATGCATTAAACGACTTAGCAACCCATTTCTTTTTCTCTCACATGTTTAGGGAAAATAATCTTTGCATATCATTCAACCGTCGAACTAACGCGTGTACACCAAAAACGAACGATATCTTAGTAAAGGCCGCTAAGTGCGGGCGGGGTTGAGTGTTCTTAGTGAACTTCCCAACACGTACCCTCACCCCTTACTCAGAACCATGGTTTCCGGATGTCCGAATCCATTGGCAACGAGAGTCATTCAATACACGATATCCAATAATGTCGGTATCGGTATCAAATGCAAAGGGACGAACCCAATAAACTCTGATATCGGAAATGGGCCGTATTTTGTATACGGCCCACTACGACATAGAGTGGGTTCGAACGGGCCCGAACTCCCACAAAGTTTGGTGGCGACTCCTACTTCGATTTGAATTTCAATTTGACCATCTCATATGGAGATTCATTTGCCGCCCCAAACCCGCGCGTGGCCGCGTCGGAGTGGACTTATGTCATGTCCACAGTATTCGGGTCTAGTCTTTGACACGAGAGTGCGGACTTTGGCTTTGACGCGAGAGCGCAGACCGGCCTTAGTAACTAGGTGAAATCTACACCCTTGACCTCCCAACTATCCTACTACACTTATGAACCCAACCTAGCCCTACTCCTTCCCATATTTGATTTCTCCATCTCCTTAGTTAATCATTTCTCTAGTTTGTTGGTTTTATTAAGCTTTAGTTGTTCAATTAGTTCATGTCATACATAGTTCATTGTTAGTCCACTTTCATCTCCTCCAACCATCATAGTTTATCAATTCTTGTTAGTTAGTCTCCCTTTGTGTTGTGTTGTGTTAGTAATTTAGTCTTGTTTGTGAGTTGACCCTAGTCTAGACACCCATTGATAAGTGTAGTTTGTAGTGCCTAATTTTTTGTCTTTTGGTCCTATTTTCCTTGTGGAATCGCACCTTGGGAGCGGTTTATGGGCTACTTATGCTTCTTCTAGTTCGTTTTAGATTCCCGAGTCCATTCATGAAGAATTGGAACGATTCCGACTCGTTTCATACACTTTTGGAGCCAACGAAGAGAAGGAACGATCACTCGATGCCTTGGATACGATCCCGAGACCTTGGGACCCGATCCCGAGCCCCGAGAATCGATGAGAAGCCCATGGGAAGCAAGGAGGGACCTTAAAGATCATATAGGAGGCCTACAAGACCCATCCCCGTCGGGAAGGACCTCATCCCGTCCGGGATGAGGTGCACAAAAACGAAGGGGCCTGTTTTGGGTCCGTCCCGGGCGGGACCGCTCCGTCCCGGGCAGGATGACGGGGGTGCAGCACGCAATTGATTCTTTTCTTCTCCTTCACTCTTGTAACCTTATAAATACTCCCCCCTTGTATTGTTTAACTATCTTACATTACTCTAGACTCTCTTAGGCCTCTCTAGAACATTCAAACCCTAGATTTAGTGTTCCTCTCATTAGTTTAATCTTCCTCTAATCTTTAGTTAATCTTTGTTTAATCTAGTAATTATTCTTGTATTAAGGAGATTCTTGAAGACTCTTCCAAGCTTGACAACCTTGGAGATTTATTTGGGTTTCTTATTAATTCAAGGTTGGGTTCATAAGGGTAGTAGGATAGTTGGGAGGTCAAGGGTGTAGATTTCAATTAGTTACTAAGGCCGTTCTGCGCTCTCGCGTCAAAGCCAAAGTCCGCACTCTCGTTTCAAAGACTAGACCCGAATACTGTGGACATGACATAAGTCCACCCCGACGCGGCCACGCGCGGGTTTGGGGCGGCGAATAAATCTCCATATGAGATGGTCAAATTGAAATTTAAATCGAAGTAGTAGTCGCCACCGAACTTTGTGAGAGTTCGGGCCCATTCGAACCCACTCTATGTCGTAGTGGCCCGTATACAAAATACGGCCCATTTCCGATATCAGAGTTTATTGGGTTCGTCCCTTTGCATTTGATACCGATACCGACATTATCGAATATCGTGTATTGAATGACTCTCGTTGCCAATGGATTCGGACATCCGGAAACCATGGTTCTGAGTAAGGGGTGAGGGTACGTGTTGGGAAGTTCCCTAAGAACACTCAACCCCGCCCGCACTTAGCGGCCTTTACTAAGATATTGTTCGTTTTTGGTGTACACGCGTTAGTTCGACGGTTGAATGATATGCAAAGATTATTTTCCCTAAACATGTGAGAGAAAAAGAAATGGGTTGCTAAGTTGTTTAATGCATGTTAAACTAATAACGTCAAAGTTATTTTTGTCTAATAAAATAATAGAAATAAATAAATTGCTACAAACACGAGAAAACGAGTTAGTAACGTTTGATAAATCGAATAAAGATGTAAATACAATAATATGCATGATTTTGAAAAATGTTTATGACACGTGATGGATTAACACGTGTTGACCGAGGTCGAAAAAGTATTTATCGAAATCTGAAAATATGTCGCGAAAGTCGCTTTTTTATGTAAGAAACGAAAAGAACAGAAAAGCGAGAAAAAAACAAAAAAAAAAAGGCTCGGCCATCCAGGCCTCCGCGCGAGTCGCCTGACAGGCGCGCGACTCGCGTGGGGATCTGCCCGTTTTTTTTATTTGTCGAAAATCGTTAATTTTTATAAATTGCGTACGAATATGGATTAATTTATACCCGATTCATATTTTCGATATTCGTCGTATTCGATATTCGATTATGAAATCGATATCGAATAGTTGGAATGTTTTAGAAAAGGTTTTGAAAAAAAGGTTTGTTTTGAACGAAAAGAGAAAAAAAAGAATTTGAATGAAAAAAATGTTAATTCTCTCCGTGTAGAAAATCGTCGAAAAAAAGTAACGATTTTTTTAGCATCAACGAGATTTAATTTAGTTCTTGTTTAAATACGATATTTGATTAGAGAATCGATATCGTATTTTAAGAACGTTTGTTTTACGAAAATATTTTTATAATATCGATGCTAGAAATATAAAAAATATGTGACGAACGACCCGTAATAATAAAAAGCGATGAACGACGCAAGAGAATAAAACGAAAAAAAACGTAGAGAAAGGAAGAGAAAGGAGGAAGAGTCGGATTTGATTTTACACCCTCAACCTACATGCTTTGTTTTCTCGGAAAAAGGCTCGTCAGAAAGTGGCTTAGGCACGGGAGCGTCGAGATGATGTGGATGAGTTTGGGTGTCGGTTTGGGACGTGTGAGGTGACGGATTTTGGCCGGTTTTGGGGTCGGTTTCGTCGGGTCGAGATTGCTCGGGACTGTTTAGCGTAACGAGGCTGTATGCGGGAAATAATTGACGTGTAATGGTTGTGTGAATTTACGATGTCTGAATTATGTGTGAATAACTAATGATGATATAATGTGCATGCGAGAGGGTCCTATTTATAGGAGAGGAGGTAGCCTTGGTTGTACGACAAGAAATACCGGTTTGGATAGGAAACGTAAGAGTTCGAAAGGGAACGAGAGTCTCGTTTCTTGGTGAAGAAGTCGAGTATCTCGGCTGAAAGTGGAATTGGCCGAGTATTTTGATGCTCGGTCGGTGAGTTGATTCGGTTTTCGGATAGAATTCCTACTTGAGATCGAATTCTATCTTAAACGAATTTGTTTAATATTTTTGTGTAGCTGATATTTTGTAGTAGTTGATTTTTTTTGTGGTATTCGAGCCCAAACTGGACGTGTGGTGTCACGGCTGGTCCGTGTGACTCGGGAAAAAATATCTTTGACCGGGTTTGACCCGGTCGCTAAAAGACGGTTTTGCCCCTGGTGCCGGATTCGACCCAAATTAGTCTAATTTGACTCGAAACGACCCACGGGGCCTGGATTTGAAGTTGGTTTAGTAAGATTTGTACTCCTTAATAAGCCTAAACCAAATGTCCATGATTTCGAGCCCATATCCGAGTCAATTAAAGCATGTTTGCGTCTGATCATCATCGGGTGTTTGGCGGAAACTACTATAGACACCTGGCGGTCAAAATGTGGGTGTCTGTAGAGCCCCCACTCTGACTGAGGCTTGGACAAGTCAAAAGTCAGAGTAGCTACCAGGCCAATCGAGGATTAAAACCTGGCAGGCTTCCGATCGGGTCGTTTAGAGTCCATTAGACTTGCGTGAAGGGCTCGCCAGCCATAAGATAGAAATCATACCTGGATAGATGCCAATAATGTCGCGGGAACTTTGCCCCAAAAGCCTTGGGTGTATCTGCCTGTAGATACATCCTGTCTTAGAATTGCGTGGGAGCTTGCCTGTAAGCTCTGGGTGTATCTGTTTGTAGATACATCCTGTCTGGAAATTGCGCTGGAGCTTGTCTGTAAGCTCTGGGTGTACCTGCGTGTAGATACATCCTGATAAAAATGTTTACTTGAGTCTTCCACTGAGGAGTTTTTGAGAATCCTTCGGGAGTCTTGGTGTACCTGTCCGTGCATAACAAATTGCATGTAATATTTAGGTAAAATACCGACTCGCGGTGGGGAAGAAATGATTTTTGACTGATTTTTGGAAAGAAAAAATGTCGAATTTTTTTTTAAAAATTTTGGAAATAAGATTGCTTGGGATGACTTGATTCCTGATCAGATTCTGACATGGAGTCCTAAAATCCTCTGGTTAGGCCTGTATGCCTAGATGAGGTAGGGATTATGGCAGAAATTCCTACTCCCGTGGTGACTAGCTAGGAAAAGGATTTTCCTCTACTATAAATAGAGGGTTCTTGCCCTTAATCTTCTCATATTCCAACCCAAATATTTTCTTCTATCTTAAAATCCCTTTAGACTTTTAAGACAAACAAAACATTTTTCTATGGGTATCGAACATCTGACCGCGATGCTTCAGGCGTGGGCCCAAAATTTTCGAGATGAAGATAAGGTTCAGCTAACTCAGATGGGAATTGTTGCTTTATTCCCGCTTCAGCGACTTAAGGTGGATTCACATTTCTTGGACGCTTGCTTGTCCTTTTGGGATACTACCCACCATGTTTTTGCCTTTCCTCGGGGAGAAATATGTCCCCTTCCTGAAGAGATTGCAGCCGTAGGGGGTTGGTGTCCCAATGCTCATCCTGCTATTCCTCCTTTTTATCCTGATCCAAGGAGGAGAGTGAGGGATTTTCTTGGGTTGTCTCATGCTGAGACAGCTCGTATGGTAAAGGGGAATTCTGTGTCCCAGTTTGACCTGGCTGACAAATTCATTGATCCTAACGGCGCAAGAATTACTTCTACCCATAGGCGTAGGGCTTTCACCTTTTGTATGCTGCATCGATATGCCTTTGAAGATCGGATGGATGCTGACTCGTGTTTAGGCAAAATCAGGCTAATCAGCATAGTTGACCAGATGGAGACAGGTCACAGCCCAGCTTGGCTGATAACTAGGGAGATTATTATGGGCCTTGACGCTAGGAGACTTGACCCGGATCGGCAATTAACAGGAAGTATTCGTCTCCTGCAGGTATTAGACCTTTTTTTTTTCGAAAAATTTTTTCTCTTTCTTTTCGAAATTTTCCAAATTTTTTTTTTCGAATTTTCCGAAAATTTCGAAAAAATTTTTTTGATTTTTTTCGAACCTTTTTTTGATTTTTTTCGGAATTTTGATTTTTCGAAAGTTTCTGACTTTTCGAAAATTTTCGCAGATCTGGTTATCCGAGCGCCTGTCGATTATAGAGCCCCCGGTGAGCATATCCAGATATCGCAGCTGTCAGATTGGTTCACGGCCCCGACGAATAAGCTCAAGTCACCACATAAGTCGGAATTATTGGGATGAAGAGCTAAAATTCCATGGTGGGCCTTTGATTAGGTGGAACGTGATCTAGTGGTTCCTCTCGAAGCTGACGGGACTAGCTAAAAGAGATAAAACCCGTTATCTGGTGATCTTGTCTTTGGATTGGACCGTCCATATTTACCCAGATCGTATTTTAAGGCAGTTCGGTTCGTTTCAGCAGATCCCCGAGACTGAAGCAATCATTAGCGTTTCACTCCAATTGACGGACGCTATGTGTGACACGTGGTTACAACGCTGGTTTACCCGTGTCCTATGGACTATACCTCGCCCTTGTCAGACCGCTTGGGTTTTCGAATCATATCGCAAGTGGGCTTCTGAAGAATCTAAAGAGGCCCGTAAAGCTTTAAAGACTGATGAGGCTTTTGACTTGGCCCGTAGAGAATCAGTAAAAGACAATAGATGGTTCTTTGATGAAGAGGAAACCCCAACTACCCTCGTCCGGCCAGAGTCGGGTCCTAAGTCAAAAACTAAGACTCGAGTTAAAGAGACAGGTGCTAGCGACTTGGAGAGAAGGCTCGGGCCGAAACTGGCGGCCTGAGATAGGCTAGGCTCGCGCGAGCGACTACCCGAGAGGGTGAGGGCTCGGCTAGGACCGACTGAGGTGACCGGGGAATCGAGTTTGAAGAAACGAGCCCGGGTTAAGGAGGTTCCCTTGGTTATTCGGGAGCGCTCACCTCCACGTCGACGCAGGTGGACCGAAAAAGAAGGTAAGGACAAGAGAAAGGGAAAAATGCCTTAGTTTTTTTATTATTAAATATTAGTACTATTTATGTGTGTTTTTTTTTTGATTTTCTTTTTGTAATTTTCCGAGTTTATCGGATTTTTTTTTTGGAATAAATAAAGGAGTTTATTAAAAACTGTTCCTGTTTTTTTCGATTGAAGTGGTTGTGCCCTTTTGAGGGGCTGCCTACGTATCCACAAATAGCGGAATCAAACCAAACGTAGTTCAGACTTAATTTACAATTTCGAAATACATCAAGACTATTGGTTCAAGATGCTTATAACAGTAGAATAAGTAATTCTAGCCTTTGACTTGTCTTTTTAGAAGTTTATTTTGAAAAGATGTTTTTAATAAACCTTTCCAAATGACATTGAGAGAAATGGGTTATGGGTAATAACGTTTCAGTTGGTCCAGGTTATTTGGGTGATGGTAGGGATTGTCGTCGGTCCCACCATCAATAAACTACCGATTACACCTAGTGGGTAGCTAGGGCAAGTTGGGATCGTATCCACGAGGACGGTATTGCAAGGGTTAGACTATGTCTACCTAAAACAAGACTAAATCACCAAACAAACATAAAGAAACGATAAATGTAAAACTATGGTGGAGGAGAAGTGAGAACTAGACTAACGATGAACTAGAAACAAACTAAACAATGAAACTATAGAAATGATGACTAACTATGATGATGAATCAAATATAGAAGAAAGTGGGGTAGGTCGGGTTCATAAGAGTAGAAGGGTAATTGGGGTGATCAAGGGTATAGGTGTCTCCTAGTTACTAGAGTCGGTCCGGACTCTCGCAACTTAGACCGATGCCAAGGTGGGTCCGGGCTCTCGCAACTTAGACCCTAGTCCGCGCTCTCGCGACTAAACTATTCTCAACATTTCCGCATCATAGACAAACAATGAGAAGATGAGCACAAGTATGGGAAGCATGGCCACTACAACTCATACAAGCATATCAACAAACACATAGAGTGCCCACAATGTGACTAACAACAAAGATTTACCCTTTTCCCTTAATCAACCCTAATCATCCATAATCTACCCCTAATCCCCCTACTAACCCACAAGTAATCTACTCACTCATTATCAATGAAAAACTAACAATAATAAGAGAAAACAACATGAACATCCAAACATCCATAATGAACAATAACAATAACAATAAACAAAATATAAAGATTCAAACTTGATTAACAAACTAAGAACAAGAGTAAGAAAGATTACACCAACACTAGGAAGATGAAAAGATGCAATCTTGTATAAATAAGAACCCAAAATAAACCCCAAGGATGTCAAGCTTGGAGAATTCTTCAAGAACTTCTTAATACAAGAACTAATTACAATAGATTAACTAAAGATTAACTAAGATTAAGGAAAGATTAAAACTAACGAGTGAAAGTAAATCTAGGGTTTTAGGGTTTTTGAGAGGCTTCAGGAATGCTAAACTATGATAAGATGTCTTAACATTACAAGGGGGAAGTATATATAGGGTTACAAGTGGAAAGGAGAAGAAAGGAAACAATGCGGGTGAGCTGTAGCCCATCCCGACCGGGACAGATCATCCCGACCGGGACGGCCCTGTCATCCCGATCGGGACGGGTTGGTCCCGACCGGGATGGGCTCACAGTGGCCTCCTCAAAAGCGCACCCCATCCCGAACGGGATGAGGCCATCCCGAACGGGATGGGTCTTGTAGGCCTCCCTTAAGAGCTCTTTGGTCCCTCCTTGCCTCTCATGGGTTTCTCGCCGATTCTTGGGACTCGGGATTGGGTCTCGGAGGCTCGGGATTGGGTCCCAAGGTCTCGGAGTTGATTCCAAGGCATCGAGTCATCGTTCCTTTACTCCGTTGGCTCCAAAATATGTATGTATAGAGTCGGAATCGCTCCAACTCTTCCAAATCGGTCTCGGGAATCTGAAACGAACTAAAGGAAGCATAAGAAGCCCATAAATCGCTCCCAAGGAGCGATTCCACAAGGAAAATGGGACCAAAATACAACAATTAGGCACTAAAAACTACACTTATCAACTCCCCCACACTTAACCCTTACTCGCCCTCGAGTAAGCACATACTAACTACTATACTAGCCGAATGGGTATTAGCGCACCCTACGCCCTTTCAACTCACGCGAGTACACTTAGAGGACAAGTGTACTCCGCAAGGCAAGTCGGGTCTTGTGACAAAACCGCGGATGAAACCGGACACAAAATACACAAACAAACACTTAGACGGTTCCACCCAAAACAAAAGAAATACCGCTTCCCTCTAAAAGCAGTGAAAGAAGCACCGGTTTAGGACTCGAGGTAAGTGACAACGTTCCCAAGCTAGACATACAAACCAAGGTGAACTAAACCCTAATAGTATGACGATAAAGCAATAAAAACGTTGGTAACTTACCTAGGTCCGCCTAACTTTCTAAAAACGTACTACGGGACGATCGGCGGAGTGGAAAAGTGAAGAACCACGGTGTTAGTCGACACTGTAGGTAAGTGAGACCCCGCCCCCTTTAGCGTGAGCCAAGAGGGTCGTCCCGTGTCCAAAACCGCCTAACTAGTCCAAGTAAAAAGGTGGAAATATGCAAAATGAGGGAAGACCGACTAATGCCGCTATCATCCTTCCTAGGGACTCGGTCCTTTGGTAGGCTCTTCACGGCAAAAGTTGGAAAAAGGCTTATTTTTGTGGGGATTTCTTTTTGTGAGACGGGTTTTCTTTTGGCATTTTCTTTCTTTTCGACGTTTTGATTTGTTTGTTGCCATGCCATTTCTTTTTCTTCTTTCCTATTTTCTTTTTGGCTTTTATGCCTTTTCTTTTTCTTCATTTCTTTTCTTTCTTTCATTTTTTTTCTTTTTCTTTTCTTTGCCCTTTTGGCAAGATTTGGCAATTTTTGGCATTTCCTTGTGTAACAAGAAAGAGAGAATTCATCAAATTGCATTTTATTGTGTGGATATGTGTAGGAGGTAGGGTAATGGGTATGTCGGGACGACGTCTTCCCTTCATACTCACAAAAAGTGGAAAACTTGGACTAATCAAACAATCCTAAACACGATCACCTAGGGGACGAGACTCGGTAACCAAGGCCTATTCACACCGTGGGTGGTCATAATGGTCAAAATGCAAATCCCGTAGTAAATCCCTAGTAAGCTAGGTGGACTCAAGGTAAAGGACCAACGAAATTATTGATTTAGGGTCATTCTACTAGATTAAAGTCCAAGACTCGATTTACACTACTAGGAAGGGAAAGTACACACTCACACACTAGCCTTTAAACCGGGTTTTCGAAAACCTTTTACGCAGAAGACACAACTACACAACACATTACAAGGACTCAACGAGAATGAAAGGAAAATAAGCAAAAGCAACAAAACAAAACGAACACACAAACAAAGCACACACCACCCCGAAATTCCAAACAAGTCATCAAATCCACCACAAGTATGTACAAGCTCCACCCGAGCACACCTCAACACAACCTTCTCCAAACATCACAAGGAATAAGAGGGAAAGAGGGTTAGAAGATGTTACCAGGTGTCTTCAAAGCCTTCCAAACAACGGTGATTAAGCAACCTATAAGGAAAAGGGAGGCAAAACACACACAATACAACAAAAACACGACACAAAGACATAAAGGGAAAAATACAAAAAAGAAAAATCTTTTTGATTTTTGTGAAAAAATTTCAAATTTTTAGGGTTTTTAAGATTTTTTCCGAAAGACTAAGAAAATAAAACTAACTACGATAGAATATCGCTCCCCCACACTTAAACCGAGCAATGTCCTCATGCTCGATCGTAGTGTGCGGAGAGACAAAGGAAAAGAAAAAGAAACTACGAAAATGAAGCTAAAAATCAAAAAGAAAAGATGAAGAAAAGGGTAGAAAGCGTCCGGCCGGGGTGTAGTCAAGTCAGCATGGGCCGAGACAAGAAAAGATATGGATGGGGGAAGAAAATAAAAAAGAAGGAAGTAAAAGGAAATGGGAGGGGAGGGCTAGGTGTAATCAAGTCACCTAGCCCGGATTCCGTCCAAATCCGACTAATTCCTAAAAAACGGTGAAAATCTTGTATACTGGATTTTTCGATTGACTCTCGACGCAATCACGTCGTCGAGAGTCGGGAGCAACCATACTAAGGCCTCGAAGGCCACTAAGATCCCATGACTCAAGGGATGGGGGCAAACAATGAAAAACAAGCGATAAAAAGACGGAAAAGTAAGGATAGTTACCCAAACCGAGCGGCTAGTAACTCACTTGCTCCATCGTCTCGATGATCATTAGAGGCTCGTCACTTGTCTTCTCGGTTGCCATCTCACTTCACACTCAAGAAGGACTCACGGTCGGGGTAGTAATGGTGCGAGGGGATGAAAATTTATGTGGATTTTGGTGTAAGGTGAGGTGTACGGGTCATATGATAGAAGGAGGAGTAGGGAGGTTGGGAGGGGGTATAATGGATGGGTGGAGTCGAACACCTAAGAAAAGGCTCAAAAGGGAGAAAGGGGACCATCCCGATCGGGATGGATGGTCCCGATCGGGTTGATAAACCCTTCCCGATCGGGAAGCTCTCGTCCCGGTCGGGAATGCACTCTAGTGAGTCCGAATTTTTGCACCTTCATCCCGATCGGGATGGCTCCTTCCCGGTCGGGATTCCTCATCCTTCCCGGTCGGGATGGGCCTTCTTCAACTTCCACAATCCCAAAAGCTTGCTCCAAGCTTCAAAAACCGACTTCCTCGCTCGAAAGCCAAACTCCATCATCAACCATTCATTTCTAGGAATCACATGCACTTCACCTATCAACAAAGCTCATAAACACATCAAATTCTCTCCCTCACAACGCTCATCAATCAATCCAAATAACAAGAATATCACAAAATTCAAACTAACTACAAGAAAGAGATATATACAATGAGACGGTTCTTGTGGAACTCCGTCAAACCAAGGATGGTGCTCTCTTCATTCTTTTTCAACAACCATGACCAATTCCATCTCCATCAAGGGCACGTAAGAACAAGTCGAAGGCCCTAGCAAAGTCTTCAATCAAGCATGTCATATAACCAACCACATCCCAAGACTCTTCATGGCCTTGCCTTGACGTTCCCGGGGCATCCCGATCTACTATGTTCAATGGCTTGAACTTGTACTTGCGATCCTTCGGGATATACCCAAACGTCCAACGATCCTCATGTGGCCCCAAGGGAGGCTCATCTTGCTACTTGTCATTGCATTTGTCACCTAACCCATGATGTGGACTCTCATCTTCCTCCAAATCGGAGTCATCATCCTCAAGTACATAGGAGTACTTCTTCAAGCTTTTTCCGGGCTCACTCCCTAGATCGACGTCTTTCTTGGCTTGGATCATATTGCATGATTCATCCTTAGTAGGCGAAGTGTTGCCTTGGAGGTCGAACACTATCTTTTCCTCGCCTAACTCAAATGTGATCCTACCGTTCTTCACATCGATCATGGCACCCGCGGTGTGTAGAAATGGGCGCCCAAGGATAATGGGAGTGTTGGCATCCTCCGGCATGTCAAGCACAATGAAGTCGACCGGAATGAAGAATTTCCCTATTCGTACCGGCACGTCCTCCAGCATTCCCAATGGTCGGTTAAGAGATTTATCGGCCATTTGGAGTGTAATAGACGTACATTTCAACTCCTTCATCCCGAGTCGGCAACAAATAGAGTAGGGAATGATGCTCACACTCGCGCCCAAGTCACATAATGCATTCTTGATCATGAAATTGCCTATGGTGCAAGGGATCGAGAAACTACCCGGATCCTTCAACTTCGGAAGCGTGGAACCTTGAATAAGCTCGCTCACCACCCTCGTGAACGCTACCGTCTCTTCCTTGTCGATGGACCTCTTCCTAGCCAAGATTTCTTTCATGAATTTACCATATGCCGGGATTTGGGTAAGTAACTCGGTAAACGGGACACTAACATCCAATTTCTTCACAATACTAAGGAACTTGTCGTATTGAGTGTCCACCTTAGTCTTCATTTGCCTTGATGGGAAAGGCAACTTGATTTGGTACTTGTTTTGCTCAATAGGGGTGGACTCCTCAAAGGACACTTTCCTTTTTCCCTTGTCTTTCTCTTGAAGTGGGGGAGGGTTGTCTTCATGGGGTTTCTCAACTTCCCATAAAACTTGTTCCTCCATTGGATTATCAAAGGTTGATTCTTCTTGAGTTGGAGATGCCATTTCCTTTGTCGGTTCTTGCATTGGCTCTTGTTCACTAGGGAATGAAGGGGGGTCATAGGATGTACCTCTCCTTGTGGTGATAGCATTGACATGCTCAAGATTTGGAGTTACACCTTGAGAAGGTAGTTGCCCCTTTTGCCTTGAGGAGCTCCCCGAAGCGAGTTGAGATACTTGAGTCTCAAGTATCTTCATACGGGCATCTCTCGTCGTGTTTTCCCCTTGAATATAAGTGAAGAGCTCATGATGGTTTCTTGACATGTCCATTTGACTCTGTTGCATATCTTGATTGCTCCTTTGTATTTCCATCAAAGTCTTTTGAATGTCAAAATCCCGAGGTGGGGATGATGGATTATGTGGAGTGTCGGTGATGGCGAGAGGAATGCCATAATCATGAGTAGGAGACCGGCTCCTAGGCTTGCTTTGTTGTTGTTGATTTTGAGTTGATTATTGACGGTTCCCTTGGAACCCTTGAGAATTACCTTATTGTTGATGATGGTTCCCTTGGAACCCATGAAAGTTGCCTTGATGATGGCCTTGATTGTTGTCATGGTTGTGGTTTTGATACCCTTGAAAATTTTGGTTTCCTTGGAAACCGCCTTGATTGAAGTTCCCTTGTTGGAACCCTTGCTTGTTGTTGAAGTTGCCTTGGTTATTTTGCTTGAAATTGTTGAAGGGTCTTGGGTTACCCATATAACCTTGGTAACCTTCATTGTTGTCCCGTAAGGGAGGTGGAACATAGGGACGAGGTTGCATGGCTTGTTGTTGAGGGACTTGATTGGAAGCTTGGTATTGATTAGAGTAGGAGGCACCTTGCTCGAACGCTTGAAAGGCGTTCACTTGCTCAATACTTCCTTTACAATTCATAGGATCATGTCCAACGATTCCACAAGTATCACACATCCCAAAATAAGGAGTAGGGGGTACAACTCCCAAAGCATTAACATCATGAATCGAGTGTAGGTTGGAGGAACTAGAGCTTTGAACTTGGTTGAGGTGGCTTTGGAGCTTCTTGTCAATGGTCTCCATGTGAGTTCTTAGTTGAGCCCCAAGATCAATGCTCAATTGTGTAATGGCATCTACCTCGTGCCTACCTCCTCGATTCGCCTTCCTAGGCCTAGAGTATTGGGAATTGTTAACCGCCATCTCTTCAATCCTTGACCAAGTTTGGTCATCATCCACTTCGATAAACCTACCGTTAGATCCCATGTTGAGTATGGCCCTTGAGTCTTCATATAACCCGTTCCAAAATTGTTGTACGAGGAACCATTGTGATAAACCATGGTGTGGACAAGAACGGATCAAGGCTTTGAATCTTTCCCACGATTCATAGAGGCTTTCATCATCACGTTGTTGGAAACGCGTGATAGAAGCTCTCAAAAGATTTGTCTTCTCCGGGGGATAGAATTGTTGATAGAAGGCTAATGCTAGCTTCTTCCAAGTGTCAATGCCAAGTCTTGCTTTATCCAACCCCTTGAACCATTGCTTTGCTTTACCAATAAGAGAGAAAGGAAATAATACCCACCGGATTTGGTCTTGAGTTATTCTCGTTTGCGAAATAGCGTCACAATAATCCGAAAAGGTTTCCATGTGTTGATGAGGATCTTCGGTTGGTAACCCACTAAATTGACTTCTCTCGACCAATTGGATAAATTGCGTTTTCGCCACAAAATTCCCGGTATATGCCTCCGGTAAAGTGGATGGACCCGGCAAAACGTCTTCCGTGAAGGTTGAGTGAGAAGAAAACTTAGGCATGATTGTATATAAGGGAGAATATGGTGGTGTAGACGGTGTTGATGTAGATGAAGAGGGGGAACTAGGAGAAGAATTACCGAAGGGATTGATGAAGGTCCCTCCGGCCGTCTCTCGAGGTGACTCGCTAAAGTCGGCTCCTTGAGCTTGCCCTTGATGAGTATTGCTTGCACTTGGTTGAGAGATCTTAACCCGATTAATCGTCCGTTGGCGAAAGGCTCGAAAGAGTCTCTCCGGCTCTGGATTAAAGAGATAGAAGTCGCCTCCCCTCCTAGGCATACACTACACACTAGAACAAACGTGAGAACACCTAGTGCTTTATGGGCACTAGGCAACGACAATAACAAACACAACTAGAGACAAAGAGAAAAGAAAGCTAAGAAAAGAAGAGAAACTGGAAAATATTCACAAGAGAAGATGGGAGAGCACAAAGAAGGGTAACTAAGTCTAGAAATAAGCAAACTAAGTCTAAACAATGCACCGTCCCCGGCAACGGCGCCAAATTGATGGTAGGGATTGTCGTCGGTCCCTACCGTCAATAAACTACCGATTACACCTAGTGGGTAGCTAGGGCAAGTTAGGATCGTATCCACGAGGACGGTATTGCAAGGGTTAGACTATGTCTACCTAAAACAAGACTAAATCACCAAACAAACATAAAGAAACGATAAATGTAAAACTATGGTGGAGGAGAAGTGAGAACTAGACTAACGAAGAACTAGAAACAAACTAAACAATGAAACTATAGAAATGATGACTAACTAAGATGATGAATCAAATATGGAAGAAAGTGGGGTAGGTCGGGTTCATAAGAGTAGAAGGGTAATTGGGATGATCAAGGGTATAGGTGTCTCCTAGTTACTAGAGTCGGTCCGGGCTCTCGCAACTTAGACCGATGCCAAGGTGGGTCCGGGCTCTCGCAACTTAGACCCTAGTCCGCGCTCTCGCGACTAAACTATTCTCAACATTTCCGCATCATAGACAAACAATGAGAAGATGAGCACAAGTATGGGAAGCATGGCCACTACAACTCATACAAGCATATCAACAAACACATAGAGTGCCCACAATGTGACTAACAACAAAGATTCACCCTTTTACCTTAATCAACCCTAATCATCCATAATCTACCCCTAATCTCCCTACTAACCGCACAAGTAATCTACTCACTCATTATCAATGAAAAACAAACAATAATAAGAGAAAACAACATGAACATCCGAACATCCATAATGAACAATAACAATAACAATAAACAAAATATAGATTCAAACTTGATTAACAAACTAAGAACAAGAGTAAGAAAGATTATACCAACACTAGGAAGATGAAAAGATGCAATCTTGTATAAATAAGAACCCAAAATAAACCCCAAGGATGTCAAGCTTGGAGAATTCTTCAAGAACTTCTTAATACAAGAACTAATTACAATAGATTAACTAAAGATTAACTAAGATTAAGGGAAGATTAAAACTAATGAGTGAAAGTAAATCTAGGGTTTTAGGGTTTTTGAGAGGCTTCAGGAATGCTAAACTATGATAAGATGTCTTAACATTACAGGGGGAAGTATATATAGGGTTACAAGTGGAAAGGAGAAAAAAGGAAACAATGCGGGTGAGCTGTAGCCCATCCCGACCGGGACGGATCATCCCGACCGGGACGGCCCTGTCATCCCGATCGGGACGGGTTGGTCCCGACCGGGATGGGCTCACAGTGGCCTCCTCAAAAGCGCACCCCATCCCGAACGGGATGGGTCTTCTAGGCCTCCCTTAAGAGCTCTTTGGTCCCTCCTTGCCTCTCATGGGTTTCTCGCCGATTCTCGGGACTCGGGATCGGTTCTTGGAGGCTCGGGATTGGGTCCCAAGGTCTCGGGGTCGATTCAAAGGCATCGAGTCATCGTTCCTTTACTCCGTTGGCTCCAAAATGTGTATGTATAGAGTCGGAATCGCTCCAACTCTTCCAAATCGGTCTCGGGAACCTGAAACGAACTAAAGGAAGCATAAGAAGCCCATAAATCGCTCCCAAGGAGCGATTCCACAAGGAAAATGGGACCAAAACACAACAATTAGGCACTACAAACTACACTTATCATTGGGTTGACAAACTCATTCCCGTCCAGATCTGTTAGCATCACCGCTCCGGCCGATAGAATCTTCTTTACCAAATAAGGTCCGGCCCAGTTAGGTTTGAACTTTCCCCTTGGGTCTACTGGTAATAAAGCTCGAACAGACTTGAGAACTAAATATCCTTCTTTGATATTCCTGGGCCTTACCCTTTGATTGAAGGCCCGTTGGATCCTCTTTTGATATATTTGTATATTATTGAGGGCACGAGATCGTCGTTCGTCTAAAAGGACTAGCAAGTCATATCGTGCTCGGACCCAATCGGCTTCGGGTACTTGACTTTCGACCAAGATTCTGAGTGAAGGCACCTCCAGCTCAACAGGTTGGACCGCTTCCATCCCGTATGTAAGGTAATACGGTGTTGCCCCGGTCGCAGTACGAATCGAGGTCCGATATCCCCAAAGTGCAAATGGTATCTTGTCGGGCCAGTCCCGGTAATTGTCAGCCATCTTTTTTAGTATGGTGACAATAGTCTTGTTAGCTGCTTCCACCGCTCCATTGGTTTGGGGTCGGTAGGGTGAAGACGTATGTCTTTGAATTTTGTACTTGGCTAACAAGGCTGCCGTCTCGGCTTGAAAGTGGGTCCCGTGGTCACTGATGAATTCATGAGGGATCCCATACCGGCATATTATCCTATTTTGGATAAATTTGGCAACATGACTGGCGTTGAGAATACGATAAGACTCAGCTTCCACCCATTTGGTGAAATAGTCGATCACTACCAAAATAAAGCAGTGTCCTCCGGTTCCCGAAGGGTTTATCTTTCTTATTATATCGATTCCCCATGTTGAAAACGGCCAGGGTGACGTCATGGTATACAGCAGGGATGGTGACATATGTTGCACATTAGCGAAAATCTGGCAATTATGGCAATGTCTGACATAAAGCTGACAATAGGTTTCCATGCTGTTCCAGTAGTATCCGAGTCTCATGATCTTCTGGACTAGCATCTAGGCATTCATGTGAGGGCCACACTCGCCGTCATGTACTTCGGCCATGACCTTTTCGGCGTTACCCTTATCGACACACAAAAGGAGAGCCCCCTGCGGTGTCTTTTTGTAAAGTTGTCTGTCGTCGGTACGGACGAACTGGGCTGCCAGCCTACGTAAGGCCTTTTTGGCTCGATTGTCGGCCCCGGGTGGATACTCTCTGGTTGTCAAGTATGTTTGGATAGCCTTATACCACGGCTCGGGATCGGGTTCTCGATATCTTCGATGTCGAGGATATACGCTGGCTCGGATCGTCTTTCGACACAGATCGACATGCTGGTCATATGATCGGGAATGTTTAGTAAAGATGCCAGTTTTGAAAGTGGATCTGTGAACTGATTTTCTTCTCGGGGTAGGTATACATACTCTACCTTTTGGAATTATTTCTCGAGATCTCTTACTCGTGCCTGGTAGGCCACGAGGTTGGCATTTCGGGTTTTCTATTTTTGGAGCGCTTGATTAATGACCAGAGATGAGTCGCCGTGTACTCGGAGGTTTCTGACCCCTAAATCGGCGGCGGCTTGTAGCCCGTGGATACATGCTTCATACTCAGTAGCGTTATTGGTAACGTCAAAGTCTAATTTGATAGACACGGGAGTATGTTCCCCTCTTGGCGAGATTAGGAGTATCCCGACTCCAAATCCTCAGAAATTGGATGCCCAGTCGAAGTATAAGTCCCACGTCTCGGTGTCAGTATGGAAAATATCTTCATCTGGGAAGGACCAAGTATCGGTGTGCCCTTCTTCGGTGATGGGACTGTCAGCGAGAAATTCGGCTACTATTCGGCCTTTGATGGCTTTCAATGGTACGAACTTTAGATCGAATTCTGCCAGCATTAGGGTCCATCTCGATATCCTGCCGTTGAGAATGGGCTTCTCGAAGAGGTACTTGATCGGATCCATTCTAGATAGTACCTGTACCTCGTAGCTGAGCATGTAATGTCGGAGCTTCTTAGTGGCCCAGACCAAGGCTAAACACGTCTTTTCGAGCATGGTGTACTTACACTCGTACTCTAAAAAATTTTTGCTGATGTAGAATATAGCCCGTTCTTCGGAGTTGACCGTTTGAGCTAGCATAGCCCCCATGGCTGTCTCTGTCGTGGTTAGGTACAGCGACAAAGGTAAACCGGGTTGAGGTGGCATCAGGACCGGCGGTGAAGACAAGATTTCTTTGATTTTATCAAAGGCTGCTTGACACTTGTCGTCCCATAGTAACCATTCCCCTATTTTCAGCTTTTTGAAGATCGGTTCACACACCATGGTTAGCTTTGAAATGAACCTGCTGATGTATTGGACTTTTCCGAGAAACCCTCTTATCTCCTTTTCGGTCTTAGGGGGCTGCATCTCGGAGATGGCCTTAATTTTGGCTGGATCGACTTCGATACCGCATTGGCTAACGATATGACCCAGTAATTTGCCAGAGGTTACCCCGAAACTGCATTTCTGAGGGTTTAGCCTTGTTAAGATCCCGAAAGTCTACACAGACGCGTACTTTACCGTCTTTATTAGGGACCGGCACGATGTTCGCAACCCAATCTGGATACTCGGAGACTCATATGAACCCAACCTTGAATTGTTTGTCGACTTCCTCCTTGACCTTGAGGGACCATTCGGGCCTCATGCGTCGAAGTTTCTGCTTAACCGACTTGAACCCTTCCTTGATCGGTATATGGTGCTCGGCTATTTCGCGATCTATCCCCGGCATGTCCTTGTATGACAATGCGAAGACGTCTTTTAATTCTTGAAGGGGACTGATGAATTGTTGTTTCTTCTCGGGATCTAGAGATAACCATATCTTAAGCATCTGAGGCTCTAAGGTTGTTCCCACGTTGATGGATTCGGTTTCTTCGATTACCGGATTGCGGGATTCCCTTTGCTCTAGCTGTTCGATCAGATGTGGAGGTAAGGATACCTGTTCGTCGGGTTTCTCAATGTCATTGCACAGAATATTTTGAAAATTTTGAAAATGAAACAAGTCGTAAGCAGAACGGTTGTTATCATTCATAAATTGAGAAAATAGCTCGAAAAGAGCTGCCATCTGATCGCTAGTCAGTGGCGGAATAGGTAGGGTGCCCGGGACAGACCCCGAGGCACCAGGAGTGGCTAAAGGGAGAGAGGGAGTTACAGGACTGACCCTAGCACCGGACTCACTAGACTCAATCTCAGACTCCGACTCGGACTCAGACTCAGACTCAGATTCTGGCATCTCTCCTTCCCCTGTGATCAGCTTGAAAGTTCTTCCTTGACTGTCAGTCCATTTGACAGTCTTCCTCCAGGCTCTTTTTCCGATCTCGGATCCGACATCCGAGATCAGCTTGGATGGATCGAAGGAGCGGCTACGGAGAATGAGGCTGACTAACTCTTCCTTCGGTGTTGGGGCCGTGAATTCCTCTCCAAAAAGTAGCCCCAGTGCGGGCTCAGCATTCTCAGCATTTTCGGGCCGGCTGAGGGCGAAGATGTCGTCTGGTATGTAGTTGCAGACCTGGGCCAAGTGGGTCCCAGGGCGCGTGGTGGTGGGCCGGTATAGGCCTGTTTGGACGGACTCGAACACCGGCGTGACGAAGATGACTTTGCCGGTTCCGGTTTGGCCCATGCTTTCTAGGGTTATGGTGTAACCCAGACCGGTTTGAATCCTCTCGTTATCCAGGACTTCGAGGATTTTTCCTTCAGGGAGATCGGGCCTTGATGTAGCCCCTGGTAGAAAGCCCAGATTTTGCAACATCCGGTCAATGCTAACTGTAAAGTAGGGTCGAAAAAGGTATTCTTCATCGATGGCCTCTATGAAGTCGAACCCCCAGAGATCTGATAGTAGGGATTTGCCGTGGATCCCCACCGATCAAATAAATAACCGGCTAATCCTAACACGTAGCTAGGGTAAGTCGGGTCGAATCCACGGAGACGGTAATGAGGCGTCTAGACTAAGGTCGCCCAAATACGAGACTCGGTCAACAAACTAGGCTAAACTACTATGATAAGGAGGGGAGAAGGCTAAGACTATGACTAAGGAAAACAAATAAGGAAACGGGCTAGGATTAGGTCGGGTTCAAAGGGGTAATGGAATGGTCAAGGAAGAGCTAAAGTGAAGGGGTAGTCAGGTAATCTAGGTGTAGTCCGGGCTCTCGCTACGTAGACCGACCTAGAGGTTCTTGCTAGAACCCACCTTGGCGACACACATGACAAACGGGGTTCCTAGCGTCCTATCATGGCCTAGGTCACATCCGGGCTCTCGCTACGTAGACCGACCTACGGGTCGTCCTCACCGGGCTCTCGCTATGTAGTGAGGGAACCAAACCCACAAGCAAACTATCACCCACAAGAGAAAAGGCAAGAAAAACAAGCATATGCATCTACATGTCATTCAAGCATTTCAACAAACATGTACCATGCATCAAACCAAGAGGAAACCCAAAACTTCCACCAACATCTCCAACAAACCCTTAATCACCCATTAAACACCCT
Organism: Agrostemma githago; assembly: GCA_958450325.1. NCBI lineage: Eukaryota > Viridiplantae > Streptophyta > Magnoliopsida > Caryophyllales > Caryophyllaceae > Agrostemma > Agrostemma githago. The sequence goes on along the minus strand of OY288257.1, from coordinate 31,754,690 downwards.
AATCACCTTACTAACCCTAGCAAGAATCTACTCAAACATATCTAATGAAAAACTAACAAGAACTAGAGAAAACAACACAAGAATCAAAACATTCATAATGGAAAACAAGGATAAACAACAAACAATGAATAAAGATGAGAACTTGATAAACAATAAAGGATTAAGAGTAAAAGGAGAAGAAAGATTATACCAAACTACAAAGGAAATGGAAAAGATGAGAACTTGCATAAAAGAACACCCAAACATCCACCAATGTTATCAAGATTGGATGGATTCTTCAAGAGATCCCTTAATACAAGATTAACTAACTAGATTAAGGACTAATTGCCGACTAATCTACTCTAAACTAAGCTAATCTATGCTAAACTAGTCTAGGGTTTATGGGTAATGTCTAACATGAGATAAACAAAACAAGGGAAGAGTATATATAGGGTTCCAAGTGGAAAGGAGAAGAAAGGAAGCATGGCGGGCTGCCACTAGGCCGTCCCGGCCGGGATGAGGTGGTCCCGGTCGGGATGGGGTCAGTCCCGGCCGGGAAGGCCTGCTCCCGGTCGGGATGAGCTCTAGACAGCAGCTCCTCTTTTGGGCATCTCAACCGGGACCGGTTGAGGCCATCCCGACCCGGTTGAGCCCTTTAAGCTCCTTTTGGTCCCTCCTTGCCTCTCGTGAGTTTCTCATCGATTCTCGAGACTCGAGATCGGGTCTCAGAGGCTCGGGATTGGGTCCCAAGGTCTCGGGGTCGAATCCAAGGCATCGAGTGATCGTTCCTTCACTTCGTTGGCTCCAAAAAATGTATGTATTGAGTCGGAATCGCTCCAACTCTTCGTGAATGGTCTCGGGAACCTGAAACGAGCTAAAGGAAGCGTAAGTAACCTATAAATCGCTCCCAAGGAGCGATTCCACAAGGAAAGTGGGACCAAAACACTACGAAATAGGCACTACAAACTACACTTATCAAGATCGGTGCGGCCCGAGGTGTTGCAGTTAGCCACAGTCATAGGCGTGGCTTCTAGGGTGATGACGGTATCGTGCAAAGGTAGCTTGATCTTCCGATGCAGGGTGGAGGACACAGCCCTGGTCGCGTGGATCCAGGGTCTTCCTAAAAGAAGGTTAAAGGAAGAAGTTACGTCAATTACTTGAAATTCCAGCTCCTTTTCTATCGGGCCTGTTATGATAGTAAGCTTCACGGCCCCGGCTATTGACTTTGGGCTCCCGTCGAAAGCCTGAATGGTTTGAGCTGTAGGAATGTAGTCGGCCTCGGTGATGCCGAGGGCTTTGGCGGTCCTCAAGGGGAGGACGTTGACTGCAGACCCGTCGTCGATTAGGGTCATGGGCAGATACTTTCCACGGCAGATTACCGTGATGTAGAGGGCCATGTTGTGGGCTGGCCCAAATGGTGGTAGATCAGCATTGGAGAAGGTAATAAGTGGGCCTTCTTCTTTAGCTTTCCCCTATAGGTGGGGCAGAACCGTGGCTACCATTTCAGCTGGAGTAGCCGTAGAGTCGATTTTGACTTGATCGAGGGCCTTAGTGAGTGCCTCTCGATGTTCCTGTGAGCTGACTAGGAGTTGCCATATAGAGAGGTCAACTCGAGTCTGGCTCAGCTGCTTTACAAGAGCCTTTTCGGTGGTTGGCTCCTCCGGGGCGGGCTCCACTCTAGGTGGTTCGGCAATGATAAGGGCGTGACTGTTGGCTAAGGCCTTGGACTTAACCTTTTGGATCTCCTCGGGCGTGATAGGGATAGCTTCTCCCTTGGTGAGATAGACGTCGTCCTCATCGTCACACCAGATCCCGTTTATTTGCGGGACAAACGGGGAATTGAGATGTGAACAGTCCATGACTTCCCCGGAGAAGATGGCGTGAGTGGCCAACGGGTTGTCCTTGTTGCTGGGCATGCCTCCAGGTAAGGGGATCTTCCCGCTTTCGATGAGGTCCTGGATGAGGTGCTTTAGCTTCCAGCATTTCTCGGTATCGTGTCCCTTGCCACGATGGTACTGGCAGTAGGCTTGGATATCGTAGGACTTGGAGCGACGCTCGACTGGGAGCTCAGGTGTTGGGCCTATCGGGTTGATCAGGCCTTTCGATGAGAGCCTTTGTAAGGCATTCGCATAGGTGGTACCTATGTCGGTGAATACCCGGGGTGTGGTATTCTTTTTGGACGGGGTATCAAGTAGATTTACCTCGTCAAAGATGCTACGAGTAGCAGTGGCAGATGTGGGCTTGCTTGTCGACGAGCTGGCCCCTTGGTATCCCTTGGTGGAGGCCCTAGTGAGGCTTTCCAACCTTAGATCATCCTCGATTCTCGTTCCCATCTCGGTTAGGACCACGAAGCTAGGTATGATGGCGTACTGGAGATGGATCCGGTAGGCGGGCAGGAGATTCTTGACAAAGGCTTCAACTAGGACTTTTTCACTGGGCTTATCGACCAGTTTAACGCTTTCACCCCTCTAGCGTTGAAGGTACTTCGTAAACCCTTCCTTAGGTTCCTGGGCCATTACTTCCAGGGTGTGCATCGTGGTCTGGATTTCCGTGTTGTCGGCGTAGTTCCGAGCGAATTTCGTTGCCACGTCATCCCAAGACTTGTATTTCTTGGAATCGAGCCTATAGAACCAGGCTGTCGGGTGTTTCTCGAGGGAGGAGGAAAACAAATGCTTGAACATGTTTGACTTAACTCCCTTTAGGGCCATAACTTCTTTGAAGGCCCGGATATGTAATACCGGGTCTTCGGTTCCGTCGAACATCGGGAGGCCCGTCAAGTTGAGATTTGGCAGGCAAATCGTCTATTAGGGGCGTATAGGCCCGAGCATTCTACGTATGAATCGAGTTGTGGGTCGACAAATGGACCTGCTCCTGCAGCTTGAGGACTGCGCTAGTCAATTCGGCTAATGGCCCCTTAGTTTCGTCTTCGCCCCTCGGCCTATCTTGCTCCATGGCGATTACCCGGGTAACGATGGCGATTTGGTCTCCCCTCATCTGGTTCAGTTGGTCTTGGATTTTGGCCAACGAGGCGGTCAGTTGATCAATGGAGTCCTTTGTCATGGTTCGGGGTGTAGGGTAGTGGCCTGTCTGTAAGAACACCGTGTAATCAGAATCGGACCCAGATCGAAAGGTGCATCCCGAGCAAGAAGAGGAAAAGACTAGACTCGGAAAAAGACTAAAAACTGACTCCTGTACGGGTGACTCGTGGACGGTGGGATTTCTTTAGGATCTTGGCGGAGTGGGCCTAGTCCTGTGTGAAGAAAGACCTACGTGTGAGCTATTCCCCAGACTTTGGATCCTAAAGTGTAAGTGGGCCTCCCTTTGTAGGAGTTTGTCCTACGTTGGTGGGCCATGCCTTGACAAATAAGGCGGACTTGGGATGGGGTAGAAATCCGTGATGTAAGATCGACGGAGTTTCGACGCTATAGACTCTAACAACTTATGACAAGACCCGACACTGCTAAATACGGGAAGTCCTAAGAAGAAGAAAGCTTTGAAAAGGGAGTTTTGTATTGAAAACCGAGCAAGGTCGGATAGGATGGCCCGATTTTTTTTTAAAATCGAAAAAAAGTCATCGGGCCGAGATTTCGAAATTTTTGGAAAGTTTGGACAGCATACCGGCTAAAAATAGGCTATTTTGAGTCAAAATCATAAGTCCTAAATTTGGTAGCTTTCCGGGTTTTGAAAAATGGATAGGTTTGAAAAGGATGCAAGTTTTTGAAAACGACAGTTTTTGAAAAGACGAGACACGGATCAAGTAGCATGTAGTCACGGAAATAGTATACTGACGCCATGTATGCTCCTAGTCTAAGTCTCGGTCGGTCGAATAGGGTCTATACCAACGACGATAGCTTTCTCGCAAATCAGGACGGTCTTCCTAAGCCGAGTTGGTCTTAGAACCTGCCGTAAAACCCATCCGAGTTCCGCCATCGAAGTCTTTACTGCACCCATTTAGGAATGCACCGTGGTATAGTGGGACGTCGGTCACAAGTAACCGGCCCGGGAAAGAATTGGGTTATGTATGAACCATTGAACTAAAACGTGTACATTACTATTCGAACGATTTCTTTTCGAGTCTCACCCTAGGGATGCCAATGGTAAGTGACTCATCAGTTGATCCCCAGCGGAGTCGCCAAATTGTGGACATGACATAGGTCCACCCCCGACGCGGCCACGCGCGGGTTTGGGGAGGCGAATGAATCTCCATATGAGATGGTCAAATTAAAATTTAAATCGAAGTAGGAGTCGCCACCGAACTTTGTGGGAGTTCGGGCCCGTTCGAACACACTCTATGTCGTAGTGGGCCGTGTACAAAATACGGCCCATTTCTGATGTCAGAGTTTATTGGGTTCGTCCCTTTGCATTTGATACCGATACCGACATTATCGGATACCGTGTATTGAATGACTCTCGTTGCCAATGGATTCGGACATCCATAAACCATGGTTCTGAGTAAGGGGTGAGGGTACGTGTTGGGAAGTTCACTAAGAACACCCAACCCCGCCCGCACTTAGCGGCCTTTACTAAGATATCATTCGTTTTTTGTGTACACGCGTTAGTTTGACGGTTGAATGATATGCAAAGATTATTTTTCCCTAAACATGTGAGAGAAAAATAAATGGGTTGCTAAGTCGTTTAATGCATGTTAAACTAATAACGTCAAAGTTATTTTAGCATGTGAGGTTCGTTTTAGTCTAATAAAACAATAGAAATAAATAAATTGCTACAAACACGAAAAAACGAGTTGGTAACGTTTGATAAATCGAATAAAGATGTAAATACAATAATATGCATGATTTTGAAAATGTTTATGACACGTGATGGATTAACACGTGTTGACCGAGGTCGAAAAAGTATTTATCGAAATCTGAAAATATGTCGCGAAAGTCGCTTTTTTATGTAAGAAACAAACAGAACAGAAAAGCGAGAAAACGAAAAAAAAGAGGCTCGGCCATCCAGGCCTCCGCGCGAGTCGCCTGACAGGCGCGCGACTCGCGTGGGGGTCTGCCCATTTTTTTTATTTGTCGAAAATCGTTAATTTTTATAAATCGCGTACGAATATGGATTAATTTATACCCGATTCATATTCTCGATATTCGTCGTATTCGATATTCGATTATGAAATCGATATCGAATAGTCGGATTGTTTTAGAAAAGGTTTTGAAAAAAAAGGTTTGTTTTGAACGAAAAGAGAAAAAAAAGAATTTGAACGAAAAAATGTTAATTCTCTCCGTGTAGAAAATCGTCGAAAAAAAGTAACGATTTTTTAGCATCAACGAGATTTAATTTAGTTCTTGTTTAAATACGATATTTGATTAGAGAATCGATATCGTATTTTAAGAACGTTTGTTTTACGAAAATATTTATATAATATCGATACTAGAAATATAAAAAATATGTGACGAACGACCCGTAATAATAAAAAACGATGAACGACGCAAGAGAAAAAAAACGAAAAAAAAACGTAGAGAAAGGAGGAAGAGTCGGGTTTGATTTTACACCCTCAACCTACATGCTTTGTTTTCTCGGAAAAAGGCTCGTCGGAAAGTGGTTTAGGCACGGGAGCGTCGAGATGATGTGGATAGTTTGGGTGTCGGTTTGGGACGTGTAAGGTGACGGATTTTGGCCGGTTTTGGGGTCGGTTTCGTCGGGTCGAGATTGCTCGGAATTGTTTAGCGTAACGAGGCTGTATGCGGGAAATAATTGACGTGTAATGGTTGTGTGAATTTACGATGTCTGAATTGTATGTTCAATGTATCGAACGGAGGGTCCTATTTATAGGAAAGGTTCTTGATAGGAGCTAGGAGAAGTACTCTTGCTTAGGTGACAAGAAATACCGGTTTGGATAGGAAACGTAAGAGTGTGAAAGGGAACGAGAGTCTCGTTTCTTGGTGAAGAAGTCGAGTATCTCGGCTGAAAGGGGGGGGGGGGTTGGCCGAGTATTTTGATGCTCGGTTGGTAATTGATTCGGTTTTCGGATAGAATTCCTACTTGAGATCGAATTCTATCCTTAAATGGATTTGTTTAATATTTTGTGTAACTGATTTTTTTGTGGTATTCGAGCCCAAACCCGACGTGTGGTATCACGGCTGGTCCGTGTGACTCGGGAAAAAATATCTTTGACCGGGTTTGACCCGGTCGCTAAAAGACGGTTTTGCACCTGGTGCCGGATTCGACCCAAATTAGTCTTATTTGACTCGAAACGACCCACTGGGCCTGGATTTGAGGTTGGTTTAGTAAAATTTGTACTCCGTAATAAGCCTAAACCAAATGTCCATGATTTCGAGCCCATATCTGAGTCCATTAAAGCATGTTTACGTCCGATCATCATCGGGTGTTTGGCGGAAACTACTATAGACACCTGGCGGTCAAAATGTGGGTGTCTACACCTTGACACGAGAGTGCGGACTTTGGTTTTGGCGCGAGAGCGCAAACCGACCTTAGTGATTATGAGACACCTACACCCTTGATTACCCAATCATCCTACCATATTTATGAACCCGACCTAACCCTACTCTTTCCCTTATTTGATTCATCCTTCTAGTTAGTCAATATTCTTCTAGTTTCATTGTTTAGTTAATCCTAGTTGCTTCATTTAGTTTACGTCATACATAGGATATTGTTAGCCCTTTCTCATCCTCCTCATCCATCATAGTTAGTCAATTCTAGTCTCTTGTGTTTGTTTGTGACTTAGCGTAGTTTTTAGTGGACCTAGTCTAAACCCTACATTACCGTCTCCGTGGACACGACCCGACTTACCCTAGCTACCCGTTAGGTTTAGTTGGACTCTATTTGTTGGCGGGGATCCACGACAAATCCTTACCATCAATTTGGCGCCGTTGCCGGGGACGGTGCATTGTTTAGACTTAGTTTACTTATTAGCTAGACTTAGTTACCCTTCCTTTTGTTCTTTCTCTATCACTTGTGCATATTTTAGGCTTTTTCTTTGTTTTTGTCGCTTTCTTTTCTCTTTGTCTTTCGTTGTGCTCGTTTATTGTCTTTGCCTAGTGCCCATAAAGCACTAGGTGTTCTCACGTTTGTTCGAGTGTGTAGTGTATGTCTAGGAGGAGAGGCGATTTCTTTCTCTTCAATCCAGAGTCGGAAAGACTCTTTAGAGCCTTTCGCCAACGGACGATTGACCGGGTTAGAATCTCTCAACCAAGTGCTAGCAGTACCAATCAAGAACAAGCTCAAGGATCCGACTTAGACGAAACACCGCGAGAGACCGCCGGAGGGACCTTCGTCAATCCTTTCGGTACTTATAGTCCTAGTTCTCCTTCTACATCTTCTTCAACACCGTCTACACCATCATCTCCCTTACATCCAATTATGCCGAAGTTCTCATCTCACTCCACTTTTACCGAGGATGTCTTGCCGGGACCGAGTACTTTACCGGATACATATACCGGAAATTTTGTGGCAAAGACACAATTCATCCAACTTGTGGATAGAAATCAATTTAGTGGTTTGCCCACCAAAGACCCGCACCAACACATGGAGACCTTCTCCAATTATTGCGATGCTATCTCCCAAACCGGGATTACTCAAGATCAAATCCGTTGGGTACTTTTCCCGTTCTCTCTCATTGGAAAAGCGAAGCAATGGATCAAGAGTCTCGATAGGGCAACCATGGGTATCGATACTTGGAAGAAACTTGCATTGGCGTTCTACCAAATGTTTTACCCTCAGGAGAAGACAAATTCGCTAAGGGCCTCCATCACCGGTTTCCAACAACGAGATGAGGAGAGCCTTTATGAAGCTTGGGAACGGTTTAAATCTTTGGTTAGATCATGCCCCCACCATGGACTTTCACAATGGTTCTTAGTCCAACAGCTTTGGAACGGTCTATATGAGGACTCAAGAGCTATACTCAATATGGGCTCCAATGGTAGGTTTACCGAGGTCGATAACGATCAAACTTGGGCAAGAATCGAGGAGATGGCGGTGCACAACTCCCAATACTTAAGGCCTAGAAAGGCGAATCGAGGAGGTAGGCACAAGGTCAATGCCACTACTCAACTAAGCATTGATCTTGGAGCTCAATTAAAAACTCACATGGAGACTATTGACAAGAAGCTCCAAAGCCACCTCAATCAAGTTCAAAGCACTAATTCCTCCAACCAACACTCGATTCATGAAGTTAATGCTTTGGGAGTTGTGTCTCCTACACCTTATTATGGGATGTGCGATACTTGCGGGATAGTTGGACATGAGCCTATACATTGTCGAGGAAGTATTGAGCAAGTGAACGCCTTTCAAGCGTTCAAGCAAGGTGCCCCCTATCCTCATATGTTCCAAGCTTCCCATCAAGCTTCCCAACAACAATCTCTACAACACCGTCCATATGTGCCACCTCCCTTAAGGGACAACAATCAAGGTTACCAAGGTTATATGGGCAACCCAAGGCCATTCAACAATTTCAAGCAACATAACCAAGGTAACTTCAACAACAATCAAGGGTTCCAACAAGCACTACAAGAAAAAAGTGGTATTCCTACGGACTCAATCTGTGGGAATCATGGCCATTTTCGTTGGAATAAAAACTTTCCTACGGCAAATCCGTAGGAACCAATCCGTCGGTATATTTTGTTGGAAATAAATTGCTTCCTACGATAGAGTTTGTTGGAATTTACTTTCCTACGGAATGTTCCGTCGGAATGGTTCGTCACACCGATGTGTTGACCAAAATAATGGTCCTACGGAACATCGTTGGAAGGGTCCAATTTTCCTACAAAAATTCTGTAGGTGAATACTTTTTCCGTCGGAATTAAAATTTAATTATTAATTTTTCAGAATCGTAGATTTCCGAAAGAAAATTTCAGATTTCCGTGGGATAAATTGTTGATTTCTAATAGTAGAAAAATAGCACAAATAGGCACTGGTTTTACAAATACAAATTATTAACGTACTTCATTAAAAATATACACGTTAGTTACAAAACAAATCAAATTAAACGAATATTAAATATGTTATTACAAACGAATATTTCTTCGGAGCTTGTATCCTTCTTCGGAGCTTGTATCCTTCTTTCTCAACTAATACAAGGAGGCTGCGTATGAAACAAATGCTGGTCAAGTACAGAAGCATGCACATTGATCAAAATTCAGCCCTATTATTAAGAAGCTATTAACATCATGTTATTATATAGTCTGATCTTTGTTTTAATGGACGACATGGATTCACAAACTATGATGCAAATTCTCACATAATTGATTCTAAAGATAGGGCATTGGGCCCTTGACTCCCTAGAGAATGAGACCTTATGTTAATTCATGTTAAAAAGTAAGAACAATTGAATCTTTGTCACATAGTAAATGTAGAGTAAAAGATAAGACATAAGAAATAGCCTTTCTCAATGATTCAAATGACATCAAGATATTACTTGTTTAGAATAATGATAGTGAGGAAAAAAATAATGGGGGCCGAGAAACATACCCGATTATCCATGCCCACCTATGATAAATACGATAGCAGGCTGTCGCCCGATTACGCCACAGTTGCAAGAACCGTACATCGTCATCATAGAACCTCACCTGCTTAAGACTTGAGAAACAAACAAGGACTCGCAAATATCAGCTATGTTATTTGATAAACCTGTGATCAATCAAATTTCCAAATTCATCAAAATCCCAACCTGCCTCATTGGATTGCTTCAGTAGGTTTCCCTCTTGACTATGAACAGAAGCAGCAACAACGGCTAATTGAGCGAGCAACTAACAGATACGCAAATAGAAAGCAAATAACTATTCTAATGAATGGCATCAAAAATTAATCCGCACCAGGTTCGCCCTCTGCAAGCTTCTCCAATTGGGCACCAACGAGACGCCGTTCATCAATTTGTAGTAGTGCTACCTCTTAGATTTCTATTGAGAACATATGAGTATAGAAACTAACCTTGAAAATAACAACTTTTTAGCAAGATCAGCAACAAGCATCAATGATAACAACAACAATCAATTACTATCAAAAGGGTAGATAGTTCTGTAGTCAATTGATGATATATCACATAAAAAACCGTCACAAAAAAACGCCTAGTTAATCTACGATTGATTGCCGAATTTTTAGTCAAGTGAACTGAATCGTAGTAATTCTGTGAATCTGTGATCAAATGATGACGAGAGATTAAGATCTCGTCAAAAATTACCTAATTAATCTGCAATATGAGGATAATAAAATCAATATTAGCAGCAAAAAACACGGAAATCACTAATCAGAGAAAAATCACGATTTGTTGAAATTAAACTAAAACCCCAATTCTAGTCAAATGAACTGAATCAAATAAAAATTCCGCTATTGCAAACAAGTAGACGAGATCGACGAAAATGCGGAATTGAAAGAATCGTGAATTGATTGAATGAAGGTTGAAGAAAAATGTAGCCTAAATCTGGAACAATGTTTACCTAAATTTGAAATAGCAAATGGAACAAAACCTAAATCACCCCAAACCCCTAAATTGAAGGGTCAAAATTGGTGATGAGGGCAAGCAATCGAACGGTGAAGGAGAGTTGGTGGAAGACGAAGGAGATGAACGACGGAAGAGATGAAGGCAGGCGAAGGAATGCTGGGGTAGATGATCAGCGAAGAGAAAACGACGAAGTGAACGGAGGATGCAGGAGTAGGTAGAGTGAAGACGCCAACAGTGAAGAAAGTTACGAGATAAGTTTGAAATGAAGGTCATTCGATATTTCAATATAATATTATGAATGATACGGTTATAATATACATGGGCTAAGAATGAAATGAAGGTCATTACCCTTATTTCAATATGCTCGTACCTCATATACCGTACTTCTATTCATATTTTATAGACATCATTTTACCTGACTCATGTCTATAATTTATAGACATCATTTTTATAAGGCATAACAAAGCTAAAAAAAGTGCGAGGTAAAACGTACTATGAATCAAGTAGTACAAGTAAATAAAATTTAAAAAGTACGGAGTAAAAATTACAATGTACTCCCTTCGTTCATCCAAAGGGTACGTATTTCTTTTTGGAACGTTGAAATCCAATTGACACATTTCATGTTTAGGACATTTTTTGGACCAAACTACTCTTATTCTACTAACCTATTTACACCATATGCCATTGTGAAAGGACATTTTGGGAAATTAAATACTCCGTACTAATTTGTCCCTAATTATTGTATTTTTAGTATTACTTTATTACTTTCTTAATCCTTACGCAAAATCAAAACGTACTCTTTGGATATGAACGAAGGGGGTATCATATAGAATAAATAATAAAAAATAAACGACTAGACTCCAACTCTCCATATCATGTAATAAGAGAGACAAAATCACGAGACATATTGAAAAAAATTCACTCACTCAAATATATACCAAGACAAAACAATTTTATAGTAGGATTTCATTTTGGATCGGGTAAAATACAAGACAAGTATATTTCAGATACCAAATGATCTTAAGTGTATAAAAAAAATAATAGTATTAAGGAATGACATTTTTTTAATTTATGTAAAGTTAATTAAATAGTTAACGAAAAAAAAATTGTACCTACAAACTTTCCTATGGAAAAATTCGTAGCCAATAAAGTTTCCTACCACAAATCCATAGGAATTCTGTAGGAGTGCTTTAAAGGAGTGACGGATCAAGATTTCGTAAGAAACATCCGTAGGAATTATTACTTTTCCTACACCTTTCAAGATCCGTAGGAATTTTTCCTTCGGAATTATCACTAATTCTAGTAGTGAAGGGAACTTCAATCAAGGTGGTTTTCAAGGAAACCAACACAATCAAGGATATCAAAACAACCAAGGTAACACTCAAGGCCTTAATCAAGGCAACTCTCATGGGTTCCAAGGGAACCGTCAACAACAACAAGCAACTCAAGGTCAACAACAACAAAGCAAGAAAAGGAGTCGGTCTCCTACTTATGACTATGGTATTCCTCTAGCCATCACCGACACTCCGCACAATCCACAATCTCCACCTCGAGATTTCAATATGCAAAACTCTATGATGGATGTGCAAAAGAGTAACCAAGAAATGCAAAGAAGCCATATGGAGATGCTAAGAAACCAACAAGAGTTCTTTGCTCATCTTCAAAGGGATAACATAGCAAGAGATGCTCATATGAAGATGCTTGAGACTCAAATATCTCAAGTTGCTTCGGGAAGCTCTTCAAGACAAAAGGGGCAACTACCTCCTCAAGGTGAAACACCGAAATTTGAGCATGTAAATGCTATTACCACGAGGAGTGGTGCATCTTATGATTCCCCCTTAACCCCTAGTGAGCAAGAATCAATGCAAGAAGTTATACCCCCCTCTCAAGACATTTCAAACTTTGAAAATCCAATGGAGGAGCAAGTCTTGTGGGAGATTGAGAAACCCCATGAAGACAAGCTTCCCCCTCTTCAAGGAAAAGACAAAGGTAAAAGGAAAATATCGTTTGAAAAGTCCACCCCTATCGAGCAAGACAAAGTGCACATCGAGTTGCCTTTCCCCACAAGGCAAAGAAAGACCAAGGTGGATGCTCAATAAGACAAGTTCCTTAATATTGTGAAAAAATTGGATGTGAGTGTCCCATTTACCGAGCTATCCGTACTTACCTAAATCCCGGCATATGGAAGATTTATGAAAGAAATCTTGGCTAGGAAGAGATCCATCGACAAGGAAGAGACCATAGCGTTCACGAGAGTGGTGAGCGAGCTTATTCAAGGTTCTACGCTTCCCAAGTTGAAGGATCCGGATAGTTTCTCGATCCCTTGCACCATAGGCAACTTCAAGGTTGAGAGAGCACTATGTGATTTGGGTGCGAGTGTAAGCATCATTCTCTATTCCATTTGTTGCCGAATTGGGATGAAGGAGCTTAAGCGTACTTCCGTTACACTCCAAATGGCCGATAGTTCATTCAACCGACCATTGGGGATGTTAGAGGATGTGCCGATAAGAATCGGGAAGTTCTACATTCTGGTCGACTTCCTAGTGCTCGACATGCCGGAAAATGCTATCACTCCCATCATCCTTGGACGCCCATTTCTACATACCGCCGGTGCTGTGATTGATGTGAAGAACGGTAGGATCACATTTGAGTTAGGCGAATAAAAGCTCGTGTTTGACCTCCAAGGCAACACCTCGCCCACTAAAGATGAGTCTTGTAATATGATCCACACCATGGAAAACATCGATCTAGGGGATAAGTCGGGAGAAAGCTTGAAGAACAACTTCTATGAGCTTGAGGATGATGATTCCGAGCTTAGGGCGGATGAGTGCCCATATCATGAGTTTGAAAACAAGTGCGAAGACAAGAAGAAAGATGAGCCTCCCTTGGGGCCACATGAAGATAGGTGGACGTTTGGGTATATACCGAAGGATCGAAAGTACAAGTTCAAGCCATTGAACTTAGTAGAACGGGATGCCCCGGGAACGTCGAGACAAGGTTGTGAAGAACCTTGTAGTGTGGATGGTTACACCACAAGCTTGATTGAAGACTTTGCTAGAGCCTTCGATTTGTTGCTTCATGCCCTTGATGGCGATGGAATTGGCTATAGTGTTGTTGAAAAAGATTGAAGAATGCACCATCCTTGGTTTGTCGGAGTTCCAAAAGAACCGTCTCATTGTATATATCACTTTCTTTTAATCCTTTTTAGGTTTTGTGAATTTCTTGTAATTTGGTATTTTTTGATGAGCGATGTGAGGTAGGAATTATGATGAATGTTTTGAGCCTATTTGATAGGTGTGAAGTGAAGATGAACCAAAGAGAGGAATAGTTGTGGATAGAGCTTGGATTGTGAGCAAGGGAATCGGTTTTTGAAGCTTTGGATAAGCTTTTGGGGTTATGGAGGTCATGAAGACTCTTCCCGGCCGGGAAAGGAGGATTCCCGACCGGGAAGGATGTGCCATCCCGACCGGGAAGGAGCCATCCCGATCGGGATGAGGGTACCATAATTGGGGTTTACTGATGAGGCATCCCGACCGGGATGAGGGTGTCCCGACCGGGACGGGTATGTCATCCCGACCGGGACCATCCATCCCGGCCGGGATGGTCTCCTGCTCCTCCTTTTGCCTCTTCTTGGTTATGAGAGCCCACCCAACCACTTTATACCCCCTCCCAACCTCCCTACCTATCCTTGCCCATATCATATAACCCATATGCTTCATTTACATACCCTTACCTCTTTTTCTCTTCACTTTACACCGAGTTTCACATCAAATCCCACCCCATCGTACCATTACTACCTCAACCATGTGTTATTATCAAGTTTGAAGCGGGATGACAATGAAGAAGACAAGCAAAGTGCCTATATTGATCATTGAGACGATGGAGCGAGTGAGTTGCTAACCGATGGGTACGACAACTATCTTTTCTTTTCCGTCTTTTGTCGCTTGTTTTCCCTTGTTTGTCCCCTTCCCTTTATACACTTTTGTGTCATGATGTCATGGTGGCCTTCGAGACCTTGGTAGTTATTGCTTCCGACTCTCGATGACATGACTACGTCGAGAGTCATTTCAAAAATCCAAATTTACAAGATTTTCACCCTTTTTGTAGGATTTAGTCGGATTTGGGCGGAATTCGGGCTAGGTGACTTGATTACACCGAGTCCTTCCCTCCCATTTCCTTTTATTTATCCCCCCATCCATATCTTTTCTCGTTTCGGCCCATGGTGACTTGACTACACCCCGGCCGGACACATGCATTCTACCCTTTTCTCCGCTTTAATTTTTATTTTTAGCTTTATTTTCGTAGTTTCTTTTATTTTCTTTAGTGTCTCCATACACTACGATCGAGCATGTTTAAGTGTGGGGGAGCGATAATCTAGTATAATTTAGATTTTATTTTCGTAATCCTTTTGAAAAATCTTTAAAAACCCTAAAAATTTGAAATTTTTTCACAAAAATCAAAAAGATTTTCTTTTGTGTGTTTTCCTTTTTATGTCGTTGTATCGTATATTTGTTTTGTTGTGCGTGTTTTGCCTCCCTTTTTCCTTATAGGTTGCTTAATCACCGTTAGCTTTGGAGAGCTTTCAAGACATCCGGTAACATCTCTTCGCCCCTTTTTCCTCTTTGTTCCTTGTGGAGTTTGGAGGAGATATGTGATGTTGTGTGCTCGGGTGGAGCTTTGTGCATATTTGTGGTTGATTTGGTGGCTTGTTTGGAAGTTCGGGGTGGTGTTTGTTTTCGTTATGTGTTTGTTTTGTTTTGTCTTATTTTATTGCCTTTGCCTCTTTTTCTTTCACTTTTCGTCGTGTCTTTGTTTTGTGATGTGTAGTTGTGTCTAGTGTGTAAAATGGTTTTTCGAAAACCCGATTTTGAGGCTAGTGTGCAAGTGCGTACTTTCCTTTTGTAGTAATATGAATCGAGTCTTGGACTTTAGTCTAGTAGAATGACCCTAAATCAATAGTTTCGTTGGTCCTTTACCTTGAGTCCACCTAGCTTACTAGGGATTTACTACGGGATTTGCATTTTGACCATTATGACCACCCACGGTGTGAAAAGGCCTTGGTTGCCGAGTCCCGTCCCTTAGGTGACCATGTTTGGGATTGTTTGATTAGTCCAAGATCTCCACCTTTTTGTGGGTCTGAAGAGGGATCGCGACCCCCGACATACCCATTCCCCTACCTCCTACACATATCCACAAAATAAATTTGCAATTTGTTGAGATCTCTCTTTCTTAGTTGCAAAAAGAAATGCCTACAACTCAAATCAAGCAAAAAGGGCAAAGAATATAAACTGAAAGAAAATGAAAGAAAGAAAAGATTGAAGAAAAAGAAAAGGCACAAAAAGCCAAAAAGAAAACAGAAAACAAGAAAAAGAAATGGCATAGCAACACACAAAGCAAAAATGCATAAGAAAGAAAAGTGCCAAAAGAAAACCGTCTCACAAAAAGAATCCCCACATCTCAAAAATAAGCCTTTTACCGACTATTACCGTGAAGAGCCTACCAAAGGACCGAGTCCCTGGGAAGGATGATAGCGGTAATGGTCGGTCTTCCCTCATTTTGCAAAATTATTCATCTTTTTACTTGGACTAGTTGAGTGGTTTAGAACATGGGACGACCCTCTTGGCTCATCGCTGAAGAGGGCGGGGTCTCACATACCTACAGTGTCGACTAACACCGTGGTTTATCCTTTTTCCATCCCGCCATCGTCCCGCAGTACGTTCCTAGAAGGTTAGGAGGACCTAGGTAAGTTACCAACGTTTTTATTGCTTTGTTGTCATACTATTAGGGTTTAGTTCATCTCGATTTGTACGATTAGCTTGGGAACGTTGTGACTTGCCTCGAGTCCTAAACCGGTGCTTCTTTCACCGCTTTTTAGAGGGAAGCGGTATTTGTTTCTTTTTGGGTGCAACCTTGTGTTTGTTTGTTTGCATGCTTGTTTATTTATGTGTTTTGTGTCCGGTTGCATCCACAGTTTTGTCGCAAGACCTTACTTGCCTTGCAGAGTATACTTTTCCTCTAAGTGTACTCGCGTGAGTTGAAAGGGCGTAGGGTGCGCTAATACCCGCTCGACTAGTTTAGTAGTTAGTTTGTGCTTACTCGAGGGCGAGTAAGGGTTAAGTGTGGGGGAGTTGATAAGTGTAGTTTGTAGTGCCTAATTTGTTGTGTTTTGGTCCCATTTTCCTTGTGGAATCGCTCCTTGGGAGCGGTTTATGGGCTACTTATGCTTCTTCTAGTTCGTTTTAGGTTCCCAAGTCCATTCATGAAGAATTGGAACGATTCCGACTCGTTTCATACACTTTTGGAGCCAACGAAGAGAAGGAACGATCACTCGATGCCTTGGATACGATCCCAAGACCTTGGCATCCGATCCCGAGCCCCTTAGACTCGATCCCAAGCCCATGGGAAGCAAGGAGGGACCTTAAAGATCATATAGGAGGCCTACAAGACCCATCCCCGTCGGGAAGGACCTCATCCCGTCCGGGATGAGGTGCACAAAAGCGAAGGGGCCTGTTTTGGGTCCGTCCCGGTCGGGACCAGTTCTTCCCGGGCGGGACCGATCCGTCCCGGGCGGGATGACGGGGCTGCAGCACGCAATTGATTCTTTTCTTCTCCTTCACTCTTGTAACCTTATAAATACTTCCCCCTTGTATTGTTTAACTATCTTACATTACTCTAGACTCTCTTAGGCCTCTCTAGAACATTCAAACCCTAGATTTAGTGTTCCTCTCATTAGTTTAATCTTCCTCTAATCTTTAGTTAATCTTTGTTTAATCTAGTAATTATTCTTGTATTAAGGAGATTCTTGAAGACTCTTCCAAGCTTGACAACCTTGGAGATTTATTTGGGTTTCTTATTAATTCAAGTTTTCATCTTTTCATCCTTTGTAGTTGGTATAATCTCTTATCTCTTGTTCTTTGTTTATTTATCACGTTTGAATCTTTACATATTGTTCATTGTTCTTGTTTGTTCATAATGGATGTTTTGATTGTTATGTTGATTTCTCTTGTTATTCTTAGATTTAGTTTCATAATGTGTGAGTAGATTCTTTGTGGGGTTAGTAGGGGGATTAAATGTGGATTATGGGTGTTTAGGGTTTAATTATGGGTAAAGGTGATTCCTTTGTTGCTAGTCACTTATTGGGCACTCTATGTGTTTGTTGAATTGCTTGTGTGGGTAGTAGTGGCCAATGCTTCTCATACTTGTCTTCCTCTTCTCATTGTGTGGCTAGTTTGTGATTGAGTCCTTGTGTTTTGAGTAGCGTATAGCATGAGTATTCGGGTCTAGTCCTTAACACGAGAGTGCGGACTTTGGTTTTGGCGCGAGAGCGCAAACCGACCTTAGTAATTAAGAGACACCTACACCCTTGATTACCCAATTGATGGTAAGGATTTGTCGTGGATCCCAACCGTCAAATAAAACCGGCTAAACCTAACTAGGGTAGCTAGGGTAAGTCGGGTCGAATCCACAAGGACGGGAGGTCGGACTAAGGTATGCTACGGTCTAGGACTATGTTCGAGACAAGCTAGTCTAGGGGGTTGGCTAAGGACTAGTCTAAGGTCTAAGACAAGGAAAACGGGCTAAGATTAGGTTGGGGTCAAAGGGGTAATGGAATGGTCGAGGAAGAACTAGAGTGAAGGGAGTAGTAGGGTAATCTAGGTGAGGTCCGGGCTCTCGCTACGTAGACCGACCTAGAGGTTTCACCTAAAACCCATCTCGGCGACACACATGACAAACGGGGTTACTAGTGCGCTATAGTGGCCTAGGTCGCATCCGGGCTCTCGCTACGTAGACCGACCTAGGGGTCGTCCTCACCGAGCTCTCGCTACGTAGTGAGGGAACCAAACCCACAAACAAACTATCACCCACAAGAGAAAAGCAAGAAAAACAAGTAATTGCAACTACTAGTCATTCAAGCATTTCAACAAACATGTGATATGCATCAAATCAAGAGGAAACCCAAATCTTCCACCAACATCTCCAACAATCCCTTAATCATCCATTAACACCCAAATCACCTTACTAACCCTAGCAAGATACTACTCTAACATGATTAAAGGAAAACTAACACTAATAATATGAATCAAGATAGCAATCAAAACAAACATGAAGAAACTAACAAGAACTATGAACTATGAACAATACATTCAACAAAGAATCAAACTTTAATGAAAGAACAAGGATTAAGAGAAAGGAAAAGAAGATTATACCATACTAGAAGATGAAAAGAAGAAGGAAACTTGCATAAATGGAAGAACCCAAAACAAACATCCAAGGTTGTCAAGCTTGAATGACGATCATGAAGAATTCCCAAATTACAAGCATTAATCTATGATTAACGATAATCTAAAGACTAATCTACACTAATCTATGCTAATCTATGCTAAAACTATCTAGATCTTAGTGTAATATGAAAGGCATGAAGAACATATGCTTAAAAAAACAAGGGAAGAGTATATATATGGTTACAAGTGGAAAGGAGAGGAAAGAAAACAAGCGCGGCTGCCAGGTGGCCCATCACGGCCAGGAAGAGGTGGTCCCGGTCGGGATGAGGTCGGTCCCGGCCGGGAAGAGCTGCTCCCGGTCGGGAAGGGCCTCAGACAGGAGCCTCCTCTTTTGTGCACCTCAACCGGGACCGGTTGAGGCCATACCCGTTGGGGATGAGTCTTGTAGGCCTCCAATATGAACTTTTTGGTCTCTCCTTGTTTCTCATGGGCTTCCCATCGATTCTCGGGACTCGGGATCGGGTCTCGGAGACTCGGGATTAGGTCCCAAGGTCTCGGGGTCGATTCCAAGGCATCGAGTCATCGTTCCTTTACTCCGTTGGCTCCAAAATGTGTATGTATCGAGTCGAAATCGCTCCAACTCTTCCAAATCGGTCTCGGGAACCTGAAATGAACTAAAGGAAGCATAAGCAGCCCATTAACCGCTCCCAAGGAGCGATTCTACAAGGAAAATGGGACCAAAATATTACAAAATAGCCACTACAAACCACACTTATCACCAATCATCCTACCATATTTACGAACCCGACCTAACCCTACTCTTTCTCTTATTTGATTCATCCTTCTAGTTAATCAATATTCTTCTAGTTTCATTGTTTAGTTAATCCTAGTTGCTTCATTTAGTTTATGTCATACATAGGATATTGTTAGGCCTTTCTCATCCTCCTCAACCATCATAGTTAATCAATTCTAGTCTCTTGTGTTTGTTTGTGACTTAGCCTAGTTTTTAGTGGACCTAGTCTAAACCCTACATTACCATCTTCGTGGACACGACCCGACTCACCCTAGCTACCCGTTAGGTTTAGTTGGACTCTATTTGTTGGCGGGGATCCACGACAAATCCTTACCATCACCCATATAACCGTCTCCGTGGATATCGACCCGACTTACCCTAGCTACTAGTTAGGTATAGTTGGTATGCTTGATCGGTAGGACCCACGGCAAGTCCCACCCATCAATTTGGCGTCGTTGCCGGGGACGGTGCATGTTTAGACTTAGTTTATTTATTAGCTTGACTTAGTTACCCCCTCTTGTGTTCTTCTTCTATCCATTGTGCATATTTTGTAGGCTTTTTCTTTGTTTTATTGTTTTCTTCTCTCTTTGTTTTCCGTTGTGCTCGTTTATTGTCTTTGCCTAGTGCCCATAAAGCACTAGGTGTTCTCACGTTTGCTCTAGTGTGTACTGCATGCCTAGGAGGAGAGGCGATTTCTTTCTCTTCAATCCAGAGCCGGAAAGACTCTTTAGAGCCTTTCGCCAACGGACGATTGATCGGGTTAGAACCTCTCAACCGAGTACTAGCAATACCATTGAAGAACAAGCTCAAGGATCTGACTTGAACGAAACACCTCGAGAGACGGCTGAAGGGAATTTTATCAATCCTTTTGGTACTTCTAGTCACTCTTCTCAACCTAGTTCTCCTTCTACATCTATATCAACACCATCTACACCATCATCTCCCGCACATCCAACAATGCCTAAGTTCTCTTCTCATTCAACCTTTACGGAAGACGTTTTACCCGGTCCAACCGCTTTACCGGCCGCATATACCGGCAATTTTGTGGCAAAAGCGCTATTTATCCAATTGGTTGAAAGAAGTCAATTTAGTGGGTTACCAACAGAAGATCCTCATCAACACATGAAAACCTTCTCGGACTATTGCGATGCCATCTCACAACCGGGAATAACCCAAGACCAAATCCAGTGGGTATTATTTCCCTTCTCTTTGATCGGAAAGGCAAAGCAATGGCTCAAAGGGTTAGACAAGACGGCTCTCGGTATTGATACTTGGAAGAAGCTAGCCTTAGAATTCTACCAACAATTTTATCCTCCGGAGAAGACCAATCTATTGAGAGCTTCAATCACGGGATTTCAGCAACATGATGAAGAAAGCCTCTATGAATCGTGGGAAAGATTCAAAGCCTTGATCCGTTCTTGTCCTCACCATGGTTTATCACAGTGGTTCCTTGTTCAACAGTTTTGGAACGGGTTATATGAAGATTCAAGGGCCATACTCAATATGGGATCTAATGGAAGGTTCACCGAGGTAGATGATGACCAAACTTGGTCAAGAATTGAGGAGATGGCGGTACACAACTCCCAATACTCAAGGCCTAGGAAGGAGAATCGAGGGGGAAGGCACGAGATCGATGCCATTACACAAATCAGTATTGATCTTGGAGCACAATTAAAAACTCACATGGAAACTATTGACAAGAAGCTCCAAAGCCATTTTGATCAAGGTTAAAGCACAAGTGCCTCCCACCAACATTCAATTCAACAAGTCAATGCTTTGGGAGTTGTACCTCCTACATCCTATTATGGGATATGCGAGATTTGCGGGATATTTGGACATGAACCTCAACATTGTCGATGTAGTATTGAGCAAGTGAATGCCTTTCAAGCGTTCAAGCAAGGCGCCACATACTCTAACTTCAAGCAAAATGTGCCAAACCCTCACATGTTCCAAGCTTCCCATCAAGCTTCCCAACAACAATCTCTACAATAACACCGTCCCATCTATGTTTCACCTCCCTTAAGGGATAACATCTAAGGCTACCTAGGTTATGTAGGCAACCAAAGGCCATTCCAACAACATAACCAAGGTGCCTTTAACAACAATCAAGAGTTCCACAATCAAGGGAACTTCAATCAACAAGGTGGTTTCCAAGGAAACCAACACTTCCAAGGACATCAAAACTACAATCATGGTAACACTTAAGGCCTTACTCAAGGCAACTCTCATGGGTTACAAGGGAACTTTCAACAACAACAAGGGTCTCAAGGTACTCGACAAGAAATCAAGCAAAGAAGCCGGTCTCCAATTCATGATTATGGCACTCCCTTAGCCCTCACCGATACTCCACACAATCAACAATCTCCACCTCGGGATTTCGATACACAAAAGCAAATGTTGGAGATACAAAGAAGTCAAATGGAATTGCAAAGATCCCAACAAGGACTTATTGCCCAACTTCAAATGGAAAACAAGGAAACAAGAACTCATCTCAAAATGCTCGAAACCCAACTAGCTCAAGTTGCTTCGGGTAGTTCTTCAAGACAAAAAGGTCAACTACCTCCTCAAGGTGAACCATCGAAATTTGAACACGTAAATGCTATCACCTTGAGGAGCGGTGCATCCTACGATTCTCCCTTGTTTCCTAGTGAGCAACAAGCAATGAAAGAAGTTGTATCTCCATCTCAAGACAATTCAAGTTTGGGAAACCTCATGGAGGAGCAAGTCTTGTGGGAGGTTGAGAAACCCCATGAAGACAAGCTTCCCCCACTTCAAGTAAAATACAAAGGAAAGAGGAAAGTGTCCATCGAAATGTCCCAACCTAATGAGCAATACAAGATACACATTAAGTTGCCATTCCAACAAGGCAAATGAAGACCAAGGTGGATGTTCAATATGACAAGTTCCTTGATATTGTGAAGAAGTTGGATGTGAGCGTCCCTTTTACCGAGCTACTTACCCAAGTCCCGACATATGGAAGATTCATGAAAGAAATCTTGGCTAGGAAGAGACCATAGCATTCACAAGAGAGGTGAGCGAGCTCATTCAAGGTTCTACACTTCCCAAGTTGAAGGATCCGGGTAGTTTCTCAATCCCGTTCACCATAGGCAACTTGAAGATTGAAAGAGCATTATGTGGTTTGGGTGCGAGTGTAAGCATTATTCCCTATTCCATTTGTGAGCGACTTGGGATGATAGAGCTCAAGTGTACTTCTATTACACTCCAAATGGCCGATCGTTCACTCAACCGACCATTGGGGATGTTAGAAGATGTGCCACTAAGAATCGGGAAGTTCTTCATTCCGGTCGACTTCCTTGTACTTGATATGCCGGAAGATGTCGTCACTCCCATTATCCTAGGCCGCCCCTTTCTACATACCGCCGGTGCGATGATTGATGTAAAGATTGGTAGGATCACATTTGAGCTAGGCGACGAGAAGCTCGTGTTTAACCTCCAAGGCAACACCTCGCCTACAAATGATGAGTCTTGTAATATGATCCACGCCATGAAGGACGTCGATCTGGGGGATGAGTCGGGTGAAAGCTTGAAAAACAACTTCTATGGAATTGAAGATGATGATTCCGAGCTTGGGGCGGATGAATGCCCATATCATGAGATTGAGGACAAGTTGCAAGGAAAGAAGAAAGTTGAGCCTCCCTTGAGGCCCTGTGAAGATGAATGACCGTTTGGGTATATACCGAAGGATCGAAAGTACAAGTTCAAGCCATTGAACTTAGTAGATCGGGATGCCTCGGGACCCTCTAGACAAGGTTGTGAAGAACCTTGGAGTGTGGATTGGTATTCCACTAGCTTGATCGAAGACTTCTCGAGAGCCTTTGATTTGTTGCTTCGTGCCCTTGATGGCGATGGAGTTATCCTTAGTGTTGTTGGAAAAAAATTATTGAAGAATGCACCATCCTTGGTTTGACGGAGCTCCAAAAGAACCGTCTTATTGTATATATCTCTTTCTTATCCTTTTGAGCTTTGTGAAATTCTTGTAATTTGGTATTTTGTTGAGCGATGTGAGGGAGGGATTTTGATGGATGTTTTGAGCTTATTTGATAGGTGAGAAGTGAAGATGAATCTTAGAGAGGAGTGGTTATTGATAGAGCTTGGATTTTGAGCAAGGGAGTCGGTTTTTGAAGCTTTGGAGAAGCTTTTGGGACGAGATTTTAGATCTCGATGTATAGGTGGCCTTGTGGGTGAAGCTATCAAGAATATGAAGGGTTAGAAGACTCTTCCCGACCGGGAAGGATGAGCCATCCCGACCAGGAAGGATCTCATCCCGATCGGGATGAATGTGCTGAAAATTGGATTTTCTGGAGTGTGATCCCGACCGGGAAGGAGCCATCCTGACCGGGATGATGTCCATCCCGACCGGTGATAAACTAGTCGTATACCTATCAAAAATAACCTACGGTCTAACTAAAAATATAGCTAGGGAAGTCGGGATCGAATTCCTAGGGAGACAAATAAATTCTACTCGTAATTAAAGTCTATCTACGTAACAAATCGGGGGTTTTTAATTGTGTTTATCTAAACTAAAGTAGTGAAGGAAAGAGAATTAAAAGGGAAGAAATAACTAAAATAAAATAAGATGAATTTAAGATGAATAAATATAAGGAGAGAAAACTAGGATTGTCGGTTCACTACGAATCTCATATGGTCACGGTCTAAATCACAGGTCTGTCGCAGATATTGGTCTAAGGGGTATTGAAAAGGTCCTTCCGGTCCGCTATTCACCCTAGCATGCTTCTAACGGCTTCCGATCTTATTAGGGCATACTAATGTGTTGTAGCAGGTCTAACTTTTACCAGGCTTCCGATCTTAGGTTCAAGTTTACCGAATTCAATTAATCAATTACGTCGACTTAATCAATTAATCTCAATTAAATGCTACAATTGACAACTCAGACACAATATTATTGACAGATCTATAAATTATTTAGCGACCACATTCAATTCGCAGATCCCCTAAATCCTAGCGAGGGAAATTAGCTACTCATAATTAAATTAAGAACAACAAGATTAATAAAAGAATCTACTAGATTAAACATTACGAATAATAATAAATTTACGACAAACATAAAACAATGATTAAGAATGATTAAATAGGAAGAAGAAAACAATCAAGAACAAAGAAGAAGGAAGGAAGATTAATAAAATTACCAAAGGAATGAAGGCGATTCGAATCCAAAAGTCTTACAATAACCGAGTTCTTAGAGGAAGAAACTAAACTAGGAGTAGTCTTTAAGAGAATAAGAAAAGAGATAAAAGTAGAGAAGAATAAGGTTGAGAAGTTGTGTGGAAGTTTTTTCTAATGTGGCTGAAAAGCCCTATTTATACAGATTAAATGAGTTAAAAACTGTTTAGGAAACTCCTTTGGGTTTAGGAAATTTCTTGCTGATCACGAAACCTGCCCGCGGTCCAGGGAATAGTCGGCCGACTATTGTAATAGTCGGTCGACTAATCATTTATCAACTTGATCTCTGCAGCTCCAGAATAGTCGGCCGACTATCTTAATAGTCGGTCGACTATCGTCATGGTCGGCCGAGTATCTTAATAGTCGGTCGACTATCGCTCGTTTCAGCGAACAGCTTCTTCCAGCTTCGTTTTGGCCCGGTTTTGGTTCGTTTTAGCTCCTTTGTCTTCCGTTTCTGCAAAATGACAATACAACCACAAAGTAGCCAATTCGGGGCAAAATAATAGTTTTCACTATTCAATAAACACGAGAATGCGCGTATAAAAGGTATAAACAGTGTATATAAAATACGCGCATCAAATCTCCCCAAACCAAACCCTTGCTTGTCCTCAAGCAAGCACAAAACTATAACTCAATCCTAATGGAATGTATATAGCTCATAGCGGAATATGCTCCAAAGTCACCCAAACTAATGCGCAACGATTAAAATAAATGTAAACAACTACATACAACAAGCTTGACCAATGACAACAGTACTGAACCTTCAACCTTGCAAGACTCGTCTATGTCGGACTCTCACGGATCACTCATCACACAAATGGGGTGATATTGTGAGTTTATGTAAAAACGGAAAGACAAAACACTCACCTAAACTGCGACCTACAAGAACATGCATGCAATCTAACATGAAATTAATCTCTACCAACCGTACATACGAATTCTTATCGGGAAAAGACACGTGTCAAGGACTTACATATGGTATAAAGTGAGGTTAGTTGGATAAGAAGGGGTAAAACGATATGGATATGAGGAGGTAAAAGCCAAGCTAGTATTCCTTACACCCAACATAGGATTCATTCCGTTCTCACCAAACTCTCGTCGAAGAAATTAGGCATAGTAACAAGCGCCTTATAAAAATCGCTTCTCACCAATAACTATGAAATTAGAGAGATCAATTCTTTTCTCATAGCAAAAACACATTCTTCTTCTAGTTTCACTTCATTTTTTTTCCTTTTCTTCTTCTTCTTTCCTTTCTCTTTTTTTTCTTTCCATTCAAATTTTTTTCATTGATTTTTTTTCTTTTAAATTCCCCTTTTTTTTTTCCAATCATCACAATACCAAAATCAACCCGGAAAAAACAATTTCGTCCAACTAATCTACTAGCTTGACTAGGGTAGGCAATATATCATGTAGTTGAAAAACGGGTCAAACAGGTCAATTTGGCTATGTGAGGCTCATGAGAATTAATTAAAAGAAATGATTTGCCTTTTTCGCACATGTCAAAACCACGAGTCAAAAACGTAAAGGTACCAAGAGACGAATGTCATGCTTATGCAGTTTGATAATACATGTCTCATAAGGAGTACTACTCTCAACCTAATGGAAACTGATCATGGATGTCATCAGTTTTAGGCTCTAATTCCTTACAAATCTGAGTAGTTTGCCAACAATAAGTCAAGTTTATTTGTTCAGTAATGTTAACCAAAGATGCAAGAATGCCACATGTAATTATATACAAAACTTTTAACGATGCACTAGCATAAGCAACTAATGAAGACATAAAAGCATTATCATCATCGCTACATAACATTCTGACTCAACTAAGACTCGGCTAAATGCAAAAACCTATTTTTGTGATTTTTTGATTTTTTAAAATGCATGCGAAAATGCAAGAAATATGCAGATGGATGAAAACAGACAGAAGCATACCCTCCCCAAATCAAATCACACAATGCCCTCATTGTGTACAACAAACAATAAGAGGCATAAAAAAATATGGGGAAAGATATGGAAGACGATGAAAGTGTGAAAGGAAAAAAAAAGACTACTTACAAGATACATATAAAGGAGACATCCCCAAACCGCATCGAAGCATCCTCTTCATAGTCGGAATTGTCGATGTCTCCGTTGCAAAAACGGTACCTACACACAAAAAAACAACAAAACAAAAAAAAACACAAGAGCAGCAAAGGAAATATATAAAACACATCTTAGTAACCTATGTGAATCACCTAAAAAATAGGTCAAGGATCGCATTAGCTTGTCAAACAAGCTAGACAAATCAGCAGCAAAGTGGTCATAAGAAATCAACATTAACAAGCATGACCAATAATAAGTATGATAAGTAAGAAGAGTAGTGAGCAGTTTATGAGAAAAGACATAAATACCAAATATCTCAAAATTATCCCAAGTCTTATCATTTGACTCAAATTGCACAAGAGGAGAGTCAAATAACTCAAAACTACTCAAAGCATCAAACTTATATTTTTCACCTTCTTCGGAAAAGTTGTTATGATCGTCATCTTCAATGTTCTTAAGCAAACAACCATCAAACGAGAAACCAAGAGCCAAAACAATCTCTTCTAAAAGAGTCTCACAATCCTCATCCATAATCATAGGTTCAAGCAAAGGTGTAAAGGAATCTAGATCAAAATAATCAATGGGTGAAGGAGATTCATCTTCAAAATAAGGGGAAAACTCAAATTTCTCTAAAATAGGTTTCTCAAAGAAACCAGATTCGCAATCCCAAGTATCCTCAATAATGAAACTCTCTTCACTCAAAGTATCCTTCAAAAGTGTACTCTTTTCCCGACTCTCGTCCGTTTGATCTTTTCTTTCACGATCACGGGCTTCTCCTTTGTTCAACTCTCTTTCCAAAATCTCAAAATTGACATCAAATGACACACTCTCAAATTAAGATGAACCAAAATCCTCAATGTTATCCTCACAAGGAATATTATTCAAAGCATCAAAACACGCGTTTTCTTCAAATATAAAACTTTCCATCTCACAATCATTGTTTGCCACAGCAAAATTCACAAAATGAGAAGAATATTTGACTAAAGGGTGTGTAAGTTGCTCCGAAGGGGAATAAGATGGTTCACATGTATCTAAGATGTGCAAATCATCATCCTGCATCAAATTAGCAATCAAAGGAGTTGGGGGAACAAGGTGAGATTGAACACTATACTCATCATCATCTTCATCAATAATGTTCACAAAGTGTAGGGGAGATGGAATATCATGCATAACATTCACACTGTCAAGGGGAGAAGAAGCATGACATACATGAGCATCAGACACATTACCAAGCGAGTAAGAATCATTCCCTTCACTCAACAAAGAAGAAACATGTGGCATATCTCTAGGTTGTGGTCCTCTCCCAAATTCCCAATGGTCATGCCCACTAGCTATTATTTCAATCAAAACATGAGCTTCTTCCGCTTCCAAATCATAAAATTTCCAGTTACATGCAACAAGTATCAAATCTCTATGATAAGGAAGCAAGTTGTCAAAGAAGGTTAATGTAGTAAGCCAAAGTGGAATGCCATGATGGGGACATGCTCTCAATAAGCTATTAAACCTACTCCACGAATCACTCAAACTCTCAGACTCACCCTGTTTAAAGTTAAGAATGTCTTGTCTAAACTTGGCGGTTTTAGCAGGAGGAAAGTAATTTCTAAGGAAGGCTAGAGCTAGTGGTTCCCAAGAGGTGAAGGTGTTAGGAGGGTGTAAACGTAACCATTTCCGAGCTTTGCCTTTAACGAAAAAGGGAAAAAGCATGAGAAATATCGTATCGATGGGCAAATCACCCCTCCTCACCAAACTACAATAGTCTACAAAATTCTTAAGAAGTTCATACACATCCTCACTCTCAAGCCCATGAAACGCATTCTGCTCCACTAAATCAATATATCCCGGGTCAATATAGAAATCTAGACCCTCTAAATTCCCAATGTTAATAGGTGAAGCAAACAACTCCGGTTTTGGTGTATTATGGTCGGCTAAAGTAGGCATGGTGAGAAAATCAAAGATATAAAAAAAAACTAAGACAGGGAGAAGAAGAAAGAAATAAAATTAAAAAATAATATTTAGAAAAATAAAATCTAGAAATAAATAAAATAAAATAAAAGTAACATTTAAAAATAAAAAATAAAAAAATAAAAAATAAAAATAAAATAGTAGTAATAATAAAAAAGTTAAAAAAAAAAAAAACTAACGGAAAAAAAAAAATTATGAAAACTGTCTCAAGGAACTGGAGTTCCCTGGGAGAAAAGACAAACCAAAATAAACAAGTAGAAAAATACCGTCTCCCCGACAACGACGCCAAAATTTGATAAACTAGTCGTATACCTATCAAAAATAACCAACTACGGTCTAACTAATAATATAGCTAGAGAAGTCGGGATCGAATTCACAGGGAGACAAATAAATTCTACTCGTAATTAAAGTCTATCTACGTAACAAATCGGGAGTTTTTTAATTGTGTTTATCTAAACTAAAGTAGTGAAGGAAAGAGAATTAAAAGGGAAGAAATAACTAAAATAAAATAAGATGAATTTAAGATGAATAAATATAAGGAGAGAAAACTAGGATTGTC
This sequence comes from Agrostemma githago, assembly GCA_958450325.1. Taxonomy (NCBI): domain Eukaryota; kingdom Viridiplantae; phylum Streptophyta; class Magnoliopsida; order Caryophyllales; family Caryophyllaceae; genus Agrostemma; species Agrostemma githago. Next base: position 31,725,489 of record OY288257.1, on the reverse strand, counting down.
GGTTCACTACGAATCTCATATGGTCACGGTCTAAATCACAGGTCTGTCGCAGATATTGGTCTAAGGGTATTGAAAAGGTCCTTCCGGTCCGCTATTCACCCTAGCATGCTTCTAACGGCTTCCGATCTTATTAGGGCATACTAATGTGTTGTAGCAGGTCTAACTTTTACCAGGCTTCCGATCTTAGATTCAAATTTACCGAATTCAATTAATCAATTACGTCGACTTAATCAATTAATCTCAATTAAATGCTACAATTGACAACTCAGACACAATATTATTGACAGATCTATAAATTATTTAGCGACCACATTCAATTCGCAGATCCCCTAAATCCTAGCGAGGGAAATTGGCTACTCATAATTAAATTAAGAACAACAAGATTAATAAAAGAATCTACTAGATTAAACATTACAAATAATAATAAATTTACGACAAACATAAAACAATGATTAAGAATGATTAAATAGGAAGAAGAAAACAATCAAGAACAAAGAAGAAGGAAGGAATATTAATAAAATTACCAAAGGAATGAAGGCGAATCGAATCCAAAAGTCTTACAATAACCGAGTTCTTAGAGGAAGAAACTAAACTAGGAGTAGTCTTTAAGAGAATGAGAAAAGAGATAAAAGTAGAGAAGAATAAGGCTGAGAAGTTGTGTGGAAGTTTTTTCTAATGTGGCTGAAAAGCCCTATTTATACAGATTAAATGAGTTAAAAACTATTTAGGAAACTCCTTTGGGTTTAGGAAATTTCTTGTTGATCACGAAACCTGCCCGCGGTCCAGGGAATAGTCCGCCGACTATTGTAATTGTCGGTCGACTAATCATTTATCAACTTGATCTCTGCAGCTCCAGAATAGTCGGCCGACTATCTTAATAGTCGGCCGACTATCTTAATAGTCGGTCGACTATCGTCATGGTCGGTCGACTATCGCTCGTTTCAGCGAACAGCTTCTTCCAGCTTCGTTTTGGCCCGGTTTTGGTTCGTTTTAGCTCCTTTGTCTTCCGTTTCTTCAAAATGACAATACAACCACAAAGTAGCCAATTCGGGGCAAAATAATAGTTTTCACTATTCAATAAACACGAGAATGCGCGTATAAAAGGTATAAAAAGTGTATATAAAATACGCGCATCAACCGGGATGGTGCCCTGCTCCCCCTTTTGCCTCTTCTTTGTCATGTGAGCCCACCCTACCACTTTACACCCCCTCCCAACCTCCCTTCCTACCCTTGCACCTATCATATGACCCCTACACTTCATATACATACATTCATCTCATTTTCTCTTCACTATACACCGAGTTTCACATCAAATCCCACCTCCTTATACCATTGCAAGCTTACTACTTCAACCATGCAACCTTATCGAGAATGAAGACGAATAACAATGATGAAGACTAGCTATGTGCCGATATCGAACATTGAGACGATGGAGTGAGTGAGTTGCTAACCGATTGGTACGACAACTATCCTTTCTTTTCCGTCTTTTATTGCTTGTCTCCCTTTGTTTGTTCCCTTCCATTTTTTTGTGTCATGATGGCCCTCGGGGCCTTGGTAGTCATTGCTCCCGACTCTCGATTAAGTGACTACATCAAGAGTCATTTAAAAATCCAAATCTGCAAGTATTTTCACTTTTTCTTTGATTTCCCTTTCTTTTTGGTAGGATTTAGTCGAATTTAGGAGGAATCCGTGCTAGGTGACTTGATTACACCTAGTCCTCCCCTCCCATTTCCTTTTATTTCCTTCTTTTTATTTCTTCCCCGTCCATATCTTTTCTCGTCTCGGCCCATGGTGACTTGATTATACTCCGGCCGGACACATTCTACCCTTTTCTCCGCTTTTCTTTTTGATTTTTAGCTTTATTTTCGTAGTTTCTTTTCTTTTTTTAGTGTCTCCACATACTATCGATCGAGCATGAGGACATTGCTCGGTTTAAGTGTGGGGGCGCGATATCCTAGTATAGTTTAGTTTTATTTTCGTAGTTTTTTCGAAAAATCTTAAAAAACCCTAAAAATTTGAAAAAATTTCACAAAAATCAAAAAGATTTTCTTTTGTGTTTTTTTTTGTTTCGTTGTGTCATATATTTGTTGTGTTGTGCGTGTTTGCCTCTCTTTTTTCTTGTAGGTCGCTTACTCACCGTTAACTTTGGAGAGCTTTCAAGACATCCGGTAACATCTTTTTATCCCTTTTTCCTCTTTGTCTCTTGTGGAGTTTGAAGGAGATTTGTGATGATGTGTGCTCGGGTGGAGCTTTGTAGAGGTTGAGGTTGATTTGGTGGCTTCTTTGGAAGTTCGGGGTGGTGTTTGTTCTCTTTGTGTGTTTGTTTTGTTTTGTTTTGTTTTGATGTCTTTGTCTCCTTTTCTTTCGTTTTTGTCGCGTCTTTGTTTTGTGATGTGTAGTTGTGTCTAGTATGTAAAAAGATTTTCGAAAACCCATTTTTGAGGCTAGTGTGCAAGTTTTTACTTTACCTTTCTAGTAGTATGAATCGAGTCTTGAGCTTTAGTCTAGTAGAATGACCCTAAATCAATAGTTTCGTTGGTCCTTTACCTTGAGTCCACCTAGTCTACTAGGGATTTACTACGGGATTTGCATTTTGACAATTTTGACCACCCACGGTGTGAAAAGGCCTTGGTTGCCGAGTCCCGTCCCTTAGGTGACCGTGTTCGGAATTGTTTGATTAGTCCAAGTTTTCCCCTTTTTGTGGGTTTGAAGGGAAAGCGCGCTCCTACACATATCCACAAAATAAGATGCAAATTGTTGAAATTTCTTTCTTAGTTGCAAAAAGAAGTGCCTACAACACAAAAATCTAGCCAAAAGGGCAAACAGAGAAAAGAAAAAGAAAGAAAATGAAAGAAGGAAAGGAATGAAGAAAAAGAAAAGGCACAACAAATCAAAAAGAAATTACAAAAGAAGAAAAAGAAATGGCATAGCAACACAAAAACAAAAATGCAAAAGAAAGAAGATGCCAAAGAAAATATCTCACAAAAAGAATCCCCACCTCTAAAAAATAAGTCTTTTTTCCGATCGTTACCGTGAAGAGCCTACCAAAGGACCGAGTCCCTAGGAAAGATGATAGCGGTAATGATCGGTCTTCCCCCATTTTGCAATCATATCCACCTTTTTAATTGGACTAGTTGGGCGATTTTGAACATGGGACGACCCTCTTGGCTCATCGCTAAAGGGGGCGGGGTCTCACTTACCTACAGTGTCGACTAACACCGTGGTTCATCCTTTTTCCATCTCGCCGATCGTCCTGTAGTACGTTCTTAGAAGGTTAGGAGGAACTAGGTAAGTTACCAACGTTTTTATTACTTTGTTGTCATTCTATAAGGATTTTGTTCATTTCGATTTGTGTTATTAGCTTGGGAACGTTGTCCCTTGCCTTGAGTCCTAAACCGGTGCTTCTTTCGCCGCTTTGTAGAGGGAAGCGGTATTTATTTCTTTTTGCGTGCTACCGATTACTTGTTTATTTGTATGTTTGTTTAATTGTGTGATTTTGTGTCCGGTTGCATCCACAGTTTTGTCACAAGACCTTACTTGCCTTGCGGAGTGCACTTTTCCTCCAAGTGTACTCGCGTGAGTTGAAAGGGCGTAGGGTGCGCTAATGCCCGCTCGGTTAGTAGTCTAGTTCTTTTAGTTTTTAGTTAGTTGGTGCTTACTCGAGGGCGAGTAAGGGTTAAGTGTGGGGTAGTTGATAAGTGCAGTTTGTAGTGCCTAATTGTTGTGTTTGGTCTGTGAAATCGCTCTATGGGGTGGTTTCTGGGCTACTTATGTTTCTTCTAATTCGTTTTAGGTTCCCAATACCATTATTGGAGAATTGGAACGATTCCGACTCGTTTCCTACACTTTTGGAGCCAACGAAGAGAAGGAACGATCACTCGGTGCCTTAGATTCGATCCCGAGACCTTGGGACCCATTCCCGAGCCCCTTAGACTCGATCCCGAGCTCTGAGAATGGATGAGAAGCCTATGAGAAGCAAGGAGGGACCTTTATGATCATATTGGAGGCCTACAAGACCCTTCTTGGGCGGGAAGAGTAGCCTTCCTGGTCGGGAAGGAGTGCAAGAATGATGCGGCTACTGTTGGGCCATCCCGGCCGGGAGCAATCACCTTCCCGGTCGGGACCATCTCGTCCCGGTTGGGACCACCACCTTTCCGGCCGGGAAGAGCATGCTGCAGCCCGCGTGACTTCTTTCATTCTCCTTCACTCTTGTAACCTTATAAATACCCTCCCTTTGTATTGTTTAAGCATCTTACACTCCTCTACATTATTCTAAACCCTAGATAGACTTCCTCCTCTCATTAGCTTAATCTTTCTTTAAACTTTTGTTAATCTTAGATTAATTTAGTTTGTTAAACTTTTGTTCTTTGTTTAACTCTTCAAGTTTTAATCTTTACATATTGTTCATTGTTCTTGTTGGTTCATAATGAATGTTTTGTTGTTTATGTTGATTTCTCTTATCATTGTTAGTATTAGTTTGATTATGAGTGAGTAGACTTTTTGTGGCACTAGTACAAAAACTACTTATCGCAACGGTCAAAAACAGCATATCGCAACGGTCGTTGACCCTTGTATTCCGCGGGGTTGCAATAGGTCCACCACTTATCGCAACGGTTCTAAAGCCGTTGCAAAAACATATTTCGCATCGGTTAAATAAAATAACCGTTGCTAAAGATGTACATTTCGCATCGGTTAAAACGGTAACCGTTGCGAAAGGTTCATATATCGCAACGGTTGTAAAGGGTGACCGTTGCAAAAAGTGTACATTTTGCATCAATTATTAATTTTGACCGTTGCAAAAAGTATACATTTTGCATCGGTTGACATCAATGACCGTCGCTTGAAGTGGTACAATTTTGCTTAATTCGTTTAATATTCAAGATAACCCAATCATTGAAATACAATGTACTCATTTTCATATATCAACTTAAATAAATTAAACACTGATTTTCATAAAAAAATATCTCGTATATATATAATGAAGCCAACATATGTCAAAATTACATTAGAAGCACACAATAGTGTGCTACGGAGTATAAAATTAATATCCTAAGATCCTACAAAATGAGTATGTTTTCCAAAAAAAAAGGTGTGAGCTAGAGAGGAAGAATGACTTGATTCGAATACATCCAAACGACCTACAGGCAAGGTGCAAAGGGTAGCGGTGATAGCAACAGCAGGCCAGTAGCGTCTGGATCAATCCCGCTGTTCTCTCAAGAACCAAAGAAGCACTACTGGAGGCACATCCTGCAGGATAACATAAGACTCGGAATGAGCATCTATTTCGAAAAGAAGCACAATTGGTTCAGCATGTAAATTAATTGGTTTCCCACTTTCCAAAGCATAGAGGCTCTAGCACAAAGCACGCCATATCGTCAATCACAATAAAAATACTATTACATATTTATATTTATTATAAAGTGAAGTTTTGCTAAAAATTATTGTCAACAAAAAATATATTATACAAATGGAGAAAAATACGGTCGAAGTGTCGTCTCGTAGACCGCAAAAAGTTAAATGGGTAAAATGGATTGGATAGAAGGGAGTACTATGAATAATTTGGATGTTATTGGTTTATTGGAAACTAGAGTAAAGCATATCAATGCATGCATCTAGAATAGTTAAGGAATTCTATGATTACGGCGTTGTGAATAATGATAGTAGCCATCCTAATGGTCTGAGTGTGGGTAGTTTGGAATAAGAGAACTTGTACTATGGTTAGTAACTGTGCTGCAGCGCAATTTCTTCATTGTGAAGTGGTACATAATGCTACGAATATTCATTCGAATGGCTAATACTTTTGTGTATGGGTATAATGATGCTCAGGGTAGAAGAGAACTTTGGGGTGAACTGGAAGTTCTTAGCACTACCACTATGCCTTGGTCGATTCTAGGGGATTTCAATATTGTGAGGCAACTTGAGGAATAACCAAATACTACTACACAATTAAAAAAAGTGCTAGCAATTTATACGTATTTTTCTCCATTTGTATAATATATTTTTTGTTGACAATAATTTTTAGCAAAACTTCACTTTATAATAAATATAAATATGTTTGTGTTATATTTAAATTATTTTTATTTGAATTTTTATTGTGTTCGTCAAGCACAAAGCACCCCATATCGGAATAACCAAATACTACTACACAATTAAAAAAAAAAAGTGCTAGCAATTTATACGTTCAATCACATTCCAAGTCAAAGAACAGATAATATATCGCTCTATTATAGACAAGTACAAAATAGAATAAAAATCATAATTGTTGATTGCCTCACCTGAATCAGAAGAACTTGTATCTACAATAGGTAAAAGTTTCTTCATATCATTCTTCGACAGTCTAGCTCCTTGCACTTAAGTAGAGCGTCATGAGCTCGCATCCTGAAGAATGAAGTTTATCAAGGTAAAACATGAGTAGGGGCGGTAAGTTTTCATCCAAATTAGTTTTCAAATACCGACTCTATTACAAACAATGTCCGAAAAGAAACCGATAGTTCTTGTGTCTAAATATACTTACTCAATTACAAGCAAAGACGACCAACGCCTTTGTGTACATTCTAATTTCCAAATCATGTTAAAACATAATCCCTGTACGGAGTATAAGACTGTCCAAAAATACCGACTCGATCTATTTCTTAATCTGCCCAATTAAAAAACACATCTAAAGAATAAATGAATGTATACTTTAATCCCAAAAAAAAGTACGAAGTAACTAAGACGCAAATAGGCCACAACAAGATAATGAAACTTACACTGGCCAAGCTAATAGGCCAGGTCCTAGTTCTAAGCTAAGTTAATAGTATCTATAAGAGCATTGGGCTTTTAAAAGACAGAATGAGATGCTAATGAATTGAAACTCAAACTATCTAATAGAGATGACTCAACCAAGCAGTTAGTTTCATCCTCATATTAACCTGATGTACCCTCAAGCCCTTGTTTATGTAATTTACCATCGACCAAATGAAATTGAACGATAATGGATGATGTACTAGTGCTTTCTTACTAGTGTAGCTGGAAGAATGCCGGTATGATTCTTGCCTATATACTCCCGAGTTAAACTTTCAATTGTCTGCAAAATCGAACAACGTTTTGTCAAGTACATTCATGGTTTCATATTCCATTGATCACCTCTCTCCCTGAGTAGATATTAACTACATGAGCAATACTCATCACATACTAACAAGTCTTACCAATCTTAGTGATGAGATCTTGAGCTGGCTTCATTCAGGAATGTCTCCCCTATCTGCCTTTGCGCTGAAACATCAGTTGGAATTTATGAAGCAAACTTTATATTTGAGAAAAGTTATCTCTAGATTTAAGTAACTCTTACCTTCACAAATAGCAAGAAGTTCCTGAAAATGGTTCCAGTTACGCAAACTCCTTAGTAGGTTTCTCAACAGCTATACCTCTCTGTCAAGAAGATAATTATTGCATAGTTAACGTATCAGTCTGCACATCAGTTTTGACCAATTCCACAAGGCCACGAATTGCTGCACTTGTGATATGTGGATTTCAAACAGCAGATATCAAGAGTTACTGACCAACTGCTTTCATTTAAGAGCCTTCTTATATAAAATTAGGCACCACTAGCAAATATTGATGCTTCAATCCAACAGGATAACATACTCTAGTCAAGAAACTGTATAATTAAGCATTCTAATCAATATAGTTAACACAATCAATCAGAAAATATCGATGCTTATATAAGAACTCTGATCAATATACTATGTATCTAATTGGTTCTACCAACACAATCAATCACAAATTAGATGATAAAATCGAAAAATTCGATTGAGCGATTTAGGGTTTCCGTTGAGAAATTGACTCATTGAGATGTAAATTGAGACCACAAGACTTACAATTGAGTCAAATTGCGTACATATTGCAAAAATTCTGCATATAATTACCAATTACAGCCTACAGAAACATTATAATCCATCAATTTTTTGCCACTGAGAAACATAAAAGGTAATTACCAATTACAGTTGATTAATGGTGGGCGTGGCGATGGGCAGACGACGGCCATTGTTCACGATAGATGGCGGCGTTGATGAGCATATAAAATGCGATGGTCAGATGCGAATATGCGATGGAGCAAGGGTTTACAGGGAGTGAAGGTTGTGATTTAATAAAAAAGAAAAGGAGTAAATAAAAGAAGTAGATAGATTGAATGGGGATAGAAATGATTTTTAAAAAATGATGTCTTTGCATTAGATTCGAGGTGGATAGAAATCATTTTTTTTGAAAATTGATGTATTTAATATTAGATAAGAAATCACTTATTTGACAGAATTTATTTCTTTGACACAAGATACCATTAGTAATACTTAAATGGTTACTTATTAATAATTTCTTTTAAACTTATTCTAGTAGTGGGTGTGCAATCAGTAACTCTCATCTGAGACCGTCTCACGATAATTTTATCGTCTATGAGCATGTTTATGGAGAGAACTATTACAAATGGAGGTAACAATGCTAGTAAAAGTAATATAATTAGTACATTTAACATAAAAGAGTAATAAAAATTGAGCTACAACACAAAAGTTTCTTACTAGTTAAGAAAGATACACACAATAACATTATTGTGAGATCGTCTGAGAATTTGTGGTGACTATGTGAGCGATCTCACAATAACAAGAATAATAACAAGAATGATAACAAGAATTTCTGATTATATTAAAATTATACAAAACGTTTTCGCAACGGTCGTAAATCTTGACTGATGCGGTTAAGTTTTATATACGTATACATTTTGCAACGGTCACAATGGTCACCGTGGTCAATATTATACAAGATGTTTTCGTAACGGTCGTAAATCTTAACTGATGCGGTTATATTTTCCATACATAAATATTTCGCAACGGTCATTATGGCCGTCATTTTAAATATTATACAAAACATTTTCGCAACGGTCGTAGATCCTGACTGATGCGGTTATATTTTACACATATATATCTCATCGGTCGTCCAGTTTGACCGATGCGGTTTCATTTCCTATAAACATTTCGCATCAGTCGCTTCCCAATAACCGTTGGCTTTTATAATACGCAACGGTTATTTATAACAACCGTCATATTAGCTATTTGTCAAATGTCATTTCTCTACTAGTGGGGGTTAGTAGGGGGATTAAGTGTGGATTATGGGTAATTAGGGTTTGATCAAGGGAAAAGGTGGAATCTTTGTTACTAGTCACATGTTGGGCACTCTATGTGTTTGTTGAATTGCTTGTTTGAGTTGTAGTGGTCATGCTTCTCATGCTTGTTTTCATCCTCTCATTTTGTGTTCGATTTGTGATTGAATTCTTGTGTATTGGGTAATACTTTGCATGAGTATTCGGGTCTAGTCTTTGACACGAGAGTGCGGACTTTAGCTTTGACGCGAGAGCGCGGACCGACCTTAGTAACTAGGTGAAATCTACACCCTTGACCTCCCAACTATCCTACTACACTTATGAACCCAACCTAACCCTACTCCTTCCCATATTTGATTTCTCCATCTCCTTAGTTAATCATTTCTCTAGTTTGTTAGTTTCATTAAGCTTTAGTTCTTCAATTAGTTCATGTCATACATAGTTCATTGTTAGTCCACTTTCATCTCCTCCAACAATCATAGTTAATCAATTCTTGTTAGTTAGTCTCCCTTTGTGTTGTGTTGGTAATTTAGTCTTGTTTGTGAGTTGACCCTAGTCTAGACACCCATATAACCGTCTCCGTGGATATCGACCCGACTTACCCTTGCTACTAGTTAGGTATAGTTGATATACTTGATCGGTAGGACCCACAGCAAGTCCCACCCATCATCGAGCACCCAACACACCGGAGCAGGATGCCCGACTATGGTTGTGGTACTTCCTAGGATCGACCCACTTCTCAGATAAGGGCGAGAGGTTTAGTACTAGGATTCTGCCTCTCCTAGCTGATTTAGATTAGCTGGGACGTTTCGACTGGGTGACCGCGGCTTTCGTGGAGATGACTCGCTGCTTGCAAGTCATGGTGAGGCCGTTGCAGGTGCAGTCGGCCTCTGCCTTGCCCATCGTGGGCCCAGGTCGAAGAACGTGCTGGTTAACCAGATATGCCTCAAGGATGTAAGTTTTCTCTTCATAACTTGTTTTATTCATTAGCCCCTAAGGGTTTAAGGGTGATTAAAATGATAGTTTCGTTTGTGTAGTTTTTGGCTCGTTCTTGGGCTGACTACGAGGGTGCCCGGATATGTGGCCGCGGAGTTAAGGCCTCGGAGCTAACTCCTGCGATGTTCCGCCCGGTAAGGTGCCTGAGCGAACGGTTGGTGCGTCAGTGCTTGTATAACGAATTCAGGGTGCCGGTTGATCCACCCTGGGCCATGTTTAGGCCACCGACCACCGCAGAGGTCCTCGAGGGCAGGGATGGAGAAGGAGGCGATGCACTTCTGGTGCATGGTGCCTCCTATCTATCTCATGTCAGCCAGCGGCTAGCTTGCCACCGCCTCGTGGTGAGTACTCGACTTTTGGTTTAAAGCTTGTTTTGTTCCATGGCTTAGTATTTACTTGTTCTCTGACCGGCCCGCCTCCCTTTCAGCTGGCCGACCCGGCTGATGCTATTCAGCCCCTAGACTTCCCCCTGACGCTACACAGGGTGGATGCCACCGAGATAGCTTTCACGAAGCCTCTCTCCTCGTGTTCCGCGCGCCGAGGAGATGGACGTGGGGATAGAGTGGCGTGATCGGGTATACCGCGTAAGTTTCGGTTTCCGTATTGGATTTGGGTTCTAAGAGTTATATTCTATTTGGCTAACTCGGGTGGTTTCACCTTTCAGGTTTTGTCAGCTTGCCATCAGCGGTTGTGGCAGGCCGCCAACTGCTTCCGGGCTTATGCTTCGAGAGTCTCCCGTGATACTTCGGGGCCTCAATCGGTGAGTATGTGTACCTAGGGCTTACTTTTTAAGTTGTTCATATGTTTTCCTAAAGTACGGGTTACATTTGCAGGATACCCCTGATATGGTGGGACAGTTGGAGACTCGGGTGACCGAGCTCGAGGCGAAAGCGGCTGAGGCGCAACAACTCCTGCAATCACGGGACGACGAGATTGCCCGAATTAAGGAGCAGTTGGCTCTATCTCAGGGCTAGACCTCTGCGCAGGGCGAGGCTAAGCAAAGGGTTGACATGGAGAGGGAGACCGATACTGAGGCCGAAGGCCATGTCACGGGTGCTACCGAAGATGTTGAAGGGATTCCCGAAACAACTACCTTGGACATGTTATCGAGGATGGACGGTAGTGAGTCTCCTCTCCTGGATCTAGAGGATCTAGGTTTGGTTAATAATATTGGTGAATTCGTGATGGCTATAGGCGCAACCTCTAGATATCCTCCCTCCCTAGTTTGCATATGATTTTGTATATATATTTAACTTTTAGTTTTTGAATTGGTTAGTTTCGTCTTTGCGTTTTTTGTTTCGCGAAATGCTGACCTAAATTGACAAGTAATCACTTTCATGGTTGTTTTATTCGTGATTTCATAGTAGTTTAGGACATTTTAAAATGCGTTGGGGTCGCAAGAGAGTACGAAAGCGTTTTTTTACTTTTGAAATGCGTTAGTCTGAGCCGGGAGTTGGATCAGATAGTACATCGATTAAAACGTTTCGACTCGAGACGGACGGAATGTAAGGGGTCAACGTGTTGTGACCGAGTGCACTGGAAGGCGAGTGTAGTTGTTTCGAGATTCATAATGAGGCCGAAGCCAAAATCTAGGCTACTTTTGAAAAGAAAAAAAAGTTAGACCACTTTTTTGCATATTCATGACAGTGCCATATTGAGCTACAGACGCGACTTGACAATAACCGTTAAACGCTACAACACGCCTAGGTGGGGTAGCTTATCCCCCTAAAAGAAAAAAATGAAAAGACGTCTAAGTCTGGTGTGTTCGATGGGTGAGATGTGACCTCGGAACTCTTGCATGGGTGTTTCGGTCTCTCGAGAGGGTTTTAGTCACCTCGGGAGGTCGTTCCCAGCGTCTGAAATGTCCGGTGGTATTTGTGGTGGCAACACGGGATCGCTTGAGAGGTTGTCTGCCTAGGGATAGACGCTTGGGCCAAGGCTGTCGGGTACCGGGTCGCTTGGGCTCGGGCGGCTGGAGATTTGGGCGCCTGGGCTCGGACGGTCCATGCCCTGTTTATGAGAATTTTTTCGGTTTCCTAATTATGGTGGGATTAGGGCTATATATACGGGTTAGGGGTGCTTGTTTTAGACATACTAGAATATCCATGTTTTTAGGATATCCCTACTTGGGGTCATGTCGGGTTTCGGGAATCTTTTGACCGAGTGGGCAGGTTGTTTTAAGAAATGTAATTTTGAGGTTGGCTCAAGTGATGGCTTTTCTGTGGTCAATGCGTTAAGGCAGGTTTAGGTGCAGGATAACTTTTTCTTGGCATGTACTGAATTTTGGGACGTGGGAAGACACGTTTTTGCTTTTCCTGGGGGTCAGGTTTGTCCTCTTCCCGAGGAACTTGATGCCATTGGTGGATGGTCCTCGGTTCGGCCTTGCGTGCCTTTGGGAGATGACGCTTTTGTGGAACGGTATCGTCATTTTTTTGGACTTTTCCTCGTTAGAGGAGGCTAGTGTTTTCTTCGGGAGAGATGGTATTGACCTAAAGCTGCTACTTAAGACATTTTCACCGACGGGTCCCTATGACATTTCACCTCTAGCTTGTACACAGGCTTTCAATATTGCGGTGGCTTGCTATTATCTTTTCGAGGATGCGTTAGTGCATGATGGTTGGGGTAATCCTCGAGTTTTGGACGTCGTTATGGGGATGGAACATGGACGATCGCCCTCCCTGCTTATTTTGGGTGAGCTCATTCTAGGTCTTGACGCTCGTGTTCGGCTACGTGGGACTTCTTTTAGGGGTTCTAAAAATGATCTTGCAGGTATTGTTAGGTGCTACTTTTTGTTTGTCGTTTTTTCTTTGTGATTGTTTTGTTTGAAGCTCACTATAGTAACATTGTGTTGGGATTGGTGCAGGTTTGGCTCCAGGAGAGACTAGGCTTGGTGGACCCTCCTCGGTCTGCTAAGGGCTATATCTATAAGGGCTTTACGGGTCGCAAGATGGTGGATGCGTGGAATGTCAGCCATTTCGAAAAGAAATGGCATTCTTATTTGGTCGAAGGGTAAGTGGCTATTAGGTGGACTGTTTTATGGTGGCAGATTAGCAGGCTAGCCAAATTTCCTTTTTTGTCCTCGACTTAGGCTATGCTAATATTATCTTTACGAGAACCAGTTTATGTTTATCCAGGCGAGTTGTCGAAACAATTGGGGGTGAGGCCTGCCCTTTCAGATGCTACGAAGGGTGTTTCTATGTTTAATTCGTGGACGGAGAATTCTTTTAGGGAGTTTAGGATGTCTTGGGAACATAAACTCTCACATCCCATTATTAGAGGTGTTCGGTCGACTGATACTACGTCCTTCCGGCAGGGAGTTTATGAGCACTCGTCCGGACAGAGCAAGTTGAAGATTAGGAAGTCCTCGGTGCTAGAGGATAAAGAGGCTATTCAAGAAGACGTTGCTAAGCGCCTGACCCAAGACAGCATTACCGACCCTAGTGTCGTTAGTTCATCTACACAAGCCAAGACTGAGGAGACTCGTATTGAAGGTGCTAGTGATGAGAAGAAACATGGTTGGCGGAGCTCGCCTTTGGCTTGGGCGGTGGAAGCTATTATTAAGAGGGGTCGATGGTGAAAACCCGAACAAGCATGCCCTGATGGTGATGGAAAAGAAGTTGGACCGGTAGAGCTCAGCCGTTTCATATTATGTTCTATTAATTTGTATTATTTGGCGTATTATTACTAGTTTTGTGCAGTTTTGACACGTTGTCATTTTCCAGAATAGCCGGGTTTTCGATGCTCGATGTAAAGGCCTCGACAAAGGATCGATTTAACCATTTTTTTGTTAATGAGAAGCACATTTTTTTTTGTTTTATATATTTTTTTTTGTGGTGGCTCGCAACTCGATTCTTCATTTTGCCCAGAGCGCCCTTTCGGGTTTTCACTTTTGTATGCTGCATTGATATGCCTTTGAAGATCAGATGGATGCTAACTCGTGTTTAGGCGAAATCAGGCTAAGCAGCATAGTTGACCAGATGGAGACAGGTCACAGCCCAGCTTGGCTGATAACTAGGGAGATTATTATGGGCCTTGACGCTAGGAGACTTGACCCGGATCGGCAATTAACGGGAAGTATTCGTCTCCTGCAGGTATTGGACCGTTTTTTTTTTCGAAAAAATTTTTCTTTCCTTTTTTTCGAAATTTTCCGAAATTTTTTTTTTCGAATTTTCCGAAAATTTCGAAAAATTTTTTTTGATTTTTTTTTCGAATCTTTTTTTGATTTTTTTTCGGAATTTTGATTTTTGGAAAGTTTTTGACTTTTCGAAAATTTTCGCAGATCTGGTTATCCGAGCGCCTGTCGATTATGGAGCCCCCGGTGAGCATATCCAGATATCACAGCTGTCAGATTGGTTCATGGTCCCGACGAATAAGCTCAACTCACCACATAAGTCGGAATTATTGGGATGAAGAGCTAAAATTCCATGGTGGGCCTTTGATTAGGTGGAACGTGATCTGGTGGTTCCTCTCGAAGCTGACGGGACTAGCTAAAAGAGATAAAGCCCGTTATCTGGTGATCTTGTCTTTGGATTGGACCGTCCATATTTACCCAGATCGTATTTTAAGGCAGTTCGGTTCGTTTCAGCAGATCCCCGAGACTGAAGCAATCATTAGCGTTTCGCTCCAATTGACGGACGCTATGTGTGACACGTGGTTACAATGCTGGTTTACCTGTGTCCTATGGACTATACCTCGCTCTTGTCAGACCGCTTGGGTTTTCGAATCATATCGCAAGTGGGCTTCTGAAGAATCTAAAGAGGCCCGTAAAGCTTTAAAGACTGATGAGGCTTTTGACTTGGCCCGTAGAGAATCAGTAAAAGACAATAGATGGTTCTTTGATGAAGAGGAAACCCCTACAACCCTCGTCCGGCCAGAGTCGGGTCCTAAGTCAAAAACTAAGACTCGAGTTAAAGAGACCGGTGCTAGCGACTTGGAGAGAAGGCTCGGGCCAAAACTGGCGGCCCGAGATGGGCTAGGCCCGCGCGAGCGACTACCCAAGAGGGTGAGAGCTCGGCTAGGACCGACTGAGGTGACCAGGGAATCGAGTTTGAAGAAACGAGCCCGGGTTAAGGAGGTTCCCTTGGTTATTCGGGAGCGCTCACCTCCACGTCGACGCAGGTGGACCGAAAAAGAAGCTAAGGACAAGGTAAAGGGAAAAATGCCTTAGTTTTTTTTTTATTAAATATTAGTACTATTTATGTGTGTTTTTTTTGGATTTTTTTTTGTAATTTTCCGAGTTTATCGGATTTTTTTTTGGAATAAATAAAGGAGTTTATTAAAAACTGTTCCTGTTTTTTTTCGATTGCAGTGGTTGTGCCCTTTTGAGGGGCTGCCTACATATCCACAAATAGCGGAATCAAACCAAACGTAGTTCAGACTTAATTTACAATTTCGAAATACATCAAGACTATTGGTTCAAGATGCTTATAACAGTAGAATAAGTAATTCTAGCCTTTGACTTGTCTTTTTAGAAGTTTATTTTGAAAAGATGTTTTTAATAAACCTTTCCAAATGACATTGAGAGAAATGGGTTATGGGTAATAACGTTTCAGCTGGTCCAAGTTAGTTGGGTTGACAAACTCATTCCCGTCCAGATCTGTTAGCATCACCGCTCCGCCCAATAGAATCTTCTTTACCAAATAAGGTCCGGCCCAGTTAGGTTTGAACTTTCCCCTTGGGTCTACTAGTAATAAAGCTCGAACAGACTTGAGAACTAAATCTCCTTCTTTGATATTCCTGGGCCTTACCCTTTTATTGAAGGCCCGTTGGATCCTCTTTTGATATATTTGTATATTATTGAGGGTACGAGATCGTCGTTTGTCTAAAAGGACTAGCGAGTCATATCGTGCTCGGACCCAATCGGCTTCGGGTACTTGACTTTCGACCAAGATTCTGAGTGACGGCACCTCCAGCTCAACAGGTTGGACCGCTTCCATCCCGTATGTAAGGTAATACGGTGTTGCCCCGGTCGCAGTACGAATCGAGGTCCGATATCCCCAAAGTGCAAATGGTATCTTGTCGGGCCAGTCCCGGTAATTGTCAGCCATCTTTTTGAGTATGGTGACAATAGTCTTGTTAGCTGCTTCCACCGCTCCATTGGTTTGGGGTCGGTAGGGTGAAGACGTATGTCTTTGAATTTTGTACTTGGCTAACAAGGCTGCCGTCTCGGCTTGAAAGTGGGTCCCGTGGTCACTGATGAATTCATGAGGGATCCCATACCGGCATATTATCCTATTTTGGATAAATTTGGCAACATGACTGGCGTTGAGAATACGATAAGACTCAGCTTCAACCCATTTGGTGAAATAGTCGATCGCTACCAAAATAAAGTAGTGTCCTCCGGTTCCCGAAGGGTTTATCTTTCCTATTATATCGATTCCCCACGTTGAAAACGGCCAGGGTGACGTCATGGTATACAACAGGGATGGTGACATATGCTGCACATTAGCGAAAATCTGGCAATTATGGCAATGTCTGACATAAAGCTGACAATCGGTTTCCATGCTGTTCCAGTAGTATCCGAGTCTCATGATCTTCTGGACTAGCATCTAGGCGTTCATGTGAGGGCCACACTCGCCATCATGTACTTCGGCCATGACCTTTTCGGCGTTACCCTTATCGACACACAAAAGGAGAGCCCCCTGCGGTGTCTTTTTGTAAAGTTGTCTGTCGTCGGTATGATAAGTGTCATTTGTAGTGCCTATTTCGTAGTGTTTTGATCCCTTTTTCCTTGTAGAATCGCTCCTTGGGAGCGGTTTAGGGGCTTCTTATGTTTCCTTTAGTTCGTTTCAGGTTCCCGAGACCGAATTGGAAGAGTTGAAGCGATTCCGACTCGATACATACACATTTTGGAGCCAACGGAGTAAAGGAAGGATGACTCGATGCCTTGGAATCGACCCCGAGACCTTGGGACCCAATCCCGAGCCTCCGAGACCCGATCCCGAGTCTCGAGAATCGGTGAGAAGTCCATGAGAACCAAGGAGGGACCAAAAAAATCATAATGGAGGCCTACAAGGCTCATCCCGTTCGGGATAAGCTCATCCCGTTCGGGATGAGGTGCACAAACAAGGAGGCCACTGACTAGGGCCCATCCCGATCGGGATGGTGGCGTCTCGACCGGGACCGACCTCGTCCCGACCGGGAACACCCCGTCCCGGTCGGGACGGGCCTGCTGCTGCCGTGCCTTGCTTTCTTTCTTCTCCTTTCCATTTGTAACCCTATATATACCCCCCTCTTGTATTAAGACATGATGTTATGTTATCTTAGGTTATATCCTTAAAACCCTAGACTACTTTAGGTTAGATTAGTGTAGATTAGAGTAGATTAGTCGGTAATTAGTAGTTAATCATAGTTTAGTACTTGTATTAAGGGAATTCTTCAAGATCTTCTCCAAGCTTGACAAACTTGGATGTTTGTTTTGGGTTTTCTTCATTAATGCAAGTTTTGTTCTTTCTCCTTCCACTAGTTTGGTATATTCCTTCCCTTTTCCTCTTAATCTTTATTTATGTTATTCAAGTTTCAATCTTTGATTGTAGTTAATAGTTTTCATTAGTTTGTAGATGTTTGTGTTGTTTCTTTTGTTGAATCATCTTGTTAGTGTTAGTTGTAGTTTGATTATGTTAGAGTAGTGTTCTTGCTAGGGTTAGTAAGGTGATTAGGGTATTAATTGGGTGATTAAGGGTTGGTTAGAGATGTTGGTGGAAGATTTGGGTTTCCTCTTGTTTGATGCACATCACATGTTTGTGGAATTGCTTGAATGACTAAGTATGTACGAATGCTTGTTTTCTTGCCTTTCTTTGTGGGTGTTGGTTTGTTTGTGGGTTCGGTCCCCTCACTAAGTTGCGAGAGCCCGGTGAGGACGACCCCTAGGTCGGTCTAAGTAGCGAGAGCCCGGATTCGACCTAGGACCATAGCGCGCTAGAACCCCGTTTGTGTTGCGTATCGCCGAGATGGGTTCTAGGTGGAACCTCTAGGTGAGTCTAAGTTGCGAGAGCCCGGACCAACCTAGATCACCCTACTACCTCCTCCACTCTAGTCCTCCCTTGACCATTCCGTTACCCCTTTGACCCCGACCTAATCCTAGCCCGTTTCCTTAGTTGTTCTTCTTAGTCTTAGTCTAGCCTCCTCCCTTTCTATCATTCTAGTTTAGCTCGTTGACCTAGTCTCGTATTTAGGAGACCTTAGTCTAGGCTTTACTCTACCGTCCCCGTGGATTCGACCCGACTTGCCCTATCTACCGTAGGAATAGCCGGTTATTTTATTGACGGTTGGGATTCCACGACAAATCCCTACCATCAATTTGGCGCCGTTGCCGGGGACGGTGCTAGTTTAGACTTTGTTTTCCTATTTGCTTGACTTTGTCTTTTTGTTGTGTTTTTCTTTTTTCTTTTGGTTACTTTGCTTCTTGTGTGTGTGCGGTTTATTTCTCTCTTGTCTAGTGCCCAAAAAGCACTAGACTTCTCACGTTTGTTCTTAGTCTACAGTTTGTGCTTAGAGGTGGTGATTATCTTCTTCTTGCGACTCAGAGCCGCTTAAACGGACGGTTGCTAGAATGAGTGGTTTCCAACCGGGTATGGACTACGATTTTCGAGCGAGCATGGGGTTTGATCTGAACTCCCCACACATGGAAGCCGATATGAGCTACCACTCTTCTTCCATGAACCAAAGCTATGACATGACGTCCCCCTACCATAATCAAGCTTCTTGGGGTAATCAAGATGGGTATGATCCTCAAGAGTATGAAAACGGCTACCAACAAGTGAACGATTATCACTCCTACGAATATGGTGGCTATTACTCAAGCTATGATTGTGAACCCACCATGTTCAATCAAGATCCACCTTATGGAAGCCAATACCCCCAAAAACCACCATATTACCCTCCACCCCAACCACAATATGAACCCTATGACCCACAATACTACCAACCACCCCAACCTTGCTACCAACAATATGATGCCCCACCCTTTGGGCATCATCAAGATTATCAAGGAGCTTTAGAAGACCCCAATGACCACCAATCGTCAAACTTAGAGTTCCATCAATCGATGCTTCAAATGCAAAGGAGCTTTCAAGAAACGGCCATTCAATTAAAAAAGGAACAAGATGATTTAATGGTCCAACTTTGAAGGGCAAACGAGGCGAGGAATGCTCATTTGGATGCATTATCGGTTCAAACCGTAATGTCTTTATCCCGAGCATCGTATTTAGATGGAGGGTGCCCACTTGAGAGAGAGGAGCAACCTAATTATGAAGCCGCCGATGTAGTTCCCTTTGAGAGAGAGATTTGCTTTGAAGAACCTCAATCGTCTACCCAAAAAGAGACGAATGAGGAGATGACTCTTGGTGAAGACATCGTTGGTGAAGAATTGGAGGAGGATAGTGAGTGGGATGGTTTGGTGAAGTTCGTAGAGTTGTTGGGTGAAATTGTTAGCCTCGAGTTGCCCTTGTGCGATAATTTGGACAAGCATCAAGAGCCCCTTGCTAGTACACCGAGAGATGACTTGGAAGAGATTGAAACCGCCGGTAGAAGTTTCGATTCTCCTCTCCAAGATGATGTGGGGCCGAGTGATGAAGATGGGGAACCACAACTTGAGGAAAGTGTGGGGGTGTGCAATGAAGAGATGAGGCCAAAACCTCTTTTTGTGCCCCGATTCTTGGAGATGAAGCTTGCTAATGATTGGAGGCAATGCTTAGGGAAGAAGAGATCGGTGAAGCTCGTAGGATGGAGAGACCCCGGAGACTACTTTGAAGATGACGTTGGGTCTTGGGATTCCTACTTCTTGCCTCCTCCTTGGAGGCCGTGGAGGTCGGTTAAGCTCGAGCGCTTCTTGGGCCTTCACTATGACGTCGGTAGCGCGTTCGACTTGCTCCTCCATGCCCTTGAGGGCTACGGTTGAAGAAGAATCCACCATCCTAGGTTTGATTGAGTTCCTAAAAGAACCGTCATGTTGTATATTCCCCTCCTCTCTTCTTTAGAATTCTTGTGCTTGTATTTGTGATTTTTGTTTCTAGAACATCCTTTGTTTTTGTGGGATTCTTGTGATTGATTTGGTATTTTGATGAGCGATGTGAGGGAGTGAATTTGATGTATAGATTGAGTTTTTTGTGATAGGTGAAGTGAAGGTGACTCCTAGAAAGGAGTGGTTGATGATGGAGTTTGGTTTGCGAGCGAGGAAGTCGGTTTTTGAAGCTTTGATAAGCTTTTGGGCTTTGGGGAAGCAAAGAAGGAGCCATCCCGATCGGGATGAAGGTGCTGAAATTCGGATTCACTGGAGTGCGTTCCCGACCGGGACGAGGGCTTCCCGATCGGGAAGGGTTTTTCAACCCGATCGGGACCATCCATCCCGACCGGGATGGTCCCCTTTGACTCCACCCATCCATTATACCCCCTCCCAACCTCCCTACTCCTCCTTACTCCTATCATATGACCTGTACACCTCACTTTACACACCGAGATCCACATCAAATCCCACCCCCTACCATTACTACCCCAACCATGCGGTTTTATCAAGCTTGAAGGAGGATGACAACGAAGACAACAAGCAAGCGCCTATATTGATCATTGAGACGATGGACCAAGTGAGTTGCTAACCGGTCGGTACGGCAACTATCCTTTCTTTTCCGTCTTTTATTGCTTATTTTTCTCTTGTTTACCCCCTTCCCCTTGAGTCATGGTACCTTGGTGGCCTTCGAGGCCTCGGTAGTTGTTGCTCCCGACTCTCGATGATGTGACTACATCGAGAGTCATTTCAAAATCCAAAATTTTACAAGATTTTCACTTTCTTCTTTTCGAGGATTTAGTCGGATTTAGGCGGAATCCGGGCTAGGTGACTTGATTACACCTAGCCCTCCCCTCCCATTTCCTTTTATTTCCTTCTTTTTATTTTCTTCCCCCATCCATATCTTTTCTTGTCTCGGCCCTTCGTGACTTGATTACACCCCGGCCGGACACCTTCTACCCTTTTCTTCACTTTATTCCTTGTTTTTTTAGCTTTATTTTCGTAGTTTCTTTTCTTTTTCTTTTGTCTCTCCGCACCCGACAATCGAGCATGAGGACATGGCTCGATTTAAGTGTGGGGGAGCGATATTCTAGTATAGTTAGTTTTATTTTCGTAATTTTTCCGAAAAAATCTTTAAAAACCATAAAAATTTGAAATGTTTTCATAAAATTCAAAAAGATTTTTTCTTTTCTTTTGTGTGTTTTCATCTTGTGTCTTTGTGTCGTATATTTGTTTGTGTGCGTGTTTTGCCTCCCTTTGTCCTTATAGGTTACTTTAATCGCCAATGACTTTGGAAAGCTCTAAAGACTTCCGGTAACATCTTATCCCTTTTTCTTCTTTATTTCTTATGGAGTTTGGAGGAGATTGTGATGTTGTGTGCTCGGGTGGAGCTTTGTGCATATTGGTGGGTGATTTGGTGACTTGTTTGGATGATCGGGGTGGTGTTTGTGTTTTGTGTGTGTTCGTTTTGTTGTGTTTTTGTTTTGTTGCTTTTACTTCTTTTTCTTTCGTTCGTCTTCGTCATGTCTTTGTTTTGTGATGTGTTGTGTGTCATGTGTGTAAAACGTTTTCGAAAACCCGGTTTAGAGGCTAGTGTGCGAGTGTTTACTTTCCCTTTTTAGTAGTGTAAATCGAGTCTTGGACTTTAGCCTAGTAGAATGACCCTAAATCAATGATTTCGTTGGTCCTTTACCTTGAGTCCACCTAGCTTACTAGGGATTTACTACGGGATTTGCATTTTGACCATTATGACACCCACGGTGTGAAAAGGCCTTGGTTACCGAGCCTCGTCCCTTAGGTGACTGTGTTTAGGATTGCTTGATTAGCCCAAGTTCTCCACTTTTTGTGGGTTTGAAGGGAAGGACGCTCCCCGACTTACCCATTTACCTACCTCTCACACATCTCCACACAATAAAATGCAAATTGTTGATTCTCTCTTTCTTGTTACGCATCGAATTGCCAAAAATGCCAAATCTTGCCAAAAAGGGCAAAGAAAAGAAAAAAAAATGAAAGAAAGAAAAGAATGAAGAAAAAGAAAAGGCACAAAAGCCAAAAAGAAAATAGAAAAGAAGAAAAAGAAATGGCATGGCAACAAACAAATCAAAACGTCAAAAGAAGAAAGAAAATGCCAAAAGAAAACCCGTCTCAAAAAGAAATCCCCACAAAAATAAGCCTTTTTCCGACTTTTTGCCGTGAAGAGCCTACCAAAGGACCGAGTCCCGAGGATAGCGGCATTAGTCGGTCTTCCCTCATTTTGCATGTTTTCCACCTTTTTACTTGGACTAGTTAGGCGGTCTTGGACACGGGACGACCCTTTTGGCTCACGCTAAAGGGGGCGGGGTCTCACTTACCTACAGTGTCGACTAACACCGTGGTTCCTCACTTTTCCACTCCGCCGATCGTCCCGTAGTACGTTTTTAGAAAGTTAGGAGGACCTAGGTAAGTTACCAACGTTTTTGTTGCTTTATCGTCATACTATTAGGGTATAGTTCACCTTGGTTTGTATTCCTAGCTTGGGAACGTTGTCACTTACCTCGAGTCCTAAACCGGTTTTTCATTCACCGCTTTTTGAAGGAAGCGGTATTTCTTTTGTTTTGGGTGCAACCGATTATGTGTTTGTTTGTGTGTCTGTCTGTTTATGTGTGTTGTGTCCGGTTGCATCCACAGTTTTGTCGCAAGACCCAACTTGCCTTGCGGAGTGAACTTGTCCTCTAAGTGCACTCGCGTGAGTTGAAGGGGCGTAGGGTGCGCTAATACCCACTCGGATAGTTTAGTAGTAGTAAGTGCTTACTCAAGGGCGAGTAAGGGTTAAGTGTGGGGGAGTTGATAAGTGTCATTTGTAGTGCCTATTTCGTAGTGTTTTGGTCCCTTTTTCCTTGTAGAATCGCTCCTTGGGAGCGGTTTAGGGGCTTCTTATGTTTCCTTTAGTTCGTTTCAGGTTCCCGAGACCGAATTGGAAGAGTTGGAGCGATTCCGACTCGATACATACACATTTTGGAGCCAACGGAGTAAAGGAAGGATGACTCGATGCCTTGGAATCGACCCCGAGACCTTGAGACCCAATCCCGAGCCTCCGAGACCCGATCCCGAGTCCCGAGAATCGGTGAGAAGTCCATGAGAACCAAGGAGGGACCAAAAAAATCATAATGAAGGCCTACAAGGCTCATCCCGTTCGGGATAAGCTCATCCCGTTCGGGATGAGGTGCACAAACAAGGAGGCCACTGACCAGGGCCCATCCCGATCGGGATGGTGGAGTCCCGACCGGGACCGACCTCGTCCCGACCGGGACCACCCCGTCCCGGCCGGGACGGGCCTGCTGCCGCCGTGCCTTGCTTTCTTTCTTCTCCTTTCCATTTGTAACCCTATATATACCCCCCTCTTGTATTAAGACAGGATGTTATGTTATCTTAGGTTATCTCCTTAAAACCCTAGACTACTTTAGGTTAGATTAGTGTAGATTAGAGTAGATTAGTCGGTAATTAGTAGTTAATCATAGTTTAGTACTTGTATTAAGGGAATTCTTCAAGATCTTCTCCAAGCTTGACAAACTTGGATGTTTGTTTTGGGTTTTCTTCATTAATGCAAGTTTTTTTCTTTCTCCTTCCACTAGTTTGGTATATTCCTTCCCTTTTCCTCTTAATCTTTATTTATGTTATTCAAGTTTCAATCTTTGATTGTAGTTAATAGTTTTCATTAGTTTGTAGATGTTTGTGTTGTTTCTTTTGTTGAATCATCTTGTTAGTGTTAGTTGTAGTTTGATTATGTTAGAGTAGTGTTCTTGCTAGGGTTAGTAAGGTGATTAGGGTGTTAATTGGGTGATTAAGGGTTGGTTAGAGATGTTGGTGGAAGATTTGGGTTTCCTCTTGTTTGATGCACATCACATGTTTGTGAAATTGCTTGAATGACTAAGTATGTACGAATGTTTGTTTTCTTGCCTTTCTTTGTGGGTGTTAGTTTGTTTGTGGGTTCGGTCCCCTCACTAAGTTGCGAGAGACCGGTGAGGACGACCTCTAGGTCGGTCTAAGTAGCGAGAGCCCGGATTCGACATAGGACCATAGCGCGCTAGAACCCCGTTTGTGTTGCGTATCGCCGAGATGGGTTCTAGGTGGAACCTCTAGGTGAGTCTAAGTTGCGAGAGCCCAGACCAACCTAGATCACCCTACTACCTCCTTCACTCTAGTCCTCCCTTGACCATTCCGTTACCCCTTTGACCCCGACCTAATCCTAGCCCGTTTCCTTAGTTGTTCTTCTTAGTCTTAGTCTAGCCTCCTCCCTTTCTATCATTCTAGTTTAGCTCGTTGACCTAGTCTCGTATTTAGGAGACCTTAGTCTAGGCTTTACTCTGCCGTCCCCGTGGATTCGACCCGACTTGCCCTATCTACCATAGGAATAGCCGGTTATTTTATTGACGGTTGGGATTCCACGACAAATCCCTACCTTCACGGTACGGACGAACTGGGCTGCCAGACTACGTAAGGCCTTTTTGGCTCGATTGTCGGCCCCGGGTAGATACTCTCCGGTTGTCAAGTATGTTTGGATAGCTTTATACCACGGCTCGGGATCGGGTATCTCGATATCTTCGATGTCGTGGATATACGCTGGCTCGGATCGTCTTTCGACACAGATCGGCATGCTGGTCATATGATCGGGAATGTTTAGTAAAGATGCCAGTTTTGAAAGTGCATCTGTGAACTGATTTTCTTCTCGGGGTAGGTATACATACTCTACCTTTTGGAATTGTTTCTGAAGATCCCTTACTCGTGCCTGGTAGGCCACGAGGTTGGCATTTCGGGTTTTCCATTTTTTTAGCGCTTGATTAATGACCAGAGATGAGTCGCCGTGTACTCGGAGGTTTGTGACCCCTAAATCGGCGGCGGCTTGTAGCCCGTGGATACATGCTTCATACTCAGTAGCGTTATTGGTAACGTCAAAGTCTAATTTGATAGACACGGGAGTATGTTCCCCTCTTGGCGAGATTAGGAGTATCCCGACCCCAAATCCTCGGAAATTGGATGCCCCGTCGAAGTATAAGTCCCCCGTCTCGGTGTCAGTATGGAAAATATCTTCATCTGGGAAGGACCAAGTATCGGTGTGCCCTTCTTCGGTTATGGGACTGTCAGCGAGAAATTCGGCTACTATTCGGCCTTTGATGGCTTTCAATGGTACGAACTTTAGATCGAATTCTGCCAGCATCAAGGTCCATCTCGATATCCTGCCGTTGAGAATGGGCTTCTCGAAGAGGTACTTGATCGGATCCATTCTAGACAGTACCTGTACCTCGTAGCTGAGCATGTAATGTCGGAGCTTATTAGTTGCCCAGACCAAGGCTAAACACGTCTTTTCGAGCATGGTGTACTTACACTCGTACTCTAAAAACTTTTTGCTGATGTAGTATATAGCCCGTTCTTCGGAGTTGACCGTTTGAGCTAGCATAGCCCTCATGGCTGTCTCTGTCGTGGTTAGGTACAGCGACAAAGGTAAACCGGGTTGAGGTGGCATCAGGACCGGCGGTGAAGACAAGATTTCTTTGATTCTATCAAAGGCTGCTTGACACTTGTCGTCCCATAGTAACCATTCCCCTATTTTCAGCTTTTTGAAGATCGGTTCACACACCATGTTAGCTTTGAAATGAACCTGCTGATGTATTGGACTTTTCCGAGAAACCCTCTTATCTCCTTTTCGGTCTTAGGGGGCTGCATCTCGGAGATGGCCTTAATTTTGGCTGGATCGACTTCGATACCGCGTTGGCTAACGATATGACCCAGTAATTTGCCAGAGGTTACCCCGAAACTGCATTTCTGAGGGTTTAGCCTCATATTGTACTTGCGTAATCGGGAGAAGAATTTTCTTGGAGCGGTGATGTGACCGTCTCTGTCTTTAGATTTGACGATCATATCGTCCACGTAAACTTCCACTTCCTTATGCATCATGTCGTGTAATAAAGTTGTGGCGGTTCGTTGATAGGTGGCCCCGGCATTGATGAGACCAAATGGCATAACGGTATAGCAATAAGTACCCCAAGGTTTAATGAAGGTGGTCTTATCCATATCTTCCTCTGCCATTTTTATTTGATTGTACCCGGCATACCCGTCCATGAATGATAGAAGGGCATGATCAGCTGTGTTATCCACCAGTACATCGATGTGTGGTAACGGGAAATCGTCTTTTGGGCTCGCCTTGTTAAGATCCCGAAAGTCTACACAGACGCGTACTTTACCGGCTTTTTTAGGGACCGGCACGATGTTCGCAACCCAATCTGGATACTCGGAGACTCGTATGAACCCAGCCTTGAATTGTTTGTCGACTTCCTCCTTGACCTTGAGGGACCATTTGGGCCTCATGCGTCGGAGTTTCTGCTTAACCGGCTTGAACCCTTCCTTGATCGGTATATGGTGCTCGGCTATTTCGCGATCTATCCCCGGCATGTCCTTGTATGACCATGCGAAGACGTCTTTTAATTCTTGAAGGGGACTGATGAATTGTTGTTTCTTCTCGGGATCTAGAGATAACCCTATCTTAAGCATCTGAGGCTCTAAGGTTGTTCCCACGTTAATGGATTCGGTTTCTTCGATTACCGGATTGCGGGATTCCCTTTGCTCTAGCTGTTTGATCAGATGTGGAGGTAAGGATACCTGTTCGTCGGGTTTCTAATGTCATTGCACAGAATATTTTGAAAATTTTGAAAATGAGACAAGTCGTAAGCAGAACGGTTGTTATCATTCATAAATTGAGAAAATAGCTCGAAAAGAGCTGCCATCTGATCGCTAGTCAGTGGCGGAATAGGTAGGGTGCCCGGGACAGACCCCGAGGCACCAGGAGTGGCTAAAGGGAGAGGGGGAGTTACAGGACTGACCCTAGCACCGGACTTATAGACTCAATCTCAGACTCCGACTCGGACTCGGACTTAGATTCTGGCATCTCTCCTTCCCCTGTGATCAGCTTGAAAGTTCTTCCTTGACTGTCAGTCCATTTGACAGTCTTCCTCCAGGCTCTTTTTCCGGTCTCGGATCCGACATCCGCGATCAGCTTGGATGGATCGAAGGTGCGGCTACGGAGAATGAGGCTGACTAGCTCTTCCTTCGGTGTTGGGGCCGTGAATTCCTCTCCAAAAAGTAGCCCCAGTGCGGGCTCAGCATTCTCAGCATTTTCGGACCGGCTGAGGGCGAAGATGTCGTCTGGTATGTAGTTGCAGACCTGGGCCAAGTGGGTCCCAGGGCGCGTGGTGGTGGGCCGGTATAGGCCTGTTTGGACGGACTCGAACACTGGCGTGACGAAGATGACTTTGCCGGTTCCGGTTTGGCCCATGCTTTCTGGGGTTATGGTGTAACCCAGACCAGTTTGAATCCTCTCATTATCCAGGACTTCGAGGATTTTTCCTGCAGGGAGATCGGGCCTTGATGTAGCCCCTGGTAGAAAGCCCAGATTTTGCAACATCCGGTCAATGCTAACTGTAAAGTAGGGTCGAAAAAGGTATTCTTCGTTGATGGCCCCTATGAAGTCGAACCCCCAGAGATCTGATGGTAGGGATTTGCCGTGGATCCCCACCGATCAAATAAATAACCGGCTAATCCTAACACGTAGCTAGGGTAAGTCGGGTTGAATCCACGGGGACGGTAATGAGGCGTCTAGACTAAGGTCGCCCAAATACGAGACTCGGTCAACAAACTAGGCTAAACTACTATGATAAGGAGGGGAGAAGGCTAAGACTATGACTAAGGAAAACAAATAAGGAAATAGGCTAGGATTAGGTCGGGTTCAATGGGGTAATGGAATGGTCAAGGAAGAGCTAAAGTGAAGGGGTAGTCGGGTAATCTAGGTGTAGTCCGGGCTCTCGCTACGTAGACCGACCTAGAGGTTCTTGATAGAACCCACCTTGGCGACACACATGACAAACGGGGTTCCTAGCGTGCTATCGTGGCCTAGGTCACATCCGGGCTCTCGCTACGTAAACCGACCTACGGGTCGTCCTCACCGGGCTCTCGCTACGTAGTGAGGGAACCAAACCCACAAGCAAACTATCACCCACAAGAGAAAAGGCAAGAAAAACAAGCATATGCATCTACATGTCATTCAAGCATTTCAACAAACATGTACCATGCATCAAACCAAGAGGAAACCCAAAAATTCCACCAACATCTCCAACAAACCCTTAATCACCCATTAAACACCCTAATCACCTTACTAACCCTAGCAAGAATCTACTCAAACATATCTAATGAAAAACTAACAAGAACTAGAGAAAACAACACAAGAATCAAAACATTCATAATGGAAAACAAGGATAAACAACAAACAATGAATAAAGATGAGAACTTGATAAAAAATAAAGGATTAAGAGTAAAAGGAGAAGAAAGATTATACCAAACTACAAAGGAAATGGAAAAGATGAGAACTTGCATAAAAGAACACCCAAACATCCACCAATGTTGTCAAGATTAGATGGATTCTTCAAGAGATCCCTTAATACAAGATTAACTAACTAGATTAAGGACTAATTACCGACTAATCTACTCTAATCTACTCTAATCTATGCTAAACTAGTCTAGGGTTTATGGGTAATGTCTAACATGAGATAAACAAAACAAGGGAAGAGTATATATAGGGTTCCAAGTGGAAAGGAGAAGAAAGGAAGCATGGCGGGCTGCCACTGGGCCGTCCCGGCCGGGATGAGGTGGTCCCGGTCGGGATGGGGTCAGTCCCGGCCGGGAAGGCCTGCTCCCGGTCGGGATGAGCTCCAGACAGCAGCTCCTCTTTTGCGCACCTCAACCGGGACCGGTTGAGGCCATCCCGACCCGGTTGAGCCTTGTAGGCCTCCTTTAAGCTCCTTTTGGTCCCTCCTTGCCTCTCGTGGGTTTCTCATCGATTCTCGAGACTCGGGATCGGGTCTCGGAGGCTCGGGATTGGGTCCCAAGGTCTCGGGGTCGAATCCAAGGCATCGAGTGATCGTTCCTTCACTTCGTTGGCTCCAAAAAGTGTATGTATTGAGTCGGAATCGCTCCAACTCTTCGTGAATGGTCTCGGGAACCTGAAACGAGCTAAAGGAAGCATAAGTAACCCATAAATCGCTCCGAAGGAGCGATTCCACAAGGAAAATGGGACCAAAACACTACGAAATAGGCATTACAAACTACACTTATCAAGATCGGTGCGGCCCCAGGTGTTGCAGTTAGCCACAGTCATAGGCGTGGCTTCTAGGGTGATGACGGTATCGTGCAAAGTTAGCTTGATCTTCCAATGCAGGGTGGAGGACACAGCCCTGGTCGCGTGGATCCAGGGTCTTCCTAAAAGAAGGTTAAAGGAAGAAGTTACGTCAATTACTTGAAATTTCAGCTCCTTTTCTATCGGGCCTGTTATGATATTAAGCTTCACGGCCCCGGCTACTGACTTTGGGCTCCCGTCGAAAGCCTGAATGGTTTGAGCTGTAGGAATGTAGTCGGCCTCAGTGATGCCGAGGGCTTTGGCGGTCCTCAAGGGGAGGACGTTGACTGCAGACCCGTCGTCGATTAGGGTCATGGGCAGATACTTTCCACGGCAGATTACCGTGATGTAGAGGGCCATGTTGTGGGCTGGCCCAAATGGTGGTAGATCAGCATTGGAGAAGGTAATAAGTGGGCCTTCTTCTTTAGCTTTCCCCTATAGGTGGGGCAGAACCGTGGCTACCATTTCAGCTGGAGTAGCCGTAGAGTCGATTTTGACTTGATCGAGGGCCTTAGTAAGTGCCTCTCGATGTTCCTGTGAGCTGGCTAGGAGTTGCCATATAGAGAAGTCAACTCGAGTCTTGCTCAGCTGCTTTACAAGAGCCTTTTCGGTAGTTGGCTCCTCCGGGGCGGGCTCCACTCTAGGTGGTTCGGCAATGATAAGGGCGTGACTGTTGGCTAAGGCCTTGGACTTAACCTTTTGGATCTCCTCGGGCATGATAGGGATAGCTTCTCCCTTGGTGAGATAGACGTCGTCTTCATCGTCACACCAGATCCCGTTTATTTGCGGGACAAACGGGGAAATGAGATGTGAACATTCCATGACTTCCCCGGAGAAGATGACATGAGTGGCCAACGGGTTGTCCTTGTTGCTGGGCTTGCCTCCAGGTAAGGGGATCTTCCCGCTTTCGATGAGGTCCTGGATGAGGTGCTTTAGCTTCCAGCATTTCTCAGTATCGTTTCCCATGCCACGATGGTACTGGCAGTAGGCTTGGATATCGTAGGACTTGGAGCGACGCTCGACTGGGAGCTCAGGTGTTGGGCCTATCGGGTTGATCAGGCCTTTCGATGAGAGCCTTTGTAAGGCATTCGCATAGGTGGTACCTATGTCGGTGAATACCCGAGGTGTGGTATTCTTTTTGGATGGGGTATCAAGTAGATTTACCTCGTCAAAGATGCTACGAGTAGCAGCGGCAGATGTGGGCTTGCTTGTCGACGAGCTGGCCCCTTGGTATCCCTTGGGGGAGGCCCTAGTGAGGCTTTCCAACCTTAGATCATCCTCCATTCTCGTTCCCATCTCGGTTAGGACCACGAAGCTAGGTATGATGGCGTACCGGAGATGGATCCGGTAGGCGGGCAGGAGATTCTTAACAAAGGCTTCAACTAGGACTTTTTCACTGGGCTTATCGACCAGTTTGGCTTTCAGCCCTCCAGCGTTGAAGGTACTTCGTAAACCCTTCCTTAGGTTCCTGGGCCATTACTTCCAGGGTGCGCATCGTGGTCTTGATTTCCGTGTTGTCGGCGTAGTTCCGAGCGAATTCCGTTGCCACGTCATCCCAAGACTTGTATTTCTTGGAATCGAGCCTATAGAACCAGGCTGTCGGGTGTTTCTCGAGGGAGGAGGCAAACAAATGCTTGAACATGTTTGACTTAACTCCCTTTAGGGCCATAACTTCTTTGAAGGCCCGGATATGTAATACCGGGTCTTCGGTTCCGTCGAACATCGGGAGACCCGTCAAGTTGAGATTGGCAGGCTAATTGTCTGTTAGGGGCGTATAGGCCCGAGCATTCTCCGTATGAATCGAGTTGTGGGTCGACAAATGGACCTGCTCCTGCAGCTTGAGGACTGCGCTAGTCAATTCGGCTAATGGCCCTTTAGTTTCGTCTTCGCCCCTCGGCCTATCTTGCTCCATGGCGCTTACCCGGGTAACGATGGCGATTTGGTCTCCCCTCATCTGGTTCAGTTGGTCTTGGATTTTGGCCAACGAGGCGGTCAGTTGATCAATGGAGTCCTTTGTCATGGTTCGGGTGCGGGGTGGCCTGTCTGTAAGAAGACCGTGTAATCAGAATCGGACCCAGATCGAAAGGTGCATCCCGAGCAAGAAGAGGAAAAGACTAGACTCGGAAAAAGACTAA
The DNA here is from genome assembly GCA_958450325.1 of Agrostemma githago. Taxonomy (NCBI): domain Eukaryota; kingdom Viridiplantae; phylum Streptophyta; class Magnoliopsida; order Caryophyllales; family Caryophyllaceae; genus Agrostemma; species Agrostemma githago. The sequence continues at coordinate 31,694,032 of OY288257.1, read as the reverse complement.
AAACCGACTCCTAGACGGGTGACTCGTGGACGGTGGGCTTTCTTTAGGATCTTGGCGGAGTGGGCCTAGTCCCGTGTGAAGAAAGACCTACGTGTGAGCTATTTCCCAGACTTTGGATCCTAAAGTGTAAGTGGGCCTCCCTTTGTAGGAGTTTGTCCTACGTTGGTGGGCCGTGCCTTGACAAATAAGGCGGATTTGGGATGGGGTAGAAACCCGTGATGTAAGATCGACGGAGTTTCGACGCTATAGACTCTAACAACTTATGACAAGACCCGACACTGCTAAATACGGGAAGTCCTAAGAAGAAGAAAGCTTTGAAAAGGGAGTTTGGTATTGAAAACCGAGCAAGGTCGGATAGGATGGCCCGATTTTTTTTGAAAATCGAAAAAAAGTCATCGGGCCGAGATTTCGAAATTTTTGGAAAGTTTGGACAGCATACCGGCTAAAAATAGGCTATTTTGAGTCAAAATCATAAGTCCTAAATTTGGTAGCTTTCCGGGTTTTGAAAAATGGATAGGTTTGAAAAGGATGCAAGTTTTTGAAAACGACGGTTTTTGAAAAGACGAGACACGGATCAAGTAGCATGTAGTCACGGAAACAGTATACTGACGCCATGTATGCTCCTAGTCTAAGTCTCGGTCGGTCGAATAGGGTCTATACCAACGACGATAGCTTTCTCGCAAATCAGGACGGTCTTCCTAAGCCGAGTTGGTCTTAGAACCTGCCGTAAAACCCATGCGAGTTCCGCCATCGAAGTCTTTAGTGCACCCATTTAGGAATGCACCGTGGTATAGTGGGACGTCAGTCACAAGTAACCGGCCCGGGAAAGAATTGGGTTATGTATGAACCATTGAACTAAAACGCGTACATTACTATTCGAACGATTTCTTTTCGAGTCTCACCCTAGGGATGCCGATGGTAAGTGACTCATCAGTTGATCCCCAGCGGAGTCGCCAAATTGTGGACATGACATAGGTCCACCCCGACGCGGCCACGCGCGGGTTTGGGGAGGCGAATGAATCTCCATATGAGATGGTCAAATTGAAATTTAAATCGAAGTAGGAGTCGCCACCGAACTTTGTGGGAGTTCGGGCCCGTTCGAACCCACTCTATGTCGTAGTGGGCCGTGTACAAAATACGGCCCATTTCCGATGTCAGAGTTTATTGGGTTCGTCCCTTTGCATTTGATACTGATACCGACATTATCGGATACCGTGTATTGAATGACTCTTGTTGCCAATGGATTCGGACATCCAGAAACCATGGTTCTGAGTAAGGGGTGAGGGTACGTGTTGGGAAGTTCACTAAGAACACCCAACCCCGCCCGCACTTAGCGGCCTTTACTAAGATATCATTCGTTTTTGGTGTACACGCGTTAGTTTGACGGTTGAATGATATGCAAAGATTATTTTCCCTAAACATGTGAGAGAAAAATAAATGGGTTGCTAAGTCGTTTAATGCATGTTAAACTAATAACGTCAAAGTTATTTTAGCATGTGAGGTTCGTTTTAGTCTAATAAAATAATAGAAATAAATAAATTGCTACAAACACGAAAAAACGAGTTAGTAACGTTTGATAAATCGAATAAAGATGTAAATACAATAATATGCATGATTTTTAAAATGTTTATGACACGTGATGGATTAACACGTTTTGACCGAGGTCGAAAAAGTATTTATCGAAATCTGAAAATATGTCGCGAAAGTCGCTTTTTTATGTAAGAAACGAAAAGAACGGAAAAGCGAGAAAACAAAAAAAAAAGGCTCGGCCATCCAGGCCTCCGCGCGAGTCGCCTGACAGGCGCGCGACTCGCATGGGGGTCTGCCCGCTTTTTTTATTTGTCGAAAATCGTTAATTTTTATAAATCGCGTACGAATATGGATTAATTTATACCCGATTCATATTTTCGATATTCGTCGTATTCGATATTCGATTATGAAATCGATATCGAATAGTCGGAATGTTTTAGAAAAGGTTTTGAAAAAAAGGTTTCTTTTGAAAGAAAAGAGAAAAAAAAGAATTTGAACGAAAAAAATGTTAATTCTCTCCGTGTAGAAAATCGTCGAAAAAAAGTAACGAGTTTTTAGCATCAACGAGATTTAATTTAGTTCTTGTTTAAATACGATATTTGATTAGAGAATCGATATCGTATTTTAAGAACGTTTGTTTTACGAAAATATTTTTATAATATCGATACTAGAAATATAAAAAATATGTGACGAACGACCCGTAATAATAAAAAACAATGAACGACGCAAGAGAAAAAAACGAAAAAAAACGTAGAGAAAGGAAGAGAAAGGAGAAAGAGTCGGGTTTGATTTTACACCCTCAACCTACATGCTTTGTTTTCTCGGAAAAAGGCTCGTCGGAAAGTGGTTTAGGCACGGGAGCGTCGAGATGATGTGGATGAGTTTGGGTGTCGGTTTGGGACGTGTGAGGTGACGGATTTTGGCCGGTTTTGGGGTCGGTTTCGCCGGGTCGAGATTGCTCGGGATTGTTTAGCGTAACGAGGCTGTATGCGGGAAATAATTGACGTGTAATGGTTGTGTGAATTTACGATGTCTGAATTGTGTGTTCAATGTATCGAACGAAGGGTCCTATTTATAGGAAAGGTCCTTGATAGGAGCTAGGAGAAGTACTCTTGCTTAGGTGACAAGAAATACCGGTTTGGATAGGAAACGTAAGAGTTTGAAAGGGAACGAGAGTCTCGTTTCTTGGTGAAGCAGTCGAGTATCTCGGCTGAAAGGGGGGGGGGGGGGGGGGGGTTGGCCGAGTATTTTGATGCTCGGTTGGTAATTTATTCGGTTTTCGGATAGAATTCCTACTTGAGATCGAATTCTATCCTTAAATGGATTTGTTTAATATTTTGTGTAGCTGATTTTTTTGTGGGATTCGAGCCCAAACCGGACGTGTGGTGTCATGGCTGGTCCGTGTGACTCGGGAAAAAATATCTTTGACCGGGTTAGACCCGGTCGCTAAAAGACGGTTTTGCCCCTGGTGCCGGATTCGACCCAAATTAGTCTTATTTGACTCGAAACGACCCACTGGGCCTGGATTTGAGGTTGGTTTAGTAAGATTTGTACTCCGTAATAAGCCTAAACCAAATGTCCATGATTTCGAGCCCATATCCGAGTCCATTAAAGCATGTTTGCGTCCGATCATCATCGGGTGTTTGGCGGAAACTACTATAGACACCTGGCGGTCAAAATGTGGGTGTCTACACCTTGACACGAGAGTGCGGACTTTGGTTTTGGCGCGAGAGCGCAAACCGACCTTAGTGATTAAGAGACACCTACACCCTTGATTACCCAATCATCCTACCATATTTATGAACCCGACCTAACCCTACTCTTTCCCTTATTTGATTCATCCTTCTAGTTAGTCAATATTCTTCTAGTTTCATTGTTTAGTTAATCCTAGTTGCTTCATTTAGTTTATGTCATACATAGGATATTGTTAGCCCTTTCTCATCCTCCTCATCCATCATAGTTAGTCAATTCTAGTCTCTTGTGTTTGTTTGTGACTTAGCCTAGTTTTTAGTGGACCTAGTCTAAATCCTACATTACCGTCTCCGTGGACATGACCCGACTTACCCTAGCTACCCGTTAGGTTTAGTTGGACTCTATTTGTTGGCGGGGATCCACGACAAATCCTTACCATCAATTTGGCGCCGTTGCCGGGGACGGTGCATTGTTTAGACTTAGTTTGCTTATTAGCTAGACTTAGTTACCCTTCCTTGTGTTCTTTCTCTATAACTTGTGCATATTTTAGGCTTTTTCTTTGTTTTTGTCGCTTTCTTTTCTCTTTGTCTTTTGTTGTGCTCGTTTATTGTCTTTGCCTAGTGCCCATAAAGCACTAGGTGTTCTCACGTTTGTTCGAGTGTGTAGTATATGCCTAGGAGGAGAGGCGATTTCTTTCTCTTCAATCCAGAGCCGGAAAGACTCTTTAGAGCCTTTCGCCAACGGACGATTGACCGGGTTAGAATCTCTCAACCAAGTGCTAGCAGTACCAATCAAGAACAAGCTCAAGGATTTGACTTAAACGAAACACCGCGAGAGACCGCTGGAGGGACCTTCATCAATCCCTTCGGTACTTATAGTCCTAGTTCTCCTTCTACATCTTCTTCAACACCGTCTACACCATCATCTCCCTTACATCCAATTATGCCGAAGTTCTCATCTCTCTCCACTTTTACCGAGGATGTCTTGCCGGGACCGAGTACTTTACCGGGTACATATACCGGAAATTTTGTGGCAAAGACACAATTCATCCAACTTGTGGATAGAAATCAATTTAGTGGTTTGCCCACCGAAGACCCGCACCAACACATGGAGACCTTCTCCGATTATTGCGATGCTTTCTCCCAAACCGGGATTACTCAAGATCAAATCCGTTGGGTACTTTTCCCGTCCTCTCTCATTGGAAAAGCGAAGCAATGGATCAAGAGTCTCGATAGGGCAACCATGGGTATCGATACTTGTAAGAAACTTGCATTGGCGTTCTACCAAAAGTTTTACCCTCCGGAGAAGACAAATTCGCTAAGGGCCTCCATCACCGGTTTCCAACAACGAGATGAGGAGAGCCTTTATGAAGCTTGGGAACGGTTTAAATCTTTGGTTAGATCATGCCCCCACCATGGACTTTCACAATGGTTCATAGTCCAACAGTTTTGGAACGGTCTATATGAGGACTCAAGAGCTATACTCAATATGGGCTCCAATGGTAGGTTTACCGAGGTCGATGACGATCAAACTTGGGCAAGAATCGAGGAGATGGCGGTGCACAACTCCCAATACTCAAGGCCTAGAAAGGCGAATCGAGGAGGTAGGCACGAGGTCGATGCCATTACTCAACTAAGCATTGATCTTGGAGCTCAATTAAAAACTCACATGGAGACTATTGACAAGAAGCTCCAAAGCCACCTCAATCAAGTTCAAAGCACTAGTTCCTCCAACTAACATTCGATTCATGAATTTAATGCTTTGGGAGTTGTGTCGCCTACACCTTATTATGGGATGTGCGATACTTGCGGGATAGTTGGACATGAGCCTATACATTGTCGAGGAAGTATTGAGCAAGTGAACGCCTTTCAAGCGTTCAAGCAAGGTGCCCCCTATCCTCATATGTTCCAAGCTTCCCATCAAGATTCCTAACAACAATCTCTACAACACCGTCCATATGTGCCACCTCCCTTAAGGGACAACAATCAAGGTTACCAAGGTTATATGGGCAACCCAAGGCCATTCAACAATTTCAAGCAACATAACCAAGGTAACTTCAACAACAATCAAGGGTTCCAACAAGGGAACTTCAATCAAGGTGGTTTTCAAGGAAACCAACACAATCAAGGATATCAAAACAACAAAGGTAACACTCAAGGCCTTAATCAAGGCAACTCTCATGGGTTCCAAGGGAACCGTAAACAACAACAAGCAACTCAAGGTCAACAATAACAAAGCAAGCAAAGGAGTCGGTCTCCTACTTATGACTATGGTATTCCTCTAGCCATCACCGACACTCCGCACAATCCACAATCTCCACCTCGAGATTTCAATATGCAAAAATCTATGATGGATGTGCAAAAGAGTAACCAAGAAATGCAAAGAAGCCATATGGAGATGCTAAGAAACCAACAAGAGTTCTTTGCTCATCTTCAAAGGGATAACATAGCAAGAGATGCTCATATGAAGATGCTTGGGACTCAAATATCTCAAGTTGCTTCGGGAAGCTCTTCAAGACAAAAGGGGCAACTACCTCCTCGAGGTGAAACACCAAAATTTGAGCATGTAAATGCTATTACCACGAGGAGTGGTGCATCTTATGATTCCCCCTTAACCCCTAGTGAGCAACAAGCAATGAAAGAAGTTATACCCCCCCTCTCAAGACAATTCAAGTTTGGGAAACCTCATGGAGGAGCAAGTCGTGTGGGAGATTGAGAAACCCCATGAAGACAAGCTTCCCCCTCTTCAAGGAAAAGACAAAGGTAAAAGGAAAATATCGTTTGAAAAGTCCACCCCTATCGAGCAAGACAAAGTGCACACCGAGTTGCCTTTCCCCACAAGGCAAAGAAATACCAAGGTGGATGCTCAATAAGACAAGTTCCTTAATATTGTGAAGAAATTGGATGTGAGTGTCCCATTTACCGAGCTATCCCTACTTACCTAAATCCCGGCATATAGAAGATTTATGAAAGAAATCTTGGCTAGGAAGAGATCCATCGACAAGGAAGAGACCATAGCGTTCACGAGAGTGGTGAGCAAGCTTATTCAAGGTTCTACGCTTCCCAAGTTGAAGGATCCGGGTAGTTTCTCGATCCCTTGCACCATAGGCAACTTCAAGGTTGAGAGAGCACTATGTGATTTGGGTGCGAGTGTAAGCATCATTCCCTATTCCATTTGTTGCCGACTTGGGATGAAGGAGCTTAAGCGTACTTCCGTTACACTCCAAATGGCCGATAGTTCATTCAACCGACCATTGGGGATGTTAGAGGATGTGCCGATAAGAATCGGGAAGTTCTTCATTCTGGTCGACTTCCTAGTGCTCGACATACCGGAAAATGCTATCACTCCCATCGTCCTTGGACGCCCATTTCTACATACCGCCGGTGCTATGATTGATGTGAAGAACGGTAGGATCACATTTGAGTTAGGCGAAGAAAAGCTCGTGTTTGACCTCCAAGGCAACACCTCGCCCACTAAAGATGAGTCTTGTAATATGATCCACACCATGGAAAACATTGATCTAGGGGATAAGTCGGGAGAAAGCTTGAAGAACAACTTCTATGAGCTTGAGGATGATGATTCCGAGCTTAGGGCGGATGAGTGCCCATATCATGAGTTTGAAGACAAGTGCGAAGACAAGAAGAAAGATGAGCCTCCCTTGGGGCCACATGAAGATAGGTGGACGTTTGGGTATATACCGAAGGATCGAAAGTACAAGTTCAAGCCATTGAACTTAGTAGATCGGGATGCCCCGGGAACGTCGAGACAAGGTTGTGAAGAACCTTGTAGTGTGGATGGTTACACCACAAGCTTGATTGAAGACTTTGCTAGAGCCTTCGATTTGTTGCTTCGTGCCCTTGATGGCGATGGAATAGGCTATAGTGTTGTTGAAAAAGATTGAAGATTGCACCATCCTTGGTTTGTCGGAGTTCCAAAAGAACCGTCTCATTGATTTTAATCCTTTTTAGGTTTTGGGAATTTCTTGTAATTTGGTATTTTTGATGAGCGATGTGAGGGAGGGATTATGATGAATGTTTTGAGCCTATTTAATAGGTGTGAAGTGAAGATGAACCAAAGAGAGGAATGGTTGTGGATAGAGCTTGGATTGTGAGCAAGGGAATCGGTTTTTGAAGCTTTGGATAAGCTTTTGGGGTTATGAAGGTCATGAAGACTCTTCCCGGCCGGGAAGGAGGCTTCCCGACCGGGAAGGATGTGCCATCCCGACCGGGAAGGAGCCATCCTGATCGGGATGAGGGTACCAGAATTGGGGTTTACTGATGAGGCATCCCGACCGGGATGAGGGTGTCCCGACCGGGACGGGTATGTCATCCCGAACGGGACCATCCATCCCAGCCGGGATGGTCCCCTGCTCCTCCTTTTGCTTCTTCTTGGTTATGAGAGCCCACCCAACCACTTTATACCCCCTCCCAACCTCCCTACCTATCCTTGCCCATATCATATAACCCATATACCTCATTTACATACCCTTACCTCTTTTTCTCTTCACTTTACACCGAGTTTCATATAAAATCCCACCCCGTCGTACCATTACTACCTCAACCATGTGTTATTATCAAGTTTGAAGCGGGATGACAATGAAGAAGACAAGCAAAGTGCCTATATTGATCATTGAGATGATGGAGCGAGTGAGTTGCTAACCGATGGGTACGACAACTATCCTTTCTTTTCCGTCTTTTGTCGCTTGTTTTCCCTTGTTTGTCCCCTTCCCTTTATACACTTTTGTGTCATGATGTCATGGTGGCCTTCGAGGCCTTGGTAGTTATTGCTCCCGACTCTCGATGACATGACTACGTCGAGAGTCATTTCAAAAATCCAAATTTACAAGATTTTCACCCTTTTTGTAGGATTTAGTCGGATTTAGGCGGAATTCGAGCTAGGTGACTTGATTACACCGAGTCCTCCCCTCCCATTTCCTTTTATTTCTTCCCCCATCCATATCTTTTCTCGTTTCGGCCCATGGTGACTTGACTACACCCCGGCCGGACACATGCATTCTACCCTTTTCACCGCTTTAATTTTTATTTTTAGCTTTATTTTCGTAGTTTCTTTTATTTTCTTTAGTGTCTCCATACACTACGATCGAGCATGTTTAAGTGTGGGGGAGCGATATTCTAGTATAAGTTAGATTTTATTTTCGTAATCCTTTTGAAAAATCTTTAAAAACCCTAAAAATTTGAAATTTTTTCACAAAAATCAAAAAGATTTTCTTTTGTGTGTTTTCCTTTTTATGTCGTTGTATCGTATATTTGTTTTGTTGTGCGTGTTTTGCCTCCCTTTTTCCTTATAGGTTGCTTAATCACCATTAGCTTTGGAGAGCTTTCAAGACATCCGGTCACATCTCTTCGCCCCTTTTTCCTCTTTGTTCCTTGTGGAGTTTGGAGGAGATATGTGATGTTGTGTGCTCGGGTGGAGCTTTGTGCATATTTGTGGTTGATTTGGTGGCTTGTTTGGAAGTTCGGGGTGGTGTTTGTTTTCGTTATGTGTTTGTTTTGTTTTGTCTTATTTTATTGTCTTTGCCTCTTTTTCTTTCACTTTTCGTCGTGTCTTTGTTTTGTGATGTGTAGTTGTGTCTAGTGTGTAAAATGGTTTTTCGAAAACCCGGTTTTGAGGCTAATGTGCAAGTGCGTACTTTCCTTTTGTAGTAATATGAATCGAGTCTTGGACTTTAGTCTAGTAGAATGACCCTAAATCAATAGTTTCGTTGGTCCTTTACCTTGAGTCCACCTAGCTTACTAGGGATTTACTATGGGATTTGCATTTTGACCATTATGACCACCCACGGTGTGAAAAGGCCTTAGTTGCCGAGTCCCGTCCCTTAGGTGACCATGTTTGGGATTGTTTGATTAGTCCAAGATCTCCACCTTTTTGTGGGTCTGAAGAGGGATCGCGACCCCCGACATACCCATTCCCTTACCTCCTATACATATCCACAAAATAAATTTGCAATTTGTTGAGATCTCTCTTTCTTAGTTGCAAAAAGAAATGCCTACAACTCAAATCAAGCAAAAAGGGCAAAGAATAGAAAAAGAAAGAAAATGAAAGAAAGAAAAGATTGAAGAAAAAGAAAAGGAACAAAAAGCCAAAAAGAAAACAGAAAAGAAGAAAAAGAAATGGCATAGCAACACACAAAGCAAAAATGCATAAGAAAGAAAAGTGCCAAAAGAAAACCGTCTCACAAAAAGAATCCCCACATCTCAAAAATAAGCCTTTTACCGACTATTACCGTGAAGAGCCTACCAAAGGACCGAGTCCCTGGGAAGGATGATAGCGGTAATGGTCGGTCTTCCCTCATTTTGCAAAATTATTCATCTTTTTACTTGGACTAGTTGAGTGGTTTAGAACATGGGACGACCCTCTTGGCTCATCGCTGAAGAGGGCGGGGTCTCACATACCTACAGTGTCAACTAACACCGTGGTTTATCCTTTTTCCATCCCGCCATCGTCCCGCAGTACGTTCTTAGAAGGTTAGGAGGACCTAGGTAAGTTACCAACGTTTTTATTGCTTTGTTGTCATACTATTAGGGTTTAGTTCATCTCGATTTGTACGATTAGCTTGGGAACGTTGTCACTTGCCTCGAGTCCTAATCCGGTGCTTCTTTCACCGCTTTTTAGAGGGAAGCGGTATTTGTTTCTTTTTGGGTGCAACCTTGTGTTTGTTTGTTTGCATGCTTGTTTGTTTATGTGTTTTGTGTCCGGTTGCATCCACAGTTTTGTCGCAAGACCTTACATTCCTTGCAGAGTATACTTTTCCTCTAAGTGTACACGCGTGAGTTGAAAGGGCGTAGGGTGCGCTAATACCCGCTCGAATAGTTTAGTAGTTAGTTTGTGCTTAATCGAGGGCGAGTAAGGGTTAAGTGTGGGGGAGTTGATAAGTGTAGTTTGTAGTGCCTAATTTGTTGTGTTTTGGTCCCATTTTCCTTGTGAAATCGCTCCTTGGGAGCGGTTTATGGGCTACTTATGCTTCTTCTAGTTCGTTTTAGGTTCCCGAGTCCATTCATGAAGAATTGGAACGATTCCGACTCGTTTCATACACTTTTGGAGCCAACGAAGAGAAGGAACGATCACTCGATGCCTTGGATACGATCCCGAGACCTTGGGACCCGATCCTGAGCCCCTTAGACTCGATCCCGAGCCCCGAGAATCGATGAGAAGCCCATGGGAAGCAAGGAGGGACCTTAAAGATCATATAGGAGGCCTACAAGACCCATCCCCGTCAGGAAGGACCTCATCCCGTCCGGGATGAGGTGCACAAAAGCGAAGGGGCCTGTTTTGGGTCCGTCCCGGTCGGGACCAGTTCGTCCAGATCGGGACGGATCCGTCCCGGGCGGGACCGATCCGTCCCGGGCGGGATGACGGGGCTGCAGCACGCAATTGATTCTTTTCTTCTCCTTCACTCTTGTAATCTTATAAATACTTCCCCCTTGTATTGTTTAACTATCTTACATTACTCTAGACTCTCTTAGGCCTCTCTAGAACATTCAAACCCTAGATTTAGTGTTCTTCTCATTAGTTTAATCTTCCTCTAATCTTTAGTTAATCTTTGTTTAATCTAGTAATTAGTCTTGTATTAAGGAGATTCTTGAAGACTCTTCAAAGCTTGACAACCTTGGAGATTTATTTGGGTTTCTTATTAATTCAAGTTTTCATCTTTTCATCCTTTGTAGTTGGTATAATCTCTTATCTCTTGTTCTTTGTTTATTTATCACGTTTGAATCTTTACATATTGTTCATTGTTCTTGTTTGTTCATAATGGATGTTTCGATTGTTATGTTGATTTCTCTTGTTATTCTTAGATTTAGTTTCATAATGTGTGAGTAGATTCTTTGTGGGGTTAGTAGGGGGATTAAATGTGGATTATGGGTGTTTAGGGTTTGATTATGGGTAAAGGTGATTCCTTTGTTGCTAGTCACTTATTGGGCTCTATGTGTTTGTTGAATTGCTTGTGTGGGTAGTAGTGGCCAATGCTTCTCATACTTGTCTTCCTCTTCTCATTGTGTGGCTAATTTGTGATTGAGTCCTTGTGTTTTGTGTAGCATATAGCATGAGTATTCGGGTCTAGTCCTTAACACGAGAGTATGGACTTTGGTTTTGGCGCGAGAGCGCAAACCGACCTCAGTGATTAAGAGACACCTACACCCTTGATTACCTAATCATCCTACCATATTTATGAACCCGACCTAACCCTACTCTTTCTCTTATTTGATTCATCCTTCTAGTTAATCAATATTCTTCTAGTTTCATTGTTTAGTTAATCCTAGTTGCTTCATTTAGTTTATGTCATACATAGGATATTGTTAGCCCTTTCTCATCCTCCTCAACCATCATAGTTAGTCAATTCTAGTCTCTTGTGTTTGTTTGTGACTTAGCCTAGTTTTTAGTGGACCTAGTCTAAACCCTACATTACCGTCTTCGTGGACACGACCCGACTCACCCTAGCTACCCGTTAGGTTTAGTTGGACTCTATTTGTTGGCGGGGATCCACGACAAATCCTTACCATCACCCATATAACCGTCTCCGTGGATATCGACCCGACTTACCCTAGCTACTAGTTAGGTATAGTTGGTATACTTGATCGGTAGGACCCACGGCAAGTCCCACCCATCAATTTGGCGCCGTTGCCGGGGACGGTGCATGTTTAGACTTAGTTTATTTATTAGCTTGACTTAGTTACCCCTCTTGTGTTCTTCTTCTATCCATTGTGCATATTTTGTAGGCTTTTTCTTTGTTTTATTGTTTTCATCTCTCTTTGTCTTCCGTTGTGCTCGTTTATTGTCTTTGCCTAGTACCCATAAAGCACTAGGTGTTCTCACGTTTGCTCTAGTGTGTACTGCATGCCTAGGAGGAGAGGCGATTTCTTTCTCTTCAATCTAGAGCCGGAAAGACTCTTTAGAGCCTTTCGCCAACGGACGATTGATCGGGTTAGAACCTCTCAACCGAGTACTAGCAATACCATTGAAGAACAAGCTCAAGGATCTGACTTGAAGGAAACACCTCGAGAGACGGCCGAAGGGAATTTCATCAATCCTTTTGGTACTTCTAGTCACTCTTCTCAACCTAGTTCTCCTTCTACATCTATATCAACACCATCTACACCATCATCTCCCGCACATCCAACAATGCCTAAGTTCTCTTCTCATTCAACCTTTACGGAAGACGTTTTACCCGGTCCAACTGCTTTACCGGCCGCATATACCGGCAATTTTGTGGCAAAAACGCTATTTATCCAATTGGTTGAAAGAAGTCAATTTAGTGGGTTACCAACAGAAGATCCTCATCAACACATGAAAACCTTCTCGGACTATTGTGATGCCATCTCACAATCGGGAATAACCCAAGACCAAATCCAGTGGGTATTATTTCCCTTCTCTTTGATCAGCAAGGCAAAGCAATGACTCAAAGGGTTAGACAAGACGGCTCTCGGTATTGATACTTGGAAGAAGCTAGCCTTAGAATTCTACCAACAATTTTATCCACCGGAGAAGACCAATCTATTGAGAGCTTCAATCACGGGATTTCAACAACGTGATGAAGAAAGCCTCTATGAATCGTGGGAAAGATTCAAAGCCTTGATCCGTTCTTGTCCTCACCATGGTTTATCACAGTGGTTCCTTGTTCAACAGTTTTGGAACGGGTTATATGAAGATTCAAGGGCCATACTCAATATGGGATCTAATAGAAGGTTCACTGAGGTAGATGATGACCAAACTTGGTCAAGAATTGAGGAGATGGCGGTACACAACTCTCAATACTCAAGGCCTAGGAAGGAGAATCGAGGGGGAAGGCACGAGATCGATGCCATTACACAAATCAGTATTGATCTTGGAGCACAATTAAAAACTCACATGGAAACTATTGACAAGAAGCGCCAAAGCCATTTTGATCAAGGTCAAAGCACAAGTGCCTTCCACCAACATTCAATTCAACAAGTCAATGCTTTGGGAGTTGTACCTCCTACATCCTATTATGGGATATGCGAGATTTGCGGGATATTTGGACATGAACCTCAACATTGTCGAGGTAGTATTGAGCAAGTGAATGCCTTTCAAGCATTCAAGCAAGGCGCCCCATACTCTAACTTCAAGCAAAATGTGCCAAATCCTCACATGTTCCAAGCTTCCCATCAAGCTTCCCAACAACAATCTTTACAACAACACCGTCCCATCTATGTTTCACCTCCCTTAAGGGACAACATCCAAGGCTACCTAGGTTATGTAGGCAACCAAAGGCCATTCCAACAACATTACCAAGGTGCCTTTAGCAACAATCAAGGGTTCCACAATCAAGGGAACTTCAATCATCAAGGTGGTTTCCAAGGAAACCAACACTTCCAAGTACATCAAAACTACAATCATGGTAACACTCAAGGCCTTAATCAAGGCAACTCTCATGGGTTACAAGGGAACTTTCAACAACAACAAGGGTCTCAAGGTACTTGACAAGAAATCAAGCAAAGGAGCCGGTCTCCAATTCATGATTATGGCACTCCCTTAGCCCTCACCGATACTCCACACAATAAACAATCTCCACCTCGGGATTTCGATACACAAAAGCAAATGTTGGACATACAAAGAAGTCAAATGGAGTTGCAAATATCCCAACAAGAACTTATTGCCCAACTTCAAATGGAAAACAAGGAAACAAGAACTCATCTCAAAATGCTCGAAACCCAACTAGCTCAAGTTGCTTCGGGTAGTTCTTCAAGACAAAAAGGTCAACTACCTCCTCAAGGTGAAACATCGAAATTTGAACATGTAAATGCTATCACCTTGAGGAGCGGTGCATCCTACGATTCTCCCTTGTTTCCTAGTGAGCAACAAGCAATGAAAGAAGTTGTATCTCCATCTCAAGACAATTCAAGTTTGGGAAACCTCATGGAGGAGCAAGTCTTGTGGGAGGTTGAGAAACCCCATGAAGACAAGCTTCCCCCACTTCAAGTAAAATACAAAGGAAAGAGGAAAGTGTCAATTGAAATGTCCCAACCTAATGAGCAAGACAAGATACACATTAAGTTGCCATTCCCAACAAGGCAAATGAAGACCAAGGTGGATGTTCAATATGACAAGTTCCTTGATATTGTGAAGAAGTTGGATGTGAGCGTCCCTTTTACCGAGCTACTTACCCAAGTCCCGGCATATGGAAGATTCATGAAAGAAATCTTGGCTAGGAAGAGACCATAGCATTCACAAGAGAGGTGAGTGAGCTCATTCAAGGTTCTACACTTCCCAAGTTGAAGAATCCGGGTAGTTTCTCAATCCCGTGCACCATAGGCAACTTGAAGATTGAAAGGGCATTATGTGGTTTGGGTGCGAGTGTAAGCATTATTCCCTATTCCATTTGTGAGCGACTTGGGATGAAAGAGCTCAAGTGTACTTGTATTACACTCCAAATGGCCGATCGTTCACTCAACCGACCATTGGGGATGTTAGAAGATGTGCCACTAAGAATCGGGAAGTTCTTCATTCCGGTCGACTTGTCACTCCCATTATCCTAGGCCGCCCCTTTCTACATACCGCCGGTGCGATGATTGATGTAAAGATTGGTAGGATCACCTTTGAGCTAGGCGACGAAAAGCTCGTGTTTAACCGCCAAGGCAACACCTCGCCTACAAATGATGAGTCTTGTAATATGATCCACGCCATGAAGGACATCGATCTGGGGGATGTGTCGGGTGAAATCTTGAAAAACAACTTCTATGGAATTGAAGATGATGATTCCGAGCTTGGGGCGGATGAATGCCCATATCATGAGATTGAGGACAAGTTGCAAGGAAAGAAGAAAGTTGAGCCTCCCTTGAGGCCCTGTGAAGATGAATGGCCATTTGGGTATATACCGAAGGATCGAAAGTACAAGTTCAAGCCATTGAACTTAGTAGATCGGGATGCCTTGGGAACCTCTAGACAAGGTTGTGAAGAACCTTGGAGTGTGGATTAGTATTCCACTAGCTTGATCGAAGACTTCTCGAGAGCCTTTGATTTGTTGCTTCGTGCCCTTGATGGCGATGGAGTTATCCTTAGTGTTGTTGGAAATAAATGATTGAAGAATGCACCATCCTTGGTTTGACGGGTTCCAAAAGAACCGTCTTATTGTATATATCTCTTTCTTATCCTTTTGAGCTTTGTGAAATTCTTGTAATTTGGTATTTTGTTGAGCGATGTGAGGGAGGGATTTTGATGGATGTTTTGAGCTTATTTGATAGGTGAGAAGTGAAGATGAATCTTAGAGAGGAGTGGTTATTGATAGAGCTTGGATTTTGAGCAAGGGAGTCGGTTTTTGAAGCTTTGGACAAGCTTTTGGGGACGAGATTTTAGATCTCGATGTATAGGTGGCCTTGTGGGTGAAGCTATCAAGAATATGAAGGGTTAGAAGACTCTTCCCGACCGGGAAGAAAGCATCCCGACCGGGAAGAAAGCATTTCGACCGGGAAGGATGAGCCATCCAGACCGGGAAGGATGTCATCCCGATCGGGATGAATGTGCTGAAAATTGGGTTTTCTGGAGTGTGATCCCGACCGGGAAGGATCCATCCTGACCGGGATGATGTCCATCCCGACCGGGATGGTGCCCTGCTCCCCCTTTTGCCTCTTCTTTGTCATGTGAGCCCACCCTACCACTTTACACCCCCTCCCAACCTCCTTACCTACCCTTGCACCTATCATATGACCCCTACACTTCATATACATACATTCATCTCATTTTCTCTTCACTATACACCGAGTTTCACATCAAATCCCACCTCCTTATACCATTGCAAGCTTACTACTTCAACCATGCAACCTTATCGAGAATGAAGACGAATAACAATGATGAAGACTAGCTATGTGCCGATATCGAACATTGAGACGATGGAGTGAGTGAGTTGCTAACCGATTGGTACGACAACTATCCTTTCTTTTCCGTCTTTTATTGCTTGTCTCCCTTTGTTTGTTCCCTTCCATTTTTTTGTGTCATGGTGGCCCTCGGGGCCTTGGTAGTCAATGCTCCCGACTCTCGATGAAGTGACTACATTGAGAGTCATTTAAAAATCCAAATCTGCAAGTATTTTCACTTTTTCTTTGATTTCCCTTTCTTTTTGGTAGGATTTAGTTGGATTTAGGCGGAATCCGGGCTAGGTGACTTGATTACACCTAGTCCTCCCCTCCCATTTCCTTTTATTTCCTTCTTTTTATTTCTTCCCCATCCATATATTTTCTCGTCTCGGCCCATGGTGACTTGATTACACCCCGGCCGGACACATTCTACCCTTTTCTCCGCTTTTCTTTTTGATTTTTAGCTTTATTTTCGTAGTTTCTTTTCTTTTTTTAGTGTCTCCACATACTATCGATCGAGCATGAGGACATTGCTCGGTTTAAGTGTGGGGGAGCGATATCCTAGTATAGTTTAGTTTTATTTTCGTAGTTTTTTCGAAAAATCTTAAAAAACCCTAAAAATTTGAAAAAATTTCACAAAAATCAAAAAGATTTTCTTTTGTGTGTTTTTTTTTGTTTCGTTGTGTCATATATTTGTTGTGTTGTGCGTGTTTGCCTCTCTTTTTCCTTGTAGGTCGCTTACTCACCGTTAACTTTGGAGAGCTTTCAAGACATCCGATAACATCTTTTTATCCCCTTTTCCTCTTTGTCTCTTGTGGAGTTTGAAGAAGATTTGTGATGATGTGTGCTCGGGTGGAGCTTTGTAGAGGTTGAGGTTGATTTGGTGGCTTGTTTGGAAGTTCGGGGTGGTGTTTGTTCTCTTTGTGTGTTTGTTTTGTTTTGTTTTGTTTTGCTGTCTTTGTCTCATTTTCTTTCGTTTTTGTCGCGTCTTTGTTTTGTGATGTGTAGTTGTGTCTAGTGCGTAAAAAGATTTTCGAAAACCCAGTTTTGAGGCTAGTGTGCAAGTGTTTACTTTCCCTTTCTAGTAGTATGAATCGAGTCTTGGACTTTAGTCTAGTAGAATGACCCTAAATCAATAGTTTCGTTGGTCCTTTACCTTGAGTCCACCTAGTCTACTAGGTATTTACTACGGGATTTGCATTTTGACCATTTTGACCACCCACGGTGTGAAAAGGCCTTGGTTACCGAGTCCCGTCCCTTAGGTGACCGTGTTCGGAATTGTTTGATTAGTCCAAGTTTTCCCCTTTTTGTGGGTTTGAAGGGAAAGCGCGCTCCTACACATATCCACAAAATAAGATGCAAATTGTTGAAATTTCTTTCTTAGTTGCAAAAAGTAGTGCCTACAACACAAAAATCTAGCCAAAAGGGCAAACAAAGAAAACAAAAAAGAAAGAAAATGAAAGAAAGAAAGGAATGAAGAAAAAGAAAAGGCACAACAAATCAAAAAGAAATTACAAAAGAAGAAAAAGAAATGGCATAGCAACACAAAAGCAAAAATGCAAAAGAAAGAAGATGCCAAAGAAAATATCTCACAAAAAGAATCCCCACCTCTAAAAAATAAGCCTTTTTTCCGATCGTTTCCGTGAAGAGCCTACCAAAGGACCGAGTCCCTAGGAAGGATGATAGCGGTAATGATCGGTCTTCCCCTATTTTGCAATCATATCCACCTTTTTAATTGGACTAGTTGGGCGATTTTGAACATGGGACGACCCTCTTGGCTCATCGCTAAAGGGGGCGGGGTCTCACTTACCTACAGTGTCGACTAACACCGTGGTTCATCCATTTTCCATCCCGCCGATCGTCCTGTAGTACGTTCTTAGAAGGTTAGGAGGAACTAGGTAAGTTACCAACGTTTTTATTGCTTTGTTGTCATTCTATAAGGGTTTTGTTCATTTCGATTTATGTTATTAGCTTGGCAACGTTGTCACTTGCCTTGAGTCCTAAACCGGTGCTTCTTTCGCCGCTTTGTAGAGGGAAGCGGTATTTATTTCTTTTTGGGTGCAACCGATTACTTGTTTGTTTGTATGTTTGTTTAATTGTGTGATTTTGTGTCCGGTTGCATCCACAGTTTTGTCACAAGACCTTACTTGCCTTGCGGAGTACACTTTTCCTCCAAGTGTACTCGCGTGAGTTGAAAGGGCGTAGGGTGCGCTAATGCCCGCTCGGTTAGTAGTCTAGTTCTTTTAGTTTTTAGTTAGTTGGTGCTTACTTGAGGGCGAGTAAGGGTTAAGTGTGTGGGAGTTGATAAGTGTAGTTTGTAGTGCCTAATTGTTGTGTTTGGTCTGTGAAATCGCTCTATGGGGTGGTTTCTGGGCTACTTATGCTTCTTCTAGTTCGTTTTAGGTTCCCAAGACCATTATTGGAGAATTGGAATGATTCCGACTCGTTTCCTACACTTTTGGAGCCAACGAAGAGAAGGAACGATCACTCGGTGCCTTAGATTCGATCCCGAGACCTTGGGACCCATTCCCGAGCCCCTTAGACTCGATCCCGAGTATATTCCGTCCATGAGATTTAATATATCAATGCACTATTCTGGAGGACACTTGTTCCAACAGGTCCGTGCCCTGTTCATGAGAATTTTTTCGGTTTCCTAATTATGGTGGGATTAGGGCTATATATACGGGTTAGGGGTGCTTGTTTTAGACATACTAGAATATCCATGTTTTTAGGATATCCCTACTTGGGGTCATATCGGGTTTCGGGAATCTTTTGACCGAGTGGGCAGGTTGTTTTAAGAAATGTAATTTTGAGGTTGGCTCAAGTGACGGCTTTTCTGTGGTCAATGCGTTAAGGCAGGTTTAGGTGCAGGATAACTTTTTCTTGGCATGTACTGAATTTTGGGACGTGGGAAGACACATTTTTGCTTTTCTCGGGGGTCGGGTTTGTCCTCTTCCCGAGGAACTTGATGCCATTGGTGGATGGTCCTCGGTTCGGCCTTGCGTGCCTTTGGGAGATGACGCTTTTGTGGAACGGTATCGTCATTTTTTTGGACTTTTCCTCGT
This sequence comes from Agrostemma githago, assembly GCA_958450325.1. Classification (NCBI taxonomy): domain Eukaryota; kingdom Viridiplantae; phylum Streptophyta; class Magnoliopsida; order Caryophyllales; family Caryophyllaceae; genus Agrostemma; species Agrostemma githago. Next base: position 31,674,918 of record OY288257.1, on the reverse strand, counting down.
TAGAGGAGGCTAGTGTTTTCTTCGGGAGAGATGGTATTGACCTAAAGCTGCTACGTAAGACATTTTCACCGACGGGTCCCTATGACATTTCACCTCTAGCTTGTACACAGGCTTTCAATATTGCGGTGGCTTGCTATTATCTTTTCGAGGATGCGTTAGTGCATGATGGTTGGGGTAATCCTCGAGTTTTGGATGTCGTTATGGGGATGGAACATGGACGATCGCCCTCTCTGCTTATTTTGGGTGAGCTCATTCTAGGTCTTGACGCTCGTGTTCGGCTACGTGGGACTTCTTTTAGGGGTTCTAAAATGATCTTGCAGGTATTGTAAGGTGCTACTTTTTGTTTGTCGTTTTTTCTTTGTGATTGTTTTGTTTGAAGCTCACTATAGTAACATTGTATTGGGATTGGTGTAGGTTTGGCTACAGGAGAGACTAGGCTTGGTGGACCCTCCTCGGTCTGCTAAGGGCTATATCTATAAGGGCTTTACGGGTCGCAAGATGGTGGATGCGTGGAATGTCAGCCATTTCGAAAAGAAATGGCATTCTTATTTGGTCGAAGGGCAAGTGGCTATTAGGTGGACTGTTTTATGGTGGCAGATTAGCGAGCCAGCCGGATTTCCTTTTTTTGTCCTGGACTTAGGCTATGCTAATATTATCTTTACGAGAACCAGTTTATGTTTATCCAGGCGAGTTGTCGAAACAATTGGGGGTGAGGCCTGCCCTTTCAGATGCTACGAAGGGTGTTTCTATGTTTAATTCGTGGACGGAGAATTCTTTTAGGGAGTTTAGGGTGTCTTGGGAACATAAATTCTCACATCCCGTTATTAGAGGTGTTCGGTCGACTGATACTACGTCCTTCCGGCAGGGAGTTTATGAGCACTCGTCCGGACAGAGCAAGTTGAAGATTAGGAAGTCCTCGGTGCTAGAGGATAAAGAGGCTATTCAAGAAGACGTTGCTAAGCGCCTGGCCCAAGACAGCATTACCGACCCTAGTGTCGTTAGTTCATCTACACAAGCCAAGACTGAGGAGACTAGTATTGAAAGTGCTAGTGATGAAAAGAAACATGGTTGGCGGAGCTCGCCTTTGGCTTGGGCGGTGGAAGCTATTATTAAGAGGAGTCGATGGTAAAAACCCGAACAAGCATGCCCTGGTGGTGATGGAAAAAAAAGTTGGACCGGTAGAGCTCAGCCGTTTCATATTATGTTCTATTAATTTGTATTATTTGGCGTATTATTACTAGTTTTGTGCAGTTTTGACACGTTGTCATTTTCCAGAATAGCCGGGTTTTCGATGCTCGATGTAAAGGCCTCGACAAAGGATCGATTTAACAGTTTTTTTGTTAATGAGAAGCACATTTTTTTTTGTTATATATATTTTTTTTTGTGGTGGCTCGCAACTCGATTCTTCATTTTGCCCAGAGCGCCCTTTCGGGTTTTCACTCCGTCCTCGGCTCACCTTTTTTTTTGGGCAGCTCGCAACTCGGTTCTTCATTTTTCCCGGAGTGCCCTTTCGGGTCTTCACTCCGTCCTCGGCTCGTCATCATATATTTTTTTTGAATGACGGCTCGCAACTTATTTCTTCATTTTGCCCAGAGCGCCCTTTCGGGTTTTCACTCCGTCCTCGGCTCGTCGTTTGTGCTTCGTCATTGAATCACTCGTTAGCCAGAGCGTGGAAAAAGTTTCTGGTTTGCACGTGAATCGAGTAATCGATTTTCTTATTTGGGTGGTTGTACCCGAGGAAGATATGCCTATGTATCCGTGTTTAAACGGAATCAAATCATGCTCGTAGTTCTTTTTAAATGTGAGTGATTTTGCTTTAGACTCGCTATGCCAATTATCGATGCAAATTTTTTCTTTTTTTTGTGCGGGTTTTCACCCAAATTTGAAGATCAGGATGAGGTTGTCAAGATGTCTATGGGTAGTATCGCTTGAGCTGGTCCATGTTGGTTGGGGTTGAAAATTCTTCACCGTCTAGGTCGGTGAGGATTACAGTGCCCCCCAAGAGTATTTTCCTAACAAGGTAGGGGCCTGCCCAGTTTGGTTTGAATTTCCCTCTGGGATCGATGGGAAGGGGTGCTCTAATAGATTTGACTACTAGGTATCCCTCATGTATGTTTCGGGATTTCACTCGTTTGTTAAAGGCCCGTTGTATGCGTTGTTGGTAAGCTTGCACGTTGGACAGTGCATGTATTCTACACTCGTCTAAGAGTACTAGCTCATAGTATCGTTTTTGGTTCCATTCTTCTTCGGGGACGCCGCTTTCGGCTATTATCCTTAGTGAGGGTATTTCTAACTCTACGGGTTGCACGGCTTCAGAGCCGTAGGTTAGGTAATATGGTGTGGCTCCGGTGGGTGTTCGGTATCCCGATAATGCGATAGTTTTGGGCAGCTCGCCAATCCCGATAGTTTTCTATCATTTTCTTAAGGATTGTAGTGATGGTTTTGTTTGCTGCCCCCACAGCCCCGTTTGTCTGTGGTCTATAGAGTGAGGATTTGTGTCTTCGGATTTTGTATTTGTCAAGGAGGTTTTTGGTGTCGGCCCTGAAATGAGACCCCTGATCACTAATTATTTCGTGAGGTATACCGTAGGGGCAGATGATGTTGTTTTGTAGGAATTTGACTACTTGTTTGGAGGTCAATACTGTGTAAGAAGCGTCTTCTACCCGTTTGGTGAAGTAATCGACGACCACCAGTATAAAACAGTGTCCGCCGGTCCCGGATGGGTGTATTTTTCCTATGATGTCAATTCCCAAAGTAGAGAAGGGCCAGGGTGTCGTTATGGTGTGGAGAGGATAAGGTGGTAGGTGTTGGATGTTGGCCAATATTTGGCAGTTGTGGCAGTGACGGACATGACGTCGACAGTCTGCCTCTACTGTAATCCAGTAATAGCCTAGTCTTATTAGTTTTCGGGCTAATAGGTGTGCACTCATGTGGGGTCCGCACTGTCTGTCATGTATTTCTTCCATGACTCTCTCGGATTGGGATTTGTTTACGCGCCAAAGGACTCCTTGTGGGGTTCGTTTGTAGAGTAGCCCTTGGTTCAGGTCGTAATGGGCGGCTTGTATTCTTAAGGCTCTTTTGTTTTTGGTGTTTGTGTTGGGTGGGTATGATCCGTTGGTTTTAAAGTCCAAGATTGCTTTGTACCAGGGTTCCTCTGAGGTATCGTCGGTTTCGAGGTTATGGATGTAGGCTGGTTGTTCGCTTCTCTCTACACAAATAGGCATAGAGAAAAGATGGTCGGGCATAATTATTAGTGAGGCTAGTTTGGATAAAGCGGCAGTGAATTGATTTTCTTCGCGGGGTATGTGTATGAAGTCAATTTCATTGAGTTCCCGGGATATTGTTTCTACTTTGGTTTGGTATGGGGTTAGGCTTTCGCTGTAAACCTTCCAGGTGCCCGTAGCTTGGTTGACTACTAGAGATGAATCTCCGTGTACTCTAAGGTTCTTAACTCCTAGAGTTACGGCAATTTTTAGTCCTAATAGGCAGGCTTCGTACTCGGCTGCGTTGTTGGTAACGAAGAATTCTAGTTTGACTGGTATGGGGTTTGTGATCACCTATTGGTTATTGCTTGGTTAAAGAGGTCGGTTATTGTGGGTTGGATCGAGGGCAGTTGTTTCCTGATTTCTTCTTAGGGTGAAGTTATGGTTGGCCGTTTGTTGTGGCCTTTGTGCTTTTAGTTAATTGTTATCGATAAATGGCATAGTGTCGAGTTTTTAAGCGATTAAGTAAGTTATTAAAAGAAAATTGAGCGATTGTCGAGGCGTGCTTGTAAAAGTAAAGACTTGTTTTATTGATATAGAAATAGACGGGCTAGATGCCCGTGATTTTGTTTGACAGGGGAGGTGGAGGACATGTCCCTTCTCGCCTCCCGGACTCGATAAAAAACGTTTGTTATTATTATTTAGTCTAGGTCCAAAGATGAACTAGACTCGGACTCAGGATCGGCCCGCTGCCTTTAGAAGAATCTTCACTGGTTGGATTCTCGGTGCTCGTGCGGGCTCGCCCCCCTGATGGGCTTGATACGGGAGTTAGTCCTCCTTTGAAGATATCCTATAGGGATGTAGACCCCTTTATCGATCAGATCCAGCACCTCATGCTTGCGCTCGGTGCACATCCGGGTTTCATGTCCCCAACCTTGATGGTATAGGCAATAGGCGTTCGGATTCCAAGTCGCCTCCCTTTTTTCTATAGGTGGATCTGGGGTAGGTCCTACTGGCCATAATAGCCAGGCCTCTTGTAATTTTCTGAGGGCGTCAGCGTAGGACTCCCCTAATTCAGTGAACTGCCTAAAGGGGCAACGAAGGCGGGTGGGTTCGACGGGGTGTGCGAGCCTGGCATACTCGACATATGGATCTCCACTGAGTACCAATTCCCGGCCTGCCGGTTTCTCATGGGGTTTCCTTTCGGGTCCTTCCAGGGTTTCGAGGCGACGCCTGACATCGTCGATGAAGGCGTAGATTGACGATACTATCCCCAGGACTCCTTGGACCACGTTCATCAGGGCGTTGAGTTGGTCGATGCTACTCTCGTTGCCACTTGGCGCCATTCCTGGGTTTATTGGACAGAATAGGAACATGAGGCTGAACCTACCAGACGACTTAGAGACTTGAGGAATGCTTGTAATCGAGCGACACGGGAACGAGATCTTTGATTCGCGCGTGTTTGCGGTCATCATTTCAGGGACTCAGGTGCATTAGACTCTTTGTGTATTCGGCGGAGCGCCTAATAAATCTATGTCTCTAAAACGAGACTGTCTGACACAAATCTCGGATAAGAGATTTAAAGAGGACTTTCTCTAAACGAGACTACCCAAAATGTAAGACCTCGAGTAGAGATGACCCTAGTAACTAACACAGACAGTTAATCACACGGTTGTACAACGTAATAATTTGATCACGATCCCGGCTCAGGATCAGAGAGTTTGGATATATATATATATATATATATATATATTTTCGAAGCGGAAGTTTTTTGAAAATAAACTTCTTCTGAAAGCGAGAGTTTGCAAAAAAAAATTGGTGCTATGATTACTTAGTGCCACCGTTCGTGATATGTGTAAAGTGTTGCTATGCGTTTGTCGGAAACTCGACGACAGCAAAAGTGTTCAGGATGGTCTTACCAAAGGAGCGTGGTTCTAAAGGAATCGGTTTTGAAAACGATGAGGTCGTGTTTCTACCGGGACTACTATTAATTAGTCAGCTCGGTATTCGCGGTGTATATGGTGTTCGTGATGGAACGTGACGTCCGTGACGATGCTTTGGAAGGTGTGATTAAGTTCTCATTATTGAATTTAAGTAGTGAATAACGTTTTTAGAAAAAAAATAACTTTTAAAACAAGTGTCCCATGCTCGTTGGTTGCATTAACTAGCGCTTTGACGGTGGGGGTGATGTATTGTAATCGTTTTGGGATCCTCGACTTCATTGATTGAAGCTTCGGTTGTGCCAACAGTATGTGCAAGAAAACATTTTTTTTAAATAAAGTGTGACTATTCAAGGTACCTCAACCCCATTGATCGGGAGTTTTGGTGGTATTAACGGTACTTGTTGTTGGCGGGTTTTATTTTGGCCAAGGTGATGGTGCCTGTAAAAGGATTTTTTTTGAAAGATCTGTCATGATGACATTTTTTGAAAAGAAAAGTTTTCAAAAAAAAACAATTGATTTTTTTTTAAAACGGAGTTGTGTCCGGTTGAATATGTTGTAGTGGTTGAATCCAGATTTTGAAGATACGATTCTGATACTTTCCAAAACCGAGAGGTGAGCGTATAATACAATGCTTGGGGATTAAGTCTTCCCCGCTTTGACCTAGCACCATTGCGCCTCAGTGGGCCTCGGGCGTGCATCCCGAGGTTTGCTTGGCGCGGTCCTGACTCGGTTCGTGTTTTAGGACCGAATCGGGGTCCCGGTGTCGGAATTGACTTTAATTAGTGTCTATGCGACCGTAATAGTACGACTAAGGCTGCCTTAATTTTTCCGAGTAATTATTTGATCTGTTCTATAGAAAAACTATCTAAAACATCGTGAACCCGTGTCGCGTTGCATTCCGATCGTCATCGGGTGTTTGTTGGGCACTCCTGCAGCCACCAGGTCCAAATTTGGGTGTCTACAGATTTTGATCCCGATGTATTATATTTTTCATTAGGGTAGAAGGCTCGATGTGATTACAATGAATTAAGACTAAGGGAGGAACATGACCATGAGGCTAGGGACATGGCCATGTAGCTACATGGCCATGAGGGAGGCTACATGATAGGGAGGAAAGTGGTGCAAAATTTGGATTGGAACATCGCTATGTCGGGGATGACATGGCCATGAGGCGACATGGCCATGAAGGAGCCGACATGGCCGGGTCATATAGTGCGCAAATTTGACATCTCACTGAACTCAAACCTGGCCAGGTCGAGGGAGACATGGCCGACAGACAACCCGACCGTGAATTAGCTTTCATGGCCGTGAGGCAATGACACAAATATCACGCCCCTCTATGTTAGAATATGGGCATGAGGCAGCATACCCGGCCGTGAGCAAGCCAACATGGCCGGGAGGGGTTGCCACTGCGCCCCGTTCGCCATTTCCATTACCCAGCCTGAACCCCCCCTCCCCCCCTCCCCTCATTCAACCCAGCCCCCCCCCCCCCCCCCCCTCCTACTTCATTACTAACTCAAAATCAAACTCATTCATACATTCATCCATCCTCTTCAACCATCATACTACCTTCATACAAAAACCCCAATTTCACATAAACCCCAAATCACTATAACTCTCTCAAATCTCAACCGATTTCACTAATTCATGATCCTAAATCACTCATAAAGTAATTTCTAACAACCCCTTGGTGATATTTTAGCAGAAAATCAGTTTTTTAGCTCGATTTTTACATTTCTAATTCTAGGGTTTTCAAAAATCCGAGAATTTTCAAGTGTTTATTTCCGTGTTTTATTGGTTCCATTTTGTTCTAGAGTTCTCCAAAGGTGGTGTGGACGCAAATTTGGGTTGATTTGGTTCGGTTTTGGTGAATTCTGGAAGCACACAAAGTTAGTCTTCTCTTAACTATTATTATTCATCTTCAAGTCTTATATATCAATAATGGACAGACCGAGGCTCCAAGGGAATGCTCCGGCTCGGACTCCTTTAATCAAGAAGAGGAAAAAGGGGCCTTTCACATCAACCTCTATTCCGGTCGTCCCTCCCGTCGTCGAACAACCTTCGGCTCCCGACATCCCTCCCGAAGTGGAGGAGGTAATCACTCTCCCATCTTATAATGGTGTCACTTTCATATCACCCGTACATAAATCTAGGTTCGAACGATTCCTAGCTAAGAGAGTCATGTCGACCCGTTGTTTAGATCATAGTCTCCTTAAAAAGCTTTAAATCTATAAGGAAACGAGATATTTATTTATTGGTCTTGGCATGGAAAGTTTATTTGGTGTGCATGAAGTGACCTATCTTGAGTTGACGTTGGAATTTACAAGTTCTTTCCGTCGTAACCCGGACCTACACAACACGACCCCTGTTTCATTTAAACTTGGAAATAGAAGGCATGAGTGTAGTGTAAAGGAGTTTTGTGATCACTTGGGAGTTAGTGATACTAGAATTAGTAGGGAACCAAACAAATTTGAACCTTCGGGCATGTGGACACACATGACGGGCCTAACACTTCCGCATCACCGACGGTTGCCACACATTAGGATCCACCACCCGGTTCTTCGACTTTGGGCTCGGTTTGTATCTGCGAATGTGTTCGCTAGAAAAGAACCGAAGGTCATAAACAAGATGGAGTTGACAATTCTTGAAGCTTATTTGAACCCAAGGGGCTTACCTAAATTTCAAATTGACATCCAAGCCTACATGGTTCAAAAGATTGAAGATTTAGTTAAGAGGACAACAACCGCGTCTTTCAATTATGGTGGCCTAATCATATTTCTTGCAAAGAGACTCGAGCTTAATTTAGACTTTGAGGTGTACACGGAGGTTGGGGGTACATATTTGGATGAAGACCACTTGACTAATAGCTTCTTCATTCCCACGGCCGACAAAAAGAGATGGGCTTGGCTAGTTCATGGCGAGCCCACGATATACCTCCCCTACAACCGTCTCCCCTCTCTTACACCGCGAGCTCCGCAGACTACACCTCAAAAAGATCCACTCTATCTCTTACCCAGTGAGATTAAAGAGGGGGAAGTCCAATCAAGGAGCAAAAGCAAGCAAGTCTATAGTAGAGGGGAAGGCTCCACGACAAACAACAACAACAACAACCTAGTACACCAACACCTCCGAGACGCTTGCTAGTCCCACCTTTTACCCCACATGTCCCCTTGGACGTGCCCACTGCCCTAGATGTGCATCTTGGGGGCATGTTCCAGGCTTTACACCTTCAACAATACAACATGCAAAGGGACAATTACTTCGCCCAATATCCGAGCTACTACGAGAGAGCCCAACAAGGCTTGATCGACCCTTCCGGCGGAGTACCGTCGTGGTTTTCAATGTCTGGTTTCCCATCCATGGGCCCGGATGTCGGCACAAATGAGGGTGAAGATGATATAAGGTGGAGGAGGTTGGTGGTGGCGGCAATGATGACGATGATGATGACAATGATAATGAAGATGGTGGTACCAATGATGATGAAGATGATAATGAGAATGATGACAGGGAGGAGGGGGATGGAGACGACGATGATGATGACGAGTATAGTGATGATAATGATTATTGAGAAGATGGAGACTGTTAGTTGCTAACCGTTGGGTAGGCCGACTTTCTTTCCTTTTTCCTCTTTTGTTGCTCTTCTTATTTATGTCTCCCCTTCCTTTATTATTAGTGTCTTGGTGGCCCTCGGGGCCTTTTAGTGATCACTCCCGGTGGTTCTCGATGACGTGAGTACATCGAGGATCACTTGAAAATCCTAAATGACAATATTTCTTTAGTTTTTCTTAGTTTTTTATTTTCCTTTTCCCCTTTTTTAGCTTAATCGTTAGAAATTAGTAGAATCGGGCGGAATCGGAGCTAGGTGACTTGATTACACCTAGCCTTTCCCTTCCATTTCCTTTTTATTTTCTTTTTACCTTTCCCCCATCCATATATTTTCTTGGCTTGGGTCTAGGTGACGTGATTACACCTAGGCCCGACACATTCTACCACTTCTTCATTTGTAATTTTGTTTTTCGTTTTAATTCTTTTATTTCTTTTTTTTAGTGTCTTCCACACACTATCGATCGAGCATGAGGACATTGCTCGATTTAAGTGTGGGGGAGCAATATCTTAGCTTAGTTTAGTTTTATTTTCTTAGTTTTTTTTGAAAAAATCCCAAATTTTCAAAATTTTCAAAAAACGAAAAATATTTTATTTTGTGTCTTCTTTTTCTTCTTGTCCTTGTCTTGTATGTTTGTCGTTTATGTGCGTTTTGCCTCCCTTTTTCCTTGTAGGTTGCTTGATGGTCGTGAGTTTCGGAAAGCTCTCAAGATATTCGCTAATATCGCTCTATCTCTTTCTCCCTTTTCCGTTGTGGATTTTGGAGAATGTGTTGTGGTGATGGTTGCTCAGGTGGACCTTTGTGAAGTTTGAGGTTGGCTAAGTAGTTTGCTTGGATTGTAAGGGGTGGTATTTGTTTGGTTTGTGTGTTCGTTTTGCATGTTTATTTTTCCTTTTGTGTGTTCTACTTCTTTTTTGTCTTTGTCTTGGATAGTATGTGTTAGGTGTAGGAAAAGGTTTTCGAAAACCCGGTCATGTAATTTGGGTGCAAGTGCTTCTTAATCCCTAGTTGGCAACACATTTTGATTTGTGGACTTTATTCTAGTAGGATGACTTTTAAGCAATGTTTGTATTGGCCCTTTGCCTTAAGTCCATCTTTTCAACTAAAAGTTTACACCGGGATTAGCATTTGACCACCATGACCACCCCCGGAGCGTTTAGGCCTTGGTTACCGGGTTTCATTTCCTTAGGTGACCTTATTCAAGTAACCACTTTCTAGTCCAAATTTGTCACATTTTTGTGGGTTAGGAAGGGGTGCACACCTAACTTACCTATTTTCCTACCATTCTGATGGTTGGGATTTGTTGTGGATCCCGACACCTAATAAACCAACTAATCCTAACTAGGTAGTTAGGGTAAGTCGGGTCGAACCACAAGGACGGAAAAGGAGTTTAGACTAGAGTTCACCTAATCACAAGACAAAGTCACAAGGAAACAAAGGAGAAGAATTAACAAGAATTGATTAACCACAACGATTACTAGGCTAAAGAACAAGACTAAACAAACTAAGACAATGAAGGAAAGAAAGCTATGACAAAGAATATGAAGAATTCAATAAGACAAGAATTAGGATTAGTCGGGTTCAAGGGTATCGAAACAATCAAGAGAAAGCAAGAATGAAGGGGTAGTCAAGGTATCTAGGCATAAACCGGGCTCTCGCTCCAAAACCGTCCTAGAGGTCTCCCTCTCTCGCGCAAAAACCCATCCTAGCAACATACAAGGTCACAAGAAGAAGGCAAGAAAACATGCATTTGCAACTACAAGTCATTCAAGCATTTCATTAAACATGATCTATGCATACAACCAAGAAGCAACCTAAACAACCACCAACACCCTACACAAACCATTAATCACCCATGAAGACACCCAATCCCCCTACTAATCCTAGCAAGAGGACTACTTGTAATCCCATAGAAATTCTAACGCGATACAATTGCGAAAATACTGTAGAGTCGGGATTAAAACACACTGACAAACTACATCTTTGTAAAAGAAATGGTAAGTCAATACAAAGGCCTCTTTTTACAAAAGGGCTAAAAGAAAAGTCTCCAAACAGGGTTATACAAATCCATAAATAAACATGAATGAAGAAAGAGTAGGATCCACGCTACTCGCTAGCTCACACCCAAAACCCATCAACAAATACATGTCATGTTATAAACATAACAGCCACGTCAGTGGGGAGTAACTCGGACGTTCTCCCAGCCATATTATATCATATGGAAAATAATAGTATTATTATATCAACATAATGAAAATGGAAAACATTACATGATATAATAAAAATAAGCTTTCAGAGAAAACTTAAAATATTGAAACAATAAAATCAGAACAAGTTTTCAGAAGATAACTTCAAATATTTGCCAACCTGCAAACCAAAATGTATCGATAATAAAAAAAAAATTCAAAAATGGCGTTATTGAAATTCGATCAGTGTGCACAAGGCTAGACTTTCACTAGGACAATACTGGAAACTAGCTTCGAGAACTGTAGACTTAACTCATAACAGAATCCAGTCTCTAACTAGGCAACTCAACTATAACAGGACTGAGTGCAGCGAGGTCCTGGTTTAAGTAGTATACACCACTCCTGGATACCAAATGTATCCAGTTCAACTGACGGCGACTAACACGATGCGATATCTAGCTTAAGGGCACAATGCACACTCTCGTGGGCGAAACTATGCCCAGTTCAACGACCAAATGTGCCCCAAATGGGCACACCGGCTTTATAGCTGATGGCAAAAACGTACATCCCAGACTATATTACTATAACCCCACACTTATCCTTATTCCATAACTCTAAAACAAGCTTTTATCGATAAATATACAAAAGGGTATAATTATTATAAATAATATGAATAAAACGAATAAACATTTTATATTAAAAGGGAAACTTTCTGTAAATAGAAACTTACTAATTTTAGAAACTTACTAAAAATAGAAATTTCGTTATGGAAAATACGTAAGTGAAATGTATAAAAATAGCATTTCTAACGAAATTAATATTTTACTATTATCGTCGTTATCGTAACTTTAATATATTTCTAAATTCGTTACTCAAAATATAAATAAAATATAACACATCAATATATAATATTTTATAAATAATTAAGAAATCGAGTTAAACTATAAATTTTTAGAAAGGAGATATTTTAAGAAAAACGATATCAAAATTAATTGAGTCAACGAGTTTTATAAATAAAATGAGAGTTACAAAGGTTTCAAATTATTTTTAATAAATAGCTTTTATTAATAAATAATACGGATTTTAATAAAAATAGTCAATCGGAAATTATAAGTGTAAATAGTCTCGACTAAAAATATATTTAAAACTAAATCGACTATTTTCTCATTTATTAGTATAAATCGTAAAACGAAAATTAATTTATTGAACGAGTATACGAATCTTGATTAAAATATAAAAATACGGTTTTGAGTGAAAATTATAAATTAACGAAATATGACGAAAATATGAAATCGACATTATTTAGTTACTAGTGTCACGATAACAACCAAAATTTTATAACGATCGTAAATAATTAAATTACTAACGATTTGTAAAACGATATCGAAAACTTGTAAAATATTTATAAATACGATTTAAAATTAATATAATAAATAGCTAAAATTAGAAAATCGAAGCTAAAATATTTACTATATACTACTACTCAAACATACAATATAAAATCGAGTAACGTCCTAAAGTTACCTTGAGTCAATATTCGAAACGAACTCGTACTCGTCCTTCTTGATCAACCCAACCTTCAAATCAGTAGAAACGTCGTCCTTAATCTCCAAGTTGTAGACCGCTAGTTTTCTAAGCACGATTCACCACGACAATCGAGTAGACAAAATAAAAAAATGAGACGTACACGAAACAAGACGGAAAGGGAAACGATGAGTCAAAAAAAAATAGAAGCATGAAGATCGAACTTAATCGAATCGACAAATACGATAGTAGAATGGCAGCAGCAATAAATAAGGAGAAGAAGAAAAGAAGAAAAAGGAGATCGTCGTACAACGGAAACAAGACGACCAGACCGCAACAACAATAAGAAGACAGTAGACAAAAGCTGAACGAAAATCGACGAAACAGTTGAGAAATAAAAGATTGCGATCAACCAAAATAGCGTCGATATGGAATCAAATCAAACGATATAGGAAGGCGAGAAAGAAAACAGAATAGCGATGATATCGACAGCAGACCGCAGCGGCAACAGTAACAACAACAACAGTAGCATCTCGCCAATGACAGCACAGGAAGGATAAAAACATAGCAGCAACGAGCATCATTGCACAATGAAAACAAGATGATCGTCATCGACAGCAACAGTACGAGAAAATAAAAATGGAGAAGCGAAACGACAAACCCGATATCAAACAGAGAAACATGGATGATTATAAGTGCGGTTCGATAGAAAAAAGAGGGCCGAAACAAAATCGACACACGCACAAAACAATGACAACAACAAATGATAAAACGAAGAAGAAGAAGAAGGAGAAGAAAACGGAGCAGAGGACATATGGGCAATAGAACAGCGCATAACGAAAAGCAACGACGATAGAACGAAACCACGACATCAAACCGCAGAGAATAACCGTGAGCAGCAGAAATAACGGCGACGAAGAAGAAGAAAAGCAGCAGCACAGAACAACGAAGAAGAAGAGAAGCGGCAACACAGAACAACAACAACAGCGCCAAGAGTAACAGCAACAACACGACAACAGTAGCAGCGACAGAAAAAAAAAAGAAGGAGAAGAAAGGGAGGCTACCTTCACCGACACAGGGAGCGGAGACACGAAACAGTAGACGCCATGGCAGCAGGAGAGGCGAACAGCAGCAGTAGCGGAAAACGAACGCAGAAATGGGGTGGTGGACGAAAATTGCAGTCGAAGGGGAAAGAATGAATGAAAGTGGAGAGTGAGCGGAGGAAACAATAATAAAAGAAAGGAAGAGAGGATGAAACAGTGGGATACAAAAAGAAAGTGAAATGTAGCAGGCATAATGAAGCGGTGGAATCAAAGGTAATGGGGAGATGAATGCAAGTGGGGTATGAATGATCAGGGAGTGTAAGCAACAATTGGATTAAATTAACCAAACGGATTATCTAAAAGAATCGGTTGATTGACGAATTCTGTAACAAAGTTGACTGACCCACGAGTTGAATCAAAAACGACTCGATAAAATTAATAAATAATCGGGCTGTCAAATAAAATGAGTAAATAAAATATTTGAGACAAAAATGAAGCTTATGGAAATAAATAATTAGACGGTGAAATAGTATTTCCCGATAAATAAATAAATCTTTGATAAAGTAAATTAAATTGATTTCTCGAGGAAAGATAATAAATGTTTTGACGAAACTTTAAAATAGATGAGCTTCGAGCCGAAAATAGAAATTCGAACTTAAATATAAATAAATAAAAAGAATTTAGAATTTAAATCGTCGAAATAGTCTTTCGATAAGAATTAAATTAAATGTATAAAATAAATGAAAACAGAAATGAAAATATGTTTTAAATATAAGAAGAGTTTTTGAGACAAATATAATTTTAGGAGTTTGAAACGATTAAACGAAGAATTCGTTTTATAATAATTTTAACAATTACGAGTTAAATCGTAAAAATAAAAAAATACGAACATAATTTTAATTTAATTTATAAAATCAGGGGTGTTACAATCTAGAGGTTGATCAGCCTTAATCACCCATGAAGACACCCAATCCTCCTACTAATCCTAGCAAGAGGACTACTCACACATAATTAAACTAAAACAAGATGATTAAAGCATTCATAATGAAATCTAAACAATTAACAAAACATAACTTAAACAAAGATTCAAACTTTAAACAAAAGAGAAGAAGAAATTATACCTACAACACAAGGGAGAATGAAAGGAAAGAACTTTGAGTAAAATCAACCCAAGGAGATATCCAATGTTGTCAAGATTGAATAATCTACTACAAGTCTTCAAGAATCCAAAGATGAAACAAGAATTAACACTAAATTAAGGCTTAATGAAAAGTGATTAAGGAAAGATTAAGCAAATCTACACTAATCTAAGCTAATCTATCCTAAAGTATATCTAGGGTTTTGTACATGCTTAAAACAATACAAGAGGGGGTATATATAGGGTTCCATAAGTGAGAGAATTAAAAGAATGAAGCGGAGTGGGAGCTGAGCCCGTCCCGGCCGGGATGGTGGTGGTCCCGGTCAGGATCATCCTACAGTGGCTCGTTTCTTCTCGTCTTCTTATCCCAGTCTCGAGGTTGTATTCCCGGTCGGGAATACAAGTGACATGGCCGTAAAGCTTCACGGGTCGATCATACATTACACCTAAGCGATGTCGTGAATCGGGATTGGTTTGTATGACGATGAAAAGGACTCAGAAAGCCGAGTTCTGCGCCAAATGAACCTAAAAGCACAATCATAGCTGCAAGAGACATTAATAGCACAAAACCGCTTCTAAAAGCGGTTAAATCAAAGGAAAATCAAGTAAAGCATGAAGGAAAGACGGTATATATCAAGCATATCAATTCCCCCACACTTAACCCTTACTCGCCCTCGAGTAAGCACAAACTAAGTAACTAACTAATAAAAAGTAAACTACTAGCCGAGCGGGTATTAGCGCACCCTACGCCCTTTGAACTCACGCGAGAACACTTAGAGGAAAAGTGCTCTCCGCAAGGCAAGTGAGGTCTTGCGACAAAACTGTGGATACAACCAAACACGGAAACACACAAACAAACAAACAAACAAACAAACGGACAATCGGTTGCATCCAAGAAGAAACAAATACCGCTTCCCTCAACAAAGCGGTGAAAGAAATACCGGTTGAGGACTCAAGGCAAGTGACAATGTTCCCAAGCTAATAATACAAACTGAAATGGACGAAATCCTAATAGGATGACAACAAAGCAATAAAAACGTTGGTAACTTACCTAGGTCCTCCTAACCTTCTAAGAACGTACTACGGGACGATAAGCGGGATGGAAAAAGGATGAACCACGGAGTTAGTCGACACTGTAGGTAAAGTGAAACCCCGCCTCCTTTAGCGATAAGCCAAGAGGGTCGTCCCATGCTCAAAAATAGCCTAGCTAGTCCAAGTAAAAAGGTGGATATGGTTGCAAAGTGAGGGAAGACCGATCATTACCGCTATCATCCTTCCTAGGGACTCGGTCCTTTGGTAGGATCTTCACGATAACAATCGGTAAAAGGCTTATTTTTTAGGGGTAAGATATTTTGTGAAATGATTTTCTTGGCATTTTTCTTCTTTCATTTTTTTGGCTTTTGATTTGTATGCCATTTCTTTTTCTTCTTTTGTATTTTGTTTTTGATTTGTTGTGCCTTTTCTTTTTCTTTTTTCTTTTCTTTCTTTTCTTTTCTTTTTTCTTTCTTTTTCTTGGTTTGCCCTTTTGGTTAAATTTTGTATTGTAGGCATTCATCACAACCAAGTATAGAAGCCTCGATAAAATGCAACTTATTTGTGGAAATGTGTAGAAGGTAGGAAAATGGATGACTCGGGCGCGCTTTCCCTTCAAACCCACAACAAGGTGGAAACTTGGACTAATCAAAACCATTTCGAACATGGTCAACTAAGAGACGGGACTCGGCAACCAAGGCCTTTTCACTTCGTGGGTGGTCAATATGCAAATCCCGAAGTAAATCCCTAGTAGACTGGGTGGACACAAGGTAAAGAACCAACGAAACTATTGATTTGAAGTCATTCTACTAGACTAAAGTCCAAGAATCGATTTGTGTCACTAAAAAGGGAAAGTAAACACTTGCGCACTTGCCTCAAAACCCGGTTTTCGAGAACCTTTTCAACACTAGACTCACAAACTATACAAGACAAAACAAAGACAAAAGAAAATGAGACAAAAAAAAAATAAAACAAAATAAAACAAACACACACAGAAATAAACAAACACCACCCCGAAACATTCAAACAAGCAACCACATCAACCACAAACTCCAAAATGCTCCACTCGAGCATACACCACCACAAAATCTCCTCCAAAGACCAAAATGGAAAAAGGAGAAAGAGATAGAAGGATATTACTGGATGTCAAGAGCTTTCAGAAACACACGGCGATCAAGCAACCTTCAAGAAAATGGGGAGGCAAAACACACACAACACAACAAATATACGACACAAAGAAGCAAAAGAAAAGGACACAAAAGAAAATCTTTTTGATTTTTATGATTTTTTTTCAAATTTTTAGGAATTTTTTAGATTTTTTCAAAAAACTACGAAAATAAAGCTAAACTAAACTACGATATCGCTCCCCCACACTTAAACCGAGCAATGTCCTCATGCTCGATCGGTAGTGTGTGGGGACACTAAAAAGAAGAGAAAAGGAAAAAAAGGGCTAAAAATCAAAAATCAAAGTGAAGAAAGGGTAGAATGTGTCGGGCCTAGGTGTAATCAAGTCACCTAGGGCCAAGACGAGAAAAGATATGGATGGGAAAAAAAAGAAAATAAAAAGAAGGAAAATAAAAAGAAAATGGGAGGGGGAGGGCTAGGTGTAATCAAGTCACCTAGCCCCGATTCTGCCCGATTCCGACTAAATTCTACCAAAAAAGGAATACAAAATAAAGAAAAAGTGAAAGAACTTGTCAATTTGGATTTTCAATGGATTCTCGATGTAGTCACGTCATCGAGAATCGGGAGCAATAACCACAAAGGCCCCAAGGCCGCCATGACACCAAATGCATAAAAGAAAGGGGAACATACAAAGAAAGAATAGCAAATAAAAGACGGAAAAGAAAAGAGAGCCGTGCCTACCAAACGGTTAGCAACTCAACAATCTTCATCGTCTCAATGATCATTTTCGGCACTTTACTCGTCTTTGTCATCGATATTCCTCCTCTTCCTAAATGTAGTCTCAAGTACAAGTATCGAGCTTGAATGGTGTAAATGAGGTTGGGATTTAAGGGGAAACTTGGTGTATAGCGATGAGAAGATGAGATGAAGGTGAATAATTGAAGTGCAAGGATGAAATGATAGAGGCAAAGGTGAGTAGGGAGGTTGGGTGGGGGTATAAAGTGGTGGGGTGGGGCTTAAATGAAGAAAAGAAGGCGAAGGGGGCTGCTGGGGTCCTTCCCAGTTGTGACGGCCCCATCACGGTCGGGAAGACCTCGTCCCGGTCGGGATCAACTTTGCTCACGGGCGGGATGGCCTGTCAGTGAGCACTCTTTTAAAGCATAACTCGTCACGGTCGTGAGGGGTTCATCACGGCCGTGACACCTCTCTAACTCTTCATTCCCCTTGATTTTACCAAGTCTTCCACCCTAAGAACATTACCAACTACGGGATAAAAATCCCGTCCCCAGAAGCTTACAAAAAGCTCAAAAACCGACTTCCTCCACCAAGCTTCAAAGCTTCTATCATCCATAACCCTTTTTAATTCTTCGTCTTCACTTCAAACCTATCAATCAAGCTCAAAAACTTCCATCAGAACTCCCTCCCACACATCACTCAAGAAAATTCTAAATGACAAGAACTCCATAAAACATACAAAGCCTAGAAACAAACAAATCATACAAATACAAACACAAAAGCTCAAAAGAAGAGGAAAGAGGAATATACAACATGATGGTTCTTGAGGAACTCCGTCAAACCAAAGATGGTGGATTTCTCATTATTTTCCATAGCCCTCAAGGGCTCGAAGAAGCAAGTCAAAGGCTCTAGAAAAGTCTTCATGCGGGCTCATGGAGTAGCCGAACCAAGCTATCATCAAAAGCTTCCAAGTCGGAAGTGAGAAGCGATCTTCAAATCCATTTTGCCCGGGTTTCTCATGATCTCCCGGGTCTTTCCAACCTACAAGCTTTATTGACCTCTACTTCCCTACGCACCGCTCCTAGCACAACCAAAGCTCGAATTTCTAGCACAAGAGTCAAAAGGGAGTTTTACCCTCTTCTTTTCATCATCCATTCCCAAGTCATCAACAAGTTCCGGCCCAATATCTCCAAATCCTAAAACATTGTTCTTCCCCCACATCATCAATAAGAAGAGATTTAAAACTCATACAAGCGGTTTCAGTCTCTTCTAAACCAAGATCCAAGTTACACACAAGGGGTTCACAATATTTAATTGAATTTTCACATATGGGCGACTTGATTTCATCATTCATATCCCATGACTTCACAACTTCTAATACCTCACTAACCTCATCCAATTCTTCACCAACAATGCCTTCATCAAGGCTTATTTCTTCATTCGTCTCATCTTGGTTGGGTAGATAATCGAGGTTCTTCATAGCAAGTCTCACTTCTCAAAGGGATTTCATTAGCGGCTTCATTATTTGGTTGTTCCCCTTCCTCAAATGAACATCCTTCATCAAGTTGTAAAGTTCAAGTTAAAAACATTGAGGTTTTAGCCGCTATAGCATTTAATCTAGCATCATATGCCTCGTTTTCCCTTTGATATTGGGCCATGAATTCATATTGTTCCTTTTGCATTTGGATGGCCATTTCTTGTTGACTCTTTTGCATTTGAATAATTGACTGAACCAACTCCAAGTGGGCATTTGGTGGTCATTGCGGTTTTGGAATGCTCCTTGAAAACCTTGATGATGCCCAAAGGGTGGGGCATTATATGGTTGGTAATGAGGTTGAGATGATGGGTAGTATGGTGGGTTTT
The DNA here is from genome assembly GCA_958450325.1 of Agrostemma githago. Taxonomy (NCBI): domain Eukaryota; kingdom Viridiplantae; phylum Streptophyta; class Magnoliopsida; order Caryophyllales; family Caryophyllaceae; genus Agrostemma; species Agrostemma githago. Next base: position 31,655,522 of record OY288257.1, on the reverse strand, counting down.
GGGGAGATTGACTTCCATATGGAGAAATATGATGAGACATGGTGGGTTCACGACAATAATTTGAGTAATAACCACCATGATCATAAGGTTGATAAGCACTCACTTGATGAAAGCCGTTTCCATATCCTTGAAACTCATACCCACGGGTTTCTTGATTACCCCATGAAGCTTGATAGTAGTTAGGAGACATCATGGCATAGCTTTGATTCATAGAGAGAGAAGAGGAATTTACGGTGGCCTCTATAGGTGGTGAGTTTAGATCAATCTCCAAGTTTTGCTCGTAATCTTAGCTTGTACCCGGTTGGGCACCTCTCCATCTAGCAACCGTTCGTTGATGAAGGTTTCAAAAAAACCTTTTCGGCTCTGAGTTGTAAAGAAGAGAATGGTCACCACCTCTAGGCAAAAACTGTAAACTAGGAGCAAACGTGAGAAGTCTAGTGATGCGCGTCAGATTGTCGCCAATCTAACACGATCAAACAAAATTTATAAACTCCAACTAACTACTACGTAGTAGCGGTAAGTCGGGATCGATCCTCAGGAACGGTCTAGGTAAAGTCGGTCAAGTCAAAGTCAAAAAGTGTTCGGGGTCTATTTTTGGGGTTTTCGGGGTTAAGTCTAAACTAGTCTACACTAAAAAGCTATAAACTATGAGAAGCTAGTTTAGTAAGGAAAATGTGTTAGGGGGAGTCGGGATTCGGAAATTGGGGTCTAAGAGTCTCGGAATCGGGTTTTAGTCACAACGTCTATAAAGGGAAAATGCCACCTTTCGGTTTCTTCACCCAACTTATCTAGATCCCGCTTTCGCGGCGAAAAAGGGTAAGTCTCAAGTCAAGGTAACTCCTACCCCGAGTTTCCCCATATTGATAGGAGTGAGTCAAGATCGATCTAGCCGGCCGGTCTAACTCAACCAAGACACAAAAACTCAAACTTGATAAATCAACAAGCAAACAACCCACCAACATCCCTCAATTCAAATTACCCAAAATCTTGCTCCCTAAACCCTAACAAGAAATGTACTCAAAATACACAGTGGAAACTAATAAAACAATAATTAAGGAGAAAACAACTAAACATGCATATTAATTAAATCTAAGGAAAACAATATGTAACACCCCTGATTTTATAAAATTAAATTTAATTAAAATTATGTTCGTATTTTTATTTTTACGATTTAACTCGTAATTATTAAAATTATTATAAAACGAATTTATCGTTCAATCGTTTCAACATCCTAAAATTCTTTTTTTTTTTGCCTCGGAAACTCGTCTTGTATTTAAAACATATTTCTATTTCTGTTTCGATTTATTTTATACATTTAATTTAATTTTTATCGAAAGTCTATTTCGACGATTTAAATTCTAAATTCTTTTTATTTATTTTATTTAAGCTCGAATTTCTGTTTTCGTCTCGAAGTTTATATTGAGTTTCGTCAAAACATTTATTACATTCCCTCGAGAAATCAATTTAATTCACTTTATCGAAAATTATTTATTTATCGGGAAATACTATTTGATCGTCTAATCATTTATTTCTATCAATTTCGATTTCATCCCGAATAATTTATTTACTCTTTTTATTTGACGGTCCGATTATTTAATAATTTTAGTGAGTCGTTTTAATTCGATTCTTGGGTCAGTCAACTTATCGTTACGGAATCCGTCTCCTACCCGATTCGTTTAATTAACCCATATTTGTGTTTTAGCCACTTTATTTTCATCTAAATTCTTCCTCTAATCCTTGGTTTTCCCATTACATTTACGTGTACACACTCCTTTTCACTCTTTGATTCAACTCACCCTCTTAACCCAGTAATTATATACATCCCCTTTTTCATCCTATCACTCCACCGCTTGCTTTCCCCTTTCTCTTGGTTCACCTCCCCCTTTAACCAATTGTTTTTAACGTAATAACTTCACGCCTTCATCCTCCGTTTCCTTCATTTCCTCCTCTATGTTCTTATTCCTTTTCTTCATTCCTTAAAACTATCGAACCTCCCCCTTTGTTTCGCTGCTGATGCTGCTGCCATTGTCGTGCTGCTGCAATTCGCTGCTGCTGCTGTTCGTGCTTTGCTGCTGCTGGTTGTTCTTATTATTGTCTTTCGGTGCTGATGTTGCGTCCCTGTTGTTGATGTTCTTTGTCCCTGCTCATCTGTCCTCTTGTCTGTTTCCTTCATCTTTTTCCTTCGTCTTCTTCATTTCCTTTCGAGCAATCGGCCTGCTGCTGCCGCTGCTATGCTCGTCCTGCCCCTGTTCTGTGATGGTGCGCCTCTACTGCTTTTACGGTACTGGTTCTGCTGTTTTCGTCCCTTCTTCTTCCTTTTTCTTTTTTCTTCTTCTTATTCGTTTTCTGCTGCTACTAAGTACGGCTATGAACTGCCGCTGCTGCTACTGCAACGCTCTTGATTGCTGCTGCTGTCCTGTTCCTTCGGTTTCCTTTCTCGTGTTCTTGAGGGTAATTCCTTTCCCCTTCTTCTTCTTCTTTTTCGTTCTTCTTTTTGTACATTTGTTGCTGCTACGTTTTCCTGTTGCTGGTCTGTTGCTGCTGTTATGTTATTCGTACTACTGGTGCTCTTCATTTCTTCTGCCGCTGTTACATTATTATCAATCGAAGTTTTTATCGTCTTTGTATGTTGCTGTCCGTTTCTACTCCTGCGATTCTTCTTATCCTTCTTCCTTCTTCTTATATTTTACTTCTTCGCCTGATTTGTTGTTGTTGTACGTACTACTGCTGGTCACTCTATCGAGTTTCGTTTGTTCTTTCGTTCTCCTGCTGTTGCTTCTCGCTACTGTCGTTACTGCTTCTGCACCTGCTGTTTTCTTCTTTTTTTTCGCATCTTTTCGTTTAGTGCTTTTTCGTGTTTGCTGTTGTTGTCTTCTGTTCCGATTTCTGTCCTTCATCTCCATCTCGTTTCGTAGTCCTTCCTCGTTCTCTTCTTTCCCCTTTTCCGTATTCTCATTATCCAAATCTCGTTCTTTTTCCGTTTCGTGAAGGCCTCGGAGTTCTATTGAATCGGCTTACAAGTTCTAAGGTTCGAGCTTGGTCTAATCGAGAAAGGCAAGTACGTGATCGCTCGGTTATCGTCTTAAGGTAGCTTTAGGACGTTACTCGATTTTATATCGTATGATTGAGTAGTAGTATGTAGTAAATACTTTTAACTTCGGTTTTCTAAATTTTAGCTATTTATTAATTGCTAAAAATATTATTTATAAAAATTTTGTACCGTTTTAATATTTTGTTGGTTATCGTGACACTAGTAACTAAATAATACCGATTTCATATTTTCCTCATATTTCGTTAATTTCTAATTTTTAACTCAAAATTGTATTTTTATACTATAATCGAGATTTGTATACTCGTTCTATAAATTAATATTCGTTTTACGACTTATACTAATAAACGAGAAAATAGTCGATTTAGTTTTAAATATATTTTTAGTCGAGACTATTTTTATTAAAATCCGTATTATTTATTAATAACAGCTATTTATTAAAAATAGTATGAAATCTTTGTAACTCTCATTTTATTTATAAAACTCGTTGATTCAATTAATTTTGATATCGTTTTTTTTTCTAAAATGCCTCTTTTCTAAAATTTATAGTTTTAACTCGATTCCCAATTATTTGTAAAATATTATATATTGACTTATTATATTTTATTTATATTTTGAGTAACGAATTTAGGAATATAATAAAGTTACGATAACGACGATAATAATAAAATGTTAATTTCGTTAGAAATGCTATTTTTTTATACATTTCGATTATGTTAATAACTTACGTATTTTCTATAAGACCTTCTATTTTAAGTAAGTTTCCAAAATTAGTAAGTTTCTATTTATAGAAAGTTTCTCTTTTAATATAAATGTTTATTCATTTTATCCTCATATTATTTGTATTGATTATATTTATTTTGAATATCGATAATGGATGGTTTCAGAGTTATGGAATAAGGACAAGTGTGGGTTTAGAGTAATATATTCTGGGGTTTACGGTTTTGCCATCAACTATAAGGCTAGTGTATCAGAAATCGGTACATTAGTTGTTGAACCGGGTGACAGGTATCCCGGGAGTTGTGTACATTTTGACCTTTTTAAGCTTAGGCCTCGCAGTAAGTCGCCGTCATAAGTTGAACTGGGTGACAGGTAATCCCAGGAGGGGTGTGCATTGTCTTAAACTAGGGCCACACATTTATAAGTCGCCGTCCTATTATGGTTGAGTAGCCTAGTTAGAGACCGAGGTTTGATTTGTTTGAACTAAGTTCTCGAAGCTAGTTTTAGTATTCTCCTAGTGAAAGTCTAGCCTTCATCACTAATCCTATCCATAACGCCATTTTTGAATATTATTATTATCGATTGATTTTGACTTGCAGGTTGGCAAGTGTTTTAAGTTTTCTCCGAAAACTTATTTTTATTATATCGTTTTAATGTTTTCTTTTTTTAGTATTTTGATATAATAATACTATTATTTTTCCATATGATATAATATGGCTGAGAGAACGTCCGAGTTACTCCCCACTGACGTGGCTGTTATGTTTATAACATGACAGGTATTTGCTTCCGGGTTTTGGGTGTGAGCTAGCGAGTAGCGTGAATCCTGCTCTTTCTTCATTCGATTTATGGATTTGTATAAACCTGTTTGGAGAATTTCTTCTTTTTAGCCCTTTTGTAAAAAGAGGCCTTTGTATTGACTTACCATTTCTTTTAATAAGATATAGTTTGTCAGTGTGTTTTAATCCCACTCTACAGTGTTTCCGCCACTGTATTGCGTTAGAATTTCTAGGGGATTACAGTTGGTATCAGAGCATTGTTGCTCCCGACGCTTACACCTGATTCTAGGAAAAATACTCGTAAATGATTTGAACATTAAAGAAATATTAGTGAGAGATGGGTAGAAACAAAGTAAGGACTTAACTGTTAGGTTTATATGTTCTTGTAACTCAATGATTAGCATTGAATATTTGTTGCTTTTGTCTGAAAGAAGATGAATGAACAAGATGCTGACGAGATGCTGCTCCTGATCGGGACAAGACCTACTTAGAACTCTTAACGCTTGCTGACTCGAGTGGACAACTTGGTGCTTCAAGAATGATGTCATTGGTGACTTTGCAGCTCCGATTTAGTTTGCTCCAGCTACAGGCCTGATGATTAAGAGTAGATTTCTGTCCCATGATGTCGATGTAGGTCTAGATGGAGCGACCCAAGACTTGTGCTCGTTCCTCTACAAACAGATGAAATAATCCTTTTAATTCCTCGTGAACCGTAGAGGACCAAACTTTCCCTTCTCCTCTCAGGTCTTTGTCATCTAGAATTATTGATTATTTTCTTCCTACTTCTACTTCTTCCAATTCTTCTCTTTTATATTCCCATCTTCAATCTCTCGGTGAATCCTTGTTCTATTCTTCTATGCTACCATCCTTCTCTTGAGATTCTTTGGTTAGATCGGATTCTATCTCAGTAAAACCTGTGGAAAGCTATAAATGTTTGAGGTTTAGTAAACCCTTGTTACCTGGTTTGAGGGTTGTGAGTCTACCCTATCTTCTAAGCAAGTAAGAAATTCTTGAGGATTGACTTGAATGGTATTAATTAATTAATGGAATTAGGTTGATACTTTAGACACTGAACCTTGGGTTATAAGTTACCTTAATTACTTTGGAGTATTTAGAGTTGAATATATTTTGGAGTAGTAAGAATATATCATATTTGATGGAAACCTAGTACCTAACCAAGAACCGAACTAAGTGTAACTGATGTTACTACTTCGGGATTCTTACCTTATGCTTATTGGATGGATGCATTGCAAATATTTGGGATTATAGTGTACTGTTTAAAGTGTTAGCTGAAGGGTTGTGGTACCCCTTACAGATTTTCATTAATGTCGTTAGAAATCTCGGTGGACATAGATTTCCCGTGTTTCTTAAGGATTAGATCTTGATCGTTGTTTAAGGTTGTAACCTATGAACTTTGGAGTTGAGTGATCTAACTTGGATAAATTGTTGTTAACCTTGAAGGAGAGAAACATATTGCACAATTAAAGGTTGGATTTATCGCGTTGTTTTGAGGAATACTTATGCGAATCATCTTGATGGATTTATAGTTCAGAACCCATAAACCAACGAGGTTGTGGCTTCATTGAGTTAATATTTTGGCGATTTTGTTGATACGATATGAAATTTGGTGGAATTCTCAGGAAGCTTATTCGAAAGACGTGTTTTGAAGATGTGAGTATTCGCGCCATTACCTATAGGTTTGAGCGTGTTTGAGGATTCGTAGTACTTTTCGAAGTTCTGTACTTGTGGCATATTAAATATGTTGTTGATCATTTTTGAGGATTTCGTACCCGAGCCTTGTTAAATTGGTGGACCTTGTCCAGTGTTCCTTACTCGAAAAATTTGGAGTATACTTCGAGTTCAAACCTTATGATCTTTGAATTTAGAAAACTAATCGATTGCGAATTTGGGTGTGTTATGATGACCGTTGTAATTTTAATTGATGAGATTAGATTGTGAAATAATAGTGGATTAGTATCGTGTCATTTGAACGATTGGATAATCACGTAAGACGTTTTGGAGAGTGTGACTGGGTAGTACCACCTGGCGCCTAATATTGGACTTAACGTATTTGATGGAAATTAGGAACCCGTGTTGTAGGAGTCATACCGGGAATCTCGAGATGGTTAATTTATTTTCTATTCCTCGAGAGCTCTTTTGACTCTCAGTTTTGTCCTCTCCTTAGCTTCTCTTATATTCTGTTACCTCTTTTGCTGCCAATCCCTCCGACTTCCTTATCGGGTTTGAAAACTTTGGTTTCGATTTGTCGTTGACCATGACTCTATTTATCCATTTATCTTTTCCCCCGGACTTATGTTATGAAAAGTTTGACTAATTTGAAAATCTTGATTTTCATGAAATTTTAACATTTTGAGTTATAAATTTCAAAACTTTGTAATTCGTTTTTGTTTTATTTTTAATCCCGTTTCAAAAAGGGTTTAAATAATTTATTTTAAAGTATTTCGAAACTGTACAAAATTTTAATTTTGATTTTCAAATGATCGAGATTTTATGAAAACTTTCTTAATTGAAAATTGTGGACATGACGTAGGTCCACCCCGACGCGGCGAAGCGCGGGTTTGGGTAGGCGAATGAATCTCGTGGTAAGATTGTTCTCGGGTTCGAAATTTAAGTCAGAATGAAGTCGCCACCGAATTTTGTGGTTATTCGGAACCATACGAGCCCACTCTATGTCGTCATGGGCTTTACACAAAGTAAGGCCACTCCGATTTCAGAGTTTATGGGGCTCGTCCCTTTGCATTGCGATACCGATACCATCTATACCGGTAATCGTGTAAAGAATGACTCTCGTGCGCCAAGGGTTTCGGACATCCGGAAACCAAAGGTTTTGAGTAAGGGGTGAGGGTACGTGTTGGGAAGCCCACTAAGGACACCCAACCCCGCCCGCACATGGCGGCCTCTACTAAGACACCGTTCGTGTTCGTGTACGCGCGTTAGTAAATTGATTAAATGATATGCAAACAACGTTTTGTCTAAGCATGTGAATTTTGCGTTAACTACGTCATTTAATGCATCTTATTATTGGTCGAAATGATTTAGCATGCGAGGTTCATTTATAAAGCGTAAAAGCAATTAAATAAATGAAAATCGAAAAGCAATAAAATAATGTACAAGTTACACGGGCGGAAATACAACCCGGAATTCAGAATACAACATTACGTAACAAAATAATGTAAAATAAAGATAGAAACGGACCCGTATGTAAACTAGACCGCGAAATATGTAGATGGACTAACCCCGCTTAAATACGCATTATGTCGCGTATTAAACGAAGGACGGAAATATGAGACTGTGGCATATTGCTAGCCTAATCTCACATTCCGTAGTCTTGTCCCGACTTATCACGTCAAAGTGGTCAAAGTCGTTCTACGTGTCGTGATGTGTAGGTTTTGAAAAAATGGTAGAGTCATGCGATGGTCTAAAATCGATAAAGAATGGGGCTCGAAATATGTGTCCAAGCCCTCGGTTTTCTAGGTTGTGAGACCCACTCGATCGAGTCATTGACTGACTCGGTCGAGTGCATCATTAGCGTGGCTACTGACCACTTTTTGGGGTGCTACTCGATCGAGTGGCCTATGGCACTTGATCGAGTGCCCCCTGTACGAGTGATGGCTCGCTCGGGTTTTATGACTTGAAATCGGTAATCGGCCAAATCAAATACAAATATCGCACGATTTGTATTTGACTCGGCCTCCGGTACTATAATCGTGTATGAACGATTATAATACCGTCACCGGAGTTTTATGAAAACGTTTGTGTTAGATTAAAAGAATTTGAATTGGTGACGAGATGCATCCCTCTACGTCACGACATCGAAACTAACCCTTTCGGGTTATGTGATGTCGGTATTCGTGTCAACGGATCTCGTACCAATTATAGAAATGGTATGAAATTCGTTCAACTACGACCGTTTGCGATCGCGTTACGCCCTTGAGTACATTGGGGCAGGGCTCCTCGAAAGGGCTCCACCTCCGTCGTTGCTCGTAAAGGAATTAAACGGATCTTAGGCAAACATCGTAGTCAAACGGATTTTAAACCAAAATTTGATACTAGTTTTATATATACGCGGTATTATTAATTATGTTAGTAATAGAAAAATGACAAAACGAAATAAAGATGCAAAAAAAGTATAAAGAACGTTAGTGTTAGTGTAAGTGTTACTACGATCATAATACGATAATGTACATAAAATGATATAGAAAAGAGATAGAAAAAGGGGTTTAGGACACCCTCAACATACATGCTAGTATAGACCTCGGAAATGGACTCGTGAATAGCGACAAAGCTTGAGAGTATCGAGGATGTACGCGAGTTATGGTGTGTATAGATGCGTAGGTGTGTTGTGTCAGTTTCCGAGGTATAAATGGCTCGGATTTTGATGTGTTTTTGCTTAGGGTTTGTAGTGTAGGTATGTAGGGGAAAGTAGGGCAAAGATGGCTGAAAAGTGTTGTAAAATTCTGAAAAAAAGAAGTTCCCAAATGCATGAGGATGTCGTGGTATTTATAGACATTTCCTACGACATAGGGGCACTCGATCGAGTGGCCCTAGCGCACTCGATCGAGTGCCTTTGCAAACGGGCCACACCCGGGTTCAAGGCGCTCCACTCGATCGAGTGGGGTCAATCCACTCGATCGAGTGGATCAACAAATCGAGATAAATAAGGGATGTTTGACTTGGTTGATTTGTTTGTTATTTTTTGAATTTTGATTTATGCGCCAACTGAACCTAGCTGATTTATGAGACTGTTTCGTCTTTGACCGGGTTTTGACCCGGTCGCCAAAAGACGGGAATTATTTTTGGTGTCGGTTTTGGCCCAAATTAGTCTCATTTGACTAGGAACGACCCACTGGGCCTGGATTTGAGGTCTGTTTTGTGAGATTTTTACTCCACTAAAAGTCCATGTCGGATATTATTGATTCCGAGCCCAAGTCCGAGTATACCAAGTCACGTTGACGTCCTATCATCATTGGGTGTTTTTCGGAGACTACCATAGACACGTGGCAGTCAAAATGCGGTGTCTACAGAGCCCCCACTCTGACTGAGGCTTGGACAAGGCGAAAGTCAGAGTAGCTACCAAGCTTGTTAGGACCTGGTAGACTTCCGGTCGGGTCGCTTATAGTCCAGTGGACTCGCGTGAAGAGCTCGCCAACCATAAGTAGAGGGTTATACCTGTCCTGATGATGATAGCTTCGCGGGGAGTCAGACTTGTAGTTTAAGTCCTGGGCGCGCCTATGCGTGGGCCCATCCCGTATCATTTTGGGGAAAATGCCGCCTTGGGCGTTCCGCTGGGGAAATATAGGAGCTGTACGGGCTTGCTTCTGAAGCCTTGGGTCGCATTTGAGCTGATGATGATGCTCCGTGGGGAGTAAAGCCTGCCTCTTTTGGGGTGTAGGTGTACCCGTATGCCGACACATCGCACTTTGGATGTAGCACACCGGGGGAAAGCTGACTCCGTTGGGGAAGTTAAATAGTTTCGCGGGGACTTGCTTCTGAAGTCTGGGGTGTACCTGTATGCTGACACATAACAACTTGCATGTAACATGTAGGTAAAATGTTGACTCTCGCTGGGGAGAAAAAGATTGAATTTTTTTTTAGAAGGACAAAATTTTTTTTTTAACGCGAAGAAATTTTTTTTTTAAAAATTTTTTCTTTTAGAAACTCTTAGGAAAGCTCGGGGCAGCTTGATTCCTATTCTGGGTTCAAGTTTGAAATCAGGCCTGCGCGCGCATAGAGCCCAGCTTGCTGAGGAGGCAGGGTAGTTAGGTTTTCTGTTAGGTTCCCTCATTATAAATATGAGAATCCCTGCTTCAGTTTTCTGCATCTTCAACTCAAATTCTTCTTTTCCTTCTCAAAATCTTTTAGACTTTCAAGAAAGTTAGAAATCTCTGCTATGGGTATCGACCATTTGACGTCTATGCTTCTCGCCTGGTCCCAATACTTTCGGGACGAGGACAAGGTCCGGCTGACTCAGATGGGGATAGTCAATTTATTCCCTTTTCAACGCCTGATAGTGGATTCGCATTTTCTGGATGCCTGTCTGTCGTTTTGGGACACCACCCATCACGTGTTTGCATTCCCGAGGGGCGAGATGTGTCCTTTGCTCGAAGAGATTGCGGCTATAGGAGGCTGGGGTCTTGCTGTTCAGCCTGCCATTCCCCCATTCTACCCGGATCCGAGGAGGAGATTAAGGGAGTTTTTGGGTTTGTCTCATGCTGAGGCAAACTGAATGGTGCAGGGAGATACGGTTTCCCTGTTTGATCTGGCTGACAAGTTTATGAACCCACGGGACGTGAGGGCCACCCCTGCTCATAGGCGTAGGGCATTTGCCTTTTGCATGCTGCATTGCTATGTCTTCGAGGGACTGATGGAGCTTGACTCATGCAGGGGTCAAATCAGGCTAATTGGAGTGGTTGACCAGATGGAGACTGGTCATAGCCCTGCTTGGCTAGCCACTGGAGAGATTATCATGGGTCTGGACGCCAGACGGCTTGACCCAACTCGACCGCTGACGGGGAGTACCCGTTTTCTTCAAGTATGCACCTCGATTTTTTTTTATTTTTTTAAATTTTTATTTTTTATTTTTTTTTTTCGTGCGAAATTCTTGAAGTACGTAAGTCACTCGATCGAGTGACACTCATACGGAGCTACTGCCCGTTTTCAGAGGGCTAACTCGATCGAGTCATCTGCTGCACTCGATCGAGTGGACCCTGGCGAACCATTCTGTTGCTTATAAAATTCGTGCATTCTTTTCAGATATGGCTGTCGGAGCGGTTATCGATCATAGAGACCCCTCCAAGGATTCCCAATTACCGAAGCAGTCAGATTAGCTCCCGAAGGCGGAAGATAAGCTCGAGTCATCGGATAGATCGAGCTTACTGGGACGAGGAATTGGTGTTCCATGGGGGTCCTTTGATCAGGTGGACCGTCGCTTGGTGGTTCCTTTCAAAATTGACCGGACTGGCTAAGAGAGACCAAGCCCGGTACCTGACGATCCTGTCCTTAGACTGGACAGTTCACATTTATCCGGACCGCCTCCTAAGGCAGTTCGGTTCGTCTCAGCGCATCCCTGAGACGGAAGCCATTATCAGCGTCCCGCTCCAATTGACGGACGCTATGTGCGACACCTGGTTGCAACGATGGTTCACTCGTCCCACATGGACGGTACCTAGGCCTTCCCAATCCGCTTGGGTGTCACGGGCTTATCAGAAGTGGACTTCTGAAGAGTCCGGGGAAGCTCGAAAGGCCTTAAAGGTTGATGAGGCCATCGAATTGGTTCAGCGTGAGTCGGCGAAGGACAACAGGGACTTCTTCACCGGGGAACACATTCCTGAGACCACAGTCCGGGGAGAATCGGGTCTTAAGTCACAAACTAAGACTCGATCTAAGGAAGTCGGTTCTAGCAGCACTTGAGGGCAGACTGACTTGGAACGACGACTTGGGCCGAGGTTGGCGGTCCGGGACCGACTTGGTCCGCGTGACCGGCTCCCTGAGCCCGTCAGGGCTCGACTTGGGCCCATTGATATGACAGGGGAGTCGGGCTCAAACACTCGAGCCCGAGCTAGAGAAGTTCCCGTGGTGATTCGGGAACGCTCCCCTCTGCGTCGTCGTCAGTGGACGACTAAGGAGGCTAAGGACAAAGGGAAGGGCAAGATGCCCTAAATGCCGAGTCCTTTAGCTTTATTATTATTTAAGTATTATTATTATTTTTGTTGTGTGCCCCTTTTTTTTTGTGTATATTTTTTGAATTCCTGCACTTTGTAATTTTCCGAGTTTATCGGGATTTTTTTTTGAATTAATAAAGGAAGTTTATTATTAAAACCGCTCCTGTCTTTTCTTGATTGCATTGGTTGTGCCCTTTTGAGGGGCTGCCTACGTATCCGCGATTAGCAGAATCAAACCAAACGTAGTTCAGGCATAGGAAATTTGCAATCTCGAATTACACCAAGACTATTGGTTCAAGATGTTTTTGACAGTAGAATAAATAATTCTAGCTAATTGACTTGCTTTTTGTAAAAAAAAATAAAAAATGATTTTGATAAAATTTGCTAATGACATTGAGAAATGGCTAAGGGTAGTAACGCTTCAGCTGGTCCAGGTTGGTTGGGTTGACAAACTCATTCCCGTCCAGGTCCGTCAGCATCACTGCTCCCCCTGATAGGATTTTCTTCACCAGATATGGCCCAGCCCAATTGGGTTTGAATTTTCCCCTCGGGTCAACTGGTAGTAGAGCTCGAACAGACTTAAGGACTAGATCACCCTCCTTAATGTTCCTAGGCCTTACCCTCTTGTTGAAGGCCCGTTGGATCCTCTTCTGGTAGATTTGGATATTATTGAGGGCACGAGACCGTCGTTCGTCTAGTAGAACCAACGAGTCATATCGTGCTCGAACCCAGTCAGCTTCGGGTACTTGACTTTCTAGCAGAATTCTGAGGGACGGTACTTCCAGTTCAATTGGTTGGACTGCCTCCATCCCATAGGTTAGGTAATACGGCGTTGCCCCGGTTGCGGTGCGAATTGACGTTCGGTATCCCCATAGGGCAAAAGGTATTTTGTCGGGCCAGTCCCGGTAATTATCAGCCATCTTTTTGAGTATGGTGGCAATTGTTTTATTAGCCGCCTCTACTGCTCCATTTGTTTGGGGACGGTAAGGCGAGGAAGTATGCCTTTGGATTTTATACTTGGTCAGTAGGGCCGCAGTCTCGGCTTGAAAATGAGTCCCGTGATCACTGATAAATTCAGAGGGAATCTCATATCGACATATTATCTTGTTTTGGATGAACTTGGCGACATGCTTGGCGTTGAGGATGCGATATGATTCAGCTTCGACCCATTTAGTGAAATAGTCGATAGCTACCAAAATAAAGCAATGCCCACCGGTACCCGAGGGATTTATTTTCCCGATTATGTCGATACCCCACGTTGAGAATGGCCAGGGTGGCGTCATGGTATAGAGTAGCGATGACGGCATATGTTGCACATTGCCAAAAATTTGACAGTTATGACAATGTTTGACATATGACCGGCAATCGGCTTCCATGGTATTCCAATAATAACCGAGCCTCATGATCTTCCGGACCAGCATGTGGGCATTCATGTGTGGGCCGTTCTCACCATCATGTACTTCGGCCATAACCTTTTCAGCTTTATACTTGTCAACACAAAGGAGAAGAGCCCCTGTGCCGTCTTTTTGTACAGTTGCCCATCGTCGGTGCGGATGAACTGGGTGGCTTGCTTTCGTAAGGCTTTCTTGGCTCGTCCTTCCGACCCGGGAGGATATTCTCCGTTTGTCAGGTATGTTAACACAGCCTGATACCATGGTTCGGGATCAGTTATCTCAACGTCTTCGATGTCGCATATGTATGCCGGCTCGGACCGTCTTTCGACGCAAATTGGCATACTGGTCACGTGGTCGGGAATATTCAGTAAAGATGCTAATTTTGAGAGTGCATCTGCAAACTGATTTTCTTCCCGAGGCAGGTATATATACTCCACCTTTTGGAATTGTTTCTCGAGATCCCTTACTCGTGCCTGGTAGGCCACGAGATTAGCATTTCGAGTCTTCCATTTTTGAAGTGCTTGGTTAATAACCAAGGATGAGTCACCATGTACCCGGAGATTTGTAATCCCTAGACTGGCGGCGGCTTGTAGCCCGTAAATGCATGCTTCGTACTCTGCTGCATTATTGGTAACATCAAAGTCCAGTTTGATGGAGACGGGAGTATGTTCCCCTTTTGGTGAAATTAGGAGGATCCCGACTCCGAACCCTCGAAAATTAGACGCACCATCGAAGTATAAATCCCAAGTTTCAGTATCAGTATGGAAAATATCTTCGTCTGGGAAGGACCAAGTGTCGGTGTGTCCTTCCTCGGTTACCGGGCTATCGGCGAGAAATTCAGCTACTACTCGACCTTTAATAGCCTTTAACGGTACAAACTTTAGGTTGAACTCTGCCAGCATTAGAGTCCATCTAGAGATTCGGCCGTTGAGAACGGGCTTTTCGAAGATGTATTTGATGGGATCCATCTTGGATAGCACATGGACCTCGTAACTGAGCATATAATGTCGGAGTTTCTTGGTGGCCCAGACTAGAGCCAAACATGTCTTTTCGAGCATGGTGTATTTGCACTCATACTCTAAAAACTTCTTGCTGATGTAGTAAATGGCTCTTTCTTCGGAGTCAACTGTCTGAGCCAGCATAGCCCCCATGGCTGTCTCGGTCGTTGTTAGGTATAACGACAGAGGCAAACCGGGTTGAGGTGGCATTAAGACCGGCGGAGCAGACAGAATTTCCTTGATCTTGTCGAAAGCAGTTTGGCACTTGTCATCCCATAGTACCCGTTCTCCTACTTTCAGCTTCTTGAAAATTGGTTCACACACCATGGTTAGCTTGGAAATGAACCGACTGATGTACTGGACTTTCCCGAGGAATCCCCTTATTTCTTTTTCGGTTTTAGGAGGTTGCATCTCGGTAATGGCTTTGATTTTAGCTGGGTCGACTTCGATACCTCGTTGGCTAACGATATGACCCAGTAATTTGCCTGCTGTTACCCCGAAACTGCACTTTTGAGGGTTTAACCTCATGTTGTATTTGCGCAATCGGGTGAAAAATTTTCTTAGGGCGGTGATGTGACCGTCCCGCTCTTTGGATTTGACGATCATGTCGTCTACGTAAACTTCTACCTCTTTATGCATCATGTCGTGTAATAAAGTGGTAGCAGTTCTTTGGTATGTGGCCCCGGCGTTAATGAGACCGAAAGGCATGACGGTATAGCAGTAAGTACCCCAAGGTGTGGTGAAGGTAGTCTTACTCATGTCTTCTTCCGCCATCTTGATTTGATTATACCCGGCATACCCGTCCATGAATGATAGAAGGGCATGATCGGCCGTGTTATCCACCAGTATGTCGATGTGTGGTAACGGAAAATCATCTTTCCGGCTCGCCTTGTTAAGATACCGAAAATCTACACATACCCGCACCTTACCGTCTTTTTTAGGAACCGGCACGATGTTTGCCACCCAGTCCGGATACTCGGACACTTGTATGAAGCCGGCTTTGAATTGTTTGTCGACTTCTTCTTTTACCTTGAGAGACCACTCGGGCCTCATCCGACGAAGCTTCTGTTTGACCGGTTTGCACCCGTCTTTGATTGGTATGTGGTGCTCGGCTATTTCTCGGTCTATCCCCGGCATGTCCTTGTAGGACCATGCGAAGACATCCTTGAACTCTTGGAGGAGGCTTACGAACTGTTGTTTCTCCTCGGGATCTAAGGATAACCCTATCTTAAGTGTTTGAGGCTCTAAGGTTGTTCCCACATTTATGGACTCGTTTTCTTCGATCACCGGGTTTCGGGACTCCCTTTGCTCTAGTTGCTCGATCAGATGCAGAGGTAAGGGTACCTGTTCGTCTGGTTTCTCAATGTCATAGCATAAAACATTTTTAAAAGCAGAATTTGAAAGAGACAAGTCGTAAGCAGAACGGTTGTTATTATTGATTGAAAATTTGGAGAACAGCTCAAAGAGAGCAGCCATCTGATCATTGGTCAGTGCCGGAATAGGCAGGGCACTCGGGACAGACCCCGAAGTGCCAGCAGAAGGAATAATAAAAGGGAGAGGGGTTACAGGAGTGACTCTAGCATCGACTTCCCTAGACTCGACCTCAGACTCTGACTCAGACTCCGACTCAGACTCGGACTCAGACTCAGGCATGTCTCCCTCTCCGGTGACCAGCTTGTAAATTCTTCCCTGACTGTGAGTCCACTTGACAGTCTTCCTCCAGGCCCTGTTTCCCGTCTCGGAACCAACATCCGAGATCAGCTTGGTCGGGTCAAACCTGTTGCTGCGGAGGATCAGGTTGACCAGGTCTTCCTTTGGAGTTGGGGCTATGGTGTCTTCCCCAAATAGTAGCCCTAGAGCGGGCTCAGCATCTTCAGCTCCGTTGGATTGGATGAGGGCGAACATGTCATCCGGGATGTAGTTGCAGTCCCGGGCCAAGTGGGTCCCGAGCTGCATAGCATTGGGTTGGTATAGACCAACCTGGATAGCCCCAAACACCGGTGTGACAAAGTAGTCATCCAACCGTGGGCTATAGGGGCTCAAGTAGATACCCTTAAGGATGTTGCAGGCCTTTTCGATCCCTGCTCGGACAACATTGTCGGGGGTGATGGCATAACCGAGACCAAAGTGAGATTCTTCGTCTTTGAGAACCTCGATGATCTTCCCAGCTGGAAGATCGGGTCGAGAAGTAGCCCCCGGAAAGTATCCTAGGTTTTGGAGCATCATGTCGATACTCGTAGTGAAGTAAGGCCTAAAAAGGTACTCTTCCTCGATCATCCCCACAAAATCGAACCCCCAGAGGTCCGTGCGTCCCGTGGCGTTACAGCTAGCCACAGTCATTGGTGTTGCCTCTAGAGTGATGACGACATCGTTAAGCAGAGGCATCTTGATCTTTCGGTGGAGGGTGGAGGACACCGCCTTGACCGCGTGTATCCAAGGCCTATCCAGGAGCAAGTTGAACGATGAGGTGACATCGATCACCTGAAACTCGAGCTCCTTTTCTATTGGGCCGGTTATGATGGTCAGTTTCACGGCCCCAGCTACCGACTTTGGACTCCCATCGAAAGCTTGGATGGTCTGAGCAGTCGGGACATAGTCAGCCTCGGTAATGCCAAGGGCTTTTGCGGTCCTCAAGGGAAGGACGTTTACAACAGACCCGTCATCAACTAGGGTCATGGGGAGGTATTTTCCTCGGCAGACCACCGTAATGTAGAGGGCCAGATTATGGGTGGCCCCAAATGGTGGTAGGTCGGCTTCGGAGAAAGTGATTAACGGTCCTTCTTCCTTAGCCTTGCCCTCGGGTACAAGGGTATCGAAACAATCAAGAGAAAGCAAGAATGAAGGGGTAATCAAGCTATCTAGGCATAATCCGGGCTCTCGCTCCAAAACCGTCCTAGAGGTCTCCCGCTCTCGCGCAAAAACCCATCCTAGCAACATACAAGGTCACAAGAAGAAGGCAAGAAAACATGCATTTGCAATTTCAAGTCATTCAAGCATTTCATCAAACATGATCTATGCATACAACCAAGAAGCAACCTAAATAACCAATAACACCCTACAAAACCCTTAATCACCCATGAAGACACCCAATCCCCCTACTAATCCTAGAAAGATGACTACTCACACATAACTAAACTAAAACAAGATGATTAAAGCATTCATAATGAAATCTAAACAATTAACAAAACAAAACTTAAACAAAGATTCAAACTTTAAACAAAAGAGAAGAAGGAATGATACCTACAACACAAGGGAGAATGAAAGGAAAAAACTTTGAATAAAATCTACCCAAGGAGATATCCAATGTTGTCAAGATTAAATAATCTACTACCAGTCTTCAAGAATCCAAAGATGAAACAAGAATTAACACTAAATTAAGGCTTAATGAAAAGTGATTAAGGAAGGATTAAGCTAATCTACACTAATCTAAGCTAATCTATCCTAAAGTATATCTAGGGTTTTGTCCATGCTTAAAACAATACAAGAGGAGGTATATATTGGGTTCCATAAGTGAGAGAATTAAAAGAATGAAGCGGAGTGCGAGCTGGGCCCGTCCCGGCCGGGATGGTGGTGGTCCCGGTCGGGATCATCCTATAGTGGCTCGTTTCTTCTCGTCTTCTCATCCCGGTCTCGAGGTTGTATTCCCGGTCGGGAATACAAGTGACATGGTCGTAAAGCTTCACGGGTCGATCATCCTTTACTCCTAAGCGATGTCGTGACTCGGTATTGGTTCGTATGATGATGAAAAGGACTCAAAAAGCCGAGTTCTGCGCCAAATGAACCTACAAGCACAATCATAGTTGCAAGAGACATTAATAGCACAAAACTGCTTCTAAAAGCGGTTAAATCAAAGGAAAATCAAGTCAAGCATAAAGGAAAGACGGTATAAATCAAGCATATCACATTCCTCCATCTCAAAAATAAGCTTTGCAAAAAGAAATTGACCAGTTGCATTATATTGTCAAGCAAGGGCTAGTCAATCGAGAAAGAAAGGACTCAATCAAGAGAATATCAAAAGAAAATAAAGAAAATCGAGAAAAATCCAAAAAGCTCATAAATTTACCATCAATTGATTGACTTAAAGGGGAGAAGAAAAGAAAATCAAAAGTGAAAAAAATTTAGCCCCAAGTCAAAAAGAAAAGAAGAAGAAAAGAAAAATCAATGAAAACCCCAAAAATCACAAAAATAATCTTTCCAAAAAAAAGGCCTTTCCTTTTATCGATGCTTCGCCGTGAAAGGCCTACCAACGGACCGAGTCCCGAGGAAGAAAGATAGCGGCGACTGTTCGGTTACCCTCATGTTTGCCTAGCATGTTCGCCTTTTTGTTTGGGCTAGTTGGTTACTTTTAGTTTGGGACGACCCTCTAGGCTTTGCTTGGGGAATGAAATTACACCTACCTATAGTGTCGACTTGGGGGTTCATCCTTATCCACTCCGTTTATCGTCTCGGTGTAGGTTTTCCATAGTAGATTAGAAGGACCTAGGTAAGTTGTCCATGCAATTATTACTTAGCCGTCATTCTATTAAAATTTGTGTCCCCATCATTTTGTGTAGCTAGCTTGGGATTGTCTTACTTGCCTTTGGTTCATGTCTGGTGTCTACCCCACCATTTTAATGAGGAATTCGGTGTTTTCCTAGTTTGGATGCGTCTTTTCTTGTGTGTTTGTTTGTTTTGTGTGCGAGGTGCATCCACCATTTTTGTCACAAGACCTCACTTGTCTTGCGGGGAGTGTTCTACCTCATGAGCACTTTCGCGTGAGTTTAAAGGGCATAGAGTGCGCTAATACCCACTCGGCTAGTAGTTTAGGTTTTATTTTATTTTATTTTAATTTTTTTCTTAGTTAGCTAGTTTGTGCTTACTCGAGGGCGAGTAAGGATTAAGTGTGGGGGAGTTGATATGCTTTATTTTTAGCTTCTTTTCCTCGTTTTTTCTTCCTTTTCCCTTTGATTTGACCGCTTTTAGAAGCGGTTTTGTGCTGTTAATGCCCCGTTTAGCTATGAACGTGCTCGTAGGTTCTTTTGACGCGAAACATGACTTTTGGAGTCTTTTTCATCGTCGTTCGAGCTATTCTTGTGTCACGACATCGCTAGGGAATCAAGGAATTTCGATCCATGAAGCTATATGGCCGGGTCGTAGGCCATGAAGTAAAGACGAGGAGAAGGAGGGAACAACAGCTCACGACCGTGAGCACCCCCCATCATTGCCGGGACGGGCCTGGCTCACGGCCGGGAGGCATGGAACACAACCGTGAGGCCCTCTGTTCCTCTCGTGCTTCGTCGCTCCCCTTCCCTTATATGTGTAACCCTATATATACCCCCCCCCCTCTTGTAATCTTTTAGAGCACGAAACCCTAGATAGAAAACTCCTACTCTTAGCCTAATCTCTCTTTAATCTTACCTTAATATTTCCTTATTCATAGCTTAATCCTAGTAGATACTTGTGTAATTTGTGAAGCTCTTGAAGATTTTATCACCATTGATACATTGGTGGATGTTATTAGGTTACTTTTTATACAAGTTTTAATCTTTCCATTTCTCCCTTGTGTTGGTATAATCTCTCTTGTCTCTCTTTTTTAAATCTTCCATAGTTATTGAAGTTTCAATCTTTTTCTCTTGATTATTGTTTTTCATTGTTTATCTTGCATAATGAATGTGTTTGTTCCTATGTTGTTTTCCTTTGTTCATGTTAGTTTTAGCTTAGATATGTGTGATTAGTCCTCTTGCTAGGATTAGTAGGGGGACTGGGTGTTTTCATGGGTGATTAAGGGTTTGTGTAGGGTGTTGGTGGTTGTTTTGGTTGCTTCTTGGTTGTATGCATGTACCATGTTTGATGAAGTGTTTGTATGACTTGTAGTTGCAAATGCATGTTGTCTTGCCTTCTTTGTGTGGTCTTGTATGTGGCTAAGTTGGGTTCTCTCACGAGAGTGGGAAGCCTCTAGGTCAATTTTGGAGCGAGAGTCCGGATTATACCTAGATAGCTTGACTACCCCTTCACCCTTGCTCTCCCTTGATCATCTCGACACCCTTGAACCCGGCCTAATTCTAGTTCTTTTCCTATCGAAATCATCTTCATCTTAGCTATTGTTCTAGTTTTTTATTGTCTTAATTTAGTCCCTTTTTTTAGTTTATGTTGTCCTTAGTTTCTAGTCTCTTTCTAAATCAAAACTATTCTCCTCCGTTGTTTCTTGTAACTTTGTCTTGTCTCTAGGCATACTCCAGTCTAGCCTTTTCCGTCTCCGAGGTTCGACCCGACTTACCCTAGCTACTAGTTAGGTCCGTTGGTTTATTTGGTGTTTGGGTCGACGAAAAATCCTACCACATGCTTTGGTGAGTTCGTACATTATCGACCACTTTGAGAGGGTAGCGGTGCTAGAGGGTTGAGTGCCCAACACAGCGGCGCCGTCTGTGGTTGTGGTACTTCCTAGGGTCGACCCACTTCTCGGATAAGGGTGAGAGGCTAAGTACTAGGGTTTTGCCTTTCCTGGCTAACTTGGGCCAACTGGGACGTTTTGACTAGGTGACCGCAGCTTTCACGGAGATGACCCGCTGCCTACAGGTCATGGTGAGGCCGCAGAGGGTGGACTTGTGGACGTCCGTCCGCACCGCGTGGCGCCCCGCGCGCGTCCGCGCGAGACCGGCCCGGTTTTTCAATGTGTGGCGGTGGCCACCCACGCGGCCCTCTCCCTGCCGGGGGCAGGTCCGATCTCGCGTACGGGGCGAAGTGTCGGACCTCGATTCGGATGACGATCCGAACTTGTACTAGACGGGTGGGGGCACCCGTGTTTCCATTTGGAAATCAATCGAGTCGTGGTTGCAAATGTTTAAAGGCCGTTTTGTTTGGTAAGGCGACCTTTTTAGTTAACTGAAGTTGTTGCGGATTTTTGGAGTTGCCACCGAGTCAATTATGGGGACTCGGAAACCGTTCAAGTCAACTTTGATCCCTTGCCGGCTCAAAGTTGAGTGGCACGGGACCTAAAGATAAAGACTTGTACCCTTAAGCCCTCCATGCCTGGAATGACTCTCATTGCCAATGGTTTCGGATATTCGGAAACCGTCGATTCTGAGTAAGTGGTGAGGGTACGTATTGGGAAGCTGACATCCGATAGATGTCAACACCCAATCCCACCCGCACTATAGCGGCCTCTACTAATCAATCGGTGGGCTAATATCGTAGTTCTTTTGTTGTGGTGGAAGTACTGTAATCTTTTGCTATGTCGTATGTTTAAGGACAAGTATGTTTTGTCGTCAAAGTAGTTGAGTTTACATTCTTTGCATACGATTTCACGTGACAAGAAGGCCATGAAAATATGCACGTAGGAGAGTAGAGAGTACTAGTATTATACGTATTAGCAAATCAGTTTTAACGCGATAATACGGATATTAGTGATTCTCGTGGTATACCTTACCTGATATTCTGCTTAAGATGCGTCGGTTTGGTATTAATAGAGATGCGTCGAACCTAATAAAGCGAGCACCGGGACTAATACGGAACCCGACCATCACTTTGTTCAGTTTTAGTTGTTTTATGTTTTGAATTTTGTGTTAGGTGATTTAGCATGCGATTATAAGGTCATAAAAGCAATAAACCATACGAAAAACTGTAAATGCGAATGTAGGTAAATCACGTTGTGAGGAGTTGCACCCTCGGAGTATACACTAAACGGGACTCGATGCATAGATAGTTTTGAGAACGGATCTCTAAATTACTCGGGTCTATTTAGTGTGTTTTAGTGTTTGCGGTTGAAGTTGGGACGTTACGTATTTTAGTAGATGTCAGTGGGCCTAGTGCCCATATCCAGTGTTGTCGTAGTGCATCATAAGAGAAAATACGAATATGGAAAGTTTTGTTTAGATGGCAACCTAGTGACGATACGACTTCGACAGGCGGATCCTCCTAGCTTGACCAATTATTCCGGCAGAGTTCCGTTACCGTTTGACCTTCCCGTGGCTATTCCGACAGAACTTCATTACTATTTGACTAGTTCTGCGGCTAATCCGACAGAAGCTGGGTACTAGTTTTGAGCTAGTCGATCACAGGCACCTCGGTATCGAGTGGAGTGCTCGAAGGTGAGGAGTAGCGTCGATGTCGCTTTTATTATCGAAACTACGATAGAGTGGATCGTTTGCCTCGGGTGTCGGAGTGCGAGCACTTATCGAGAGTTTAGAGGGGGAAAGAGAATTAAAAATGTTGTGTGTCGAAATGAGGGCGTGAAGGGGGGGTATTTATAGGTGTTTTCGCCCCTCGTCGCCCATATAGGCGCACGAGCTGGGGCGTACTAAGACTCAGGCGCCTGGGTCCGGGCGTGGGGAGACCCAGGCGCGTCAGGTGGTGCGGTTGGAGTTATGAGGATACAGTTTTGATACTTTCCAAAACGGAGAGGGAGGAGTGTGATATGATTCTTGGGGATTAAGCCTACCCCAGGTTTGACTTAGCGCCGTGGGTTTAGTGAGCCTCAGGTGTTCGTCTCGAGGTTCGCTTGGCGTGGTGTTGACTCGGTTTGAGTTTCGGGACCGACTCGGGGTCCCGGTGTCAGAATTAACTCTAATTAGTGTCTATGCGATTGTAACGTCACGACTAAGGCTGCCATCATGTTAGTTTGATTTTCCCAAGTAATTTATTTGATCCGTTCTATAGAAAAACTATCTAGAACACCGCGAACCCGCGTCGCGTTGCAGTCCTATCGTCATCGGGTGTTTGTTGGGCACTTCTGCAGCCACCCG
Organism: Agrostemma githago; assembly: GCA_958450325.1. Taxonomy (NCBI): domain Eukaryota; kingdom Viridiplantae; phylum Streptophyta; class Magnoliopsida; order Caryophyllales; family Caryophyllaceae; genus Agrostemma; species Agrostemma githago. The sequence goes on along the minus strand of OY288257.1, from coordinate 31,632,183 downwards.
GTCCAAATCTGGGTGTCTACAGAAGCCCCCACTTTGGCTTGGACAAGGAGAAAGTCAAAGTATAGCCGCCCAGGTCAATTGAAGATTACGACCTGGTGGTTGCCCGGTCGGGTCGTTTAAAGTCCGTTAGACTGTGCGTTGGGGATCGCCAGCCAAGGTTTGGGAATCATACCTGACGTCTTCGCTTGTGGTTGTTTGCTTGTGTCCGGGCCGTTGCTTGTTGTCTCGCTCTTGATTCTTTGTGCGCGCGCTTTGTCTTCTTCGATTTATTTAGGGTTTTGTTTATTTTTAAGCGCTTTTATATGTTAGGTGTAAATATATTTGTTTTTACTTGGGATGCTTATGAAACCTTGATGACATAAAACATTCGAGGGCATTAGTTTCCACTCGAGCGGTCGTCCTTTGGGATGCTTATGACCCCTAGGACAAGGTAAAATTATATAAAACATACCTGAAGGCGTCGATCTCCACTCGGATAGCTGTCTCCCGGGATGCCCCTGACCCCTGGGACAAGATAAAATGATATAAAACTATTCGAGGGCGTCAGTCTCCACTCGAATAGCTGTCTCCCGGGATGCCTCTGACCCCTGGGACAAGAAATGTTGTGCGTCCGGGATAATTCTGACCCTCGGGCAAAATTGTTGTTTGATGTGCCTCCGGGATCTTAGATCCCTTGGGAAAACTATTGTGCCTCCGGGATCTTAGATCCCTCGGACAAAATTGCTATGCCTTCGGGATAACTCAGACCACTCGGGCAAAATTGCTGTGCCTCCGGAATCTTAGCTCCCTCGGGTAAAATTGTCGTGCCTCCGGGGTAACTCAGACCCCTCGGGCAAAATTGTTGTGCCTCCGGAGTAACTCAGACCCCTCGGGCAAAATTGCTATGCCTCCGGGATAACTCAGACCCCTCGGGAAAAATCGCTGTGCCTTCGGAATAACTCAGACCCCTCGGGCAAAATTACTGTGCTGTGCCTCCGGAATCTTAGATCCCTCGGGCAAAATTGTTGTGCCTCCGGGATAACTCAGGCCCCATCGGGCAAAATTGTTGTACCTCCGGGGTAACTCAGACCCCTCGAGCAAAATTGTTGTGCCTCCGGGATAACTCAGACCCCTCGGGCAAAATTCTTGTGCCTTCGGGATAACTCAGACCCCTCGGACAAAAGTGTTGTGCCTTTGGGATAACTCAGACCCCTCGGGCAAAATTGTTGTGCCTTTGGGATAACTCAGACCCCTCGGGCAAAATTGTTGTGCCTTTGGGATAACTCAGACCCCTCGGGCAAAATTTCTGTGCCTTCGGGATAACTCAGACCCCTCGGGCAAAATTGCTGTGCCTTCGGGATAACTCAGACCCCTTGGGTAAAATTGTTGTGCCTTCAGGATAACTCAGACTCCTCGGGCAAAATTGCTGTGTCTTCGGGATAACTCAGACCCCTCGGGCAAAATTGTAGTTTGTTTATTTGTTTTAGTAAAATGCTGGTGTTGTGAGTTTGTCTTAGTTAATTTTGTTTTGCAGTCTTGTCTTATTTTGTTCGGGTTTGTTCTTGCTTTTGTTTTGATCTTGGGTTTTTTGAGTCTGCTCAGAGTTTGCTTATGTTAGTCTTGATTGTTTTGTTACGCGTCCGGATATAGCGTTAAGTGCTTGTTTTATTAGTCGAGAGTGTATTATCGATGTTGATTAGTAGTTGTCTCATTAATGTTATTTGGCTTGTCTTAGTAGGTGCATGTGTATTGTCTTTGAGTCGCTTTTGTTTTGCTTTGTTTTAGTCTGGGTTGGGTCGCTTAGGCGCGCATCCTTCAGCACTCCAAGACTCAGGCGCCCAGCCCCCAGCATGCTAGAACTCGAGCGCGTCCGCTGGGGCGGTCGGGTTTTTGTGGTCCGGGTCTGTTTAAGTAAACGAAGATTGGGGTGATCGTTTTATTTCTCAAAAATCAAACGCGTCGCCCCTTTCGCCTCAAGATCGACTTTTCAACTTTTCTCGCAAAATTTTGTCTCGATTTCCGTTATTTACGACAATGTCGACTTCGGGTAAGTGTTCCTTATTTGTTATTTGTCGGTTTTGCTTTATTAGATTGATTATGAGTTGGTTTGTTGCAAACCCTAGAAAATCGATTTGGGTGTTTTTTATTTGTCAAGTTTCGATGCTTGTGCTTGATTTCATTGTTAAACTAAGGTCAATTAGAGCTTGATGAAGTAGTTATAAGCTTGATGAGGATGTTCGAGGTGCGACAATGGCTCTTTATGGAAATGTGTTAGGAAAGCTAGGTTTGAGGACCGTTTCCTGATTACTCCCGTATTTATTTTACGTACTTTTGTTCAAATAGCGGTTATGAGGATATGGGTAGCTCTATTGTCGATTGCTAGGGCTAGGATGACCTTTAGGACCCTTCGTGAGATTTTGTGTGTCTTAAGACGGACGAAAAGATGTCGTAACGATGCCGGATTTTCCCGAAACCACTTCCATTGTGACCGGGATCGAAAATGCGTGCTAGCGGCCCTTTCGGAATTTTGATATCCCCATCCAAAATTTTGACCCTATTTTGACCCGATTAAGCTGATTTAGCCTGACTAGGGTTATGTTTTGTTGTATATTTTGTTTTGTTTTGCAGCTAGAAATGATACCGAGCGTCCCGAGAGAACTTCCTCGGTTGGTGCTAGTGTTGGTGCTAGTGAGGAGGTTGCCGGGGCTAGTTCACAGACTCCTCGAGGGATTCGCAGGAGGAGACGGATTGTCTCATCTCAGCGGCGTGACCGTGAGACTATTAATGAGGCTGAGTTCGATAGAGTGAAGAAGCGCAAGCTTCCGGAGACGGTGGCCAGGAGGGCTCATGCTTCGGCTTCGGTACCAGAGAACGAGGAGATCGTTTACGAGGATCCCGAGTGGGCTCGGGACTGGGATGGCCATCAGCTGATGTTTCATCTTGACCGTCATATCTCTAGCCGCATTATGCGGGGCCTATTGAGTATCCTATTCGTGCTCATTAGTTATGACTCGGATTTTTCTATTGTTATTATTTTTGCTCGGGTTAGGCTAGATTTGTTTTGTTCACCCTAGCATTGTTTCGGTTTGCAACCCCCAGGTCCGATGAGGACTTTCTCGGGCTTTACTACGTGTCTCGACATCTACTTTCAGAAGCTGGCCCCTACGGTAAAGGAGATTATCTCGAGGACCGCTCTAGGTCCCGTGGTTGGACAGTGGGTTAGGTTGGTGGGTTGCCAGACAAAATGCAACCTTATGGTGATCAGGGCGATGATAGATCGCTCTCATGATACTACCTCGACCTTCCACATGGCTTTCGGGGAGGTCGGGATGACCCTAGAGGACTTTGGGATGATTAGCGGTATGCCCTGGGGTCCGGATAGGATTAGGTGGGCCGCCGAGGGTCCTAGTCTAGATAGTGATCTGATGAGGTGCGGGGCCTCATCGGGGATTGTTTACCACGTGAGGCATACAGTATGCCTCATGCTATAGTGAGTTCGTACATCACCGACCAGTTCGAGCGAGTAGCGGTGTTAGAGGGTCGGGAGGCTAACACGCCGTAGCAGGATGCTCGGCTGTGGCTGTGGTATTTCCGAGGGTCGACTCACTTCTCGGATAAGGGCGAGAGGTTTAGTACTAAGATTTTGCCCTTCCTAGACGACCTGACTCAGCTAGGGCGCTACGATTGGGTGACCGCGGCTTTCGCGGAGATGACTCGCTGTCTGCAAGTCATGGTGAGGCCGCTAGTTATAGGGTCGGCCTCAGCTGTGCCCATTGTGGGTCCGGGCCATATACTGGAGGTTTGTTTTTTTCTCGCTCTTGTGTTTTGAGTTCTACTTAGTTTTTGGCTTGATTTTGCTAAAGTCGTTTTGGGGTTTTATAGGCTTAGACTTACTCCTATTTCCCGTGTTTGGCACCTAAGACGGTACGGGCACACCCGAAGAGATTCCCAGTGGGAATCGAGTGGAGGTTGGCTCAGCCTAAGAGCACGATCAGCCATTACCCGGTGGACAATGCGCTGGTTAACAAGCTAGGCCTTGACGATGTAAGTTTCCTTCTATAGTTTATTTGCTCAATAGCCCCCAAGGCTTGGGACTTCAATAGGATGTCGGTTTTATTTGTGTAGTTTGTGGCCTGTTCTTGGGCTAATTATGAGGGCGTGCCGGAGTATGTGGCTGCGGAGCTGAGGCCGCGGAGTTATAGGAGGATGCTTCTTCCTGCGTTGATTCGTCCAGTTTGGTACCTGGGCGAGCGGTTGGTGTGTCAGTGCCTATACGACGATTTCAGGGTGCCGGTTGATCCTCCCCGGACCGTGTTTAGACCGCCGACCGCCGCAGAGATCCTTGAGGACAAGGACGGAGAAGGGGGCGATACACTCTTGGTGCCCGGTGCCTCCTACATATCTCACGTCACCCAGCGGTTAGCTTGGTATCGTCTCGTGGTAATGTTCTAACTTTGGTTCTAAGATTCGTGTTGTGGCCTGTTATTTCCTTGCCCTTCGATTGACCAATTTGTTGTCTTTTCAGCTGGCCGACCCGGCTGACGAAATCCAGCCCCTAGATTTTCCTTTGACTCTGCTTAGGGTGGATGCGGCTGGGATACCCTTTACCGAACCTCTCCCCCCGTGTTCTGTAGAGGAGATGGATGCCGGGATAGAGTGGCGAGACGGCCGAGACCGGGTATACCGGGTCAGTTTCGGGTATTGTTCTTTGTTTGGGCTCTAAGGATTAGGGTCAGTTTGCCTAACTTTCGTGGTCTTAATCTCAGGTTTCATCGGCTTGCCATCAGCGGTTGTGGCAGGCTGCCAACTGCTTCCGGGCCTATGCCTCGAGGGTTTCCCGTGACACTTCAGGGCCTCGATCGGTGAGTTTGTGTGACTAAGGTGGTTTTCTAGGCTGCTTGTGTGTTTTCCTAATGTTTGAGTGTACTCGCAGGATGTCTCGGATATGGTGGGACAGCTGGAGACTCGGGTGACCGAGCTCGAGGCGAAAGATGTCGAGTCGCAATGGCTCCTGCAATCTCGGGCTGAAGAGATCACCTTCCTAAAGGAGAACCTGGCTCGGTCTCGGGGGGAGACCTCCTTACAGGGTGAGGCCAGGCATCGGATCGAGAGGGAGGCTGAGGCAGAGACTACGTGATAAGTGTAGTTTGTAGTGCCTAATTTGTTGTGTTTGGTCCCGTTTTCCCTTGTGAAATCGCTCTTTAGAGCGATTTCGGGGCTACTTATGCTTTTTCTAGCTCGTTTTAGGTTCCCAAGACCATTCATGGAGAATTGGAATGATTCCGACTCGTTTCCTACACTTTTGGAGCCAAAGAAGAGAAGGAACGATCACTCGGTGCTTTGGATTCGAACCCGAGACCTTGGGACCCATTTCCGAGCCCCTTAGACTCGTTCCCGAGCCCCGAGAATCGATGAGAAGCCCATGAGAAACAAGGAGGGACCTTAGAGATCTTAATGGAGGCCTACAAAGCCTTCCCGGCCGAGACCAAGTGCCTTCTCAGTCGGGAAGGAGTGCACAATTGAGTAGGCCACTGGTTGAGCCTTCCCGACCGAGACCATGAACCGTCTCGGTAGGGACCACCTTCCCGACCGAGACCAAAAGTCTTCCCGGTCGGGAAGAGAGAGCTGTAGCCGCGTGACTTTCTTTTCTCCTCCTTCACTCTTGTAGCCTTATAAATACTCCTCCCTTGTATTGTTTAAGAACCCTACACTACCTTACATTGTATTAGACTTCTCTACAACATTCAAAACCCTAATTAGGCTCTCTTCATCTCTAGTTTAGTTTCAAAGTAATCTTTTGTTAATCTTAGATTAATCTAGTTAATTAGTCTTGTATTAAGGAGATTCTTGAAGACTCATCCAAGATTGACAACCTTGGGAAATTTATTTCGGTTTCTTATTAATGCAAGTTCTCATCTTTTTATTCCCTTGTTAGTTGGTATAATCTCTTTTCTCTTAATCTTTGTTAATCTTTCAAGTTTTAATCTTTATATATTGTTTATTGTTCTTTTTAGTTTATAATGGATGTTTTGTTAATTATGTTGATTTCTCTTGATAGTGTTAGATTTAATTTCAATATGAGTGAGTAGATTCTTTGTGGGGTTAGTAGGGGGATTAAGTGTGGATTATGGGTAATTAGGGTTTGATTAAGGGGAAAGGTGGAATCTTTGTTGCTAGTCACATGTTGGGCACTCTATGTGTTTGTTGAATTGCTTGTTTGAGTTGTAGTGGTCATGCTTCTCATACTTGTTTTTCATCTTCTCATCTTGTAATCGATTTGTGGTTGAATGCTTATGTTTTGGGTAATACTTTGCATGAGTATTCGGGTCTAGTCTTAGACACGAGAGTGCGGATTTAGGCTTTGGCGTGAGAGCGCAAACCGACCTTAGTGACAAGGAGAAACCTACACCCTTGACCTCCCAATTATCCTACTACACTTATGAACCCAACCTAACCCTACTCTTTCCCATATTTGTTTTCTCCATCTCTTTAGTCATCATTTCTCTAGTTTGTTAGTTTCTTTAATCTTTAGTTGCTTCTCTTAGTTCTTGTCATACATAGTACATTGCTACCATCATACTTAGTCAATTCACTTCTCTTTATGTTGTTTGTGTGACTTAGCCTCGTTTTTAGGTAGACCTAGTCTAGACACCTATAACCGTCTCCGTGGACACGACCTGACTTACCCTAGCTACTAGTTAGGTATAGTTAGACTCTATTTGACGGTGGGGGACCCACGACAATTCTCCTACCATCAATTTGGCGCCGTTGCCGGGGACGGTGCATGTTTAGACGTAGTTTACTTATTAGCTTGACTTAGTTACCCTTCTTGTGCTCTTCTTCTATCTCTTGTGCATATTTTGTAGGTTTTTCTTGTTTTTATAGCTTTCTTTTCTCTTTGTCTTCCGTTGTGCTCGTTTATTGTCTTTGCCTAGTGCCCACAAAGCACTAGGTGTTCTCACGTTTGTTCAAGTGCGTAGTGCATGCATAGGAGGAGAGGCGACTTCTTTCTCTTCAATCCAGAGCCGGAAAGACTCTTTAGAGCCTTTCGCAAACGGACAATTGATCGGGTTAGAACCTCTCAACCGAGTACTAGCAATAAAATTGAAGAACAAACTCAAGGATCCGACTTGAACGAGACACCTCGAGAGACGGCCGAAGGGAATTTCATCAATCCCTTTGGTACTTCTAGTCATTCCTCTCAACCTAGTTCCCCTTCTACATCTACATCAACACCGTCTACACCATCATCTCCCGCATATCCAACAATGCCTAAGTTTTCTTCTCATTCAACCTTTACGGAAGACGTTTTGCCCGGTCCAACCGCTTTACCAGCCGCATATACCGGAAACTTTGTGGCAAAAACGTCATTCATCCAATTGGTCGAAAGAAGTCAATTTAGTGGGTTACCAACCGAAGATCCTCATCAACACATGGAAACCTTTTCGGATTATTGCAATGCTATCTCACAACCGGGAATAACCCAAGACCAAATCCGGTGGGTATTATTTTCTTTCTCCTTGATCGGTAAGGCTAAGAAATGGTTCAAAGGGTTAGACAAGGCGACTCTTGGTATTGATACTTGGAAGAAGCTAGCCTTAGCTTTCTACCAACAATTTTATCCCCCGGAGAAGACAAATCTATTGAGAGCCTCTATCACGGGATTCCAAAAACGTGATGAAGAAAGCCTCTATGAATCATGGGAAAGATTCAAAGCCTTGATCCGCTCTTGTCCTCACCATGGTCTATCACAGTGGTTCCTTGTTCAACAGTTTTGGAACGGGTTATATGAAGACTCAAGGGTCATACTCAACATGGGATCGAATGGAAGGTTTACCGAGGTAGATGATGACCAAACTTGGTCAAGAATCGAGGAGATGGCGGTGCACGTACAACTCCTAATACTCAAGGCCTAGAAAGGCGAATCGAGGAGGAAGGCACGAGATCGATGCCATTACACAATTAAGCATTGATCTTGGAGCACAACTAAAAACCCACATGGAAACTATTGACAAGAAGCTCCAAAGCCATTTTGATCAAGGTCAAAGCACAACTGCCTCCCACCAACATTCAACTCAACAAGTCAATGCTTTGGGAGTTGTATCCCCTACATCTTATTATGGGATATGCGATATTTGCGGGATAGTTGGGCATGAGCCTCCACATTGTCGAGGTAGTATTGAGCATGTGAACGCCTTTCAAGCGTTCAAGCAAGGTACCCCATATCCTCACATGTTCCAAGCCTCCCATCAAGCTTCCCAACAACAATCTCTACAACACCGTCCATATGTTCCACCTCCCTTAAGGGACAACAACCAAGGCTACCATGGTTATGTAGGCAACCCAAGGCCAATCAACAACTTCAAGCAACATAACAAAGGTACCTTCAACAACAATCAAGGGTTCCAACAAGAGAACTTCAATCAAGGTGGTTTACAAGGAAACCAACACAACCAAGGACATCAAAACTAAAACCATGGCAACACTCAAGGCCTTCATCAAGGCAACTCTCATGGGTTTCAAGGGAACCATCAACATCACCAAGTATCTCAAGGTACTCGACAAGATAGCAATGATGGGAGGGATTTGTCGTGGATCCCAACCGTCAAATAAAACCAACTATACCTAGTGGGTAGCTAGGGCAAGTCGGGTCGAATCCACAGGGACGGGAGGTCGGACTAAGGTATGCTACGGTCTAGGACTAGGTTCGAGACGCGCTAATCTAGGAGGAGTGCTAAGGACTAGTCTAAGGTCTAAAACAAGAAAAAGGAAGAGAAACAAGTAACTAGTGACTAATGGAAGCAAACAAGGAAAACGGGCTAGGATTAGGTCGGGTTCAAAGAGGCAATGGAATGGTCGAGGAAGAACTAGAGTGAAGGGAGTAGTAGGGTAATCTAGGTGAGGTCCGGGCTCTCGCTACGTAGACTGACCTAGAGGTTCCTCCTAAAACCCATCTTGGCGACACACATGACAAACGGGGTTACTAGCGCGCTATCGTGGCCTAGGTCGCATCCGGGCTCTCGCTACGTAGACCGACCTAGGGGTTGTCCTCATCGGGCTCTCGCTACGTAGTGAGGGAACCAAACCCACAAACAAACTATCACCCACAAGAGAAAAGGCAAGAAAAATAAGCATATGAACATACATGTCATTCAAGCATTTGAACAAACATGTAATATGCATCAACCAAGAGGAAACCCAAATCTTCCACCAACATCTCTAACAAACCCTTAATCACCCATTAAACACCCTAATCACCTTACTAACCCTAGCAAGAGTACTACTCTAACATTATCAAACTAAAACTAACAAGAACAAGAAAAACCAAAACAAGAACAAGAGGATGCATATGTAAAACCAACAAAGATGATGAACAAAATAATAAACAAGAACTAAAGATTCAAACTTGATTAATAAAACAAAGATTAGGAGAAAGAAAAAGAGATTATACCATACTAGAAGATGAAAAGAAGAAGGAAACTTGCATAAATGGAAGAACCCAAAACAATCAACCAAGGTTGTCAATCTTGGTGGAGATCTTGATGAATTCCCAAATTACAAGCATTAATCTAAGATTAACGATAATCTAAAGACTAATCTACACTAATCTATGCTAATCTATGCTAAAACTATCTAGGGTTTAGTGTCTAATGAAGTATGATCCATAAACAAAACAAGGGAAGAGTATATATAGGGTTCCAAGTGGAAAGGAGAAGAAAGAAAACAAGGCACGGGTTGCAGTGGCCCTTCCCGGCCGGGAAGAGGTGGTGCCGGTCGGGAAGGTGGTCGGTCCCGGTCGGGAGGACCTGCTCCCGGTCGGGATGGACTTCAGACCCCTCCTCCTTCCTTTGCTCCTTCATCCCGGACGGGATGAGGCCATACCCGCCAGGGATGAGTCTTGTAGGCCTCCAATGTGAACGTTTTGGTCCCTCCTTGGTTCACATGGGCTTCCCATCGATTCTCGGGACTCGGGATCGGGTCTCGGAGGCTCGGAATTGGGTCCCAAGGTCTCGGGGTCGACTCCAAGGCATCGAGTGATCGTTCCTTAGCTTCGTTGGCTCCAAAAAGTGTATGTATCGAGTCGAAATCGCTCCAACTCTTCATGAATGATCTCGCGAACCTGAAACAAGCTAGAGGAAGCATAAGTAGCCCATAAACCGCTCCCAAAGAGCGATTCTACAAGGAAATGGGACCAAAACACTACAAAATAGGCACTACAAACTACACTTATCAACTCCCCCACACTTAACCCTTACTCGCCCTCGAGTAAGCACATACTATCTACTAAACTAGCTGAGTGGGTATTAGCGCACCCTACGCCCCTTCAACTCACGCGAGTAAACTTAGAGGAAAAGTGCACTCCGCAAGGCAAGTGGGGTCTTGCGACAAAACTGTGGATGCAACCAGACACAAAACACATAGAGAAACAAACATACAAACAAACAAATAATCGGTTGCACCCAAAAGAAAACAAATACCGCTTCCCTCTAAAAGCGGTGAATGAACCACCGGTTTAGGACTCGAGGCAAGTGACAACGTTCCCAAGCTAGCAATACAAACCAAGGTGAACTAAACCCTAATAGTATGACGATAAAGCAACAAAACGTTGGTAACTTACCTAGGTCCTCCTAGCCTTATAAGAACGTACTACGGGACGATCGGCGAAGTGGAAAAAGGATGAACCACGGTGTTAGTCGACACTGTAGGTAAGTGAGACCCCGCCCCCTTTAGCGATGAGCCAAGAGGGTCGTTCCATGTCCAAAACCGCCTAACTAGTCCAAGTAAAAAGGTGAATAGAATGCAAAATGAGGGAAGACCGACCATCACCGCTATCATCCTTCCTAGGGACTCGGTCCTTTGGTAGGCTCTTCACGGAAAAAGTCGGAAAAAGGCTTATTTTGAGAGGTAGGGGTTATTTTTGTGAGACGATTTTCTTTTGGCATTTTCTCTTTTCTTTTGCATTTTTGCTTTGTTTTGCTATGTCATTTCTTTTTCTTCTTTTCTATTTTCTTTTTGGCTTTTTGTGCCTTTTCTTTTTCTTCAATCTTTTCTTTCTTTCATTTCTTTCATTTTCTTTTCTTTGCCCTTTTTTGGCTTGATTTGGCTTTTTGGCATTTCTTTGTGTAACAAGAAAGAGAGATTTCAACAAATTGCAATTTATTGTGTGGATGTGTGTAGGAGGTAGGTAAATGGGTATGTCGGGACGACGTCTTCCCTTCAAACCCACAAAAAGGGGAGAACTTGGACTAGTCAAACAATCCCAAACACGGTCACCTAAGGGACGGGACTCGGCAACCAAGGCCTTTTCACACCGTGGGTGGTCATAATGGTCAAAATGCAAATCCCGTAGTAAATCCCTAGTAAGCTAGGTGGACTCAAGGTAAAGGACCAACGAAATCATTGATTTAGGGTCATTCTACTAGACTAAGGTCCAAGACTCGATTTATACTACTAGAAAGGGAAAGTAAACACTTGCACACTAGCCTCTAAACTGGGTTTTCGAAAACCGTTTACACACACGACACAATACACAACACAAAACAAAGACATGACGAAAACGAGAAGAAAAGATACAAAAGGCAACAAAACAAAACAAGATACAACAAACACATAAACAAAACAAACACCACCCCGATCATCAAAACAAGCCACCAAATCAACCACAACCTTTACAAGCTCCACCCGAGCACACATCATCACGAATCTCCACCAAACTCCACAAGAGGCAAAGAAGAGAAGGGATAAAAATGTTACCGGATGTCTTGCAAGCTTTCCAAAGCCATCGGTGTTTTAAGCAACCTATAAGGAAAAGGGGGGGCAAACACACACAACAAAACAAATATACGATACAAAGACACAAAAAGGAAAACACACAAAAGAAAATCTTTTTGATTTTTGTGAAAATTTTTAGGGTTTTTTCAAGAATTTTTCAAAAAACTATGAAAATAAAACTAACCATACTAGAATATCGCTCCCCCACACTTAAACCGAGCAATGTCCTCATGCTCGATCGTTGTGTTCGGACAGACAAAAGAAAAAGAAAAGAAACTAAGAAAATAACGCTAAAAATCAAAAAGAAAGGTGAAGAAAAGGGTAGAATGGGTCCGGCCGGGGTGCAATCAAGTCACCATGGGCCGAGACAAGAAAAGATATGGATGGGGAAAGAAAAAAAAGAAGGAAATAAAAGGAAATGGGAGGGGAGGGCTAGGTGTAATCAAGTCACCTAGCCCGGATACCGCCTAAATCCGACTAAATCCAACAAAAAGGGATGAAAAACTTGTAAAATTTGGATTTTGAAATGACTCTCGATGTAGTCACGTCATCGAGAGTCGGGAGTAACATATACCAAGACCCCGAGGGCCACCATGACACTAATGATAAGGGGAAGGAGAGTATTCAAAGGGCAACAAGCAACAAAAGACGGAAGAGAACAAAAGTGTCGCCTTACCGATAGATTAGCAACTCACGAACTCCATCGTCTTCAATGATCAATAAAGGCACTTTGCTTGTCGTCATAATTGTCATCCCACTTCAAACTTGATAAAACCGCATGGTAGAGGTAGTAATGGTGTAAGGGGGGTGGGATTTGACGGTAAAGTCGGTGTAAAGTGAAGAGAAGGTGAGGTGAGGGTATGTAAATGATGTGTACGGGTCATATGATATGAGCAAGGAAAGTTAGGGAGGTTGGGAGGGGGTATAAAGTGGTAGGGTGGGCTCACATGATGAAGAAGAGGCCAAAAGAGGAGAAGGGGACCATCCCGGTCGGGATGACACACCCGTCCCGGTCGGGAAGCCCTCGTCCCGATCGGGATCACACTCCAGAATGTCCAATTTTCAGCACACTCATCCCGATCGGGATGACATCCTTCCCGGTCGGGATGAGTCTTATAGCCCTTCATTTCCTAGATAGCATCACTCACAAGGCCACTAATACATCGAGATCTAAAATCTCTTCCCCAAAAGCTTGTCAAAAGCTTCAAAAACTGACTCCCATGCTCACAATCCATGCTCCAACAATAGACCTTTCTCTCTAGGATTCACCTTCACTTCACACCTATGACAATAAGCTCGAATACAACATCAAATTCCCTCCCTCACATCGCTCATCAACAATCCAAATAAACAAGAATTTCACAAAAACTAACAATCCTAGAAACCAAACTATACAAACAAACATAAACACAAATACAAGCACAAAAGAAAAGGGAAAAGATATTTACACTAACTACTCTCACCAACAACGCCTCCATAGCCATCAAGAGCTCGAAGGAGTAAGTCAAATGCTTTAGCAACATCTTCATTTAAGCTCACATGGCCGAGCCTAGCCACTTCCAAGAGCTTCCAAGTCGGAGGGAAGAAGCGATCATCTTCATTATGCTCGGGGTTCTCGTGATCTTCCGGGTCTTCGGAACCATGATAGCGACGACTCTTATGACCATCCGGTAGGTATAGTGGTCTAGAGTCATGCTCGGTATTATGATGCGGGAGATCACACCCTAGGGGTGTCACTTCTTCTACGGGGTCGAGAGTGGAACTCTTTTCCACCGCCCGACAAGGATCCTCTTCACCAACCGTCTCACAAGACAAGGGACTAGACATCGAGTGCGGTATAGGAAGAGAAGGCATCAAGTTTTCTTCATTGGAGGCATTAGGATCCTCCAATTTCCCATACAAGGCAAGTGTTGGAATGTGAGACTTTTCTAGATAAATCTAGAATATTCTAGAAATATCCGGAATATTCTAGAATGATGTAGAGTCGTCTAGAGTAGTCTAGATTGTTCTAGTAAATACTAGAAGGTTCATGTATGTACTAATATGTTCTAGTAAAGTCTAGAAGAGTCTAGAAGAAATAAAACTAGATCACTCTAGAATGTTCTCTCTAGAGTGTTCTAGGAAGAGGAGGAGGAGGATGAGGAGCACTATGAATAGAGGTCCTCCCCTCCCATTTCCATGAATCCATAAAGCCAACAATTGACAACAATCAATAAAACAAACCTTTCCTACAAATCAAACTAACTCTTCCCTTTAATTCACTTCTCCCTTTTACAATATCCTTCACCCACAAACACCAACAAGTGGTATCAGAGCTATAAGTTCTTAAAGGCCACAAACAAACATGGCTTCCGCAATCAACAACCTATCAATTCCAGCACCTCCAATATTTGGAGGAGAAAACTACGATTATTGGTGCATTAAAATGAAGCTCTTCTTAAGGGCAAATGCACTATGGGATGTAGTGGAGAATGGTCCCGAAAAACAAAAGGAAGGTGTTTCAACCACAGAAACTTCCTTAAAGAAAATTAAAGAGGATGAATTAAAAGACGTCAAAGCTTTGTCCTTCATCCTCAATGCCGTTACAGAGATCATATTTCCAAAAATAATGCGGGCTTCTACTGCAAAAGAAGCTTGGAATTCACTACAAAAAGAATTCCATGGAGATGAGAAAATAAGAATCATACGCCTTAATAAATTAAGGAAGGATTTTGAAAATTTAAAGATGGGAGAGAATGAAGATATTCAAACTTACACTTCAAGGGTGGTGGAGATAGTTAATCAAATGAAGATATACGGTGAAGACATCTCAGATACGATATTTGTGCAAAAAATTCTCGTAACTTTGACAAAAAGGTTTGACATGATTGTCACCGTTATCGAAGAATCAAAAGATATATCAAAGCTCACAGTAGCCGAGCTAGTTGGATCCCTGCTTGCCCACGATCAAAAGTTCAAGAACAAAGAAGACTTCTCCGAGAATGCCTTTCAGTCTACACAAATGAAAGGACCGAATTCCAATTGGCGGAAGAAGAAAAGTGATGGAGGCACTTACGATGAACAAATGTCACAACCAAAAGGAAAATTTTCTCCTTGCGGCATTTGTAGAAGAACTAATCACGAGGAAAGTGATTGTTACTTCAAAGGTAAGCCTCAATGTCACTTCTGCAAGAAATTTGGGCATATCAAGAAGAATTGTTGGTTCAAAAATAAAGATGAGGCAAATTTCACTAAAGAACAAGATTCGAATGGACATTTATTTTATTCTTGCTTAAATGTTCAAGAAAAGTCCACAAGTATATGGCATATAGATAGTGGTTGTTCCAACCACGTGACTGGCAACAAAAACTCATTTGTCAGTCTCAATAAAGAAGAAAAATCTAAAATTACTCTTGGTGATGGAACAAACCAAGAGGTTATAGGAAAGGGGATTATAGCCGTCAAAACAAGAGATGGCTCAACCAAACACATTCATGATGTTTTATATGTTCCAGGTCTAAAACAGAACTTACTATGTGTTGGACAATTACTGAAGAGGTTATAAGGTAACACTTGACAACAACAAATGCCTCATCTACGATAAGGGAAAAGGTCAATTAATTGCTTCCACAAAAATGAGCCAAGGAATGATTTTCCCATTAACAATGGTTGTAAGCACCAAAAAATCAAACTCCAGAAAACTAGAACCCTCAAGATCAAATAACCAAAGATCTCTCTCTACGCAAAAAGAAGAAAAATATGGTCAAGCAATTATGGTTCTCACTGCCAGAGAAGTGCCACACTATCAAGAAGCAGCTAAAAAGAAAAGAAAGATCAAGGCAAGGCTACTTCAAGACAAGCTCAGGAAGAAAGAACTCATTAACCCAAAGAGAGTTACGAAGACCAGGTGCAAACAAAATCACCCAATCCAAACCTACAAGGATGGAGGCATGCTTGGAAGCAAATTAAGAACAATACATCACGAAAACCAAAGCGATGATAGAATATACTCACTTCATGTCAAAGCTCGTGAAAATAAGTCATCCATCTCTTCGAGAAGTTATGGAAAACCAAGAGATCAAATTTTAAATCAACAGAAGAGAAGATCAGCATTCGGAAAATATATCTACAAAGATAGATCTAGTTGGCTCACAAGATGTCAAAGACTCTACCAAAAGGAAGATTCAAGTTCCTCTAGGACAAGCGTGGCGCTACACGAAAAGTCTCAAGGAGGAGTGTTGGAATGTGAGACTTTTCTAGATAAATCTAGAATATTTTAGAAATATCCGGAATATTCTAGAATGATGTAGAGTCTTCTAGAGTAGTCTAGATTGTTCTAGTAAATACTAGAAGGTTCATGTATGTACTAATATGTTCTAGTAAAGTCTAGAAGAGTCTAGAATAAATAGAACTAGATCACTCTAGAATGTTCTCTCTAGAGTGTTCTAGGAAGAGGAGGAGGAGGATGAGGAGCACTATAAATAGAGGTCCTCCCCTCCCATTTCCATGAATCCATAAAGCCAACAATTGACAACAATCAATAAAACAAACCTTTCCTACAAATCAAACTAACTCTTCCCTTTAATTCACTTCTCCCACTTACAATATCCATCACCCACAAACACCAACAGCAAGTTCCAAGGCGTCCACTTCTTTTTCCCAAGTATTGCGCTTCTTTTCACTCACCTTGTCTAATTGGCCTAGAGGAGGTATGTCTTCACTTGGCTTTGGATTGTCTAGACCCGGTTCATCGCGAAGAAAATCGAACAAATCCAATTTGATAGCCAATACATCGGCTCCCCAAGAGTTATCTCGAGGATCATGTTCACTCCCCTCCTCATTGTCGACCTTTGAAGCCTCAACTCCCTCTATTCTTCCCCTATCTTCACCTCCCAAGCAACACTCAACAATGGTCTCTTGATCGACCCTCTCTTCTTCATTTGTAGCTTCAAGATTGGGTTGACTTTCTTGTGGAGACACCCGACCTTCTTGCCCAAATGAACCTTCCTCAACATGTTGTGGAGCTCGAGTTGCCAACATCGTGATATGAGCCATGAGTGCATTGGTGCGAGCATTTGCACCTCTATTTGGGCCTTGAGCTCCTCCCTAACCCCTTGTATTTGAGCCATCAACGCTTGTTGAATCTTTTGCAATAAAATCGTTGTCTCATGTTCACCCTTTTGCAGTAGCATTAACGACTCTTGTTGACCCTTTTGCGTCTGGACCAACATTTGACAAATCTCAAAGTCGGGAATTTTTGGTTGTGGGTTATGTGAGGGTGTTTGGTAGTTGTTAGGATGTTGGAATGATCCTTGACAACTTTCTTGGTAACCATAAGGAGAGGGTTCATAAGATTGTTGATGAGATTGGTATGTTTGGTGAAATTTCGGGACTTGGCCATTTGCCCCAAAGTTGTCCCGTGATGATTGATGGTAGCTTGGACGCGCCATGTCCATAACGTTGCTTTAATAACTAGGATGAATTAGAAGCACTTGAGCAAACGTTAGTAGCCTAGTGCTTGTGAAGCACTAGGAAGAGAGAGTAGCACACAAGAAGAGAAAACGGAGATACACAAGGAGAAGAGAACACAAAAGTCAAGAACAAAGTCCACAACTAAGCAAACAAAAGTCTAAACTACGCCGTCCCCGGCAACGACGCCAATTTGATGGGAGGTATTTGTCGTGAATCCCAACCGTCAAATAAAACCAACTATACCTAGTGGGTAGCTAGGGCAAGTCGGTTCGAATCCACAGGGACGGGAGGTCGGACTAAGGTATGCTACGGTCTAGGACTAGGTTCGAGACGAGCTAATCTAGGAGGAGTGCTAAGGACTAGGCTAAGGTCTAAAACAAGAAAAAGGAAGAGAAACAAGTAACTAGTGACTAATGGAAGCAAACAAGGAAAACGGGCTAGGATTAGGTCGGGTTCAAAGGGGCAATGGAATGGTCGAGGAAGAACTAGAGTGAAGGGAGTAGTAGGGTAATCTAGGTGAGGTTCGGGCTCTCGCTACGTAGACCGACCTAGAGGTTCCTCCTGAAACCCATCTTGGCGACACACATGACAAACGGGGTTACTAGCGCGCTATCGTGGCCTAGGTCGCATCCGGGCTCTCGCTACGTAGACCGACCTAGGGGTCGTCCTCACCGGGCTCTCGCTACGTAGTGAGGGAACCAAACCCACAAACAAACTATCACCCACAAGACAAAAGGCAAGAAAAACAAGCATATGAACATACATGTCATTCAAGCATTTCAACAAACATGTAATATGCATCAACCAAGAGGAAACCCAAATCTTCCACCAACATCTTTAACAAACCCTTAATCAGCCATTAAACACCCTAATCACCTTACTAACCCTAGCAAGAGTACTACTCTAACATTATCAAACTAAAACTAACAAGAACAAGAAAAACCAAAACAAGAACAAGAGGATGCATATGTAAAACCAACAAAGATGATGAACAAAACAATAAACAAGAACTAAAGATTCAAACTTGATTAATAAAACAAAGATTAAGAGAAAGGAAAAGAGATTATACCATACTAGAAGATGAAAAGAAGAAGGAAACTTGCATAAATGGAAGAACCCAAAACAATCAACCAAGGTTGTCAATCTTGGTGGAGATCTTGATGATTCCCAAATTACAAGCATTAATCTAAGATTAACGATAATCTAAAGACTAATCTACACTAATCTATGCTAATCTATGCTAAAACTATCTAGGGTTTAGTGTCTAATGAAGTGTGATCCATAAACAAAACAAGGGAAGAGTATATATAGGGTTCCAACTGGAAAGGAGAAGAAAGAAAACAAGGCGCGGGTTGCAGTGGCCCTTCCCGGCCGAAAAGAGGTGGTCCCGGTCGAGAAGGTGGTCGGTCCCGGTCGGGAGGACCTGCTCCCGGTCGGGATGGACTTCAGACCCCTCCTCCTTCCTTTGCTCCTTCATCCCGGACGGGATGAGGCCATACCCGTCAGGGATGAGTCTGTAGGCCTCCAATATGAACTTTTTGGTCCCTCCTTGGTTCACATGGGCTTCCCATCGATTCTCGGGACTCGGGATCGGGTCTCGGAGGCTCGGGATTGGGTCCCAAGGTCTCGGGGTCGACTCCAAGGCATCGAGTGATCGTTCCTTAGCTTCGTTGGCTCCAAAAAGTGTATTTATCGAGTCGGAATCGCTCCAACTCTTCATGAATGATCTCGGGAACCTGAAACGAGCTAGAGGAAGCATAAGTAGCCCATAAACCGCTCCCAAGGAGCGATTCTACAAGGAAATGGGACCAAAACACTACAAAATAGGCACTACAAACTACACTTATCAAGCAAGCAAAGGAGCCGGTCTCCAATTCATGATTATGGCTCTCCCTTAGCCCTCACCGACACTCCACACAATCCACAATCTCCACCTCGAGATTTTGACATGCAAAAATCTATGTTGGATGTGCAAAGGACTAATCAAGAAATGCAAAGAAGCCAAATGGAGATGCTAAGAAACCAACAAGAATTCTTTGCTCATCTTCAAAGGGAGAACATAGCAAGAGATGCTCATATGAAGATGCTCGAAACCCAAATAGCTCAAGTTGCTTCGGGTAGCTCTTCAAGGCAAAAGGGGCAACTACCTCCTCAAGGTGAACCGGCAAAATTTGAACATGTGAATGCTATTACCTTGAGGAGTGGTGTATCTTATGACTCCCCCGTGTTTCCTAATGAGCAACAAGCAATGAAAGAAGTTGTATCTCCAACTCAAGAAAATTGAAGCTTGGGAAATCCAATGGAGGAACAAGTCTTGTGGGAGATTGAGAAACCCTATGAAGACAAGCTTCCCCCACATCAAGGAAAAGACAAAGGTAAAGGGAAAATGTCATTCGAAAGGTCCAACCCTAATGAGCAAGACAAGGTACATATCAACTTGCCTTTCCCAACAAGGCAAATGAAGACCAAGGTGGATGTTCAATATGACAAGTTCCTAGATATGATGAAGAAATTGGATGTGAGTGTCCCTTTTACCGAGCTACTTACCCAAATCCCGGCATATGGAAGATTCATGAAAGAAATCTTGGCTAGGAAGAGATCCGTCGACAAGGAAGAGACCATAGCGTTCACAAGAGAAGTGAGCGAGCTCATTCAAGGTTCTACACTTCCCAAGTTGAAGGATCCGGGTAGTTTCTCGATCCCGTGCACCATAGGCCACTTGAAGATTGAGAGAGCATTATGTGATTTAGGTGCGAGTGTAAACATCATTCCCTATTCCATTTGTGAGCGACTTGGGATGAAAGAGCTCAAGTGTACTTCTATCACACTCCAAATGGCCGATCGTTCAACCAACCGACCATTGGGGATGTTAGAAGATGTGCCACTAAGAATCGGGAAGTTCTTCATTCCGGTCGACTTCCTCGTGCTTGATATGCCGGAAGATGCTATCACTCCCATTATCCTTGGGCGCCCATTTCTACATACCGCCGGTGCGATGATTGATTTAAAGAATGGTAGGATCACATTTGAGCTAGGCGACGAGAAGCTCGTGTTTGACCTCCAAGGCAGTACCTCGCGTACTAATGATGAGTCTTGTAATATGATCCACGCCATGAAAGACATCGGTCTAGGGGATGAGTCGGATGAAAGCTTGAAGAACAACTTCTAAGGAATTGAAGATGATGATTCCGAGCTTGGGGCGGATGAATGCCCATATCATGATATTGAGGACAAGTTGCAAAGCAAGAAGAAAGATGAGCCTCCCTTGGGGCCACATGAAGATAGATGGATGTTTGGGTATATACCGAAGAATCGCAAGTACAAGTTCAAGCCATTGAACTTAGTAGATCGGGATGCCCCGGGAACGTCGAGGTTAGGATGTGATGATCCTTGGAGTGGAGGTTGGTATTCCACTAGCTTGATCGAAGATTTCTCGAGAGCCTTCGATTTGTTACTTCCTGCCCTTGATGGCGATGGAATTGGCTATAGTGTTGTTGAAAAAAGATTGAAGAATGCACCATCCTTGGTTTGACGGAGTTCCAAAAGAACCGTCTCATTTTATATATCTCTTTCTTGTAATTCTTTTGAGTTTTGTGAAATCCTTGTAATTTGGTATTTTGATGAGTGATGTGAGGGAGGGATTTTGATGGATGTTTTGAGCTTATTTGTTAGGTGCGAAGTGAAGATTAATCTTTGAGAGAAGTGGTTATTGATAGAACTTGGATTTTGAGCAAGGTAGTCGGTTTTTGAAGCTTTGGACAAGCTTTTGGGGATATGGAGGGCAAGAAGACTCTTCCCGGCCGAGAAGAGAGCATCCCGACCGGGAAGGATGTGATCCTGATCGGGATGAGGGTACCAAAAATTGGGTTTACTGTTGTATCATCCCGACCGGGAAGGGAGCTTCCCGATCAGGAAGGATGTGTCATCCCGACCGGGACCATCCATCCCGACCGGGATGATGCATTGCTTCCCCTTTTGCTTCCTCTTCGACATGTGAGCCCACCCTACCACTATATACCCCCTCCCAACCTCCCTACCTACCCTTGCACCTATCATATGACCCCTACACTTCATATACACACATTCACCCCATTTTCTCTTCACTTTACACCGAGCTTAACATCAAATCCCACCTCCTTATACCTTCGTACTTCAACCATGGAACCATATCGAGAATGAAGAGGAGTAGCAATGACGAAGACTAGCTATGTGCCGATATCGAGCTATGAGATGATGGAGCGAGTGAGTTGCTAACCGATTGGTACGGCAACTATCCTTTCTTTTCCGTCTTTTACTGCTTGTCTTCCTTTGTTTGTTCCCTTCCCCTTATACACTTTTGTGTCATGGTGGCCCTCAGGGCCTTGGTAGTCATTGCTCCCGACTCTCAATGACGTGACTACATCGAGTGTCATTTCAATCCAAATTTACAAGAATTTACACTTTTTCTTTGATTTTACCTTCTTTTGTTAGTATTTAGTCGAATTCGGGCGGAATCCGGGCTAGGTGACTTGATTACACCTAGTCCTCCCCTCTCATTTCCTTTTATTTCCTTCTTTTTACTTCTTCCCCCATCCATATCTTTTCTTGTCTCGGCCCATGGTGACTTGACTACACCCCGGCCGGACACATTCTACCCTTTTCTTCGCTTTATTTTTGTTTTTTAGCTTTATTTCCGTAGTTTCTTTTCTTTTTAGTGTCTCCATACACTACGATCGAGCATGAGAACATTGCTCGATTTAAGTGTGGAGGAGCGATATCCTAGTGTTGTTTAGTTTTATTTTCATAGCTTTTTCGAAAAAATTTAAAAAACCCTAAAAATTTTAAAAATTTTCACAAAAATCAAAAAGATTTTCTTTTGTGTGTTTTCCTCTTGTGTCGTTGTGTCGTACTTTTGTTGTGTTGTATGTATTTTGCCTCCCTTTTTCCTTGTAGGTTGCTTAATCACCTTTAACTTTGGAAGGCTTTCAAGAGATCCAGTAACATCTTTTATCCCTTTTTTTCCTCTTTGTCTCTTGTGGAGTTCGGAGGAGATTTTTGATGATGTGTGCTCGAGTGGAGCTTTGTAGAGTTTGAGGTTGATTGGGTAGCTTGTTTGGATGTTTCGGGGTGATGTTTGTTTTGTTTGTATGATTGTTTTCTCTTCTCTTATTTTGTTTTGTTTTGTTTTGTGTGCCTCATTTTCTTTCGTCCTTGTTGAGTCTTGTTGAGTTTGTGTCTAGTGTGTATAAAGGTTTTCGAAAACCCAGCTTTGAGGCTAGTGTGCAAGTGTTTACTTTCCCTCTCTAGTAGTATGAATCGAGTCTTGGACTTTAGTCTAGTAGAATGACCTTAAATCAATAGTTTCGTTGGTCCTTTACCTTGAGTCCACCTAGTCTACTAGGGATTTACTACGGGATTTGCATTTTGACCACTATGACCACCCATGGTGTGAAAAGACCTTGGTTGTCGAGTCCCGTCTCTTAGGTGACCATGTTTGAAATTGTTTGACTAGTCCAAGTTTTCAACCTTTTTTGTGGGTTGTAAGGGAAAGCACGCTCCCGTCTCACCCATTCCCCTACCTCCTACACATATCCACCAAATAAAGTTGCAAAGTGTTGAAATCTCTTTCTTAGTTGCAAAAAGAAATGAGTACAACTCAAATCTAGCCAAAAGGGCAAACAAAGAAAAAAGAAAGAAAATGAAGGAAAGAAAGAAATGAAGAAAAAGAAAAGGCACAAAAAGCCTAAAAGAAAATACAAAAGATGAAAAAAAAAAAAAGAAATGGCATAGCACCACAAAAAGCAAAAATGCAAAAGAAAGAAAATGCCAAAGAAAATCACCTCACAAAAAAGAATCCCCACCTCTCACAAATAAGCCTTTTCCCGACTATTTCCGTGAAGAGCCTACCAAAGGACCGAGTCCTTAGGAAGGATGGTAGCGGTAATGGTCGGTCTTCCCTCATTTTGCAAGCATATTCTACCTTTTTACTTGGGCTAGTTAGGCGTTTTTGAATATGGGACGACCCTCTTGGCTCATCGCTAAAGGGGGCGGGGTCTCACTTACCTACAGTGTCGACTAACACCGTGGTTCATCCTTTTTCCATCCCGTCGATCGTCCCCTAGTACGTTCTTAGAAGGTTAGGAGGACCTAGGTAAGTTACCAACGTTTTTATTACGTTGTTATCATACTATTAGGGTTGTGTTCATTTCGATTTGTATTATTAGCTTGGGAACGTTGTCACTTGCCTTGAGTCCTAAACCGGTGCTTCTTTCACCGCTTTTTAGAGGGAAGCGGTATTTGTTCCTTTTTGGGTGCAACCGATTACTTGTTTGTTTGTAAGTTTGTTTGTTTGTGTGTTTTTGTGTCCGGTTGCATCCACAGTTTTGTCGCAAGACCTTACTTGCCTTGCGGAGTGCACTTTTCCTCTAAGTGTACTCGCATGAGTTGAAAGGGCGTAGGGTGCGCTAATACCCGCTCGGTTAGTAGTCTAGTTTTTAGTTAGTTGGTGCTTACTCGAGGGCGAGTAAGGCTTAAGTGTGGGGGAGTTGATAAGTGTAGTTTGTAGTGCCTAATTTGTTGTGTTTGGTCCCGTTTTCCCTTGTCAAATCGCTATTTGGAGCGATTTCGGGGCTACTTATGCTTCTTCTAGCTCGTTTTAGGTTCCCAAGACCATTCATGGAGAATTGGAACGATTCCGACTCGTTTCCTACACTTTTGGAGCCAACGAAGAGAAGGAACTTTTGGAGCCTTATAAATACTCCTCCTTGTATTGTTTAAGAACCCTACACTACCTTACATTGTATTAGATTTCTCTACAACATTCAAAACCATAATTAGCCTCTCTTCATCTCTAGTTTAGTTTCAAAGTAATCTTTTGCTAATCTTAGATTAATCTAGTTAATTAGTCTTGTATTAAGGAGATTCTTGAAGACTCATCCAAGATTGACAACCTTGGGAAATTTTTTGGGTTTCTTATTAATGCAACTTCTCATCTTCTTATTCCCTTGTTTGTTGGTATAATCTCTTTTCTCTTAATCTTTGTTAATCTTTCAAGTTTTAATCTTTATATATTGTTTATTGTTCTTGTTAGTTTATAATGGATGTTTTGTTAATTATGTTGATTTCTCTTGATAGTGTTAGATTTAGTTTCAATATGAGTGAGTAGATTCTTTGTGGGGTTAGTAGGGGGATTAAGTGTGGATTATGGGTAATTAGGGTTTGATTAAGGGGAAAGGTGGAATCTTTGTTGCTAGTCACATGTTGGGTACTCTATGTGTTTGTTAAATTGCTTGTTTGAGTTGTAGTGGCCATGCTTCTCATACTTGTTTTCATCTTCTCATCTTGTAATCGATTTGTGGTTGAATGCTTATGTTTTGGGTAATACTTTGCATGAGTATTCGGGTCTACTCTTAGACACGAGAGTGCAGACTTAGGCTTTGGCGCGAGAGCGCAAATCGACCTTAGTGACAAGGAGAAACCTACACCCTTGACCTCCCAATTATCCTACTACACTTATGAACCCAACCTAACTCTACTCTTTCCCATATTTGTTTTCTCCATCTCTTTAGTCATCATTTCTCTAGTTTGTTAGTTTCTTTAATCTTTAGTTGCTTCTCTTAGTTCTTGTCATAAATACTACATTGCTACCATCATACTTAGTCAATTCACTTCTCTTTGTGTTGTTTGTGTGACTTAGCCTTGTTTTTAGGTACACCTAGTCTAGACACCTATAACCGTCTCCGTGGACACGACCCGACTTACCATAGCTACTAGTTAGGTATAGTTGGACTCTATTTGACGGTGGGGGACCCACGACAATTCTCCTACCATCACTACGGGTGCTAACGAGGAGGTCGGAGGAGTCCCCGAGACGGCTACCCTAGATATGCTGTCGGGGATGGATGGTAGTGAGTCCCACCTTATGGACTTAGAGGATCTCGGTTTGGATGACAATCTTTGCGAGGTTGTGATAGTTGTCGGTGCGGCTTCTAGGGGTCCTTCCTAGCCTTAGTCTGTATAAAGATTTGTATATTTTGTATATTCGTTTTAGACTTTTAGTATTTGAATTAGTTGGATTAGTCTTGCGCTTTTTTGTTTGGTTAATCGTGCAGTTAGATTGGCAAGTAATCACTTTTGTGTTTATTTGCTTGCGATTCGACCTAGTTTAGGGCGTATTAGCGTTGCATGAGAGTATGTAAACCGTTTGTTTCAAATGTTTTTTGAAATGCGTTAGTTTGAGCCGGGAATCGGATCAGGTAGTACGGCGATTAAAATGTCTTAACTCGAGACGTAAAGTATTAACATGCTTTGACCGAGTGTGTTAAAAGATAAGCGCGATTGTTTTGGGCATTCAGAACGAGGCCGAAGTTTAAAATTTGGGCGACTTTTGAAAAAAAAAGTTAGACCACTTTTTATACATTCATAAAATCGCCTTGTCAGGCTACATACGCGACTTGACGATAACCTTTAAAAGGCTACGACACGCCTAGGTGGGGTAGCTTATCCCCCTAAAAAAAAGAATAAAAAACTTCTAAGTCTCGAGCATCCGACGAGTGAACTCGCGCTCCTATAGCTTCTGCATGGATATCTCGATTTTCGGGGTGGGCTCTAGTGACTTTGTGAGGTCGTTCTCGGTGTCCGAGGTATAGGATGATAGTTATGGTGATCACGGGGTTCAAATTTCTACCCTTGGGTTGCTCGGGATGAGTCATGCCTGGCTTCAGGCGCTCAGACTGATGCAATTGGGTCCCGGACCGCTTGGGCTAGGGCGGCCGGAGACTCGGGCGCGTGGGCCGGTGCGGTTTGAACCCTGGGTTATGGAAATTTTCGTTGTTTCCTAATTCTTGTGGGGTTAGGGCTATATATACGGGTTGTGGGTGCATGTTCTAGACATACTAGGATATTCGTAAGGTATAGAACCATATCTAGGGTCATGTCGGGTTTCAAGAATGTCCTGATCGAGTGGGCGGGTTTGTTTAAGAAATACCATCCCCAGGTTAGTTCAAACGATGGTTTGTCGATGGTTGTTGCACTGAGTCGAGTCAAGGTACAAGGTGATTTTCTACGGGCATGTTTTAGATTTTGGGACCCAAAATATCATGTTTTTGCTTTCCCCGGAGGTAAAGTTTGCCCTTTGCCCGAAGAGATAGATTTTATAGGTGGGTGGAGCTCGGTTCGACCTTGTGTCCCTCGTGGGGATGGTGCTTACGTGGAGCGACTTTACCACTTTTTGGACCTTTCTTCATTGGAGGAGGCTAAAGGCTATTTTGGTGTGGATGGCCTTAATTTAGAGTTGCTTTCTAGGACCTTCTCGCAGGTTGGTTCTCGTCATGTTTCGGCCTTAGCATGTAGGCGTGCTTTTAACATTGTTATTGCTTGCTATTATCTTTTTAAGGGTGCGCGGTCGCGTGAAGGTTGGGGTAATCCTCGAGTGTTGGATGTGGTAGAGGCTATGGAACATGGACGATCACCCTCTTTGCTCATTTTAGGTAAACTTGTTATGGGTCTTGACGCTAGTGTTCTGGTACAGGAGACACCTTCTCGGGGTTCTAGGATCATTTTACAGGTGTGTTTTTTTGTTTTGTTCTTATAGCTTGGTTTTATTTGTTTTGTGGTTGCTTTGACTTTGCAGGTGCGATGCTTCGTCGTGTTTTGTGCAGGTTTGGTTGCAAGAGCGGCTCGGTTTAATCGACCATCCCCGGTGCTTCAAAGATTACAACTACCGCGGTTTCACGGGCCGAAAGATGGTGTTGGTAAGGAATAAAAGTCCCGAAGAGGAGGATTGATTTTCCTACTTGGTTAGGGGAGAGGTCGTCATCAGGTGGTCCATCCCGTGGTGGAATATTAGTGGGCGTGTCGGGTTTCCATTTTCGTCTTCGACCTGGGCTTTGGTACTATTATCCATGAGGGATCAAGTTTATATTACCCGAGCATGTTGTCAAATCAAATGGGTGTACGACCTCCTATTCTAGATGATGCTAAGGTCGTTTCTAGTTCTGATCCATGGACCGAGGATTTGCTTAGGGGGTTCAGGGTGTCTTGGGAGCAGAAAATTTTTGCATCCCGTTGCTCGACCGACCGACAATGTTTCCATCCGGAAGAGGGTTTGTGAACACCCGTCAGGACAGACCGACTCAAAAGTTAGGAAGACAGCGCCGCTAAGAGGCGAAAAGGAGACTCGAGAGACTAAGTGCCTGACCAAAGACAGTGAGACCGATCCTAGTTTAGTCAGTTCATCTGAACGGGCCAAGACTAACAAGACCCATATTAAAGCTGCGAAAGAGCAAAGAAAGTGGGATTTGCTGGACTCACGTTTGGATGGGGCGTTAGAAGCTTGCTTTCGGAAAATCGAAGAGGAAGAACGCAAGCAGTCACACCCGAATGGTAAGGGTAAGGAAAAGTTGGACCGGTAGAGCCCAGCCGTTTAGTACTATGTTGTATTAATTGATATTGCGTGGCGTATTAGTACTAGTTTTTGTAGAGTTTAGACACGTTATTAATTTTCCGGGACGTTCGGATTTTGGATGCTTGATGTTGATGCCTCGACAAAGGTTCGATTTAACCAGTTTTGTTTTTAATGAGAAGCACATTTATTTTTCTTTTTTTTTTGTGGTGGCTCGTAACTCGATTCTTCATTTTACCCGGAGCGCCCTTTCGGGTTTTCACTCCGTCCTCGGCTCACCCTTTTTTGTTTTGTTGTTTTTTTTTTTGCTTTTTTTTTTTGTTTGTTTTGTCCCTTTTTTTTTCTACGGCTCGCAACTCGTTTCTTCATTTTGCCCGGGGCGCCCTTTCGGGTTTTCACCCCGTCCTCGGCTCGTCATTTTTTTAACGACGGCTCGCAACTCGTTTCTTCATTTTGATCGGGGCGCCCTTTCGGGTTTTCACCCCGTCCTCGGCTCGTCGTTTGTGCTTCGTCATTTTAACTCACTCATAGACCGGGTCGTGGGAGGAATCCCGGTTTACTCATGAATCGATTAATCGACTATTTTGTTTAGTTGTTTGGTTGTACCCGGGGAAGGGTTGCCTACGTATCCGCTTGTGGACGGAATCAAACCATGTTCCTAGTTCTTTTTTTTTTTTTAAATGTGAGTGAATTTGCTTTAGACTCGTCTATGCCAGTTATCGATGCGAACTTGATTAATTATTTTTTGTTTGCTTCCTTTGCTTCTCCCCTAAGTCGAAGGTTGGGACGTGGTTGCTGGCATGGTGTCTATGGGTAATATCGCTTGAGTTGATCCATGTTGGTTGGGGTTGGGAATTCTTGACTGTCTAGGTCGGTGAGGATCACTCCGCCACCGGAGAGTATTTTCTTGGCCAGGTAAGGGCCTGCCCAGTTTGGCTTGAATTTCCCTCTAGGGTCGATGGGAAGGGGTGCTCTAATGGACTTGATTACTAAATCTCCCTCGTGTATGTTTCGGGATTTCACTCGCTTACTAAAGGCTCGTTGGATGCGTTTTTGGTAGGCTTGTACGTTGGATAAGGCATGTATCCTACGCTCGTCTAGGAGTACTAGCTCGTCATACCTTTTTTGGTTCCATTCCTCTTCGGGAATACCGCTCTCGGCTAACATCCTTAGTGACGGTATTTCTAGCTCTACGGGTTGTACGGTTTCGGAACCGTAGGTTAGGTAATATGGTGTGGCCCCAGTGGGTATTCTATAGGATGTTCGGTATCCCCATAAGGCGAAGAGGATCTTGTTTGGCCAATCCCCATAAGACAAAGGGGATCTATAGGGTGATGACTTGTGTCTTTGGATTTTGTATTTGTCGAGGAGTTTCTGGGTGTCGGCCCTGAAGTGAGCCCCCTGGTCGCTGATGATCTCGTGAGGTATGCCGTAGCGGCAGATAATGTTGTTTTGTAAGAATTTGACTACTTGTTTTGAGGTTAGCACGGTGTAAGAGGCGGCTTCTACCCATTTGGTGAAATAATCGACGGCCACTAGTATAAAATAGTGCCCACCGGTCCCGGATGGGTGCACTTTTCCTATGATATCTATTCCCCAAGTAGAGAAAGGCCAGGGTGTGGCTATGATGTGTAGAGGATATGGAGGTAGGTGTTGGACGTTAGCAAAGATTTGGCAATTGTGGCAGTGTCGGACATGACGTCGACAGTCTGCCTCTAAGGTAACCCCGTAATAGCCCAGTCTCATTATTTTTCGGGCTAGTAGGTGTGCACCCATGTGGGGTCCGCACTCTCCGTCATGTACCTCTTCCATGACTTTCTCGGATTGGTTTTTGTTTATGCACCTAAGGAGGACTTCTTCTGGGGTTCGTTTTTATAGTAGTCCTTGATTCAGGACATAATGGGTGGCTTGCATTCGTAGGGCTCTTTTTTCTTGGCGTTAGTGTTGGGTGGATATGACCCGTGGGTTTTAAAGTCTAGGATTGCTTTATACCAAGGGTCTTCGGGGGTATCATCGGTTTCGTGGCTATGGATGTAGGCCTGTTGTTCGCTTCTCTTTACGCAAACGGGCATAGAGAAGAGATGATCGGGCATGTTTACTAGCGAGGCTAGTTTGGATAATGCGTCAGCGAATTGGTTTTCCTCGCGGGGTATGTGTATGAAGTCGATTTCGGTGAATTCCCGGGACATTGTTTCTACCTTGGTTTGGTATGGGGTTAGGCTTTCGCTATAGACCTTCCAGTTTCCCGTGGCTTGGTTGACTACTAAGGATGAATCTTCGTGTACTCTAAGGTTTTTGACTCCTAGAGACACGGTCGCTTTTATACCTATCAGGCAGGCTTCGTACTCGGTTATGTTGGGGAAGTTTGGTTCGATGAAGGTCCGGTTGCCGCAGGTTTATTGTTGTTTGGGTGATGGTGTCAATGATGGGTTAAGTCCAGGTAGTTGTCTCCGATTTTTAGGGGAGGTTGAGCGGGCCGCTCGTTGTAGCCCTTGTTATTATAGTTAGTTGTTATCGATAACTGGCACAAAGTTGAGTTCTTAAGCATTTTAAGAAAATATTAAGCGATTGTCGAGGCATACTTGTAAAAAAAGAAGATTGTTTTATTGATAATAATAGACGGGTTAGATGCCCGCGATTTTGTTTTGGGGGAGGCGGAGGACATGTCCCTCACACCTCCCTAGACTTGATAAAGGAAAGAATAGGTCAAATCATTTATTATTATTTTAATCTAGGCCCTTGGATGAACTAGACTCTGACTAAGACCGATCATGCGGTCTCTGGAGGAACCTGTGCTGACGGGGCTCTCCGTGCTCGCGCGGTTTGCTTCCTTGATACCTAGAGTCACTCCTTCTCTAAAGACAACCTACGGGGACGTAGACCCCCCCTTATCAATCGGGTCCTGCACCTCGTGCTTGAGCTCGGTGCACCCTTGGGTTTCATGCCCCCGACCCTGATGGTACAAGCAATAGGCATTGGGATTCCACCCTGCTTCCCTTTTTCCTATAGGTGGGTCTGGGGTGGGTCCTACTGGCCATAACAGCCAGGCCTCCTACAATTTCCAGAGGGCCTCAGCGTAGGATTCTCCTAATTCAGTGAACTGCCTAAAGGGACGGTGAAGGCCTGCAGGTTCGACAGGTCGCGCGAGTCCGGCGTATTCGACATACGGATCCCCACTAAGAACCAGCTCCCTGCTCACCGGTCCTTCCCGGGGTTTCCTTTCGGGGCTTTCCAAGGTGTCGAGGCGACGTCTAACGTCGTCGATGGAAGAGAAGATCGATGATACTATCCCTAGCACCCCATGGACCACGTTCATCAAGGCGTTGAGTTGATCGGTGCTGCTTTCGTTGCTACTTGGTGCCATTCCTGGGCCTAGCAAGATAAGAGTGTAAGGTCGAATCCACCCGGTGTTTTTAAGACTTGAGGAGTGCTCGTAACTGAGCGACACGGAAATGAGACCTTTGACCCACGTGTGCGGGCGATCACTGATTTAGGGACTCAGGCGTTTTAGACTCTTCGTGTACTCGGCGAGACGCCTAGAGAATCTTAAATCTCTATAAAGAGATGATGTGACACAAACCTCGTAGGTGAGGTTTAAAGAGGACTTCTCAAAAGGAGACGACCCAAAACGTAAGACCTTGAGTAGAGGCGATCCTAGTAATTACCACGGACAGTTAATCACACGGTTGTACAACGTACGGAATTGATCGCGATCCCAGCTCAGGATCAAAGGATTTTGATATTTTTAGAAAACGACCGATATTTGCTGAGGAAAAGTTTTTCTTCGAAAGATGGTTTCGTAAAATTAGGGTGACGATGGTGTGGCATCATCGTTAGTGATGCGAAACGCGCGTTGTTATTTGTGTGTCGGGAATCCGACAATAGCAAAAGTGTAAAAGTTTTCTTTTTTTGAAAGGAACATGGTCCTTAGGTGGACCGGTTTTAAAAATGACGAAGTGACTTTTTATCGAGACTACTATTAATTATCTAGTTCGATAGTGGAGGTGTGTGGTGCTTTAAAGGTGTGAGTAAATCCTTGTCAAGGGTTTGAATAGTTTTTTTTTTCTTTTTTTTTTTTTGAAAAAGGTTGTTGTGTTTTTTTTTTAAAAAAAAACGAGTGATCCACGTTTGTCGGTGACAATAACATTCGATAATGGATGGTGGTGTGTTGTGAAAAAGAATGTTTCGAGAATGTAACCGTTTCGGGTTCCTTGACTTCATTAATTGAAGCTTCGGTTTTGTTAACGGTATGTGTGTAAAGAAAAAATTCTTCTTTTTTTTGAAAATAAAATATAACCGTTTGGTGTGCCTTGATTCCATTAATTGGAAGTTTCGGTAGTACTAGCGGTATTTGTCGTTTGACGAGTTTTACTTTAGCCACGTGATGGCATTTGAAAATGTATTTCTTTTTTTCTTGAAAACGTTGAGTGTAAAATTTGCCATGACAACAACGTCTCAAAATGTTTTTTTTCTTTTAGAAATCATGACTTGACCAGAGTATCGGTGTTTCATAAATCGTTTTGGAAAGATGAGATGTTTCTTGAAAATGGAATTGGGTGTGGTTGAATATGTTGGCGTGGTTGAATCCGGATTTTAGTGTTTTATTTGGGTTGGATTGTTCAAACACACTACACATAACTAGGAATGCATACACTCATGCAGGATGCAGACTTGGGTAGGTTTAGGGTAGGCTACCGCCCACGAATAGTCTTTACTTAGAGATTGACAATGATCTGGGGAGACGAGTGTCGTACCGTTCGTTCGGAACTATACGCTTATTATTCCCGCGGGGTACGCGTTAGGAGGTCGGAGCATCATCCAGGATCTCTCCGCATGTCCCTAAAGATCTTACCGCGAAGAGGTCGATTGGTCCTGATATCGGTTAGGGTGGGCTTTTTAGGGGCAAAACCTATAGTGACCACAAATAGGAACTAAGAAATGAGCTTCACCGACCTCGTTCAAGTTACACCACCATTGGAAACTTGTTTCCAAGTCCCCAGCGGAGTCGCCAAACTGTGGACGTCCGTCCGCACCGCCCGGCGCCCCGCACGCGCCTGCGCGGGACCGGCCCGGTTTTACAACGTGTGGCGGCGGCCACCCATACGGCCCCCTCCCTGTCGGGGGTCGGTCCGATCTCGCGTACGGGGCGAAGTGTCGGACCTCGATTTGGATGATGATCCGGACTTGTACTAGACGGGTGGGGGCACCCGTGTTTCCGTTTGGGAATCGATCGAGTCGTGGTTGTAAATGTTTGAAGGCCGTTTTGTTTGGTAAGGCGACCTTTTTAGTGAACAGAAGTTGTCGCCGATTTGTGGATTCGCCACCGCGTCAATTATGGGGACTCGGAAACCGTTCAAGTCAACTTTGATCCCTTGCCAGCTCAAAGTTGAGTGGCACGGGACCTAAAGATAAAGACTCGTACCCTTAAGCACTCCATGCCTGGAATGACTCTCATTGCCAATGGTTTCGGACATCCGGAAACCGTCGATTCTGAGTAAGGGGTCAGGGTACGTAATGGAAAGACGACATCCGATAAATGTCAACAGCCAATCCCGCCCGCACTATAGCGGCCTCTACTAATCAATCGGTGGGCTGATATCCTAGTTCTTTTGTTGTGGTGAAAGTACTGTAACATCTGTTGTTTTAACCCTAAACCTTTTGCTATGTCGGTTGTTTAAGGACAAGTATGTTTTGTCGTCAAAGTAGTTGAGTTTACATTCTTTGCATACGATTTCACGTGACAAGCAGGCCATGAAAAGATGCACGTAGGAGAGTAGAGAGTATTAGTATTATACGTATTAGCAAATCAGTTTTAACGCGATAATACGGATATTACTGATTCTCATGGTATACCTTACCTGGTATTCTGCTTAAGATGCGTCGGTTCGGTATTAATAGAGATGCGTCGAACCTAATAAGGCGAGCACCGGGACTAATACGGAACCCGGCCATCACTTTGTTCAGTTTTAGTTGTTTTATGTTTTGAATTCCGTGTTAGGTGATTTAGCCTGCGTTTATAAGGTCATAAAAACAATAAACCATACGAAAAACTGTAAATGCGAATGTAGGTAAATCACGTTGTGAGGAGTTGCACCCTCGGAGTATACACTAAACGGGACTCGATGCATAGATAGTTTTGAGAACGGATCTCAAAATTACTCGGGTCTATTTAGTTTGTTTTAGTGTTTGCGGTTGAAGTTGGGACGTTACGTATTTTAGTAGATGTCAGTGGGCCTAGTGCCCATATCCAGTGTTGTCGTAGTGCATAATAAGAGAAAATACGAATATGGAAAGTTGTCGTTGCAGTCCTATCGTCATCGGGTGTTTGTTGGGCACTTCTGCAGCCACCAGGTCCAAATCTGGGTGTCTACAGGACTCTGGCTCGCCTATACCCATCGTGGGTCCAGGTCTTGTACTGGAGGTTAGTTTTTGTCTTTGTACTTGGTTTCAAGGTTTCGCTTAGTTCGGTTTGGTTTTGCTGACAATGTTTTCGGGTTTTGCAGGCTTGGATCTACTCCTACTTCCCTCGCTTGGCACCCAAGACGGTGCCTGCTCGTCCGGCTAGGTTTTCGGCAGGGATTGAGTGGAGGTTGGCTCAGGCTAATAGCACGACGAGTCACTACTCGTCGAAGAATGTGCTGGTGAACCAGTTGCGCCTCGAGGATGTAAGTTTTCTTCTTACGGTTTATTTTCTTTGGTAGCCCCCAAGGATAGGAGTTTAAAATGTTGGTTTGTCTATATAGTTTGTGGCCCGTCCTTGGGCCGATTACGAGGGTTTGCCCGAGTACGTGAGGGCAGGGTTGGGACCTAGGAGCTACAAGTGAATGCTCCTTCCCACGGTGTTTCGTCAGGTGTGGTACTTGGGTGAGAGGTTAGTGTGCCAGTGCTTGTACGAGAAGTTCAAGGTGCCAGTTGACCCTCCTCGGACTGTGTGTAGGCCTCCGACTACGTTAGAGGCCCGTCACTACAAGGTAAAGTCACTTTAGAGTCGGAGGTTTTAGTAGCAAATCTTCAATATTCCGTAGCTAATTAGCTTAGAGACTGAATTTGCGACTAAATTTCATTAGTAGCTAAACGCCTTGTCGCTAATTTAGCTACTGAATTAGCGACCAAAATTAGCTACCAATTTAGCGACGAAAGGGTGGTAGCAAATTTTGAGACAATAATAGAGACGAAAATTCGTGTAGCTACATTAGCGACCGCAAATTGTATAGTAGCTAATTTAGGGATGAACTTAGAGACCGATTCAGTTGTAGCAAAATTGGCGACGTAATTTTTTGGTATCTAAAATGGCCACGAAAAAACGAGAAATACACGTCATACCCCTACCCCGCCACATCACCCTAGCTAGCCCGCCATACCGCACGAAGAGTTACCCCTAGCTCACTAAACCACGCATGTACGTCCACGCACCACACCACCGCCTCTAGTATAGATTTTGATGATTTAAGTTCGCAAGAGGAATCGAACCCATAACCTTCAAACACTTGACCAAGTGTCAAACCATTGGGCCACTTGAAGATCTATGTTTGTTCGGACAATGAATGTATACTTAAAGGTAAAATTAATCATTAAAATGTGGAGTGTAAGATACTTTTGTAATACTCCAATAGTAATATACATATATTAAAAAATATAAAAAATATATCATAAGAATTATAAAAAATACATGATAGCAACGACCGACAACTAAATTTAGCTACCAAATTATTTCTGTAGCTAAGAATTTAAATTAGATACTAAAATTGCTACTCATTTACGAATTTACTTTGGTCTCCTATATAAAAACTAAATACATTCGCAATTTTATGTCGATATATATTGAGACAACTTTAGCTACTGGCGTTTTTCCGTATCTAAAAACATAAATTAGATACCAAATTTGCTATCGACTTTATTTAGTCTCTATAATAGTGACGTAATTAGCTACCACTATATTTGGATATCTAAAATAGAGACTAAATATATTTATGTCTCAAAAGTAGTAGCTAATTTATATATTTAGCGACTGAATTTTAGGCAGTTGCTAAATTAGTAGCTAAATTGCAATTCTCTTGTAGTGCGTGAGGATAGGGATGGAGAGGGAGGCGATGCATTTTTGGTGCCCGGTGCCTCCTATGTGTCTCACGTCTGCCAGCGGCTAGCTTGCCACCGCCTTGTGGTAAGTATCTAGTTTTTTTGTTTGTTTTGTTCCACGGTACGGTTTAGTGTTTGTTTGCATTTTGAACGGTTTGGTTTTCCTTCAGCTGGCCGATCCGGCTGATGTTGTTCAGCCCTTAGACTTCCCTTTGACACTACTCAGGGTGGACGCGGCTGGGGTGGCTTTTACAGAGCCTCTCCCCCCTTGTTCTGCGGAGGAGATGGAGGCTGGGATGGAGTGGCGTGACCGAGTGTACCGGGTAAGTTTCGGGATTTGGCTTGAACTCGGCTTTTGAGGGTTAGGTTTTGTTTGGGTAACTTGTTTGGTTTTGTCTTTCAGGTTTCGTCCGCTTCCCATCAGCGGTTATGGCAAGCCGCCAACTGCTTCCGGGGCTACGCATCGAGGACGGTTGCCGCCTCTTCCCGTGATACTTCGGGACCTCGATCTGTAAGTAATGTTTTTCTAGGGTTGGTTTTCTAGGCTGGTTGCGTCTTTTCCTAAAGGATAGTTATATTTGCAGGATGTCTCAGATATGGTAAGGCAATTAGAGACTCGGGTGACCGAGGTTGAGGCGATTGAAGCCAACCTGCTGCAATTTATGCATTTTCGGGACAACACAGCAACATCAGCATAGAAACACCACAACCAACATCTAGGACCTGAAACACCCTTGTAGAACGCAGATCACCTGTCTCATTAGTGGTCATATTTTCAAACCTGCAGACAAAATTAAGACAGAAGATAAATTTTTCCGCAGATAATACAAACATTATACTGACCACTATAGCAATGGAAGTACACAGTGTAACAAGACAGCATTGCATTGCAATGTATGATGTTTAGATAGAGGTCAATATTTAGCAATTGAGAGATGATGTACTCCTTTACTTTCTAAAAATAAAAGAACAAAACTTGATCTTATTTGCGTCGATGTATTCAAATGCTCGACACTCACAACTTCATGGGGCATTAGTTTTTAAATACAACAAACACCGCCAACATTGTAACTCAGATTGACGTTCACTTCATATATTTGTCAAAATTATGATGCATTAACCAAAAGAAGCCTACCTCTCAATATATTCAGAGGCTCCATGCTTGAAATGTGTACTACCACTAGGGAACCACCATAACTCATCCTTTTCATGCATCCAATTTTGACCTCCTTTCACTTCAGCAAGATGAGTATGATTCACATTACTCCTCCAAACATTGTAACATTATGAATCTTAAACTCATTATGCCCAACAATCACGTTTTTTGCAAATAAAAAACTCCTGTACCATGTAGCAAAAGCAAAGCAGCGGGAAGGAAGAGTGAAAATCGGAAGGAAGAAGGGTAGAGAACTGGTATCAGTTCAATATCTTATCCTCAAATTCTCTGGTCCACAACTCCACACCATGCCACTCACGTCACCCTATATCTTGTGGTAGATCCTACTAACGTGGTCTTATTTGGGCTTTAATACTTATTTCAGTCCAACCCCAAGTTCCAAATTGTCCTAATTTGATTACGAAGTAATCCGTATTTTTTAAAATATTCTGTATATTTTGTGTAAACTACCTCGTATACGATTTAGTTTGGATTTGAGTTAGGTAAGATTTCAATGACGATAAAACTCATCCTTTTGATTTTCTACACTCTTACTTTTCATGGCTCGTTTCATGGCTCGAATACGAGACATATGGTTATGGGTAGAAGAATACTCCCTTCGTCATGTTGGGCATAAAATCGAGTTCGAATAGCGGGTTAGTCGACTGTTGGCCAAAAATTTACCTCATCTTTACCCGTAAAAGTTTCTTTGATGGCCTTTTGAACTTCATCGAGAGATGTTATAGCAACTCCTTTTGGAACGTTAATACCGTATTGATAAGTGTAGTTTGTAGTGCCTATTTTGTTGTGTTTTGGTCCCATTTTCCTTGTGGAATCGCTCCTTGGGAGCGATTTATGGGCTACTTATGCTTCCTTTAGTTTGTTTCAGGTTCCCGAGACCATTCATTAAGAGTTAAAGCAAATCTGACTCGATACATACACTTTTTGGAGCCAACGAAGTGAAGGAACGATCTCTCGATGCCTTGGATTCGACTCCGAGACCTCGGGACCCAATCCCGAGCCTCTTAGACCCGATCCCGAGTCCCGAGAATCGATGGGAAGCCCATGAGAAGCAAGGAGGGACCAAAAAGAGCTTATTTGAGGCCTACAAGACCCATCCCGTCGGGGATGAGGTGCACAAAAGCGAGTGCTACTGACCTAGGTCCGTCCCGGTCGGGACCAGCCCGTCCCGGTCGGGATCAAGCATAACACCGGGCTGTGTTATCAATAACACCAGGCTGTGTTATTGCTCGTCCCGGTCGGGACCGATCCGTCCCGGTCGGGACCGTGGAGCTGTAGCACGCAACTCATTGTTTCATCCTCCTTCACTCTTGTAACCCTATATAAACCCTTCCTCTTGTATTCCTATGGAAGGTCAGAGATTACCCACAAAACCCTAGACTATTTTAGGTTAGATTAGCTTAGATTAGAGTAGATTATTCGGTAATTAATCGGTAATCTTAGTTTAGTCTTGTATTAAGGGAATTCTTGAAGAATCCACCCAAGATTGACAACCTTGGTTGATGTATTTGGGTTTTCTCATTAATGAAAGTTTTCATTCTTCCTTTCATCTTGTTAGTAGGTATAATCTTCTTTTCCCTTCTTTTAATCTTGTTTACTCATCCAAGTTTGAACCTTTGTTATTGTTTGTTCTTGTTCTTGTTAGTTTCATAATGTTTGTTTGGATGTTTGTGTTGTTTCCTCTTGTTTATGTTAGTATTAGTTTGATAATGTTTGAGTAGATTCTTGCTAGGGTTAGTAGGGTGATTTGGGTGATTAATGGGTGATTAAGGGTTTGTTGGAGATGTTGGTGGAAGTTTTGGGTTTCCTCTTGGTTTGATGCATGGTACATGGTTGTTGAAATGCTTGAATGACATGTAGATGCATATGCTTGTTTTTCTTGTCTTTTCTCTTGTGGGTGATAGTTTGCTTGTGGGTTTGGTTCCCTCACTACGTAACGAGAGCCCGGTGAGGACGACCTCTAGGTCGGTCTACGTAGCGAGAGCCCGGATGCGACCTAGGCCACGATAGCACGCTAGGAACCCCGTTTGTCACGTGTGTCGCAAAGGTGGGTTCTAGGAGGAACCTCTAGTTCGGTCTACGTAGCGAGAGCCCGGACTACACCTAGATTACCCGACTACCCCTTCACCTTAGCTCTTCCTTGACCATTCCATCACCCCTTGAACCCGACCTAATCCTAGCCCGTTTCCTTATTTGTTTCCTCCGTCACCTTAGTCATAGCCTTAGCCTTCTTCCCTTCCTATCATTCTAGTTTAGCCTAGTTAGTTGACCTAGTCTCGTATTTGGGTGACCTTAGTCTACACACCTCTTACCGTCCCCGTGGATTCGTCCCGACTTGCCCTATCTACGTGTTAGGAATAGCCGGTTATTATTTGATCGGTGGGGATCCACGGCAAATCCCTCCCGTCACGTATTTGCCCATGAGTTCAGCACCCTAGTTTCCACAAAAACGAAAATAAAAATACCACAACATCAGCAGCAATATCATTTGATGAAGAATACATCATCAACAACAATATATGGTTGAAGAATGAATGAATGTAGTAGGGCATGTATCAAGTATGTAGAGTGAAGACTACACAACATACTTTTATGCCAATGATGCTCGTAACAACAACGCATATCACAACAAAGAACACATCAAATGCCAAGAATGTAATTGTGAGCCTGTGAAACAAATACGTCTTGATTAACCGACAAAGAAGTGCATAAAGCATTGCTCTAGTTAAAGCCACTAGCAAAGACATGATATGGATATTACCAGTATAGCCTCGGTGCATCATCAATAACCATTTGCCCACCAGACGATACCCAATAGAATCCGATGATCCACCAAATGAAAGAGAACATTGTGTTTGCCGACTCCAAATCAAATGAAAGAGAACATTATGTTTGCTGACTCAAATCATGAATGTAACTTTCATTATAAGACAGTTTAGATTTATAGCATGACTGATTCCTCATCAACTTATGCACAAACTAGATATCAAACGAGAATTAGCCCAAACTACAGAGCACAAAACACTAAAGATATAACCACGTTGTTATTCCTCCATTTTCCACCCGAGTTCATTGTTCTTATTCGAGAATGTGTGACCACCACTGCCTATACCTTATGCTTAAATGGAGATCACTTTGGCTGGTTCCAAGGGAAGAGGGGCCTTAGACAAGGAGATTCCCTTTCCCCTCTTATGTTTACTATATGCATGGAATATCTGACAAGGCTGCTTAATTAATTATACTACTACTACCATGGATTTTTGATTCCATCCTTTGTGTAAGCCATTGAAGCTTAGTAGCCTTATGTTTGAGGACGACTTACTTCTATTCTGCAAGGGGGACGTGAAGTCTATCATGATTCTTCTTAGAACTTTGGCTACTTTTTCACAGGCGTCTGGACTGAATCTTAGCAAGGGGAAATCGAACGTGTTCTTTAACGAAATGTCAACTGAGCTGAGGAAAGACATTATCCAGATTTCAGGTTGTACAGAGGGTCGGTTACCGTTTAAGTACTTGGGCGTGCCGATTAAACCGTCAAAACTTCTGATCAAGGATTGCCGACCCATTATTAATAAAAATCTGGAGAAGATTAGAATTGTTGGAACTGAAAAACTATCTTACGCAGGTAGACTCGTTATCGTGAAAGCTGTTCTCAAGACTCTCCATTCGTATTGGGCATCTACTTTTATATTACCGACATGACTTATTAAGAAGATAGACTCGATTTGTAGGAACTTCTTGTGGAATGGGGGTGCGGAATTCACTAAGACGCCTACTATAGCCTGGGCAAAGATCTGCAACCACAAGAAAGGGGGCGGTTTGGGTCTTAAGAATTACATTGTTTGGAATAAGGCTGCAATCGGTAAGCTAGTTTGGTGGGTAGAGGAATGCAAAGACAAACTATGGGTAAAGTGGGTTCATTCCGTTTATCTGAAAGGGAAACGATGGGAGGACTGCAAGCCACCTACAGACGGGAATTGGATGTGGAATAAGATTTGCAAACTCAGAACCAAGCTGAATTAGGCTTATAAACAGAAGGAATGGGTTAATGTACCTGGGCGACAATAAACTATATCGAAAGGATATAACTGGCTCCTTCCAACCTCGAGGGAAGTGGGATGGCACCATTTGGTTTGGACCAAATGGACAGTACCGAAACATGCCATGCTCGCATGGATGGTACACCAAAATGGTCTGAACACGAAGGACAAATTCCTCAAGCTGGGCATTAGTAGCGATTCATTATGCTGCTTATGCGGTCGGGAAGAAGAAAGCTTGCAGCATCTTTTCTTTTCTTGTCATTATAGCAGGAAGATTCTTGAGGAGATTAATAGATGGCTTAATATTCATATCCCTGAGACGGACCTTCTTCAATGGCGATGGAGAAGGCGCTGGTCGAGATTGAAGACGGACACGATTAATTGTTGTATAAACGCAGCAATGTACCACGTTTGGAAGCAAAGAAACAATAGCAGGCATAATTTCGTCATTCTTCATCCAAAAACGTGCTTTGAGGAGATTCGTCGGGAAATTAAAAAAATATGTTGGACTCAGATTAAAGGCGAGACTAGTAGACGGGATAAAAATTGGCTTGACAGGCTCTTAAAGAGCTAATTTTGTTTTCTTGCTTTTAGCCGGGTGTGTTGATGTATGTGATTTGATTAAATCATAAAACCGTATGTTTGATGCCGAGATTATATAATATTTACACTTTACCAAAAAAAACCATGTTGCTATTGCTCAATCAGCACCAATAATTCATACTCATCATTTCTAGTAATATCTCCAAAGAAAACCTAACTACTGCAATTATCACCCAGTGGCTAGTGCTATTGAAAATTTATCCAGTCCATATATCCTCAAATTCTTAATTCAGACATAGAGGAATTTGCAATTTAAATTCTTTTATGGCTTGTTTGGGAACTAGGAATTGGAATTAAATTCCGGATTTGAGATAATTCAAGTGTTTGGGAAAACCAAGAATTTGGAATTGGATTTGAGATGAATTCCATACCAATTCCAACCTTGTTTAATTTTGACTTTCTCAAATGACTACCCCATGGTAGTCATTTCAATTCCGTCACTATTCATTTTTTTTCCGCGTAAATCTAGTCGGAATATTTTTTGTTTTAATTAATTTTTGTCCCTAATTGAAAATATACATTTTCGTCATGGAAAAAAAATTCAAAAATTAAATTTTTGTGACCTCAACCCGGCTCCGCCCCGCCCAATTCCAATTCCAATTTCATGGATACCCAAACAACTTTTTGAAATTGGAAATGGAATTGAATGTCAATAATTCAATATCTAGAATTAGTTTCATGAAAATGAAAATAATTCCATGTTTCCAAACGCTCCCTTACGGTTTTACCAATCAAGTCCTTATGTATTAGCTTACTAACAATTATGTGCTCGATATCGTAACATAACGAAAGTTATATTATGTGGAGAAACATATAAACAAAAAAATAAATAGTATACCTATCGTTATCATCATCCTGCTGACTGTCAGTAACAAACTCGACAAAATCAGCATCCAAACTCGGATTAATCGAGCTAGAATTCGCAGTCAAGTTCAACTTTGACACCAATTTTGAACCAGGCATAACTCTACTAGCCTCCCTCCGCCGACGATACTCAACACACACGCCTACATCGAATGTGTAGGTTTAAGAGTTGAAAATTGAGAGGTGAATTTGGGTGGAAATGGAGGAATTTAGAGAATGGAAATGCATAAACTTAGATTGAAGAAAATGGTAGGGAAATTGAGGGATTGAATGGAATTGAAGACCTAGAGTGTTAAAAGAGAATTTCTGTTTTAATTTTATTTTCTCCACCTAACTCATATTTGAGAAAATGATATAAAAGGAAATTAATATTTATTGAGTTGGATGTCCTTAGAAATCATTTGGTGGAAAGATGGTCTTTTTATACTAAATTGGAGGGGGTAGAAATCATTTTTGTAAAGAAAATGGTGTCTTTGTTATTATATAAGAACCATTTATTTGAGAGAATTGATTTATTTAACCAAAGACATCATTAACTATACTTAAATGGTTACTTATTGATGATTGCTTTGATGCTTTTTCTAGTAGTGATAGTTCAAGTTGTCACCTAACCTGGACTAATAAAAAGGATCTTGTTGACAAAATTTGGTCTAAACTTGATAGAGCTGTGGTCAATCCTACTTGGATTGCTACTTTCCCTAATTCTTCTGCTATGTTTTATGAATCTGGAATTGCTGATCATTCCTCTATCCTAGTATCTGTTTCTCAGGAGAAAGAGTTTAAGAAAAGGTTTCTATTTCTTAATAGCTGGACAACTCATCCTTCTTACCATTCAGTGGTGGCTCAAGCTTGGAGTATGCCTTTATCTGGCTCTCCTAGGTATTGCTTATTTCAAAGACTCAAGAATGTGAAGAAAACTCTTATCTTACTTCATAAGACTAATTTTACTAATATTTCAACTCAGGTGCTTGAAGTAGAAGAAGCTCTTGGTTCTTGTCAGAGGAACATCAACTTTGATTTTTTTTTTCTTCCCTTTTTTTTTCTGAGGAAAAGAAGCGTATTGTTGATTTTTTATGAGCTCAAAGTTGCTGAATTAAATATGCTACATCAAAGGGCAAAAGTAAAACATTTACAACTTGCTAACTGCTCCTCTAAGTATTTCTTTGTCTAGATTGATGAAAGGAAGAGTCAAAAAATTATTACAGTTATTACTGATGCTGCAGGATCTCTGCGGACTGGTAGGCAAGTTGTGTCTACTACGTTACTTTCAGGGTTATCATCATACTCTTCTTGGGCAGTACAAGCCAAGTTCTGGTGAGATCCCCTTTCAACCTCTTATCTTGAGAAATGATGATGTGGTTTCTCCTCTTGTGAGTCT
This sequence comes from Agrostemma githago, assembly GCA_958450325.1. NCBI lineage: Eukaryota > Viridiplantae > Streptophyta > Magnoliopsida > Caryophyllales > Caryophyllaceae > Agrostemma > Agrostemma githago. The sequence continues at coordinate 31,588,462 of OY288257.1, read as the reverse complement.
TGTCTCTACAGTTGAAATTAATGTTGTTGTTTTTGGTATGGATGTGAATAATAGTAGTCCAGGGATAGATGGCTTTTCTGCTTGATTTTTAAAACCTCTTGGAATACTATAAGAAATGACTTCTGCAAAGCTATTCCAAGCTACTTCAGATCTTGTTATATGTCTGAGCACGCTAATTCAACTTTGGTCAGTCTCATTCCTAAAAAGATAGATGCTCATTATGTTCTGGATTATAGGCCTATCTCATGTTGTACTGTCTTCTATAAGACAGTATCAAAAAAAATGGCTAATAGGCTTAAAGCTATACTTCCTACTATCATAGGGATGAAGCAAGCTGCTTTTATTTCTAGTAGAAGTATCTTTGATAACACTTTGCTGTCCCAAGCTCTTCTTAAAGTTTTACTAGGAAGTTTCTTACCCCTAGATTCTTGGTTAAGGTGGACATAAGGACGACTTTTGAATCCTTGCAATGGACTTTCATTTCTAAAATGCTAGCACACCTGGGTTTGCCTGATCAATTTGTTAGGTGGATTATGGATGTGTTTTTAACCCTTGGTACTCCTTTAAAATCAATGGTGAAGTCTCTTGTTTCTTTCAAGATAGAAGTGGGATTAGGCAAGGTGATCCATTGTCTCCTTACCTCTTTGTAATGAGTACAGAAATTCTCTCTAAGTCCCTCAAACATCTCTGTTCACAGCCCAATGTCTCTTATCGTCCTAAGTGTTGTAGGAGGTTTAACCTCACTCTCTTAATATTTGTTGATGACTTGTTGATCTTTACTAGAGAAGATCTTCCTTCAGTTGTGGCTATTAAGGAAGCTTTGGATTCCTTTGGTTCTTTATTGGGTTTAGTGGCTAATGTGGAGAAAACATGCATTTACTTTGGTGGTGTGGATGAATGTGTTAAAGAAGTCATTCCGCCTTAGACTGGATTTGCAGAAAGAGCTTCCCCTTTAGATACCTTCTTGGGTGTTCCCCTATCTGATGCTAGAACTAGTATTAACATGTTTAGTTCTCTCATATTAAAGGTCCAGTATGTTGTTGGTCACTGGTACAACATGTTCCTGTCTTATGCTGGTAAGGCACAACTCATTAATTCAGTGATTTTTGGCCGAAAAAATTTCTGGTGCTCTAGTCTGCTCCTACCTAAAGGGATAATCAAGCTGCTCAATAAGCTCAGTAAAGATTTTATTTTGGGGTATTTAAGATGGAAAAAGAAGGCTAGTCTTTAAGAAGTGGAGATATATTTGTTCACCCTGGGACTCAGGAGGCTTCAACATAAAGGATGTTCAGGACTGAAGTTCTGCCCTTCTAACTAAATGGCTTTGGATTTTCTCACAGGAACCAAGTAGCTTTTGGAGCAATTGGTGTAAATAATATGTTTTTGGTTCTAAATCTGTCTGGTGCATTCAATCCAAGGAGTTCTTCCCGTCTATCATTAAAATTATCCTAGCAGTAAGGAAAAGACTGGTACAGCATTGCGGTTCAGTTGAGCAGACTTAGATGTTCATTCATAGTTGTGTATCTAGACCTAAGTTTCAGGTACACAAAGCCTATTTGCTCCTCAGAAGTCTTGTGAAGAAGACCTGTCACTCCTTCTTCAAAACAGACCTGTACTTTCCTAGTTATAAGTGATAGAATCTCTAGCTCTCCAACAACAGTTGGCTACTACTGATCGGTTCCAAAAGAAAGGATTTCACCTAGCTAATAGATGTTGCCTTTCTGCAAACCAGGAGGAAAGTGTTTCACATCTGTTCTTTACTTGCTCGTTTGCAAGGAGGATTTGAAATGTCATTCTTTCCTGGATTGGATTGTCATATACAATACCAAATCTTAAGACTGATGTAGGTTGGATGAATAACACCAAGAATAAGAAGCATTGGAAGAGTATTTGGCTAAGAGTTAGCACTGCTGCGACTGTTTATCTGATTTGGAAGGAAAGAAACAAGAGGCTATTCACAACAAAAGAGTCCACTATGGATGCTATTTTGGCTAATCTACAATTCATTTCTCATACTCGATTTTTGTGTAAAAAAGACAATCCTAAGTTCTCTAAGATCTTAGATAGATTAGCTTCAAGCTAAATATACCATTAGTGTGTTAGTTTTTTTTTGCAACATTATAGTTTCTTTTCTAATGAAATGAAATGATATCCTTTTTCTGGTCTCTAAGGTTGGTGCTTTCCCGATCGGTCCGTTGCTGAGTGGCTATTTTTCTGGTCTTCAGTTTCGAGTTGGGGTTTCTGGTGGGGGGAAACTATTTTGCATGCCTTGAACCGGCTTGTTGAGGACCGGGGTGTTTAGGTGGGTCTTTCCAGGCTCTTGGTGGATTTTCATAAAGCTTTTAACATGGTCGATCGGGAAATCATGTTACGAGAGGTTCGTAATTATTGCCCGGCCTCTTCTCTCCCAGTGGGTGGAATTTTGTTATTCTAGTCCTGCTAGGTTATATTATGGTGAGCACAGCCTGTGGTCTTGTCAGGGGGGTCCAGCAGGGTGATCTTTTGGGTCCTCTTCTTTTTTCTTTGGTGTTACATCCCTTGATTTTGTAAGATCCGGGACTCATTTGATTTGAGGCTGCAGGCTTGGTACTTGGATGATAGCACTATCGTTGGGGATACTTTGATTTTGGGGAAGGTTTTGGAGCTGATTTTGGATGATGGTCCTCGTTCGAGACTTCACCTTAAAACCGAGGTTTTTTGTCCAATGGAAGATCCTAGGAGCATGCTCTCTAGTGTCTTCCCCTCTACTATCGCCAGATCGATGCGTGGTGTCAAAGTCCTTGGTGGGCCTGTTAGTGTGTGTCATGATTTCAGCAGTGAGCTCGTGATGAGTAGAGTGACCAGAACTATCGCACTTATGGGTTCCGTCGCTCTGCTTGATGATCCGCAGTGTGAGTTGTTGTTGCTCCGGGCCTATACTGGTATCTCCAAACTTTATTTTGCTTTGCGTACTTTCCCACCAACTATTTTTGAGTCGGCTCAGCTTGCTTTTGACGCGGCTCTTCGTTCTCATTTAGAACGTATTGTTATTGCATCCGGGCCGGGGTTTGGCGATTGGTAGTGGCGGCTTGCCACCCTTCCCTTTTCTTTCGGGGGGCTTGGGGTGTATGCCGCTGGAGATGTCCTACATTGTGATTTTGTGGCATCTCGACTGCAATCTGCGAGTTTGCAGGCTGCGCTGCTTCGTGCTGCGGGCGTCCTGGCCCGGCTTTCGATGCGGCCTTGTGTAGGCTTAAGGAGGTTCTTGGTTCTGTTGTGTGTAATCCAAATGAGATTGCTGCCCCCAAACATATGAAGTCTTTGGCAGATATATATTTCACGAGGGTTGTGGCTACTGCGGAATCAGATTTCTCTTTAACCTCCCGTCAGGTTGCATTATGGAACTCTCAGCAAGACCGTTATGCTTCTGATTGGCTCCACGTTGTCCCTATTTCTGGGCTAGGCCAGACTATGAACAGTCGGACGTACCGATGTGTGCTTAGCTATCGGTTGGGCGTTCCTTTGTTTTCTGTGCCTGGACCGTGTTCTGCTTGCTCTCGGGTTTTTGGCGACGATATTTATGGTGATCATGCCGTGTCATGAGTGGGGGTTGTCGGTATTAAACATCAGCATAACCTCTTTCGTGACACTCTTTTGGATATCTATTTCCGTTCTGGGGGTCTCAGCGGGTACGAAGATCGATATTGGCTTGACTGATGATCATGACAGATCCTTGTGTCCTGCAGATTTGCTTCTTTATTCGTGGGACAGGGGGCGTGACGTTTGTGTAGATCTTACCGGGTCTTCTCCTTTAACTCAGTCCAAGCTCTCTGAATTTGCGCCAGGCCGTGTTGTGGGGGACGCTGCTCGGTGCAAATGCGCTAAGTACAGGGGCCTATGCACGGGGCTTGGTTATGGGTTTTTGCCTTTTTCCTTTTCTTCGCTGGGGGGATTGGAGGCGGATTCTATCGGCTTGCTCAAGAGGATTCAAAAATTTTCGATAGCGCATGATGCCGGAGCACGCGCCGCTCCTTTCATTTTTGCTAGACTTAGCTTTGCTATAGCTAAGGGGGTGGGGGCCTAATTTGTATATCGGCTACCCGCCAATTTTTTGTAAACTGCATTTTGATTCGTCAACAAAATTCTCTCAATTATAATAATAAAAAAAATAATAATATTAATATTAATAATAATAAAAATAATAATATTAATAATATTAATAATAAAAACAACAACAACAACAACAACAACAACAACAACAATAACAACAATAATAACGGAACTTGTATTAACATCGAAACAAATTACAAGAAGTTAGCGGGAAGCCGAGATACTATCTGAGCCTCCACTCCCTTAGCGTTCGCAAAACTAATTCTAGTAAAAATATGAGCTGCTGCACGCGTTCCAGCGTCCTATGATATAGCAAGTTTCCGAATCTGCATAATGATGATGATGATGATGATGATGGTGATGCGCATTGATTCATCAATAAAACTGCTCCATTTCATAATAAAATAATGATGATGATGATGACGACGACGACTACGGTTGGAGAACGTTGCTGCTGTGCGATTAGAGCGAACAAGGGCCATTAGGGATAACTCGCCCTGCTGCCTTCGCCTACTGCCACCGCACAACCCCACGTCGCCACCAGACAACGCCGACCACCAGACTTCTCCTCTCCGACGGGGTTTTAGCCACCAAAATGCTGCAACTGCTGGTGTTTGTTGTTGGGTTGTCGGGTTTGTTCTCGACGCCGGCGTTCCCTTATCTGTTCTTGACACCTGACTCCCTCTACTCTGTCTCTGTTTGTTCACTCCTGCCGAAATTTTGCTGCCTTCAGGGAGTTTCCACGGAATTCTGTCTATACTCGGCCGCTGTTGTTTTGGTGCTAGTTGCTGTTCTTGCCGGGTTTCTGTTGGGTTCTCGACTTCGACCTGGCTCCCTCTACTCTGTTGGTTTTCTGTTTCGTTTCTCGTTGTTTTTCCTGTTTGGTTTTGTCGGTTTGTTGGCTGTCTGGTGCCTCGGTTCTGGTTCGTTTCTTTCCGAATTTTTGTCTGCTCTTCTTTCTCGCTTTGTTCTTCTCATGTCTTCTGTGGTTCGCTTTCATTGCCCTTTCGTGGGTCTTTGTGGGTGTCGAGACGGTGGTGGTAGTGGTCTCACTATGACTTCCATGATCACTCACCTTCGAGATCGGCATTGTACCAGTGACACCCAGGTCATTACTCGTCAAACACTGTCCACTAGTTTGTTTGTTTATTCTGAGGCTGAGGTTACTTTTAAACGTATGGGCATTTAACTTTGTGGGATTTGTGTTAAAACGCATGCCCTTTGTTCAAAATGCCAACATGGTAAGGGCTCTAGTTTTGTTGCACCCCCTAATTGTGATGATGGAGTTGCTCGATTTTTTCTTTACAGTATTCCTCGACTGCCCGCTCCTCCTTCGTCGTCTGATGTTTTTGTGGAGCCTGCTGTTTTGGGTTGTTTAGATGTGGCTTCTCTTGATCGTTTGTTATCTAAGGGGTCGCGCACTGTTAAATCTATCTCTCCTAAATGTCGTCTTGGTTTTTCTCGGGTTTTTGAGGGTGCTTTTGATGACATGGCTAACTCCCCTGGTGATCTCTCGTATTGGATTGGTTTGCTTATTTAGCCTCTGTGTATACTTAAAGCTTTTCCCTGAGAAGTAATATGGAGTGTAGAACTGTTGTCAAGCGTCGGCGTCAAGAAGAAAGTATTACCGGTGCCATTCGTACTTGGGGTTTTGATATGCTTTATTTTTTAGCTTCTTTTTCTCGTCTTTGCCTCCTTATTCCTTGGATTTAACCGCTTTTAGTAGCGGTTTATGCTATTAATGCCCCGTTTAGCTTTGATTGTGCTTGTAGGTTCATTTGACGCGAAACTTCACTTTTGGAGTCTTTTTCATCGTCGTACGAACCAATCCCGAGTCACGATATCGCTTAGGAGTCAAGAAGGATCGGCCCGAGAGGCTACATGGCCATGTTGAAGGCCGTGAAGAAATGACAAAGAGAAGCAACCCCCTGGAGAGCAACCCGACCGTGAAGGCAGGCCTCACGACCAGGACGGGTCCGCGACACGACCGTGAAGCCCCACCTCACGGCTGTGTCTCCCCTGTTCTGCTTAGTCCTCATTGCTCCCCTTCCCTTATTCTATGCAACCCTATATATACCCCCCCCCCCCTCTTGTAATCATTTGGAAGGACGAAACCTTATATAATTGCTTGCCTCTTTAGGTTAATTTTAGCTTAATCCATCCCTAATCACTCTTCATTAAACCTTAATCTAGTTTTCATTATTGTAATATCTATGGATTCTTGAAGACTTGTAGGATATTATCCAATCTTGACAGCATTGGTTATCTTCTTTGGTTAATTTTATTCAAAGATTGCTCCTTTCATTCTCTCTTGTGTTGTTGGTATAATTTCTTCTTCTCTTTTGTTTAAAGCTTGAATCTTTGTTTATGCTTTTTGTTGATAATTGTTTAGATTTCGTTATGAATGCCTTTATTATGAGTTTTATTATAATTGTTGCTTGTTCTCCCTTAGATATGTGTGAGTAGTCTCCTTGCTAGGATTAGTAGGGGGATTGGGTGTTTTCATGGGTGATTAAGGGTTTGTGTAGGGTGTTGGTGGTTGTTTAGGTTGCTTCTTGGTTGCTTCTTGGTTGTATGCATGTGCCATGTTTGATGAAGTGCTTGTATGACTTGTAGTTGCAAATACATGTTTTCTTGCCTTCTTTGTGTAGCCTTGTGTGTTGCTAGGATGGGTTCTCTCGCGAGAGAGGGATGTCTCTAGGTCGGTTTCGGAGCGAGAGCCCGAATTATACCTAGATAGCTTGACTACCCCTTCATTCTCGCTCTCCCTTGACTATCTCGACACCCTTGAACCCGACCTAATCCTAGTTCTTCTATTATTGAATTGTTTATCATCTTAGCCATTGTTCTTCTTGTTTGTTGTTTTAATTTAGTTTTAGTTGAATCATTTAGTTTATGTTATTCTTAGTCTTTATCCTTTGTCGAACCCAAATCAATTCTCCTCGTTTCTTGTGACTTAGTCTTTTCTTTAGGCAAACTCTAGTTTAATCTTTTCTGTCTCCGTGGACCGACCCCGCTTACCCTTTCTACTTTTTAGGTTTTGTGGGTTTATTTGGTGTTGGGGTTCACGACAAATCCCTCCATCAATTTGGCGCCGATGCCGGGGATGGTGTTTAAACTTTTTTTGCTTATTTCTAGATTTAGTTACCGTTTGTGTGTTCTTCTTTCCTTGTCTTTTGTTGTGTGCATTTATTGTCTCTACCTAGTGCCCATAAAGCACTAGGTGTTCTTACATTTGTTCTAAGTGTGTAGTGTATGCCTAGGGGGGAGATGACTCCTTGCTCTTCAATTCAGATCCGGAGAGACTCTTTAGAGCCTTTTGCCAAAGGACAATTGCTAGAGTTAGGAACTCTCAAATCGGGTACTAGCACCAACATCGAGGAGCAAGCACTTGGTTTTGACTTAAACGAACCACCTTAAGAGACCACCGAAGGGAACTTCTTGAATCCCTTTGGTACATCAATTCATTCTTCACCTCCTAGTTCTCCTTCAACATCTCACTCAAGTTCTACACCGTCATCACCAATCAATCACATCATGCCGAAGTTCTCTTCATATTCAACTTTCACCGAAGACGTTTAGCCCGATCCAACCGCTTTACCGGTCGCTTATGCCCGAAATTTTGTGGCTAAAATGCAATTTATCCAATTGGTTGAACGAAATCAGTTTAGTGGTTTGCCCACCGAAGACCAACATCAACACATGGAGACATATTCCGACTATTGTGACGCCATTTCGCAAGCGGGAATTACCCAAGACCAAATCCGGTGGGTTCTTTTCCCTTCCTCTTTGATTGGCAAGGCGAAACAATGGTTTAAAGGTCTCAACAAGGCGACTGTAGGTATAGATACTTGGAAGAAGCTATCTCTAGCATTTTACCAAAAGTTCATTCTACCGGAGAAGACTAACTTATTAAGAGCTTCAATCACGGGGTTCCAACAACGTGACGAAGAGGGTCTCTATGAATCGTGGGAAAGGTTTAAGGCTTTGGTTCGTTCTTGCACCCATCATGGGTTGTCCCAATGGTTTCTTATCCAACAATATTGGAATGGCTGATATAAAGACTCAAGGGCTATACTTAATATGGGGTCTAATGTGCGATTTACCGAAGTTGAAGATGATCAAACATGGGCTAGGATTGAGGAAATGACGGTCCACAATTCTCAATATAGTAGGCCTGAAAGGCTAATAGAGGGGGAAGGCATGAAATTGATGCTATTACACAACTTAGTGCCGATCTTGATGCTCAATTGAAGACAAATATGGATACCATTGATAAGAAGCTCCAAGGTCATGTTAGCCAATCTCAAGGCACAAGTTCTTCCCACCAACAATCTATGGAGCAAGTGAATGCTATGAACACAACTAACCCTTATAATCATGGCATGTGTGAAAATTTTGGGATTTTTGGACATGAATCTTATGAATGCTTGAGTAATGTGGAGCAAGTGAATACCTTTCAATCATACAAACAAGGCACACCATTCTCCAACTATTATAATGCAAACACTCACAAGCATCCTTTCTTATCTTACAAGACACAAAATGTCCAAAATCCTCAAGTGTTCCAAGCTTCTCAACAAGCTCAACAACAAGGCCAACAACAAGCTCGACAACCATACGTTGCTACTCCCTTTAGGGGAAACCAAGGGAACCAAGGTTACCAAGGCAATCAAAGGCCTTTCAACAACTTCCAACAACAAAATGCTTACCAAAACCAAGGTGCCTACAACAATCAACAAGGGTTTAATAATCAATGGAACTTCAATAATCAAGGTCAACATGGTTTCCAAGGAAGCCAACACTCTCAAGGGTTCCAAAATCACAATCAAGGTTACCAAAATCATAGTAATTTCCATCGTCAAAATCAAGGCAATTTTGAAGCTCAATGTAATTTCCAAAATCAACAACAAGACAACAAGTCTAGGATTAAATCTCCTACATATGAATATGATTTTCCTCTAGCTATTAACAATGCTCCACATACTCAACAACCTCCAACACCCGATTTTGACATGCAAAAAACGTTGTTGGACATTCAATGGAGAAACCAAGAGATGCAACATGACCAATTGGAGATGCAAAGGAATCAACAAGAATTCTATGCTCAAGTCCAAAAGGATAACAAGGCTAGAGACACTCATGTGAAGATGCTTGAGACTCAATTATCTCAAGTAGCCTCGGGTAGTTTTTCAAGGCAAAAAGGGCAATTGCCTCCTCAAGACACGACACCGAACCAAGCTACTGCTAATGCTATCACCTTGAGGAGTGGGTCTAGCTATGAGCTGCCTATGATGCCTATTGAGAATGACTATGGGGAAAACCAAGAGAGGAGCCTATACTTGAAAAGGCTGATCAACCTCTAGATTGTAACACCCCTGATTTTATAAATTAAATTAAAATTATGTTCGTTTTTTTTATTTTTAAGATTTAACTCGTATTTCTTAAAATTATTATAAAACGAATTTATCGTTTAATTGTTCCAAACTCCTAAAATTCGATTTGTCTCAGAAACTCTTCTTATATTTAAAACATATTTTTATTTCTGTTTCGATTTATTGTATACATTTAATTAATTCTTATCGAAAGTCTATTTTGGCGATCTAAATTCTAAATTCTTTTTATTTATTTATATTTAAACTTGAATTTCTATTTTCGGCTAAAAGCTCATTTATTTTAAAGTTTCGTCAAAACACTTATTACCTTTCCTCGAGAAATCAATTTAATTCACTTTATCGAAGATTTGTTATTTATCGAAAAATACTATTTCATCGTCTAATTATTTATTTCTATAAACTTCATTTCTCGAATAATTATTTATATATCGAGAAACGTTTGTTTTACTCATTTTAGTAGTCGGCCCAATTATTTTACTAACTCGTTTATAATTCGATTCTGTGGGTCAGTAAACGTATATTCTCCGTATTCGTGTCATTGTAGCATCTACTTTATTTATTACAACATTCTCCTAACCCACTTTAATTATATTCTTCCCCCTTCTCATATTGATTCCACCGCTCACTCTCATTCAACCCACCACTTCATTCCACTGAAAACCTCTTCGTTTATCCCCATCAATCAGCCTCCTTTCCTCCATTTCTTTTCCTTTTGTACTGTTAATCGCACCCCTGCTCCTCCATCATCCATCACTGTTGCTTGATTCTCCTCGGCTCCGTTCATAATGATATGGCTAAAGTCGTATTACCAAATCAAGATTATCCTAGTACTACTAACAAGATAGTCAGTGGTAAGTAGGGTATCGTATCCGCAGGGAGAAGGTCAAACTGTTAGAAGCTATGGTGATTCTTAATTGCTCAAACGGTTGGTTTGATTGATTTAACTAAAGCTAGAAGTACGTAAACAAAATATGAATTAATCAATTATGGAAAATCTAGGGCTATGGGTTCACAATGAGTAGACAAATAATCATGCAAGAATAATCGATAAACATACAAACATGCTAGCTGGCTATAATACGTCCTCTCGGATCGAAATCAACCTAGGAAGACACTAACGGGCTCTCGCTACTTATTAGGCTTCCTACCGAATCACATGCGGGTCTAATCTCAACTCGGCTCTCGCACATGAACTGAAATTTTCCTAGTTCGATTAACAAGTTGTGGCCTTTAACAAATTAATCGTCTTTTAGAGCATGTTAACAAGGCACTAGCATATATATGAATTCATCAAATATTCAACAAGAACTTCAATTCTACCAATCGATTCCCCTTGACCCTAGTAACGGAATTAGCTACTCATAATTAGATTGACACGAAATAAACAATTGATAATGAAACGCATAATGATTGATATGGAAAAAGGAAAACTAATAAAATCAATACTAGAAATGGAAATAGACAATCAAGAACATAAAAGATGAATACGAATTGAAACTAATTGAAATGATTACCGTTTGGAAATTGTAGCAAGAATAAGAGTAAATCTTCCAACTAGAGAATGAAAAGAGTAATATTATTCTAATACTAGGCTTAGGGTTCTTAGGAAATGAAAAAAGGTCCGTTCAAAACTGATACAAAGCATTCCTATATAGCCAAAGAAAGAAGAAGCTGAAAAGACACTACAGCTATGTCGTCCCGAATCGGGATGGAGTCCGTCCCGAATCGGGATTAAAGTCGTCCCATGGGATGAGGGTCGTCCCAAATCGGGACAGCTGAAAAATCCAATATCGCTCAATTTTCTTCATTTTGCCGTGAGTGAGGGGATAGGGACGACACCATCCCTAGGGACGGACCTTGGGACCAACAAAAAGGACTCCTCTAGTCTTCTAAAGTTCATGATATGGTTCCAACTTGACTCGGGATCACTTCATGACATCCACACAACCTCGATAGCGACACCTAACTTGTGGATAAATAGTCACCGACCTCCATGTGAGCCATGATGAAAGGGAAAAGGCATCCATATCGCCTATTTCCTACAAAACCAACAACACAATACAAAACACGCTAGAGGAGAAGATTAGTTCCCAAAATCGCTCCTAAGAGCGCATTTAACACGATAAATACATGGGAAAATGAGGATAAAAGCATGTAGAATATCAACACATCAAAATCCCCCAAACCGAACTCTTGCTTGTCCTCAAGCAAGCATCGTCAAACATGACAAAACAAGAGCAGTGAACAAAACTAAGTATCCCCGAAATGACAAATCCCATTGACAAGCTCTAGCAAGTTAACAATTCAATCTCAATTCAAACACGGGATGCAAGATAAGCACACATGGTTTAGAACTACATGGCAAAAATATGAGGAAGACAAGTACTAAGATATTTCAACTTTTGCATGATCCTTATTGACATCGGACTCCTCACGGGTTCACTCATCACTCATTTTGTGAATGGGTAGTATATTGTGAGAACACTCACCTACTACGACTCATAAGAATGCGCCCGCGACGTAGGATGGTACCATTCCAAATTCCATTGACAATTTATCACAATTTGCACAAAAGAAGCTAAGAAAAGGACAAGAGAAGGCTCGAGTGAAGGGTAGAAGGTGGACAAACGTTATGGACATGTGGAGCTAAAGGTTAACCTAGCAACAATCCAAACGCGCTAAGAATGCTCAAACCACGACCAACACCACTTAGACATTATTACATCAATACAAAACAACATATGTATCGAATTATAACCTCAACTAACATCACTTCCCAATCCAATATCAATTGTAAATAACTTGAAAGTAACATTATCTTTTCTTTCACTTCTTTCTTCTTGCTTTTTTTTCTTTCTTTTTTTTTCAACTTTTTTTTTCAACATTTTTTCCTTCAACTTCATTTTTCATTTTTCCACAAAAGAAACCTCAGGAATCAACAATCTCGGAAAAACAATTCTCACATTATTATCAACATTCACCACAATAACCTTAATGAGCACCCATAACGCATCCGACAATTACTAGCTTAACAAGGTAGACATGATATTTGTAGCTAAATATTGTGGGATATAAAAATAAGTATGTGGGCTCAAAAGGCTAATATATATTATGTGAGAAAACAACGATATAGCTTCAAGTGCAAACTGATCAAAAACATCATGGAAAATGGAACAAAAGCCATACATGTGCGTAATTATGCAACGCATACTACGAGGAGGCCTACTCTCACCTAAAAACGATTGATTAAACATGAATCAATACAAAAGGCTCTAAAACTCACATTTTTTAGCTTACCAACGTCAAGGATCAAGTATACTTTGTCTTAGTCTCATCATCACACACAAAAATGCCAAAACATCACCAAAATGTACAAATCCTGATAACCAAGTTTAAAAGGAGAAATGAACGGAAAACCGCAAAGCTATGCAAGGGGATAAGCACAACGGGATAGCAACAAACCCAACAACTAATTTTTTTGAGATTTTTTTTAAACTAAATATAATACAAGACTCGACACAATTTCCCCCCCAAACCAGACTATACAATGTCCTCATTGTAGCTTAAAACATTGCGTCCACAGCACCACAAAGCCACAAGAGAACCAAGTCAAAGGAGAGAGTCATAAACTGAAATAAAATAAAGAAAATAAAAAGAGAAATACCTATTTATAAAGTTGGGTCTCCCCCAAACCGACAACAACGGGGGGAGGATGGTGGCTAGAACGCCACCTGAATCAGTCAACCATGTCATCCGCGTCGGGGTTAGTGACCCCGACTTCAGTGTCTAATGCATCACTCCAAGAAGTACCAGTACGAACGCTGCCAGAAGCAGAAATTATCAACCTGGGACCATGAATACCAACTAGGATGCTCGTCAGACTCGTGTACCCAACCTCGCCTCGCGGCTTCAGCATATCAAGGGCATAGGGCACGAGCTTGGTCATTATGAATTACCCGTAAGTAGGCCATGACGTCGGAGAATCCACTCGTGTCAGACGGAGTAGTGGAAATAAGAGTGGACGAGGGAGGACCCTGGGGCTGTGTCGGAGCAGGACGCCTTGCATACGTAAGCACGGGTTGAATTACCCCTCCGATAGGTAGGCGATAGGAAGGAGGTGTAAAATTGGTAAGGGTTGCTGGGGGCGCAACTTCAGTGAGCCGTTCTAATTGGGGCAAAGGCTGTCGGGATTGTAAAACAATGGAACCCAAACCGTCAATAAGCCACAGTTGTAGTTCCCCCTCAATCGGATGACACCAAGGGAGCGACTGTAGGTAGTTAAGGTCAATGTATGCACGTCCCTCGAGTGGTTTTAGACCATCTTCCATAAATGGCGTCCACCCTAAAGCTAAATGAGTAATGACCCCGCCTACACAAATTGCTTTCGTTCGAGTACAATGTGCTTGGGATTGAAGGTGCGATGCAAAGTAGTAGGCAATATTGATGTTGAACGGAGCTTGACGTTGCACATTGAGGTAGGAGCCTAAAAACTCAAGCTCGGTGAGTCGTACATTACTGGGTTCCGGCCTCCCTAGGATAGTGGAGGCGACGAAACGCTGCCAAACGCGGACTACCGGGTGGTGGATAGAAACACTACGAAGGTGACTATAGTCCTCAAAATCAGCCCCTCCTAAACAACTCCAAAGCACATGAGCATCAAATGACTCAGGGGCCGATAAATGCAAGTGACATGCAAGTCCGAAAAGCTCACAAAAGTCCTCGAATGAACGATCATAGCCCACATTAAGCACTCGAAACGTGATACGGTAAGTGTCATCTTTTCGCTTCGGCTTGACAAAGTTGAATGAGCTTAGGAACTCCAAAGTGAGACCTGCATAAGTGGAATGAAACATAGAGAAGAAAGATTGCATCCCAACGCCCTCGAAAAGGGCTCTAGTCTGGTCAAGAATGCCTAGAGTAGTAAGCATCTCACTATCTAAGAAGATTGTGGGTCGAATGGGGAGCTTCTTTAGCCTTTGGTAACAAAGCCATTGTGCTTTGGAACAAAAAATGATGGTTGGGTGGTCGGGATCATGCCATAATGGTGGACTAGGTGCATCGGTAGAGGGTTCCTCAACCCCCGAACGACTAGAACTAGGCCTCTTAGTCCCCCTTTTAGCATTTGCCATTGTGAAAGCTAGGTCGGAAAAAGAAGCTCAGACTTAAGGACTCAGAATCGAGATAGGCTGAGAACCCAAAGAAATCGAAACAACACAGAATCAGAAGCAGAGCACAAAATTCCCAAATTTCCGTCCTACAAAAGAACCCATAAATAGAGATCGAAAAATCGCAAAATTGGTGCACTAAATAAGTCGAAAAACAGCAATGAAGTGTTAATTAACCTATTTAACTGACCAAAACCATGAAAAATCAATCAGGAAAATCGATGCTCATAAACCCTAATTATGTGAATTGGTGAAATTGAAGCAATTAGGGAAAGAAAACACCTGAATCTTGTGTGAATTGAAGCAACTCGCCGGAATCGACCTAAAAACGCCCTAAATTCCGACCAAAACGCCTGCTCGCGCGACGAAATCCGTGACGCCTGTTCACAATCAAAATCCGTGAAGCGAGAAGGATTAGCAAGAGTTCACGCAGAAAGTCGGATAATGATGGAGGATGATAATGGAGGATGATTGAATTAGGGGAAGGAGGAGGATGAAGAGGGGGAGCAGTAGTACGTAGGATGGGTTCTTTTGTATTGCTTTACGTTTTTTTTTATTATTCACTTGATGCCTACAGACATATCGTCCCGAATAGGGACGTGCTCCATCCCGATTCGGGATTAATCTCAGTACAACTCGGGATGCGAACCACTAGATGGGACGAATTTCGTCCCTTTCCTTCATATGCTCGCACTTTCTTCTTTTTTTAAGTGAATTATGGTCCCTATTAGGGACCACCATCGTCCCTAATAGGGACCACAATAAAATCATCTAGGTAGGCAAATCTCCTAATAAGCATTACGTGACTCGGAAACCTGAAACAACCTCAATAAAACTACGTCAAATCCCTCCCTCACATCACTCAAAGTTCTAAAAATAAAATAAAATAAAATAAAAAATATATACAAAATCGGGCTGCCTCCCGGTAGTGCTGGTTTATAGTCCCGCACGACTTGAGTACCTCAAATCAGAGAGATGGGTGAGCGGGATGAAGTTGAATAACTTCAATCGCCCCAATGTGAGCTCCTTCCTTGTAGATTTTCAAACGTTGGTCGTTCACTTTAAAACGTTCACCCGAATCATTCTCAATTTCAATCGAGCCAAATTTGCCAACTTGGGTGACGGAAAAAGGACCGGACCAACGGGATTTGAGTTTTTCGGGGAACAACCGGAGTCTAGAGTTGAATAATAATACCTTATCCTTGTCGTTGAATTCACGATCAGGATATGCTTGTCATGCCATCGTTTGGTGCGCTCCTTATAAACCCGAGCACTATCATAAGCACCAAGACGGAATTCCTCTAACTCATTCAATTGCATGAGTCTCCTTCCCCACTCAAATGTGGATCCAAGTTAAGCTCCTTGATCGCCCACCAAGCCTTGTACTCAAGCTCGACGGGCAAATGGCATGACTTGCCATAAACCAATCGGTAAGGGGAAGTACCAATAGGCGTTTTAAAGGCGGTACGATAAGCCCATAATGTATCATCTAGCTCAGAGCTCCAATCCTTTCGAGCTTTTGACACGACCTTCTGGAGAATACACTTGACCTCCCTATTAGACACCTCCACTTGCCCACTCGTTTGAGGGTGGTAGGCAAGACCGGTACGATGAGAGACACCGTACTTAGCAAGTAAAGCATCAAGTCGCTTCTCATGAAAGTGGCTTCCACCATCACTAATAATCGCCCTTGGAACACCAAAGTGGGGGAAAATGATCTTTTTGAACAAAGAAATCACCGTTCTAGCATCATTAGCAGGAGATGCTACCGCCTCCACCCACTTGGAGACATAATCAACCGCAACCAAAATATATCGGTTGCCCTTGGATGATGGGAACGGGCCTTGATAGTCTACACCCAGACATCAAAAATTTCTACCTCGAGAATCCCATTTTGAGGCATCTCATGCCTCCTAGAAATATTACCGGTCCTTTGACATGCGTCGCAGGACATAATAAAAGCTTGGGCATCCCGGAATAAGGTTGGCCAATAAAAACCCGACTGGAGGACCTTAGCCGTGGTTCGGCTCGGTCCATGATGGCCACCATATGACGATGAATGACAACTCTCTAGAACTTTTCGAACTTCCCATTGAGGGACACATCGACGGAAAATACCATCGGCACACTCCTTAAATAAATAAGGGTCATCCCAGAAAAATTGTCAAACATCATGTAGAAATTTTTTGGTTTGTTGATAAGAAAGATCAGAAGGTAATACCTTGCCAACTAAATAATTAGCATAATCCGCATACCAAGGTCCTTCGCTTTCACCGGTAGTTAAGGAAATGAGAGAATCATCGGAAAAAGAGTCATCTATGGGGATGACAACTCCTTCCTCCTCAACTCTAAGCCTCGATAAATGATCTGCAACGACATTTTTCGCTCCCTTCTTATCCCGGATCGATAAATCAAACTCTTGGAGGAGGACGATCCATCGAAGTAATCGGGGCTTCGTTTCTTTCTTAGCAAGGAGGTACTTGAGAGCCGCATGATCGGTGAAAACAATGACTTCCGATCCAACCAAGTAGGTTCTACATTTTTCCAAAGCATACACTATAGTTAGCAATTCCTTCTCGGTGGTTGCATAATTTACCTGAGCATTATCAAGTGTTTTGCTAGCGTAGTATATAGCATGCAAGACCTTGTCTTTCCTTTGGCCCAAAACGCTCCCACAGCATAATCACTCGCGTCACACATTATCTCGAATGGCAAATTCCAATCTGGTGACTGAATAATCGGAGCCGATATAAGGGCCTGCTTAATCCTGTTAAAAGCTTTCACACACTCATCAGTAAAATCGAAAGGGGTATCCTTTAGGAGTAATTGTGTAAGTGGCTTAGTAATTTTGGAAAAATTCTTGATAAAGCGGCGATAAAATCCCGCATGACCAAGGAAACTTCTCACTCCCTTTACATTAACCGGCAAGGGCAATTGCTCTATCAGTTGCACTTTTGCTTTATCCACCTGAATGCCCTTTTCGGAGACCACATGACCCAAAACAACACCCTCAGTGACCATAAAATGGCACTTCTCCCAATTCAAGACCAAACTGACCTCGACACATCGGTTTAAAATGGTATCCAAGTTAGCTAAACAAGCAGAAAAACTCATACCATACACACTAAAGTCGTCCATAAACACTTCCATAATGGACTCGATGTAGTCGGAAAAGATGCTCATCTTGCATCTTTGAAAGGTGGCGGGTGCGTTACATAGCCCGAATGGCATCCTGCGATATGCGAAAGTGCCATAGGGACAAGTAAACGTGGTCTTTTCTTGATCGGCGGGGTGTATCGGGATTTGGAAAAATCCCGAATATCCATCTAAATAGAAAAAATACTTGTGAGAAGCTAGTCTCTCAAGCATTTGGTCGATAAAGGGCAATGGGAAATGGTGTTTAAGTGTAGCGGTGTTCAACTTTCTATAGTCTATGCACATTCTCCATCCCGTCACAATTCGTGTAGGGATTAACTCATTCTTCTCATTCGGGACCACAGTAGTCCCTCCCTTCTTAGGTACAACTTGTACCGGACTCACCCACTTTGAATCGGGAACCGCATAAATAATTCCCGCATCCAACAATTTCATAACTTCCTTTTTAACAACCTCTTGCATATTCGGGTTCAACTTACGTTGACCCTGGACACAAGGACGATGACCTTCCTTAAGATTAATTCTATGCATACAGAACTCGGGACTGATTCCCTTCAAGTCGTCAAGACTATACCCCAAAGCTTTCCTATTTTTCTTTAAAACAACTAACAAATCAGAAAGTTGTTGCTCAGTTAAATCAGCACTTACAATCATGGGGAAGCTCTCAGTATTGTCTAAAAAGGCATATTTTAGGTGAGATGGAAGTGGCTTACGCTCCAGAACGGTTATGTCAATAGCAAATGAGGTGTGTACGATGTTGGTTACATCGGCACCTTGCTCCTCCGTGAGCATCCTTCCTTCCAAAGCAGCTTCTAAAGCATCAACGACAGCAGAGTCAATGGAAGCATCACCTGCACACGCTTCCAAACATATCAGAGCTTCTAAGGGGTCCCGTATAAGGGACGCCTCCATAGAATCATGAACTAAAACATCGACAATATCAATCATGCAACAAGAATCCGTTACCATCGGGTTCATAAGTGTACTATCTAAGCAGAAAACAATGGTGTCTCCACCCACTTCCAAAGTCAATTTACCGTTCTTGACATCGATCACCGCGCCGACGGTGTGCAAAAATGGCCTTCCCAAAATTATGGGAATTTGGGTGTCCTCGGCCATGTCAAGGACGATAAAATCAACCGGGATAAAAAAAATTCCAACTCTAACGGGCACGTCTTCTAAAACTCCCAAAGGGCGTTTTATGGAACGATCCGCCATCTGCAAAGTGACACTAGTACACTTAAGAGGACCCATATTAAGTTTTTCACAAACGGAGTAAGGCATGACACTTACACTAACACCTAAATCACATAAAGCTTTATCAATCGATAAGGCGCCTATAGTGCAAGGAATCGAAAAACTACCGGGGTCCTTTAGCTTTGGTGGGGCTTTGTTCTGTAAAAATGCACTACACTCTGCAGTAAGAGCGACGGTTTCTACCTCACCAATGCTTCTCTTCCGTGTCAAAATGTCCTTCATAAACTTGGTATAAGATGGGACCTGCATAATGAGCTCGGTAAATGGGACCGTAACCTGCAAGTTCTTCACAACCTCCATGAACTTGCCAAATTGGGTAGTCTCCTTACGATTTTTCAATCGACCCGGAAATGGTACTTGGATTGTTGGACTAGTCGGAGTGGGAACGGGAGTAGTGGGTGGTGGAACTTGATCTTCACTTGGAGTTTCCACAATAACATCCTCACTGACATCTTCCACTAGAACCTCCTCCTTCTCGGCCAGTGTATCGTCCTTAGGCATCGACGGACCCTCATAGTGTGTGCCACTACGAATAGTGATCGCATTAGCCGTATCATGTTGTTGATCACCTTGAGAAGGAAGTTTACCTTGTTGACGCGTTGCATGTGACGCGGCAAGGTGTCCCACTTGGTTCTCCAAATTCTTGATGGTATTATCCTTAGCTTGATCATTCTTTTGCATTTGTGCCATCATAGAGTCTTGGGCCTTGGCCATCATCTGCATCATATTACGAAGCTCCGCCATTTCATTAGAACTCGAAGAAGAAGAAGAATTACCTTGAGCTTGGGCGGAGGATTGGCCAAAATTTTGCTGACTAGTACCGAAATTCTGATGAGAATTCCCGAAATTCTGGTTAGTATTGCCAAAATTTTGTTGATGTTGACCCGAGTGAGGTCGCTGCTGAAAATTTCCCTGATTTTGGAAATTCTTTTGATTACCGAAAATTTGCTGGTTCTGCTGGTTCTGAAAATTTCCTTAATTCTGGAAATTCTGCTGATTCTGGAGATGCTGCTTTGGTGGGGGTACATAAACCGGTGTAATAGGCGGGTTCAAGACATTAGTACTCCTGTAAGATAAAAGAGATGCATCATAGCCTGGTTGGTTCATATACGGATAACGTGGACGCATAGAATGGAACACATTCACCTGTTCTATGGAGCCTAGTGTAGACACCCGCATTTTGACTGCCACGTGTCTATGGTAGTCTCCGAAAAACACCCAATGATGATAGGACGTCAACGTGACTTGGTATACTCGGACTTGGGCTCGAAATCAATAATATCCGACATGGACTTTTAGTGGAGTAAAAATCTCACAAAACAGACCTCAAATCCAGGCCCAGTGGGTCGTTCCGAGTCAAATGAGACTAATTTGGGCCAAAACCGACACCAAAAATAATTCCCGTCTTTTGGCGACCGGGTCAAAACCCGGTCAAAGACGAAACCGTCTCATAAATCAGCTAGGTTCAGTTGGCGCATAAATCAAAATTCAAAAAATAACAAACAAATCAACCAAGTCAAACATCCCTTATTTATCTCGATTTGTTGATCCACTCGATCGAGTGGATTGACCCCACTCGATCGAGTGGAGCGCCTTGAACCCGGGTGTGGCCCGTTTGCGAAGGCACTCGATCGAGTGCGCTAGGGCCACTCGATCGAGTGCCCCTATGTCGTGGGAA
This sequence comes from Agrostemma githago, assembly GCA_958450325.1. NCBI lineage: Eukaryota > Viridiplantae > Streptophyta > Magnoliopsida > Caryophyllales > Caryophyllaceae > Agrostemma > Agrostemma githago. The sequence goes on along the minus strand of OY288257.1, from coordinate 31,567,721 downwards.
ATGCCTATAAATACCACGACATCCTCATGCATTTGGGAACTTCTTTTTTTCAGAATTTTACAACACTTTTCAGCCATCTTTGCCCTACTTTCCCCTACATACCTACACTACAAACCCTAAGCAAAAACACATCAAAATCCGAGCCATTTATACCTCGGAAACCGACACAACACACCTACGCATCTATACACACCATAACTCGCGTACATCCTCGATACTCTCAAGCTTTGTCGCTATTCACGAGTCCATTTCCGAGGTCTATACTAGCATGTATGTTGAGGGTGTCCTAAACCCCTTTTTCTATCTCTTTTCTATATCATTTTATGTACATTATCGTATTATGATCGTAGTAACACTTACACTAACACTAACGTTCTTTATACTTTTTTTGCATCTTTATTTCGTTTTGTCATTTTTCTATTACTAACATCATTAATAATACCGCGTATATATAAAACTAGTATCAAATTTCGGTTGAAAATCCATTTGACTACGATGTTTGCCTAAGATCCGTTTAATCCCTTTACGAGCAACGACGGAGGTGGAGCCCTTTCGAGGAGCCCCGCCCCAATGTACTCAAGGGCGTAACGCGATCGCAAACGGTCGTAGTTGAACGAATTTCATACCATTTCTATAATTGGTACGAGACCCGTTGACACGAATACCGACATCACATAACCCGAAAGGGTTAGTTTCGATGTCGTGACGTAGAGGGATGCATCTCGTCACCAATTCAAATTCTTTTAATCGAACACAAACGTTTTCATAAAACTCCGGTGACGGTATTATAATCGTTCATACACGATTATAGTACCGGAGGCCGAGTCAAATACAAATCGTGCGATATTTGTATTTGATTTGGCCGATTACCGATTTCAAGTCATAAAACCCAAGCGAGCCATCACTCGTACAGGGGGCACTCGATCGAGTGCCATAGGCCACTCGATCGAGTAGCACCCCAAAAAGTGGTCAGTAGCCACGCTAATGATGCACTCGACCGAGTCAGTCAATGACTCGATCGAGTGGGTCTCACAACCCAGAAAACCGAGGGCTTGGACACATATTTCGAGCCCCGTTCTTTATCGATTTTAGACCATCGCATGACTCTACTATTTTTTCAAAACCTACACATCACGACACGTAGAACGACTTTGACCACTTTGACGTGATAAGTCGGGACAAGACTACGGAATGTGAGATTAGGCTAGCAATATGCCACAGTCTCATATTTCCGTCCTTCGTTTAATACGCGACATAATGCGTATTTAAGCGGGGTTAGTCCATCTACATATTTCGCGGTCTAGTTTACATACGGGTCCGTTTCTATCTTTATTTTACGTTATTTTGTTACCTAATGTTGTATTGTGAATTCCGGGTTGTATTTACGCCCGTGTAACTTGTACATTATTTTATTGCTTTTCGATTTTCATTTGTTTAATTGCTTTTACGCTTTATAAATGAACCTCGCATGCTAAATCATTTCGACCAATAATAAGATGCATTAAATGACGTAGTTAACGCAAAATTCACATGCTTAGACAAAACGCTGTTTGCATATCATTTAATCAATTTACTAACGCGCGTACACGAACACGAACGGTGTCTTAGTAGAGGCCGCCATGTGCGGGCGGGGTTGGGTGTCCTTAGTGGGCTTCCCAACACGTACCCTCACCCCTTACTCAGAACCTTTGGTTTCCGGATGTCCGAAACCCTTGCGCACGAGAGTCATTCTTTACACGATTACCGGTATAGATGGTATCGGTATCGCAATGCAAAGGGACGAGCCCCATAAACTCTGAAATCGGAGTGGGCTTACTTTGTGTAAAGCCCATGACGACATAGAGTGGGCTCGTATGGTTCCGAATAACTACAAAATTCGGTGGCGACTCCATTCTGACTTAAATTTCGAACCCGAGAACAATCTTACCACGAGATTCATTCGCCTACCCAAACCCGCGCTTCGCCGCGTCGGGGTGGACCTACGTCATGTCCACAATTTGGCGACTCCGCTGGGGATACCTGATGTACCACATGTCATCGGGGTTCCTAGGGTGAGACTCGAAGAGAAATCGTTCGTAGATTAGTGTGCGCGCGTTAGTTTAATGATTCATGCATAACCCAAATTTGCCCGGGCCGGTTACTTGTGACCGACGTCCCACTATACCACGGTGCATTCCTACATGGGTGCGCTAAAAACATCGATGGTGGAACTCGTCTCGGTTTTGCGGCATGTCCTAAGACCAACTCGGCTTAGGGAGTCCGTCCATCACATGAGAAAGCCATCGTTGTTGGTATAGACCCTATTTTGACCGACCGAGACTTAGTGTAAAGCATACATAAGCGTCGTTATAATGCTTGTTTGACTACGTGCTACTTGGTTTCCGTGTCATTTTTCAAAAACCGTCATTTCAAAATTGCATCTTTTCAAAAATACCCACCTTTCGAAAACAACCCGAAATACTGTCCATTTCAGGACCCGTCATTCTAAATCGCCCATTTCGGGACTCACCTTTTCAAAATATCCAATTTTCAAAACTCGGAATGCCGCCGAAATTTAGGATCAACGATTTGACTCAAAATATCCTTTTCTGTAGTCGGCATGCTGTCCGTTTTAGTTCTCGAATTTCCACCCCCACCTTGATTTTCAGAATTTTCCTTTTCAAAATTCTAATCTCGGTTTTTGAAATCTCGTTTTCAGTTTTCAAAACTCTCGGAAATTCGTTCATTTTTGCATTCAAACCTCAACTTTCAACATTCCTAAATAAACCTTCCTTATTATAGGACCTACCGTCAATTCGTGTGTCGGGTCTTTGCATAGTACGTAGAGGGTTTATAGCGTCGAAACTCCGTCGATCTTATATCACAAGTTTCCCCCCTTTCCCGAGTCCGCCTTATCTGTCAAGGCACGACCAGCCCGCGTAGGGCATACCCCTACAAAGGAAAGTCCGTCCATACACTCGAGTCAAAAGTCTGGGGAGTAATCTCACGTGGACCTTCCTTCGAACGGGACTAGGCCCACAAAGCCGAAATCCTAAGGAAGTCATACCACCCACGAGTCATCCGTCTAGATGTCTTTCTCGAGTCTTTTCCACTCAGTCCTTTCTTTTTGGGTCGCTCGGGATGTACTGTTTCCTTTGATTCCAAGACTGGGTTCGGTTTCTGATTACGTGGTGTTCTTACGGACAGGCCACCATCAACCAGACACACTCGCAGGATGGAAACTGCCTTAGCTGAACTGAAAACCTCCGCTGATGCCATGATCGAGAAGCAGGCCGACATCGATGCCCAACTGAATGAAATGAGGGCTGGGCAAGTTGTTATCGTCACTCGATTGGCTTCGGTGGAGCACAGGACTCCTACTACCGGAACTACCGGACCTTTAGCTGAACTGGTTAGCTCGGTCCGCCGACTGGAAGAACAAGTTCATTTAACTGGGAGTAACAACATTCACCGGGAAAACAGTCGGGAGTATAACCCGCTAAGTGACAAGCTGCCTGCAAACCTGAACCTCACCGGTTTGCCTATGTTCGAAGGGACTGAAGACCCGTTACTACATGTACGGGCCTTCAAGGAGTTCATGGCCATCAAAGGGGTGGACTCCACCATGTTCAAGAACCTCTTTGCTGCGTCTCTTGAAAAGCACCCTCGGGCCTGGTACTACAGGCTAGACCCGAAGAAATACCCTACATGGGATGATGTGGCCACCGAGTTTGCTCGGAATTATGCTGACAACACCGAGATCCAAACCACAATGAGATCTCTGGAGGTTATGGCCCAGGAGCCGAAAGAAGGTTTTACCAAATACCTTCAACGCTGGAGGGCCGAGAGTGTGAAACTGGTCGACAAGCCCAGTGAGAAGACTTTAGTGGAGGCCTTTGTTAAGAACCTCCTCCCATCCTACCGGGTTCACCTCCGATATGCTGTCATACCCAATTTCACCACCCTTACTGAAATGGGTATGAGGATTGAAGATGATCTGAGACTGGAAGGCCTCACTAAGGCCGCTGCTAAGGGTTACCAAGGGGCTTCTTCCTCCACAACCAAGCCTCAAGCTGCAACTCGCAGCATTTTCGACGCGGTTAATCTACTAGATGCCCCGTCCAAGAGGAACACCCCACCTCGGGTTTTCACCGATATAGGTACGACCTATACTTATGCCTTACAAAGGCTGTCCTCTAAAGGCCTAATCCAACCGATAGGCTCAACTCCTGAAGTTCCGGTTGAGCGACGCTCCAAGAACTACAATGCCCAAGCCTATTGCCAATACCACCGGGGCAATGGGCATGATACCGAGAAGTGCTGGAAGCTGAAGCACTTGATTCAGGACCTGATCGAAAGCGGTAAAATCCCGCTACCCGGAGATAAGCCCAGCAACAAGGAGAACCCTTTCAGCTCCCACGCCATCTTTACCGGGGAGGTGATTGATTGCTCCCACCTTATCTCTCCATTCATCCCGCAAGTGAACGGGATCTGGTTCGACGACGAAGATGATGTCTATCTCGCAAAAGGGGAAGCTGTCCCCATCACCGCCAAGGAGATTCGAAAGACTAAATCTCGAGTCTTAACCAGTAACCACCTTGGTCATCCCTATCAAGCCACTAGCTCTAGGGACACCCCTATCCCGACAACCGTCATTACGGAAGTCGCCTCTGAAGAGCCAACTGCTGAAACGACTCTTGTGAAACAATTGAAGAAGACCCGAGTTGACCTCACTATATGGCAACTCCTGGTTAGTTCTCAAGAGCATCGAGAAGCACTTACAAAGGCTCTCGATCAAATTAAGGTCGACTCTTTGGTTACCCCTGCTGAGATGGTAGCCACGGTCCTGCCCCACCTAAAGGGCAAGGCTAAGGAAGAAGGACCGGTAATCACTTTCTCCGAAGCCGACCTACCACCATTTGGGGCCACCCATAATCTGGCCCTCTACATTACGGTGGTCTGCCGAGGAAAATACCTCCCCATGACCCTAGTTGATGACGGGTCTGCTGTAAACGTCCTTCCCTTGAGGACCGCAAAAGCCCTCGGCATTACCGAGGCTGACTATGTCCAGACTGCTCAGACCATCCAAGCTTTCGATGGGAGTCCAAAGTCGGTAGCTGGGGCCGTGAAACTGACCATCATAACCGGCCCAATAGAAAAGGAGCTCGAGTTTTAGGTGATCGATGTCACCTCATCGTTCAACATGCTCCTGGGTAGGCCTTGGATCCACGCGGTCAGGATGCCTCTGCTTAACGATGTCATCACTCTAGAGGCAACACCAATGACTGTGGCTAGCTGTAACGCCACGGGACGCACGGACCTCTGGGGGTTCGATTTTGTGGGGATGATCGAGGAAGAGTACCTTTTTAGGCCTTACTTCACTACGAGTATCGACATGATGCTCCAAAACCTAGGATACTTTCCGGGGGCTACTTCTCGACCCGATCTTCCAACTGGGAAGATCATCGAGGTTCTCAAAGACGAAGAATCTCACTTTGGTCTCGGTTATGCCATCACCCCCGACAATGTTGTCCGAGCAGGGATCGAAAAGGCCTGCAACATCCTTAAGGGTATCTACTTGAGCCCCTATAGCCCACGGTTGGATGACTACTTTGTCACACCGGTGTTTGGGGCTATCCAGGTTGGTCTATACCAACCCAATGCTATGCAGCTCGGGACCCACTTGGCCCGGGACTGCAACTACATCCCAGATGACGTGTTCGCCCTCATCCAATCCAACGGAGCTGAAGATGCTGAGCCCGCTCTAGGGCTACTATTTGGGGAAGACACCATAGCCCCAACTCCAAAGGAAGACCTGGTCAACCTGATCCTCCGCAGCAACAGGTTTGACCCGACCAAGCTGATCTCGGATGTTGGTTCCGAGACGGGAAACAGGGCCTGGAGGAAGACTGTCAAGTGGACTGACAGTCAGGGAAGAATTTACAAGCTGGTCACCGGAGAGGGAGACATGCCTGAGTCTGAGTCCGAGTCTGAGTCGGAGTCTGAGTCAGAGTCTGAGGTCGAGTCTAGGGAAGTCGATGCTAGAGTCACTCCTGTAACCCCTCTCCCTTTTATTATTCCTGCTGCTGGCACTTCGGGGTCTGTCCCGAGTGCCCTGCCTATCCCGCCACTGACCAATGATCAGATGGCTGCTCTCTTTGAGCTGTTCTCCAAATTTTCAATCAATAATAACAACCGTTCTGCTTACGACTTGTCTCTTTCAAATTCTGCTTTTAAAAATGTTTTATGCTATGACATTGAGAAACCAGACGAACAGGTACCCTTACCTCCGCATCTGATCGAGCAACTAGAGCAAAGGGAGTCCCGAAACCCGGTGATCGAAGAAACCGAGTCCATAAATGTGGGAACAACCTTAGAGTCTCAAACACTTAAGTTAGGGTTATCCTTAGATCCTGAGGAGAAACAACAGTTCGTAAGCCTCCTCCAAGAGTTCAAGGATATCTTCGCATGGTCCTACAAGGACATGCCGGGGATAGACCGGGAAATAGCCGAGCACCACATACCAATCAAAGACGGGTGCAAACCGGTCAAACAGAAGCTTCGTCGGATGAGGCCCGAGTGGTCTCTCAAGGTAAAAGAAGAAGTCGACAAACAATTCAAAGCCGGCTTCATACAAGTGTCCGAGTATCCGGACTGGGTGGCAAACATCGTGCCGGTTCCTAAAAAAGACGGTAAGGTGCGGGTATGTGTAGATTTTCGGGATCTTAACAAGGCGAGCCCGAAAGATGATTTTCCGTTACCACACATCGACATACTGGTGGATAACACGGCCGATCATGCCCTTCTATCATTCATGGACGGGTATGCCGGGTATAATCAAATCAAGATGGCGGAAGAAGACATGAGTAAGACTACCTTCACCACACCTTTGGGTACTTACTGCTATACCATCATGCCTTTCGGTCTCATTAACGCCGGGGCCACATACCAAAGGACTGCTACCACTTTATTACACGACATGATGCATAAAGAGGTAGAAGTTTACGTAGACGACATGATCGTCAAATCCAAAGAGCGGGACGGTCACATCACCGCCCTAAGAAAATTTTTCACCCGATTGCGCAAATACAACATGAGGTTAAACCCTCAAAAGTGCAGTTTCGGGGTAACATCAGGCAAATTACTGGGTCATATCGTTAGCCAACGAGGTATCGAAGTCGACCCAGCTAAAATCAAAGCCATTACCGAGATGGAACCTCCTAAAACCGAAAAAGAAATAAGGGGATTCCTCGGGAAAGTCTAGTACATCAGTCGGTTCATTTCCAAGCTAACCATGGTGTGTGAACCAATTTTCAAGAAGCTGAAAGTAGGAGAACGGGTACTATGGGATGACAAGTGCCAAACTGCTTTCGACAAGATCAAGGAAATTTTGTCTGCTCCGCCGGTCTTAATGCCACCTCAACCCGGTTTGCCTCTGTCGTTATACCTAACAACGACCGAGACAGGGGCTATGCTGGCTCAGACAGTTGACTCCGAAGAAAGAGCCATTTACTACATCAGCAAGAAGTTTTTAGAGTATGAGTGCAAATACACCATGCTCGAAAAGACACGTTTCGCTCTAGTCTGGGCCACCAAGAAACTCCGACATTATATGCTCAGTTACGAGGTCCATGTGCTATCCAAGATGGATCCCATCAAATACATCTTCGAAAAGCCCGTTCTCAACGGCCGAATCTCTAGATGGACTCTAATGCTGGCAGAGTTCGACCTAAAGTTTGTACCGTTAAAGGCTATTAAAGGTCGAGTAGTAGCTGAATTTCTCGCCGATAGCCCGGTAACCGAGGAAGGACACACCGACACTTGGTCCTTCCCAGACGAAGATATTTTCCATACTGATACTGAAACTTGGGATTTATACTTCGATGGTGCGTCTAATTTTCGAGGGTTCGGAGTCCGGATCCTCCTAATTTCACCAAAAGGGGAACATACTCCCGTCTCCATCAAACTGGACTTTGATGTTACCAATAATGCAGAGTACGAAGCATGCATTTACGGGCTACAAGCCGCCGCCAATCTAGGGATTACAAATCTCCGGGTACATGGTGACTCATCCTTGGTTATTAACCAAGCACTTCAAAAATGGAAGACTCGAAATGCTAATCTCGTGGCCTACCAGGCACGAGTAAGGGATCTCGAGAAACAATTCCAAAAGGTGGAGTATTTATACCTGCCTCGGGAAGAAAATCAGTTTGCAGATGCACTCTCAAAATTAGCATCTTTACTGAATATTCCCGACCACGTGACCAGTATGCCAATTTGCGTCGAAAGACGGTCCGAGTCGGCATACATTTGCGACATCGAAGACGTTGAGATAACTGATCCCGAACCGTGGTATCAGGCTGTGTTAACATACCTGACAAACGGAGAATATCCTCTCGGGTCGGAAGGACGAGCCAAGAAAGCCTTATGAAGGCTAGCCACCCAGTTCATCCGCACCGACGATGGGCAACTGTACAAAATCACGGCACAGGGGGCTCTTCTCCTTTGTGTTGACAAGTATAAAGCTGAAAAGGTTATGGCCGAAGTACATGATGGTGAGAACGGCCCACACATGAATGCCCACATGCTGGTCCGGAAGATCATGAGGCTCGGTTATTATTGGAATACCATGGAAGCCGATTGCCGGTCGTATGTCAAACATTGTCATAACTGTCAAATTTTTGGCAATGTGCAACATATGCCGTCATCGCTACTCTATACCATGACGTCACCCTGGCCATTCTCAACGTGGGGTATCGACATAATCGGGAAAATAAATCCCTCGGGTACCGGTGGGCATTGCTTTATTTTGGTAGCTATCGACTATTTCACTAAATGGGTCGAAGCTGAATCATATCGCATCCTCAACGCCAAGCATGTCGCCAAGTTCATCCAAAACAAGATAATATGTCGATATGGGATTCCCTCTTAATTTATCAGTGATCACGGGACTCATTTTCAAGCCGAGATTGCGGCCCTACTGACCAAGTATAAAATCCAAAGGCATACTTCCTCGCCTTACCGTCCCCAAACAAATGGAGCAGTAGAGGCGGCTAATAAAACAATTGTCACCATACTCAAAAAGATGGCTGATAATTACCGGGACTGGCCCGACAAAATACCTTTTGCCCTATGGGGATACCGAACGTCAATTCGCACCGCAACCGGGGCAACGCCGTATTACCTAACCTATGGGATGGAGGCAGTCCAACCAATTGAACTGGAAGTACCGTCCCTCAGAATTCTGCTAGAAAGTCAAGTACCCGAAGCTGACTGGGTTCGAGCACGATATGACTCGTTGGTTCTACTAGACGAACGACGGTCTCGTGCCCTCAATAATATCCAAATCTACCAGAAGAGGATCCAATGGGCCTTCAACAAGAGGGTAAGGCCTAGGAACATTAAGGAGGGTGATCTAGTCCTTAAGTCTGTTCGAGCTCTACTACCAGTTGACCCGAGGGGAAAATTCAAACCCAATTGGGCTGGGCCATATCTGGTGAAGAAAATCCTATCAGGGGGAGCAGTGATGCTGACGGACCTGGACGGGAATGAGTTTGTCAACCCAACCAACCTGGACCAGCTGAAGCGTTACTACCCTTAGCCATTTCTCAATGTCATTAGCAAATTCTATCAAAATCATTTTTTTTTTACAAAAAGCAAGTCAATTAGCTAGAATTATTTATTCTACTGTCAAAAACATCTTGAACCAATAGTCTTGGTGTAATTCGAGATTGCAAATTTCTTATGCCTGAACTACGTTTGGTTTGATTCTGCTAATCGCGGATACGTAGGCAGCCCCTCAAAAGGGCACAACCAATGCAATCAAGAAAAGACAGGAGCGGTTTTAATAATAAACTTCCTTTATTAATTCAAAAAAAAAATCCCGATAAACTCGGAAAATTACAAAGTGCAGGAATTCAAAAAATATACACAAAAAAAAGGGGCACACAACAAAAAGAATAATAATACTTAAATAATAATAAAGCTAAAGGACTCGGCATTTAGCGCATCTTGCCCTTCCCTTTGTCCTTAGCCTCCTTAGTCGTCCACTGACGACGATGCGGAAGGGAGCGTTCCCGAATCACCACGGGAACTTCTCTAGCTCGGGCTCGAGTGTTTGAGCCCGACTCCCCTGTCATATCAATGGGCCCAAGTCGAGCCCTGACGGGCTCAGGGAGCCGGTCACGCGGACCAAGTCGGTCCCGGACCGCCAACCTCGGCCCAAGTCGTCGTTCCAAGTCAGTCTGCCCTCGAGTGCTGCTAGAACCGACTTCCTTAGATCGAGTCTTAGTTTGAGACTTAAGACCCGATTCTCCCCGGACTGTGGTCTCAGGAATGTGTTCCCCGGTGAAGAAGTCCCTGTTGTCCTTCGCCGACTCACGCTGAACCAATTCGATGGCCTCATCAACCTTTAAGGCCTTTTGAGCTTCCTCGGACTCTTCAGAAGTCCACTTCTGATAAGCCCGTGACACCCAAGCGGATTGGGAAGGGCTAGGTCCCATCCATGTGGGATGAGTGAACCATCGTTGCAACCAGGTGTCGCAATAGCGTCCGTCAATTGGAGCGGGACGCTGATAATGGCTCTTCCGTCTCAGGGATGCGCTGAGACGAACCGAACTGCCTTAGGAGGCGGTCCGGATAAATGTGAACTGTCCAGTCTAAGGACAGGATCGTCAGGTACCGGGCTTGGTCTCTCTTAGCCAGTCCGGTCAATTTTGAAAGGAACCACCAAGCGACGGTCCACCTGATCAAAGGACCCCCATGGAGCACCAATTCCTCGTCCCAATAAGCTCGATCTATCCGATGACTCGAGCTTATCTTCCGCCTTCGGGAGCTAATCTGACTGCTCCGGTAATTGGGAATGCTTGGAGGGGTCTCTATGATCGATAACCGCTCCGACAACCATATCTGAAAAGAATGCACGAATTTTATAAGCAACAGAATGGTTCGCCAGGGTCCACTCGATCGAGTGTAGCAGATGACTCGATCCAGTTAGCCCTCTGAAAACGGGCAGTAGCTCCGTATGAGTGTCACTCGATCGAGTGACAGGTCCACTCGATCGAGTGACTTACGTACTTCAAGAATTTCGCACGAAAAAAAAAAATCGAGGTGCATACTTGAAGAAAACGGGTACTCCCCGTCAGCGGTCGAGTTGAGTCAAGCCGTCTGGCGTCCAGACCCATGATAATCTCTCCAGTGGCTAGCCAAGCAGGGCTATGACCAGTCTCCATCTGGTCAACCACTCCAATTAGCCTGATTTGACCCCTGCATGAGTCAAGCTCCATCAGCCCCTCGAAGACATAGCAATGCAGCATGCAAAAGGCAAATGCCCTACGCCTATGAGCAGGAGTGGCCCTCACGTCCCGTGGGTTCATAAACTTGTCAGCCAGATCAAACAGGGAAACCGTATCTCCCTACACCATTCAGTTTGCCTCAGCATGAGACAAACCCAAAAACTCCCTTAATCTCCTCCTCGGATCCGGGTAGAATGGGGGAATGGCGGGCTGAACAGCAAGACCCCAGCCTCCTATAGCCGCAATCTCCTCGGGCAAAGGACACATCTCGCCCCTCGGGAATGCAAACACGTGATGGGTGGTGTCCCAAAACGACAGACAGGCATCCAGAAAATGCGAATCCACTATCAGGCGTTGAAAAGGGAATAAATTGACTATCCCCATCTGAGTCAGCCGGACCTTCTCCTCGTCCCGAAAGTATTGGGACCAGGCGAGAAGCATAGCCGTCAAATGGTCGATACCCATAGCAGAGATTTCAAACTTTCTTGAAAGTCTAAAAGATTTTGAGAAGGAAAAGAAGAATTTGAGTTGAAGATGCAGAAAACTGAAGCAGGGATTCTCATATTTATAATGAGGGAACCAAACAGAAAACCTAACTACCCTGCCTCCTCAGCAAGCTGGGCCCTATGCGCGCGCAGACCTGATTTGAAACTTGAACCCAGAATAGGAATCAAGCTGCCCCGAGCTTTCCTAAGAGTTTCTAAAAGAAAAATTTTAAAAAAAAAAAAAATTTCTTCGCGTTAAAAAAAATATTTTTTGTCCTTCCAAAAAAAAATTCAATCTTTTTCTCCCCAGCGAGAGTCAACATTTTACCTACATGTTACATGCAAGTTGTTATGTGTCAGCATACAGGTACACCCCAGACTTCAGAAGCAAGTCCCCGTGAAACTATTTAACTTCCCCAACGGAGTCAGCTTTCCCCCGGTGTGCTACATCCAAAGTGCGATGTGTCGGCATACGGCTACACCTACTCCCCAAAAGAGGCAGGCTTTACTCCCCACGGAGCATCATCATCAGCTCAAATGCGACCCAAGGCTTCAGAAGCAAGCCCGTACAGCTCCTATATTTCCCCAGCGGAACGCCCAAGGCGGCATTTTCCCCAAAATGATACGGGATGGGCCCACGCATAGGCGCGCCCAGGACTTATACTACAAGTCTGACTCCCCGCGAAGCTATCATCATCAGGACAGGTATGACCCTCTACTTATGGCTGGCGAGCCCTTCACGCGAGTCCACTGGACTATAAGCGACCCGACTGGAAGTCTACCAGGTCCTAACAGGCTTGGTAGCTACTCTGACTTTCGCCTTGTCCAAGCCTCAGTCAGAGTGGGGGCTCTGTAGACACCCGCATTTTGACTGCCACGTGTCTATGGTAGTCTCCGAAAAACACCCAATGATGATAGGACGTAAACGTGACTTGGTATACTCGGACTTGGGCTCGGAATCAATAATATCCGACATGGACTTTTAGTGGAGTAAAAATCTCACAAAACAGACCTCAAATCCAGGCCCAGTGGGTCGTTCCGAGCCAAATGAGACTAATTTGGGCCAAAACCGACACCAAAAATAATTCCCGTCTTTTGGCGACCGGGTCAAAACCCGGTCAAAGACGAAACCGTCTCATAAATCAGCTAGGTTCAGTTGGCGCATAAATCAAAATTCAAAAAATAACAAACAAATCAACCAAGTCAAACATCCCTTATTTATCTCGATTTGTTGATCCACTCGATCGAGTGGATTGACCCCACTCGATCGAGTGGAGCGCCTTGAACCCGGGTGTGGTCCATTTGCGAAGGCACTCGATCGAGTGCGCTAGGGCCACTCGATCGAGTGCCCCTATGTCGTGGGAAATGCCTATAAATACCACGACATCCTCGCATTTGGGAACTTCTTTTTTTCAGAATTTTACAACACTTTTCAGCCATCTTTGCCCTACTTTCCCCTACATACCTACACTACAAACCCTAAGCAAAAACACATCAAAATCCGAGCCATTTATACCTCGGAAACCGACACAACACACCTACGCATCTATACACACCATAACTCGCGTACATCCTCGATACTCTCAAGCTTTGTCGCTATTCACGAGTCCATTTCCGAGGTCTATACTAGCATGTATGTTGAGGGTGTCCTAAACCCCTTTTTCTATCTCTTTTCTATATCATTTTATGTACATTATCGTATTATGATCGTAGTAACACTTACACTAACACTAACGTTCTTTATACTTTTTTTGCATCTTTATTTCGTTTTGTCATTTTTCTATTACTAACATCATTAATAATACCGCGTATATATAAAACTAGTATCAAATTTTGGTTTAAAATCCGTTTGACTACAATGTTTGCCTAAGATCCGTTTAATCCCTTTACGAGCAACGACGGAGGTGGAGCCCTTTCGAGGAGCCCCGCCCCAATGTACTCAAGGGCGTAATACGATCGCAAACGGTCGTAGTTGAACGAATTTCATACCATTTCCATAATTGGTACGAGACCCGTTGACACGAATACCGACATCACATAACCCGAAAGGGTTAGTTTCGATGTCGTGACGTAGAGGGATGCATCTCGTCACCAATTCAAATTCTTATAATCTAACACAAATGTTTTCATAAAACTCCGGTGACGGTATTATAATCGTTCATACACGATTATAGTACCGGAGGCCGAGTCAAATACAAATCGTGCGATATTTGTATTTGATTTGGCCGATTACCGATTTCAAGTCATAAAACCCGAGCGAGCCATCACTCGTACAGGGGGCACTCGATCGAGTGCCATAGGCCACTCGATCGAGTAGCACCCCAAAAAGTGGTCAGTAGCCACGCTAATGATGCACTCGACCGAGTCAGTCAATGACTCGATCGAGTGGGTCTCACAACCCAGAAAACCGAGGGCTTGGACACATATTTCGAGCCCCGTTCTTTATCGATTTTAGACCATCGCATGACTCTACCATTTTTTCAAAACCTACACATCACGACACGTAGAACGACTTTGACCACTTTGACGTGATAAGTCGGGACAAGACTACGGAATGTGAGATTAGGCTAGCAATATGCCACAGTCTCATATTTCCGTCCTTCGTTTAATACGCGACATAATGCGTATTTAAGCGGGGTTAGTCCATCTACATATTTCACGGTCTAGTTTACATACGGGTCCGTTTCTATCTTTATTTTACGTTATTTTGTTACGTAATGTTGTATTGTGAATTCCGGATTGTATTTCCGCCCGTGTAACTTGTACATTATTTTATTGCTTTTCGATTTTCATTTGTTTAATTGCTTTTACGCTTTATAAATGAACCTCGCATGCTAAATCATTTCGACCAATAATAAGATGCATTAAATGACGTAGTTAACGCAAAATTCACATGCTTAGACAAAACGCTGTTTGCATATAATTTAATCAATTTACTAACGCGCGTACACGAACACGAACGGTGTCTTAGTAGAGGCCGCCATGTGCGGGCGGGGTTGGGTGTCCTTAGTGGGCTTCCCAACACGTACCCTCACCCCTTACTCAGAACCTTTGGTTTCCGGATGTCCGAAACCCTTGGCGCACGAGAGTCATTCTTTACACGATTACCGGTATAGATGGTATCGATATCGCAATGCAAAGGGACGAGCCCCATAAACTCTGAAATCGGAGTGGGCTTACTTTGTGTAAAGCCCATGACGACATAGAGTGGTGTGGACATGACGTAGGTCCACCCCGACGCGGCGAAGCGCGGGTTTGGGTAGGCGAATGAATCTCGTGGTAAGATTGTTCTCGGGTTCGAAATTTAAGTCAAAATGGAGTCGCCACAGAATTTTGTGGTTATTCGGAACCATACGAGCCCACTCTATTTCGTCATGGGCTTTACACAAAGTAAGCCCACTCCGATTTCAGAGTTCATGGGGCTCGTCCCTTTGCATTGCGATACCGATACCATCTATACCGGTAATCGTGTAAAGAATGACTCTCGTTCGCCAAGGGTTTCGGACATCCGGAAACCAAAGGTTCTGAGTAAGGGGTGAGGGTACGTGTTGGGAAGCCCACTAAGGACACCCAACCCCGCCCGCACATGGCGGCCTCTACTAAGACATCGTTCGTGTTCATGATACGCGCGCTAGTAAAATAACGAAATGATATGCAAACAGCGTTTTGTCTAAGCATACGAATTTTGCGTTAACTACGTCATTTAATGCATCTAATTATTGGTCGAAATGGTTTAGCATGCGAGGTTCATTTATAAAGCGTAAAAGCAAATAAATAAATAAAACTCGAAAAAGAAATAAAAAGCGTACAAGCTACACAGGCGGAAATACAACCCGGAATTCACAATACGACATAAACAAAGTAACGTAAAGATGAAAAATGGACCCGTATGTAAACTAGACCGCGAAATTATGTAGATGGACTACCCCGCTTAAATACGTATTATGTTACGTATGAAGCGAAGGACGGAAATATGAGATTGTGGCGTATTACTAGCCTAGTCTCACATTCCGTAGTCTTGTCCCGACTTATCACGTAAAGGTGGTCAAAGTCGTTCTACGTGTCGTGACATGTGTAGCGTTTTGAAAAATGATGAAGGGTCGGTCCATGGTCTAAAGTCGATAAGAACGGGGCTCGGAATATATGTCCAAGCCCTCGGGTTTCTGAGTTGCCAGACCCACTCGACCGAGTCATTAATTGACTCGACCGAGTGCGCTATTAACGTGGCTACTGCCCATATTTTGGGGGGTTACTCGATCGAGTGCCTTATGGCACTCGGTCGAGTGTGTCGTTAATGGGGCTACTGCCCTGTTTTTGGGGTGCAACTCGATCGAGTGGCCTATGGCACTCGGTCGAGTGCCCCCTGTACGAGTAGTGATTTGCTCGATTTTATGACTTGAAATCGATGACCGGCCAAGTCAAATACAAATATCGCACGATTTGTATTCGACTCGGCCTCCGGTACTATAATCGTGTATGAACGATTATAATACCGTCACCGGAGTTTTTATGAAAACGTTTGTGTTAGATTATGAAACTTTGAATTAGTAACGAGATGCATCCCTCTACGTCACGACATCGAAACTAACCCTTTCGGGTTATGTGATGTCGATATTCGTGTCAACGGGTCTCGAACCAATTATGGAAATGGAATAAAATTCGTTCAACTATGACCGTTTGCGATCGCGTTACGCCCTTGAGTACATTGGGGCGGGGCTCCTCGAAAGGGCTCCACCTCCGTCGTTGCTCGTAAAGGGATTAAACGGATCTTAGGCAAACATCGTAGTCAAACGGATTTTAAACCGAAATTTGATATTAGTTTTATATATACACGGTATTAATAATATAATGACGATAAAACGATATAAAACGAAAATGTAAAGATGCAAAAAAAAGTGTTAGTGTTAACGTTGTGACGATTACGATTACTATACAAAAATACGATGAATTAAACGGAAATAAAACGAGACAAAAGAGATTAAAGCGGGGTTTAGGACACCCTCAACATACATGCTAGTATAGATCTCGGATATAGGCTCGTGAACAGCGACAATGCTTAGGAGTATCGAGGATGTATGAGAGTTGTGGTGTGTATGGGTGTATGTGTCGGTTTCCGAGGGTCAAGGAGGCTCGGAAATGGTGTTTTGTGCTTAGGGTTTGTAGTGTAGGGTTGAGAGTGACTGAAATTGTAGGGTTGAAGGTGCCAAAAAGAAGTGAAATGCATGGGGGGGTGAAGCGGTATTTATAGACTTCACCCCTCGACATAAGGGCACTCGATCGAGTGGCCCAAGTGCACTCGATCGAGTGCCTTCACAAACGGGCCAAACCCGGGTAGAAGAGGCTCCACTCGATCGAGTGGGGTCAATCCACTCGATCGAGTGGGTCAAACGGTTGAGCCAAAATAGGGAAGGTTTGACTTGTTTGTTTTGGTAGCTTTTTTTGAATTTGATTCTTTGCGCCAAAGTGATCTCAGCTGGTTTATGTGACGGTTTCGTCCTTGACCGGGTTTTGACCCGGTCGTCAAAAGACGGGAATTATTTTTGGTGTCGGTTTTGGCCCAAATTAGTCTTATTTGACTCGGAACGACCCACTGGGCCTGAATTTGAGGTCTGTTTTGTGAGATTTTACTCCGCTAAAAAGTCCATGTCGGATATTATGAATTCCGAGCCCAAATCCGAGTATACTAAGTCACGTTGACGTCCAATCATCATCGGGTGTTTTTCGGAGACTACCATAGACACGTGGCAGTCAAAATGCGGGTGTCTACAGAGCCCCCACTCTGACTGAGGCTTGGACAAGGCGAAAGTCAGAGTAGCTACCAAGCCCGTTAAGACCTGGTAGACTTCCGGTCGGGTCGTTTATAGTCCAGTAGACTTGCGTGAAGGGCTCCCCAGCCATAAGCAAAGGGTCATACCTGTCCTGACGATGATAGCTTCGCGGGGAGTCAGACTTGTAGCATAAGTCCTGGGCGCGACTATATGTGGGCCCATCCCGTATCTTTTCGGGGAAAATGCCGCCTCGGGCGCTCCGCTGGGGAAGTATACGAGCTGTTATTACGCAACTGTTACCGTTGCTGCTATTACTTCTATTATTGTCGGTGTGTAGCTATGTGTTTGGGGTTTTTGATGCTACACTTCGTCGTGTTTCGTGATGTCTTCTCTCGTTCCATTGTTGTTTGTTGGTCCTTTTGTTGTCACGTTGTTCTTGTTGTTGTTTGTTTACTGCTACTGATCATTGATGCTGCTTTATCTCGTCAATTTGTTATTCGTTCCTCTTTTCTACATCGTTCTTCTTATTCTCTTTTTCATTCTGTTGCACCTGCTATTGTACATTGTTGTTGCTCTCTTTCACTATCGTCCTCTTTTCCGTTGACCTGTTCGTGATTTTTGTTACATTTTCTGTGGCAACTGTTGTAATCCCCTAAAAAATCTAACGCAATACAATGGCGGAAACACTGTAGAGTTGGGATTAAAACACATTGATGTTCTATATTTTAATAAAAGAACGGTCAGTCAATATACAGAGGCCACTTTTTACAAAAGGGCTAAATAGAAAATTTTCCAAACGGGTTACACAAATCAGTCAATTACATGAATAGAGAAAGAGTAGGATCCACGCTACTCGCTAGCTCACACCCAAAACCCAGCAGCAAATACCTGTCATGTTATAAACATAACAGCCACGTCAGTGGGGAGTAACTCGGACGTTCTCTAAGCCATATTATATCATATGGAATAATAATAGTATTATTATATCAAAATACTTAAAATGGAAAACATTAAAACGATATAATAAAAATAAGTTTTCAACGAAACTTAAAGCACTTGCCAACCTACAAGTCAAAAATCAATCGATAATAATGATATTAAAAAATGGCGTTATGGAAATTCGATCAGTGTGCACAAGGCTAGACTTTCACTAGGATAATACCGGAAACTAGCTTCGAGAACTGTAGACTTAACTCATAAAAGAATCCAGTCTCTAACTAGGCAACTCAACTATAACAGGACTGCGTGCAGCGATGTCCTGGTTTAAGTAGTATACACCCCTCCTGGATACAAACCATATCCAGTTCAACCCGACGCGACTTACACGATGCGATATCTAAGTTTAAGGGACAATGCACACTCTCTTGAAGACAAACCATGCTAAGTTCAACAACCAATGTGCCCCATAAAGACACACCAGCCTTACGGTTGATGGCAAAAATGTACATCCCAAACTATATTACTCTAACCCACACTTGTCTTTATTCCATAACTCCAAAACAAGTCATTATCGATATATACCAAAGATATAATCATTATGAATAATACGAAGAAAACGGAATAAACATTTTATATTAAAAGGGGAAACATTCTATAAATAGAAACATACTATTTTTAGAAACTTACTTAAAATAGAAATATTGATATAGAAAATACGTAAGTGATTAAAATAAGTTAAATGTATAGAAATAACATTTCTAACAAAATTAACATTTTATTATTATCGCCGTTATCGTAACTTTAATATATTTCTAAATTCGTTACTCAAAATATAAATAAACCATAATAAGTCAATATATAGTATTTTATAAATAATTAGGAAATCGAGTTAAAACTATAGATTTTAGAAAAGAGATATTTTAAAAAAAAACGATATCAAAATTTATTGAGTCGACAAAATTTGTAAATTAAACGAGATTTTATAAAGCTTTCAAATTATTCTTAACAAATAGCTTTTATTAATAAACAATACGGATTTTAATAAAAATAGTCAATCGGAAACAAATAGGAAATCATTAGTGAAAATAGTCTCGACTAAAAATATATTTAAAATAAAATCAACTATTTTCTCATTTATTAGTATAAATCATAAAACCAAAAATAATTTATTAAACAAGTATACAAACCTCGATTATAATATAAAAATACGATTTTGAGTTAAAATTATAAATTAACGAAATATGAAGAAATTATGAAATCGTTATTGTTTAGTTACTAGTGTCACGATAACCAACAAAATATTATAACGATCGTAAATAATTAAATTTCTAACAATTTATAAAACGATATCGACAACTTGTAAAATATTTATAAGGTACGCAATTTAATAGAATAATTTTTTAGCAAATAATAAATAGCTAAAATTAGAAAAATCGAAGTTAAAATATTTACTACATACCACTACTCAAACATACGATATAAAATCGAGTAACGTCCTAAAGTTACCTTAAGTCGAATCGATAACTTCAAAGCACGCATTTGCTCCTCTAATAATCCAAACTCCAGTCACAAACTCGAAAGTTGTTTTTCAGTTGTTTTTCAGTCAAACCATCTTGCTCCAACAGAATTCGAGACATAGAAACAGAAATAAAGGAATCGGATCAAGGATTGATGAAAAAGGATGGAGAGATAGAAGAATAACGGGTAGAATTGGCAGCAGCATCGACCACATCAGTAAACAAGATAGATGGCAGCGGACACAATGCACGATAAAGAGAAAAGAACTATAGAGCATCGAAAGAATAGGGAGATGCCAAATATTGACAAGTCCGATATCAAAACCGAGCAAAACAGGGGTGATTACAAGAGTTCGATGGCTCGAAAAAGTTAAACAAGACTAACTCGACAGACATACCAAAAAGGAACAGCAACCGAAGGCAACAACAACAATAAAATGGCAACAGCGTACAGCAGCAGGAATGAAGTAGCAAAGGAGAAAAAGGAACAAGAATGAGGACAGCAGCAGCGGCAACAATAAGCAACAACACGCAGTAGCAGAAAGAAGAAGAAAGGGACATCAGTACACCAATAACAGTAGCAGAAATGACGACATCAAAAATGCGACACCAGCAGTGATGCAGCACATAAACAACAGCAGCAGAAATAACCGTGCACAGCAGCCGATAGCAAGACGAAAATGACAAAAAGCACAGCGAGGATAGCAGCAAATCAACGCAATAGCAGTACAACAAAAGAAGAATGAGGAGAAAAGGAAGAAGAAGAGTAAAGGAAAGCAGCAGTAGCACTACCGTAATAGAAACGGAATGCAGCAGCAGCACACAGAAAACGAAGCAGCAGCAGAAAACGAACGCAATACAAACAGCAACATAGCAGTAGTGAAACAGAGGGTCGATCGCGATGAAATAGATCAAATAAAGGTGCTGATTGATGGCATCAAGGAAGGAGGAGACGTTGAATGTGGGAACAAAAAAATTATGAAACGGTGGAAATGAAATATAGAAAAGGGGAGTGTACAGTGGGATGAAATGAAGTGGTGAAGGAGTATAACCAAGAGGTGGACAAGGGGAAAGCATAAGTTAAAATTAAGTGGGAAACCAAGGGGAAACGGTGGAGTTAAAAGGAGGAAAGGGGAAAGACTCACTTAATTAAATGAATCGGGTCGGAAACGAATTCCGTAACGATAAGTTGACTGACCCACGAATCGGGTTAAAACGAGTTAATAAAATTAATAAATAATCGGGCCGTCATATAGAATGAGTGAATAAAGTATTTGATACGAAAACGAAGCTTATAGAAATAAATAGACGATGAAATAGTATTTCCCGATAAATGATAAATTTTTGATAAAGTGAATGAAATTGATTTCTCGAGGAAAGAAAATAAATAATTTGACGAAACTTAAAATAAATGAGCTTCGAGCAAAAAATAAAATAGAAAATTCGAGCTTTACATATAAATAAATAAAAAGAATTTAGAATTCAAATCGTCGAAATAAACTTTCGATAAGAATTAAATTAAATGTATAAAATGAATCGAAACAGAAATAAAAATCTGTTTTAAATATAAGAAGAGTTTTCGAGACAAATAGAATTTTAGGAGTTTGGGACGATTAAACGATAAATTCGTTTTAAAATAATTTTAAGAATTACGAGTTAAATCGTACAAATAAAAATACGAACATAATTTTAATTTAACTTAATTTATAAAATCAGGGGTGTTACAATCTTCCCCACTAAAAAGATGTTTCGTCCTCGAAACTAACAGAAACATAATAATCTTATAGAAATCAAAATATTTGCAGTTAAGAAAGTTTTCATAAAATCCCGATCACTTGAAAATAAAAAATTTTAAATTAGTCAAACTTTTCATAACATAAGTTCGGGAAATGATAAACGGATAAAAAGAGTCAAAGTCAACGATAAATCGAAACAAAGGTTTTCAAAAATGTTTTCAAACTCGAACGTACAAAATAACTTCGACAATTTTAAAACGTTTTACATAATATCCTATAGAAATTAAAGTATTTGGAAATATGAAAGTCTTCATAAAATTCCAATCGCTTGAAAATCAAAAATTGAAAAAAAAATCGAAATAATTTAAAATAAATTATTAAGGCATTTTGAAACCGATCGAAATATAAATATCAACCAAAGATAAAACAAAAGTGAAGTACAAAGTTCTTAAATTATAATTCAAAAATATTTTTCACGATATCCAAAAAGTTTAAGTTAGTCAAACTTTTTATAAAATAGGAAGTTCGAAAAAATGGTTAACGGATAAATAGAACAAGGATAAACAATAAATTAAAATAACAGTTTTCAAAATCGATAAAGGTCAAAGGGATTGGCAGAAGTTACGGTAATAGAGTTCAAGAGAAGCAGAAAGAAGGACGAAGTTGAGAGTCAAACAGACCTCTCAAGGATTATAGAAGAAATTAACCATCTTGAGATTCCTAGCACGACTCTCACAGACAAGGGTTCCTAATTGGCAGATCAAATAACGCTAAGTCCAAGATTAGGCACTAGGTGGTACTCCTCAGACACAATTTCCAAAAATGTCTTACGTGACAATCCAATCGTTCAAGCGACACGATATTAATCCACAAATGCTTTAGAATCAAATCCATAATTAATATTCCAACAGTTAACAAAACATACCCAAACCCTTGATCGATAAGGCTCCTAATTTCAAGACTAATAAGGTTTGAACTCGAGGTATGCTCCAAATTTCTCGAGTAAGGAACACTAAACAAGGTCCACCAATATAACAATGCTCGAGCACAGAATCCTCAGATTACCAACATGTTTATAATGCCACAAGTAAAGAAGTTGGGGAAAGTATAACAAATCTTCAAACACGCTCAAACCTGTAGGTAATGGCGCAAACACACACATCTTCAAACACGTCATTGGGCTAAGGTTTCTAAAAATTCCGCCAAATTTCATACTATATCGGCGAAACCATCAAAATATTTATTAACTCAACGAAGCCACAATCTTGTTGGTCAAAGAGTTCTAAACGTAAATTCCATTAAAATGATTGGCATAAAAGTACTCCTCAAAAAACCACAATAAGCCTAAATTATGATTATGCATGACATTTCTCTTCTTCAAGGTCAAAAATAATTCATCCAAGTTAGATCACTCAACTCCAAGGTTTGCAGGTTACAACCTTCAACAATGATCAACGATCTAATTCCTTAAGAAGCACGAGTAATCTATGTCAACCAAAATTTCTAACAACATTAATGAAACCTTCAATGGTACCACAACACTTAGATCAACACTTAAACAATACTCTATGATCCCGAATATTCGCGATGCATCCATCCAATAAGCATCAGGCAAGAATCCCAAAGTAGTATTATCAGTTGCGCTTAATTCGGTTCTAGACTAGATGTTAGGTATCCATCAAATGTGATACACTCTTACTACCACAAAATATATTCAACTCTAAGTCCTCCAAATAATCAATTAACCGATATCCCAAGGTTCAAAATCTTAAGTACCAACCAAATTCCATTAATCGACAATTTATCATTTAAATCGATCCTCAAAGATAGATAACATAGTATAACTCACAATCCTCAAACCATGTAACAAGGGTTTACTAAACCTCAAACATCTATGACTTAACTCTCACGGGGTTTACTTAAGACAGAATCAGTCACACCAAAGAATCTCAAGAGGGAAGACGGTAAAATAAGAGAATTAATCAAAGATTTATCTCAAGAATGAAGACGAGAATTAATAAGAGGAGAATTGGAAAAGGCAGAAGCAGGAAGAAAAGAATCAATGATTCTAGATGATAAAGACCTAAAACGAGAAGGGAAAGTTCGGACCTCCAGAGTTCACAAGGGAACTAAATGGGTTACTTCATCTTCTAGTAGAGGAACGGACACGAAAGTCTCGAGTCGCTCAATCTGGATCCACTGCAACATCATGGAATCTACCCTGATCATCTAGCCTGTAACTTGAGCAAACTAAATCTGAGCTGAAAGGTCACTATCGGCATCTTTCTTGTGCACCAAGTTGTCCACTCGAGTCGGTAGGCGTTGAGAGTTCTAAGCAGGTTTTGTTCCAAACTGGAGCAGCATATCAGCATCTTGTTCTCATCCTCTTCTCCATAAAAGAAACAAATATTCAATGCTAGTCATTGAGTTACAAGAACAATTAATCCTAACAGTTAAGTCCTTATTTAGGTTTCTACCCATCTCTCACTAATATTTTATTATCGTTCAAATCATTTACGAGTATTTTTCCTAGAATCAGGTGTAAGCGTCGGGAGCAACAATGCTCTGATACCAACTGTAATCCCATAGAAAATCTAACGCAATACAGTGGCAGAAACACTGTAGAGTTGGGATTAAAACACACTGATGTTCTATATTTTAATAAAAGAACGGTCAGTCAATATACAGATGCCACTTTTTACAAAAGGGCTAAATAGAAAATTCTCCAAACGGGTTACACAAATCCGTAAATTACACGAATAGAGAAAGAGTAGGATCCACGCTACTCGCTAGCTCACACAAAAAACCCAGCAGCAAATACCTGTCATGTTATAAACATAACAGCCACGTCAGTGGGGAGTAACTCGGACGTTCTCCCAGCCATATTATATCATATGGAAAAATAATAGTATTATTATATCAAAATACTTAAAATGGAAAACATTAAAACGATATAGTAAAAAAAAGTTTTCAACGAAACTTAAAGCACTTGCCAACCTGCAAGTCAAAAATCAATCGATAATAATGATATTCAAAAATGGCGTTATGGAAATTCGATCAGTGTGCACAAGGCTAGACTTTCACTAGGATAATACTGGAAACTAGCTTCGAGAACTGTAGACTTAACTCGTAACAGAATCCAGTTTCTAACTAGGCAGTTGAACTATAACAGGACTGCGTGCAGCGAGGTCCTGGTTTAAGTAGTATACACCCTTTCTGGATACAAACCATATCCAGTTTAACCCGACGCGACTTACACGAGGCGATATCTAAGTTTAAGGGCACAATGCACACTCTTCTGAACACAAACCATGCTCAGTTCAACAACCAATGTGCCCCATAAAGACACACCAGCCTTACAGTTGATGGCAAAAATGTACATCCCAGACTATATTACTATAACCCCACACTTGTCTTCATTCCATAACTCCGAAACAAGCCATTATCGATATATACCAAATATATAACCATTATGAATAATACGAGGAAAAAGGAATAAACATTTTATATTAAAAGGGGAAACTTTCTATAAATATAAACGTACTATTTTTAGAAACGTACTTAAAATAGAAATATTGATATAGAAAATACGTAAGTGATTAAAATAAGTTAAATGTATAGAAATAGTATTTCTAACTAAATTAGCATTTTATTATTATCGTCGTTATCGTAACTTTAATATATTTCTAAATTCGTTACTCAAAATATAAATAAAACATAATAAGTCAATATATAGTATTTTATAAATAATTAGGAAATCAAGTTAAAACTATAGATTTTAGAAAAGAGATGTTTTAAGAAAAACGATATCAAAATTTATTGAGTCGACGAAATTTGTAAATTAAACGAGATTTTATAAAGCTTTCAAATTATTCTTAACAAATAGCTTTTATTAATAAACAATACGGATTTTAATAAAAATAGTCAATCGGAAACAAATAGGAAATCATTAGTGAAAATAGTCTCGACTAAAAATATATTTAAAACAAAATCGACTATTTTCTCATTTATTAGTATAAATCGTAAAACCAAAATTAATTTATTAAACAAGTATACAAACCTCGATTATAATATAAAAATACGATTTTGAGTTAAAATTATAAATTAACGAAATATGAAGAAATTATGAAATCGTTATTATTTAGTTACTAGTGTCACGATAACCAACAAAATATTATAACGATCGTAAATAATTAAATTTCTAACGATTTATAAAACGATATCGACAACTTGTAAAATATTTATAAGGTACGCAATTTAAAAGAATATTTTTTTAGCAAATAATAAATAGCTAAAATTAGAAAAATCTAAGTTAAAATATTTACTACATACCACTACTCAAACATACGATATAAAATCTAGTAACGTCCAAAAGTTACCTTAAGTCGAATCGATAACTTCAAAGCACGCATTTGCTCCTCTAATAATCCAAACTCCAGTCACGAACTCGAAAGTCGTCTTCGACACTTGTCTTTCAGTCAAACCATCTTGCTCCAACAGAATTCGAGACATAGAAACAGAAATAAAGGAATCGGATTAAGGATTGATGAAAAAGGATGGAGGGATAGAAGAATAACGGGTAGAATTGGCAGCAGCATCGACCACATCAATAAACAAGATAGATGGCAGCGGACACAATGCACGATAAAGAGAAAAGAACTATAGAGCATCGAAAGAATAGGGAGATGCCAAATATTGACAGGTCCGATATCAAAACCGAGCAAAACAGGGGTGATTACAAGACTTCGATGGCTCGAAAAAGTTAAACTAGACTAAGTCGACACACCTACCAAAAAGGAACAGCAACCGAAGGCAACAACAACAATAAAATGGCAAGAGCGTACAGCAGCAGGAATGAAGCAGCGAAGGAGAAAAAGGAACAAGAATGAGGACTGCAGCAGCGGCAACAATAAGCAACAACACGCAGTAGCAGAAAGAAGAAGAAAGGGACATCAGTACACCAATAACAGTAGAAGAAATGACGACATCAAAAATGCGACACCAGCAGTGATGCAGCACATAAACAACAACAGCAGAAATAACCGTGCACAGCAGCCGATAGCAAGACGAAAATGACAAAAAAGCACAGCGAGGATAGCAGCAGATCAACGCAATAGCAGTACAACAAAAGAAGAATGAGGAGAAAAGGAAGAAGACGAGGAAAGGAAAGCAGCAGTAGCACTACCGTAATAGCAACGGAATGCAGCAGCAGCACACAGAAAACGAAGCAGCAGCAGAAAACGAACGCAATACAAACAGCAACATAGCAGTAGTGAAACATAGGGTCAATAGCGATGAAATAGATCAAATAAAGGTGCTGATTGATGGCATCAAGGAAGGAGGAGACGTTGAATGTGGGAACAAAAAAATTATGAAATGGTGGAAATGAAATACAGCCAGGGGAGTGTACTGTGGGATGAAATGAAGCGGTGAAGGAGTATAACCAAGAGGTGGATAAGGGGAAAGCATAAGTTAAAATTAAGTGGGAAACCAAGGGGAAACGGTGGAGTTAAAAGGAGGAAAGGGGGAAGACTCACTGAATTAAATGAATCGGGTCGGAAACGAATTCCGTAACGATAAGTTGACTGACCCACGAATCGGGTTAAAACAAGTTAATAAAATTAATAAATAATCGGGCCGTCATATAGAATAAGTGAATAAAGTATTTGATACGAAAACGAAGCTTATAGAAATAAATAGACGATGAAATAGTATTTCCCGATTAATGATAAATTTTCGATAAAGTGAATTAAATTGATTTCTCGAGGAAACAAAATAAATAATTTGACGAAACTTAAAATAAATGAGCTTCGAGCCAAAAATAAAATAAAAAATTCATGCTTTAAATATAAATAAATAAAAAAGAATTTAGAATTCAAATCGTCGAAATAAACTTTCGATAAGAATTAAATTAAATGTATAAAATGAATCGAAACAGAAATAAAATCTGTTTTAAATAAAAGAAGAGTTTTCGAGACAAATAGAATTTTAGGAGTTTGGGACGATTAAACGATAAATTCGTTTTAAAATAATTTTAAGAATTACGAGTTAAATCGTAAAAATAAAAATACGAACAAAAATTTAATTTAATTTAATTTATAAAATCAGGGGTGTTACAACTGTAGTCTTTTTCCAACTTCCTGTAATTCCGACTCCTTTGTCTCCGTGTCTACATGTTTCGGATCCCCGTGAGAGTCTCAAAGCTGTTTCGTAGAACAACAATTGGATTGATGGGAGCTTGGACAACGGATTTAAGGGATTGTGCGACGGTTTCTAGCTTAAGGTAACTTTAGGACGTTACTCGATTTTATATTGTATGTTTGAGTAGTAGTATGTAGTAAATATTTTAACTTCGGTTTTCTAATTTTAGCTTTTTATTATTTGCTAATTATATTATTTTAAAATTGTGTACCTTATAAATATTTTACAAATTTTCGATATCGTTTTATAAATCGTTAATAATTTAATTATTTGCGACCGTTATAATATTTTGTTGGTTATCGTGACTTTAGTAACTAAATAATAACGATTTCATATTTTCTTCACATTTCGTTAATTTATAATTTTAACTCAAAATCGAATTTTATATTATAATCGAGATTTGTATACTTGTTTAATAAATTAATTTTTCTTTTACGTATTATATTAATAAATGAGAAAATAGTCGATTTTGTTTTAAATATATTTTTAATCGAGACTATTTTTACTAATAATTTCTTATTGTTTTACAATTGACTATTTTAGTAAAATTCGTTTTATTTATTAATAAAAGCTATTTGCTAAAAATAATTTGAAACCTTGGTAAAATTCATTTCATTTATAAACCTCATTGACTCAATTAATTTTGATATCGTTTTTCTTAAAACATCTCTTTTCTAAAAATTTATAATTTTAACTCGATTTCTTAATTATTTATAAAATACTACTCCCTCCATTTATATATGTTCTTCCCATTTTCTACTTTGGTATTTTTTTAATGTTCTACCCATTTCTATTCTTTCCATGTTAGTGTAACACCCCCATTTACCCAGGAGCCTTATCAAGACATCCCGAGTAAATAAAGGTGTTACCATCTCGGTTCCCCGAGGTAGTAGCTCATCACAATACAATATGGAATGCCAAACCGGTCACATAATTTAAGCATTACAACTCATTAACTATTACAACTCTGGTTATACAGCGGAAGCTACACCTTCTATAAAAAAACGGGAAAGCCTATGCATTCACCCGTACTATGTCTGGACTCATAAGTCGCGCTCACCCCAATCCCGTACATGTATCCCAGCATCCAAACACATCATAATATACATAACCTGCATTATAGACTGCTCCCCAATTGATCGTAAACGTCAATTGGATCATCACAGAAACATCAGACATACACACAAGGTCAGTTTACGATAACATTAAATAACATTAGTACAACCAACATCACAATCACCAGTATCAGTATCATCATCATCATCATTCCTATTATCTATCGCGACCGCAGTCACGCCCCGTCAGTCCTAGTGTGCACACCCCTCCTAAGCTCTCCTAGGAGGAAACATCAGGGAAGGTCCCGAGATCAACCGGGCCTAGCTAGTCCTAGCTAGCTTCTCTCAATCGGCACACAGCCGCAATATCAATGGGCACACAGCCTCAATCTCAATCTCAATAGGCACACAGCCTCAATCTCAATAGGCACACAGCCTCAATTTTAATATAACCATTATACCATTACATATCATACAAAATGGATATATACAACGTAAACTGAGTAAGGATAACCTTACCTAGTTAGCAGTTCACCACCTCGTCGGTAGTTAGATCACCACGAAAATTTTTACGAAGTCCGATCCTAGTAAAATATTATATACTTAAATTAATATCGATCCTAACGTAATTAAATAATAAAATGAACCCAACCCGACCTAACTAAGTTATAAGGTGAGATGGAAGGCCGACCTAACTAGACTATCGAATGAATTTGTAACCGTTGTAAATGAATTATATCCCCTAACGACATCATCCGCTCCAACTTATTCATTTAGCCAGCATCACCGACAACAATAGTAATATACGACACACCCAAGTTAAACCTGACAGAATACGCTTGTTAACCTAACAATACGACTCCCTTATATACCCCTCCAATGAAAGTACACACAATAGCCCATTAATGAGGGTACACTGATCACAATGATACTCCTACTTCAACAATACGAACCCTAGATCACACAGTACACGATTATAATACCCGACGTCCCGACACAAAACACAACATCACGATCATAAGAACAACACAATATCCCGACAACATCAATAATTCAATCGACAATAACAATACTACTCTGACCCAACAATACAACAACCCCGACAAAGAACAACACGACCCGACACAAACCAACACCACTCGACACAAGAAAAACAACACTCAATACAACAATAACAACACCCACATACCTCACGCTTGTACTATATGGACCGAGACACACGAACAAAGGAGGCGAGTCAGGGAGTTACAACACACGAAGATGGCTGTGGTGTTGGGGTTGATGACGGTAGGGTTTCGATTGGAGGTGGCTGGAGGTTGTTAACGGTATTGGCGATTTGTAGAGAAGACGAACAAAATAAGGGGAAGGAGGTTTTTGCGTGACGGTGGAGAAAATAGATTGGAAATGTAGAAGTTATACGCATGATAAGGAAACTAGGTCACATATTTTATTATTATTATTATTATTATTATTATTATTATTATTATTATTATTATTATTATATCTATTATTATATCATCATCATTAAGGGTCTTATCTTCTATGGTTTTAACTAGTCTCGGGCTACAAAGTTGGGCTCTGATTGAGCTGTCTCATAAAATGGGTTATATATAATACGAGTATTAGAAATGGTTCAACCGAAATGACTTAACTAAATGGGTTAACCGATTATATAGACGGCCCGGTATTACAATCTACCCTCCTTATAAGGAACTTCGTCCCGAAGTTCAGGATCTACCCAATAACAACACCTCTCCACTAACCCACACTTCGTATGATTTACATTGTTCGACTACCTCACCCGACTCATGACATGCCTAACAATTGTACTTGTCTCACGTACTACTGATTAACGTTATAAGCGCACTTAAAACTAATGACAGTAACCAATCCTCATCACATAGTGACTGACACGGTCACTAAGTAAACATACCATAGGAAAATAACGGGGTATGACATCATACCCTCCTTATAAGAAACTTCGCCCCAAAGTTTGACCAATCATATACTTACGTTACTCAACACCTTTAATATATTACATCACTATCTTGACTTACAAGACCACTCTTTTCTCGACTTATTATAGAACGCGTTATTCAGTTATTATAGGACAACACTTAAAATTTTCAAACAAATACACTTGTAAGCCCTGACCAAGGGGTGAGTAAATAAGTTGGTAATAACTGCAATCAGCTCATGCGATCCATCGTAACGATTTTCAATCTATTTCTCATATACACAACATCACTTGGTCATTTTTTGGCTTCCAACTCTTTTGACATCAAATCCAACATAGTAGGTCATTAATGTTTATTCTAGATTTCGATCCCAGCTTACTCACATATCAACTGGTCGCGAAGGGTTTTACCCCGCATTCATCCACATTTCACAACAGAAATTATCTTTTTACCGACCACTACATGCATCATTACTTAGATTGTTCTCATGATTCAACATGAGTACCAACAGATCACTTGCATACTCATTCTTATATATCATACTTCACAAAATTTAAGAAAACAAACCACTTATTAGCACCATTGTTTTTTTATCCTCATTATTCTTGTCATGACTCAATTCACGTGTTGGCATGCTATATCTAATGCACTTGTAACTTTACATAATTTCGTGAACCCTCAGACTGAGACACTCTTAAATATCTGGACACCGCGACTATCACACAGATAAGACAATTAGTTCACTCAAAGACAAGTTTCCCACATTCAGGACATGATACTCAGTGACAATCTACTTTGCTTCATGGACTCGTGATCTTGATGTTACTACCTTGTAGTATAACCGACATGCTGGCGTCAAAACATAAGTGATGACACAACAAATTTGTGTATATACTTTCGATTTCTTACTACTCATTATTGCTGACCCTCGTACCATCCCTATATCTATTATCTTTCTGTAATGAATCTTAATAGTTATTATCGTGACCATCTTTCCACCGTGTTTATATTATTACCCTTGTTCATACCGTTAGACTCGTTAACAACCATTATTACGATATTCTAACAAGTGATTTAAACAACGCCGTATTCTCCGACCATTCCTTTATTATATCTCACAACTCGGTTTTATTATTAAGACACGTACTCCCAATCTATATTATCGTTAACAAGTTCGAATTCACATGCCTACATACGTGCATAAAAAAAAACATTTAGGAAAGTAATGTAATTATTACGGAAACAGTAACACCATTGGTTAAATGACCATGTTTTTAAACTTGGACCCTTAGACATTTGACATTCATTCCTTAGGATTCCAACAATTGATCAAGTAGTTCATCAGGCTGCATAACATTTGATTTAGTCATTAGCATGTGACTTAAAACAGGAACCACTCCACCGACATCATAAATCATTCATTTATCTGAGTCAATGTACTCAAAGACAAACCACTTAAGGACGAAAGCTCATCACGGTTGAACGAAGATAATTATGACCAACATTTGGCTGCTTTACCAATGACAAACATGTCGAAATTCTTTACATATATTACGACCAAAACTCGAAACTGACGTCTTCTTCACTTAGATGCAGATATTACACTCTGTATGTAGTTTAAAGACTCGATGTTTCTTAACTCCTCAATGAAACGATCCCATCTAATGGATACACGTATCGAGGTTCTTTATCACATAATTGACTTATGACCATGATAAATTTATTTGACATTAACACATCTGGTCTGCAAGATCCACGTTAAAACAATTATGCAACATGCACCAACATGACATCTCGTGACTCGACTTTACCCCCGATTCATCATTAGCATATATGTTTGACTCCATTACATCATACAATAAGGTACACACTTTTAACTTAGTGCATCCACTTGAACAAGGCAAAACAATGATCATTTTAGTGATTTTAAACATGTTTTCATAACATTGCAGTCATGGTGGAAAATCATAGTTAAATCATTATAATTAGAGATAGTGTAGAACCAACGAGCTCATATTCTGAAGACAGTAATATAGGGTTTTCAAGTTCAAATCATTTTCAAATTATAAACGAGACAGTGATTTTCAAACTCATTTTCATGAACCGACATAATTTGACCTAAAAAAAAATCACTTGATAAAACGAGTTTCAATATACAGACTCTTCAAAGTGAGCAAAAGCAAGTTCCATCATTATACAGACTCTTCAAAGTGACATAATAAAAGTTTCAAATGATGATTCAATCTCTACGTAAGGTTTATAATGAGAAACTTGACTACGAGCAAATTCACAGACACGTATGACCCATGTTCACGATTAATTTATTCATACTGAATAACTTGGAATTAAATCACAAAATTTTATAGTGACCGGTCTTAAAATAAGCATGAGTATATTTTCAAACTTTTGTGAATAGGCACTCTAAAGAAGTGAAACAATTCGGTAAACATATTGGTCATGTTAATGAAGTTGCGGTACATTGTTTTGACATTATCTCGACATGTTTAACCTGACTGTTTTTTAGACCATCAAAACAGGACTCTATAAGACGATAACGACTCAATAAATATCATATTGACAAGAGAGCACATATGTAAACTTGAAATGAAACTCAAATATGAAGTAAAGGCATGAAACAAGGACACATTAGCTCAAAGCAAATTCCAAATATTTACGTATTGTCTAACTATCATTTTCATTACTCGTACTTTATTAGCATATGACAAACTTGATGAACGCATTACGACCCATATACTTCAACTATAAATCCTCATTAGGTAAAGTGAAGGGGGCTAGTACGTTATATCGTTAAGAAAGCAAATACACAAAGCAGAGCACAATTATCCATGTACTTTTGACAAACATTCATATTAACTCACACGTAAACCACGTAAGTTATTAACCAATAAGATACTACGATATCCAAACCATCACCAGTCGTCAACCTCATCCAAGTAACATGAAAACCGCACTATTATACTACATCGACGAGACAGACACAGCTTGCCACTAATACGACACTTCTACGTACAAACATCGTGACACTGTGTCTAACATTATTACCAACATTGCTATGACCTTTCTCCCACAAAGGATGATCGAATCCTAATTCGACCTTACGTACTTTAAGATATAGCTCATATGGAATCGTACCAACTACAATACCATGCTAATACTATAACTATGTACTATACACACATCGTCTTATGTTGTTGAAAATATCAGATCACATGAATCAAACAGTGCAATCAGTTATCATAAGCAGTCATCACAAAACATTGATAGCATCACAACGTATCCCATCCTAATATATACCCATCTCATTCTCACACGCGGTTACCGGGTCAAAACCAGGAGGGCCCGAAGTTGGTACAAGGACGTCTCCTCGACCAGATTTTAAAGGGGGCTCCTAATGGCCTATCACCGGGGTTCATTTTATTTTCCTAGGTTCATTTATTCAGGCTCCAGAATCGATCGCTCTGATACCACTTTGTAACACCCCCATTTACCCAGGAGCCTTATCAAGACATCCGGAGTAAATAAAGGTGTTACCATCTCGGTTCCCCGAGGTAGTAGCTCATCACAATAGAATATGGAATGCCAAACCGGTCACATAATTTAAGCATTACAACTCATTAACTATTACAACTCTGGTTATACAGCGGAAGCTACACCTTCTATAAAAAAACGGGAAAGCCTATGCATTCACCCGTACTATGTCTGGACTCATAAGTCGCGCTCACCCCAATCCCGTACATGTATCCCAGCATCCAAACACATCATAATATACATAACCTGCATTATAGACTGCTCCCCAATTGATCGTAAACGTCAATTGGATCATCACAGAAACATCAGACATACACACAAGGTTAGTTTACGATAACATTAAATAACATTAGTACAACCAACATCACAATCACCAGTATCAGTATCATCATCATCATCATTCCTATTATCTATCGCGACCGCAGTCATGCCCCGTCAGTCCTAGTGTGCACACCCCTCCTAAGCTCTCCTAGGAGGAAACATCAGGGAAGGTCCCGAGATCAACCGGGCCTAGCTAGTCCTAGCTAGCTTCTCTCAATCGGCACACAGCCGCAATATCAATGGGCACACAGCCTCAATCTCAATCTCAATAGACACACAGCCTCAATCTCAATAGGCACACGGCCTCAATTTTAATATAACCATTATACCATTACATATCATACAAAATGGATACATACAACGTAAACTGAGTAAGGATAACCTTACCTAGTTAGCAGTTCACCACCTCGTCGGTAGTTAGATCACCACGGAAATTTTTACAAAGTCCGATCCTAGTAAAATATTATATACTTAAATTAATATCGATCCTAACGTAATTAAATAATAAAATGAACCCAACCCGACCTAACTAAGTTATAAGGTGAGATGGAAGGCCGACCTAACTAGACTATCGAATGAATTTGTAACCGTTGTAAATGAATTATATCCCCTAACGACATCATCCGCTCCAACTTATTCATTTAGCCAGCATCACCGACAACAATAGTAATATACGACACACCCAAGTTGAACCTGACAGAATACGCTTGTTAACCTAACAATATGACTCCCTTATATACCCCTCCAATGAAAGTACACACAATAGCCCATTAACGAGGGTACACTGATCACAATGATACTCCTACTTCAACAATACGAACTCTAGATCACACAGTACACGATTATAATCCCCGACGTCCCGACACAAAACACAACAACACGATCATAAGAACAACACAATATCCCGACAACATCAATAATTCAATCGACAATAACAATACTACTCTGACCCAACAATACAACAACCCCGATAAAGAACAACACGACCCGACACAAACCAACACCACTCGACACAAGAAAAACAACACTCAATACAACAATAACAACACCCACATACCTCACGCTTGTACTAGATGGACCGAGACACATGAACAAAGGAGGCGAGTCAGGGAGTTACAACACACGAAGATGGCTGTGGTGTTGGGGTTGATGACGGTAGGGTTTCGATTGGAGGTGGCTGGAGGTTGTTAACGGTATTGGCGATTTGTAGAGAAGACGAACGAAATAAGGGGAAGGAGGTTTTTGCGTGACGGTGGAGACAATAGATTGGAAATGTAGAAGTTATACGCATGATAAGGCAACTAGGTCACATATTTTTTATTATTATTATTATTATTATTATTATTATTATATCTATTATTATATCATCATCATTAAGGATCTTATCTTCTATGGTTTTAACTAGTCTTGGGCTACAAAGTTGGGCTCCGATTGAGTTGTCTTAACTAAATGGGTTAACCGATTAAATATATATATATATATATATATATATATATATATATATATATATATATATATATACACACACACACTACCCGTCGAAGAGACCTGAATTAAATAAGAAATACGACAAATACAAGACGGTCGGGTATTACAATTAGTCTCTCACATCTTCATTTTTTAATACTTTCTACTATGGCCCACTTGTATCCACTTCTCTCCCATTTTCATTCTTTATTGTTTTTCCTTAATAATTGTGAAAAAGTATATGGGAAGAACATATATAAATAGAGGGAGTATATATTGACTTATTATATTTTATTTATATTTTGAGTAACGAATTTAGAAATATAATAAGGTTATGATAACGACGATAATAATAAAATGTTAATTTTGTTAGAAATGTTATTTTTATACATTTCACTTATTTTAATGACTTACATATTATCTATAAGACTATTTCTATTTTAAGTAAGTTTTTAAAACTAGTAAGTTTCTATTTATATAAAGTTTCCTTTTTATTATAAAATGCTTATTCCTTTTTATGTTCATATTATTTACAATGATTATCTCGTTTGAATATCAATAATGGCTTTGTTTTGGAGTTATGGAATAAGGACAAGTGTGAGGTTTAGAGTAATATAATCTGGGGTTTACCGTTTTGCCATCAACTATAAGGCTAGTGTATCTGAAATCGGTACATTAATTGTTGAACCGGGTGACAGGTATCCCGGGAGTTATGTGTACATTTTGACCTTAAGCTTAGGACTCGCAGTAAGTCGCCGTCATAAGTTGAACTGGTTGACAGGTAATCCTAGGAGGGGTGTGCATTGTCTTAAACTGGGGCCACGCATTTATAAGTCGTCGTCCTATTATGGTTGAGTAGCCTAGTTAGAAACCGAAGTTTGATTTGTTTGAACTAAGTTCTCGAAGCTAGTTTTTAGTATTCTCCTAGTGAAAGTCTAACCTTCTACACTGAATATTTCCATAACGCCATTTTGAATATTTTATTATTATCGATACATTTTGGTTTGCAGGTTGGCAAATATCTGAAGTTTTCTTCTGAAAACTTGTTCTGATTTTATTGTTCCAATGTTTTAAGTTTTTCTCCGAAAGCTTATTTTTATTATATCATTTTAATTTTTTCCATTTTAATTATTTTGATATAGTAATGCTATTATTTTCCATATGATATATTATGGCTGGGAGAATGTCCGAGTTACTCCCCACTGACGTGACTGTTATGTTTATAACATGACAGGTATTTGCTGCTGGGTTTTAGGTGTGAGCTAGCGAGTAGCGTGGATCCTACTCTTTCTTCATTCATGTAATCTATAGATTTGTTTAAACCCGTTTGGAGAATTTTATTTTAGCCCCTTTGTAAAAAGAGGCCTTTGTATTGACTTACCATTTCTTTTAATAAGATACAGTTTGTCAGTGTGTTTTAATCCCAACTCTACAGTGCTTCCGCCACTGTATTGCGTAAGAATATATAGGGGGTTACATTGATTATTCTTGTGATGAAGAAGTCTCTAATCCGGACTTAGGTGAAGAAATACTTGTTGAAGATGTAGATGAGGGTGGAAATGTTCTTTCATCAACAAAGACTTCGTCTACTTTCATTCCTTATGAAAAGTCCAAGTCTAAGAAAGCTTTCACAAATTCCAAAGAAATTCATGGTGAAAAATTGAAATCTAAAGAAGTTGGGGATGCTACTACGGTTAAATTTCCTTTTCCTTCAAGACAATCCAAGTCCAAATCGAACAAGCAATTTGAGAGGTTCCTTGAACTTGTGAAGAACCTAGAAGTGAGTATTCCTTTCATAGAGTTGATCACTCAAGTGCCTACCTATGCTCGGTTTATGAAGGAAATCCTATCTAGGAAGAGATCCTTAGGAGAGCCTGAAACTATTGCCTTTACGGGAGAGTGTAGTGAGATGTTTCTACAACCATCCCCGCCAAAACTCAAAATCCGGGAAGTTTCTCCATACCATGTAAGATCGGGAATGTACACATTGAGAGAGCCTTATGTGACTTGGGGGCAAGTGTAAGTGTTATACCTTACTCTATTTGTGAGAAAGTTGGTATGAATGAGCTTAGTGCACCGCTATTACCCTCCAAATGGCGGATCGATCAATCAAGCGCCCCTTAGTCATATTAGTAGACGTTCCGGTTCGCATAGGCAAGTTTTTCATCCCGGTAGATTTCATAGTGCTCGATATGGCCGAGGATGCCAACATTCCCATCATACTTGGACGCCCGTTTCTTCATACGGCGGGTGCTCTCATAGATGTGAAAAATGGAAGATTAACATTGGAAATTGGGGATGAGAAAGTATCCTTCGAAGACATACAAGGGATTAGCCCAGACTTTTGCATGCATAGGATACACCTAGAAGATGACTTTAAGCCTAGTGTCCAAGGGCAAAGAAGGCTAAATCCTAACATGCAAGAGGTTTTTAAGAAAGAAATTATGACACTCCTTAATGCCGGGATCATATATCCCATCTCGAGTTCAAATTGGGTTAGTCCTATCCAAGTGGTTCCGAAGAAAAGAGGAATCACGGTCATAAAAATGAAAAAGATGAACTAGTGCTTACTAGGTATGTCACCGGTTTTAGAATGTGCATTGACTATAGGAAACTCAATAATGCTATAAAGAAAGATCACTTCCCAATCCCATTCATTGACCAAATGTTAGAAAGGTTAGCTTCCCACTCTCACTTTTGCTTCCTAGACGGTTTCTCGGGATATTTCCAAATCCCGATTCACCCGGAAGACCAACCGAAGACCACATTTACTTGTCCTTATGGATCCTTCGCATATAGGCGAATGCCGTTTGGTTTATGTAATGCCCCGATCACCTTCCAAAGGTTTATGATGGGCATATTTTCGGACTATATCGAGTCTATTGTTGAGGTTTTTATGGATGACTTTAGTGTTTATGGTAAAGATTTTGAGTCATATTTGGTGAATTTGTCCAAAGTGCTTGAAAAATGTGAGGAAGTGAACTTGGTGTTGAATTGAGAGAAATGTAACTTCATGGTAAATGAAGGCATTGTGTTAGGTCATTTGATAAAAGACCGAGGTATCCAAGTAGACGGGGCAAAAGTTCAAGTCAATGAGCATTTTCCCCCGCCTACGAATGTCAAGGGAGTTCGGTGTTTCTTGGGCCACGCGGGTTTCTACCGCCGTTTTATTAAAGACTTTTCAAATTTTGCCAAGCCTCTCACCGAACTCCTCTTGAAGGACGCCCCTTTTATATGGACTAATGCTATGAGGCTTTTGCTAGGTTGAAAGAGGCTTTGATTACCGCTCCTATCATTAGATCACCGGATTGGTCTAGACCATTCGAGGTGATGTGTGATGCAAGTGACTATGCGGTGGGAGCCGTGCTAGGCCAAAGAGAAGGAAGAGCCCTACATGCCATTTACTATGCTAGCAAGACTCTCGACAACACCGAAGCTCGGTATGCTAATACTGAGAAGGAGCTTCTAGCCATTATCTATGCCCTTACCAAATTTAGGTCCTATCTCCTTGGTTCCACGGTGATAGTCTTCACCGATCACTCCACATTGAAATATTTATTAGCCAAGAAAGACTAAAAGCCGCGATTGCTTCGTTGGATTCTTCTTCTACAAGAGTTCGACCTTGAGATTCGTGACAAGAAAAGGGCCGAAAATGTAGTGGCAGATCATCTGTCTCGTATCCGAGTCAAAGACCTTGAAAATATTCGCATCGATGATTCTTTTCTAGATGACACAATTATGGTTGTTTGCACTACATCGTCGGATCAACCTCCTTAGTTCGCCGATT
This sequence comes from Agrostemma githago, assembly GCA_958450325.1. NCBI lineage: Eukaryota > Viridiplantae > Streptophyta > Magnoliopsida > Caryophyllales > Caryophyllaceae > Agrostemma > Agrostemma githago. Next base: position 31,527,665 of record OY288257.1, on the reverse strand, counting down.
ATGCAAATTATATTGTGGGAGGAGATATTCCCCCGGATTTGAGTTATCAACAAAACAAGAGGTTTTTGTACGATGTCAAGCGATACTTTTGGGATGATCCGTTATTATTCAAGGTGTGCGCCATTGGACTATATAGGAAGTGTGTTCCTCATTGGGAAAAAGGTGATATATTACATGCTTGCCACTCATCTCCGTATGGAGGACATCACAGTGCTTCAAAGACCGTTGCAAAAATTCTACAATCCGGGTTCTATTGGCCTACAATGTTCTAAGATACAAGGGACTTCGTCTCCCGGTGCGATGCTTGCCAAGAACCGGAAATATATCATGGAGGCATGAAATGCCGCAAAGAGGAATTCTAGGGCTTGAGATATTTGATGTATGGGGCATAAATTACCAAGGCCCATTTCCATCTTTGAAGGGAAACCGCTATATTCTAGTGGTCACTGACTACGTCTCAAAGTGGGTAGAAGTCGTTGCCTCACCCACCAATGATGCTATAGTGGTGATAAGTCTTCTAAAGAGGGTGATATTCCCCGGTTTGGAGTCCCCCGTGCCCTTATAAGTGACGGAGGAACACATTTTCATGAAAAGCGCTTCGATACTCTATTGTTGAAGTATGGGGTACATCATAGAACCGGATTGCCTTATCACCCCCAAACAAGTGGCCAAGTGGAAATATCTAACCGGAAAATCAAATCGATTCTTGAGAAAGTTGTCACTAAAAATCGGAAGGATTGGAGCATGAAGCTCGATGACACGCTTGGGGCCTACCGAACATCATTTAAGACGCCTATTGGTACATCACCGTATAGGTTTGTCTATGGAAAAACGTGCCATCTACCGGTTGAAATGGACTTCAAGGCTTTTTGGGCCATAAAGGAACTCAACCTCGATCCTACTTTAGTCGGTGAGAAGCGATTGCTTCAAGTTCATGAATTGGAGGAATTTCGACTACATGCTTATGAGAGTGCTCGGATTTATAAGGAACGCACTAAGCTATGGCATGACAAGAAGATTAACAAGAAGTCGTTTCAAGTGGGTCACAAGGTATTATTGTTAAATTCAAGATTATGATTGTTCCCCGGAAAGCTCCGTTTGCGTTGGTCGGGACTGTTCACTATCACGGAAGTTGGTCGGTATGGGGATTCGAGCTTAGAAATGATAAAGGTGAACTATTCCGAGTCAATGGGTAGAGGATCAAGCTCTAAAATGAAGGTGCAACAACGGGGTCGGTGGAGGTTCTCTACCTCCAACCCATCCCCTCATAATCTCTCAATCAATCTTAGTTTGAAGGAGTTCCTCAAGAACCGTCATGTTGTAAATACATCTTCCTTTTTTTTTATATTTTTTGTGATTTATTTTGTGTTTTCTTTGATTTTTACAATTTGTGTGTTGAGATCTTGTCTTTTGGTGTTTTCTTTTGAGTGATGTGAGGGAGGGGTTTTTAATGATAGTTATTGAGGATGTGTAGGAAGTTTGAAGTTTGATGAATAATTATGAAGAGTTATTGGAGGTGAAACCTTGGAGCGACATCGGGAGCGATTTCATTGTCATATGAAGATTTGATTTATGAAGCTTTAAAGCTTTGTTATCATCTCTTATTGAGTGAAGCTCGGTGGGGTTTTTATTGGAAGATGTGAGCTAGGAAGTCGGTTTTTGGGCTTGGTATAAGTTTTTGGAGACGGGAATTTGATCCCGAAGGTGGAAGGCTCGGTGTGATTAAAAAGAATGAAGATTAAGGGGAGTGACATGGCCATGTCACTAGGAACATGGCCATGTAGGAGGCTACATGGTAGGGTCGAAATTCGCACAAAAGTGACACCCTACTGGATACCTACAAGACCATGTCGAGGGGAACATGGCCATGAGGCGACATGGCCATGTAGGAGGCGACATGGCTGTGAAGGCTCCCGACCGTGTCCGATGCTTCACGCTCGTGTCGATAAGACACAAAAATGATGCGTCTCTGTTCTCTGTCCCCGACCGTGTCGGGTGGGTTTCAGGCCTAGTTCGCCCTTTTCATTAAAATGAGCCCGACCCTCCCCTCCTTCACTTAAACCCAGCCCGAGCTCCCCCTTCACTTACAACCCAACCCGACCCACCCTCTTAATAACCCCATTCTATTCATTCAACTCATTCATTCATTCATCTTCATACTAACTCCATAACAAAACCCCCAATTTCCCTCCTGAACCCAAAACCCCAATTCACTATAACTCCTTCAAATCTCCACCGATTCTTTCGATTTTTGTTCCTAAATCACCCCTATCGTTTTTCTAACATCCCCTTGGCGTTATTTTGGATCGAAATCAGTTTTTTAGCTCAATTTTAGCATTTCAATTATTATGGTTTTAAAAAATCCAAAATTTTTGAGTGCTTATTTCCGAGTTCTATTGGTTCCGTCGTGTTCTTGGGTACTCCAAAGGTGGTGTAGAAGTAAATTTGGGTTGATTTGGCTATCCTTAAGGTTTACTTGAACCCGAGAGGGTTAGCTAAATTCCAAATTGATATTCAAGCCTACACCGTACAAAGAATTGAGGAACTAATCAAAAGGAAAACAACTGCGTCATTTAATTATGGTGGCTTAATTACCTTGCTAACTAAGAAGCTTGAACTTGATTTAGACTTTGAGATCTACATGGTAGTGAAGGGGGTACCTATTTGGATGAGGACCATTTGACTAATAGTTTCTTCATCCCCGTTACCGAAACAAAGTGATGGGCTTGGCCAGTCAATGGCAAGCCCACAATATACCTCCTTTGCAACCGTCTCCCTTCACTTATACCACAGACTCCGGGGACTAGACCTCAAAAATATCCCTTCTATCTCGTACCCTATGAGATTCCCGAGGGGGAAGTCCTAGCGAAGAGCAAGAGTAAAACCCAAGTTTATAGTAGAGGGGAGGGTTCTCAAAGCACTCAAGGCCGTACCCATGAACAACAACAACCTACACCAACACCTCTGATGCGCTTGTTTGTCCCCCACTATACCCCTTATGTCCCCTTGGACATGCCCACCACTCTTCCTCTTGATGAGAGACTTGGTGGCATGTTCCAAAACTTGCACCTACAACTTTACAACATGCAACGGGACAACTATTATGCCCAATACCCGGATTACTATGAGCGAGCCCAACAAGGCTCGATCGACCCATTCGGCAGGATCCCGTTGTGGTTTCCGTTATCCAGCTTCCCATCCATGGACCCGGATGTCGGCACGATCGGGGGTGGGGATGATATGAAGGTGGAGGTGGAGGAGCAAGGTGGTAATGATGAAAATGAAGATGAGGACAATGATGAAGATGAAAACAATGACGATGAGGAAGGAGAAAGTGAGGAAGAGGATGGGGATGATAATAATGAAGACGGGCAAAGCGTCGAAGATGAATTTTGGGACGATGGAGAATATTTGGGCTGCTCACCATCTTGGTAGGCTCGGCCCTTTGTCTTTTCCGTCTTTGTTGCTTGGTCTTATTTATCCCCCTTTCTTATGTTACACTGGTGTGTTGGTGGCCGTAGGGCCTTTTTTAGTATTGCTCCCGGTGGTTCTCGATGACGTGATTACATTGAAAATCATTTCAAAATCCAAAATGACAACTTTTCTTTAGTTTTCTTAGTTTTATTTTCCTTTCTCTTTTTTAGCTTAATCGTTAGAATTTAGGCGGAATCGGGGCTAGGTGACTTGATTACACCTAGTCCTCCCCTCCCATTCCTTTTTATTTTCTTCTTTTTATTTTTTTCCCCAATCCATATCTCTTCTTGACTCGGGTCTAGGTGACGTGATTACACCTAGGCCCGACCCATTCTACCCTTTCTTCATTTTTATTTTCGTTTTTCGTTTTAATTCCTTTATTTTTCTTTTTTTTAGTGTCTTCCACACACTACCAATCGAGCATAAGGACATTGCTCGATTTAAGTGTGGGGGGCGATATCATAGCTTAGTTTAGTTTTTCTTTTCTTAGTTTTTTTTCGAAAAAATCCCAAAATTCCTAAAAATTTGAAAATTTTCAAAAAGCCAAAAATATTTTCTTTTGTGTCTTCTTTTTCTTTCTTGTCTTTGTATCGTATATTTGTTGTTTGCATGTGTTTTGTCTCCCTATTTCCTTGTAGGTTACTCGATGGCCATGAATTTCGGAAAGCTCTCGAGACATACGGTAATATCGCTCTATCTCTTTCTCCTTTTTCCATTGCGGAGTTTGGAGGATGTTTTTATGGTGATGGTTGCTCCGGTGGAGCTTTGTGGAGTTTGAGGTTGATTAAGTAGCTTGTTTGGATTGTACGGGGTGGTGTTTGTTTATTTTGTGTGTCCGTTTTAGTTTGGAGGATGTATTTTTTTGTCTTGTACAGTTTGTGTTTAGTGCAGAAAATATTTTCGAAAAACCCGGTCGTGTGGTTCGGACACAAGTGCTTCTTATTCCCTCGTTCGCGACACATTTTGGTTTGTGGACATTATTCTAGTAGGATGACCTTTAAGCAATGTTTGTATTGACCCTTTGACTCGAATCCATCTTTTCTACTAAAAGTTTACACCGGGATTTGCATTTGACCACCCACGGAGTGTTAGGCCTTGGTTACCGGGTTTCATTTTCTTAGGTGACCTTATTCAAGACACCGCTTTCTAGTCCGAATTTTCACCTTTTTGTGGGTTAGAAAGGGGTGCACACCTAACTTACCTACTTTCCTATCATTCCTCCATCTCAAAAATAAGCTTTGCAAAAAGAAATTGACCAATACATCATATTGTCAAACATGAGCAAGCCGATTGAAAAGAAAGGGCTCAAACGAAAGAAAAGAAAAAGAAAAGCAAAAAAAAATCGAAAACATCAAAAAATTTCCCACAAATGAATGACTTAAGGGGAGAAGAGAAGAAAATGAGAACCAAAAAAAAAAACATTAGCCCCAAGTCAAAAGAAAAACTCAAAAATCACAAAAATATTCCCAAAAATAATAAGCCTTTCCCTTTATCGATGCGTCACCGTGAAGGGCCTACCAATGAACTGAGTCCCGAGGAAGGAAGATAGCGGCGACTATTTGGTTACCCTCATTTTTTGCTTAGCACCCGTTCGCCTTTTTGTTTGGACTAGTTGGCTACTTTCAGTTTGGGACGACCCTCTAGGCTATGCTTAGGGAATAAAATTGCACTTACCTACAGTATCGACTCACTCCATGGTTCATCCTTATCCATTCCGTTTATCGTCCCGGTGTAAGTTTTTTTTAGTAGATTAAAAGGACCTAGGTAACTTGTCAATGCAATTGTTGCTTAACCGTCATTCTATTAGAATTTGTGTCCCCATCATCTTGTATTGTTAGCTTGGAAATGTCTCACTTACCTTGAGTTCATGCCCGGTGTCTTCCCCACCGTTTTGATGAGGAATTCGGTGTTTTCTTAGCTTGGATGCGTCTTTTCTTGTGTGTTTGTTTTGTGTGCGAGGCGCATCCACCATTTTTGTCACGAGACCTCACTTGTCTTGCGGGGAGTGTTCTACAACGTGGGAACTTCGACGTGAGTTAAAAGGGCGTAGGGTGCGCTAATACCCACTCGGCTAGTAGTATAGTTTTTATTTTTAGAATAGCTAGTTCGTGCTTACACGAGGGCGAGTAAAGGTTTAATGTGGGGGAGCTGATATGCTTTATTTTTTAGCTTCTTTTTCTCGTCTTTGCCTTCTTATTCCTTGGATTAAACCACTTTTAGTAGCGGTTTTGTGCTATTAATGCCCTGTTTAGCTTTGATTATGCTTGTAGGTTCATTTGGCGCAAAACTTTATTTTTGGAGTCTTTTTCATCATCGTACGAACCAATCCCAGAGTCACGACATCGCTTAGGAGTCAAGGAAGATCGACCTGAGAGGCTACATGGCCATGTCGAAGGCCGTGAAGAAATGACAAAGAAAAGCAACCTACTGGAGAGCAACCCGACCGTGAAGGCAGGCCTCATGACCAGGACGGGTCCGCAACACGACCATGAAGCCCCACCTCACCAAATACTAGACTAAGTCAACGGACTAAGCTAAGAATGGTAGAGAGGGAAGAAAGCTAGACTAAGACTATGGCTAAGGAGAAAGAACAACTAAGGAGAACGGGCTAGGATTAGGTCGGGGTCAAAGGGGTAACGGAATGGTCGAGGGAGGACTAGAGTGAAGGAGGTAGTAGGGTGATCTAGGTTGGTCCGGGCTCTCGCAACTTAGACTCACCTAGAGGTTCCACCTAGAACCCATCTCGGCGACACACACAACAAACGGGGTTCTAGTGCGCTATGGTCCTAGGTCGAATCCGGGCTCTCGCTACTTAGACCGGCCTAGGGATCGTCCTCACCGGGCTCTCACAACTTAGTGAGGGGACCGAACCCACAACAAACTAACACCCACAAAAGAAAGGCAAGAAAAACAAGCATTCGTACATACTTAGTCATTCAAGCAATTCCACAAACATGTGATGTGCATCAAACAAGAGGAAACCCAAATCTTCCACCAACATCTCTAACAAACCCTTAATCACCCAATTAACACCCTAATCACCTTACTAACCCTAGCAAGAACACTACTCTAACATATCTAATCTAGAACTAACAAGAACAAGAGGAACAATCATAAGAAACAAAACAAACATAAACAAACTCAACCAAACTAACAAGAACAAGAACAAACAATGATAAAGATTCAAACTTGAATGAATAAAACAAGATTAAGAGTAGAAGAGAAGAGGATTATACCAAACTAGTGAAGGAGAAAGAACAAAACTTGCATTAATGAAGAAAACTCAAAACAAACATCCAAGGTTATATCTAATCTAATCTAACCTAAAGTAGTCTAGGGTTTAAGGTCTAATGAAGTGCATATGCTTTACATAACAAGGGAAGAGTATATATAGGGTTACAAATGAAAGGGAGAAGAAAAGAAAGCAAGGCGTGCAACAGCAGGCCCGTCCCGGCCGAGACCGGGTGGTCCCGGTCGGGACGAGGTCGGTCCCGGTCGGGACGCCACCATCCCGATCGGGATGGGCCCTGGTCAGTGGCTTCCTTGTTTGTGCACCTCATCCCGAACGGGATGAGCTTATCCCGAACGGGATGTGCCTTGTAGGCCTCCATTATGATCTTTTTGGTCCCTCCTTGGTTCTCATGGACTTCTCACCGATTCTCGGGTCTCGGGATCGGGTCTCGGAGGCTCGGGATTGGGTCCTAAGGTCTCGGGGTCGACTCCAAGGCATCGAGTCATCGTTCCTTAGTTTCGTTGGCTCAAAAATGTGTATGTATTGAGTCGGAATTGCTCCAACTCTTCCAAATCGGTCCCGGGAACCTGAAACGAACTAAAGGAAGCGTAAGAAGCCCCTAAACCGCTCCCAAGGAGCGATTCTACAAGGAAAATGGGACCAAAACACTACGAAATAGGCACTACAAATGACACTTATCAACTCCCCCACACTTAACCCTTACTCGCCCTCGAGTAAGCACAAACTAACTACTATACTAGCCGAATGGGTATTAGCGCACCCTACGCCCCTTCAACTCACGCGAGTGCACTTAGAGGACAAGTGCACTCCGCAAGGCAAGTTGGGTCTTGCGACAAAACCGTGGATGCAACCGGACACAAAATACATAAACAAACAAACACACAAACAAACACATAATCGGTTGCACCCAAAACAAAAGAAATACCGCTTCCCTCTAAAAGCGGTGAAAGAAGCTCCGGTTTAGGACTCGAGGTAAGTGACAACGTTCCCAAGCTAGCAATACAAACCAAGGTGAACTAAACCCTAATAGTATGACGATAAAGCAACAAAAACGTTGGTAACTTACCTAGGTCCTCCTAACTTTCTAAAGACGTACTACGGGACGATCGGCGGAGTGGAAAAGTGAAGAACCACGGTGTTAGTCGACACTGTAGGTAAGTGAGACCCCGCCCCCTTTAGCATAAGCCAAGAGGGTCATCCCATGTCTAAAACCGCCTAACTAGTCCAAGTAAAAAGGTGGAAAAACATGCAAAATGAGGGAAGACCGACTAATGCCGCTATCATCCTTCCTAGGGACTCGGTCCTTTGGTAGGCTCTTCACAGCAAAGGTCGGAAAAAGGCTTATTTTGAGAGGTAGGGGTTATTTTTTTGTGAGTCGGGTTTTCTTTTGGCATTTTCTCTTTTCTTTTGCATTTTTGCTTTGTTTTGCCATGCCATTCTTTTTCTTCTTTTCTATTTTGTTTTTGGCTTTTGTGCCTTTTCTTTTTCTTCATTTCTTTTCTTTCTTTCATTTTTTTCTTTCTTTTTATTTTCTTTGCCCTTTCGGCAAGATTTGGCATTTTGGCATTTTCATTGTATAACAAGAAAGAGAGAATTCAACAAATTGCAATTTTATTGTGCGGAAATGTGTAGGAGGTAGGGAAATGGGAGAGTCGGGGAGCGTCCTTCCCTTCAAACCCACAAAAAGTGGAGAACTTGGACTAATCAAACAATCCTAAACACGGTCACCTAAGGGACGAGACTCGGTAACCAAGGCCTTTTCACACCGTGGGTGGTCATAATGGTTAAAAGTGCAAATCCCGTAGTAAATCCCTAGTAAGCTAGGTGGACTCAAGGTAAAGGACCAACGAAATCATTGATTTAGGGTCATTCTACTAGATTAAAGTCCAAGACTCGATTTATACTACTAGGAGGGGGAAGTAGACACTCGCCCTCTAGCCTCTAAACCGGGTTTTCGAAAACGTTTTACACACATGACACACAACACAATACAAAACAAAGACATGACGAAGATGGAAGAAAAAGAGACAAAACAAAACAAAACAAAACAAGGAGAAACAACACATAAAGAAAACAAACACCACCCCGATCTTCAAACAAGTCTCCAAATCCACCACAATCTTTACAAAGCTCCTCCCGAGCACACATCATCACAAATCTCCTCCAAACTCACAAGAAGCAAAGAGGGAAAAAGGGATGAAGAGATGTTACCGAAAGTCTTGAAAGCTCACCAAAGCTAACGGCGATTGGGCAACCTATAAGGAGAAAAGGGGGGCAAAACACGCACAACAAAACAAAAATGCGACATAACGACACAAAAAGGAAAAGACACAAAAGAAAATCTTTTTGATTCTTATGAAATTTTTTCAAACTTTTAGGGTTTTTTAAAGCTTTTTTCGAAAAAACTAAGAAAATAAACTAAACTATACTAGAATATCGCTCCCCCACACTTAAATCGATCCATGTCCTCATGCTCGATCGTAGGGTGCGGAGAGACAAAAGAAAAAGAAAAGAAACTACGAAAATAAAGCTAAAAATCAAAAATAAAGTGAAGAAAAGGGTAGAAGGTGTCCGGCCGGGGTGTAGTCAAGTCACCATGGGCCGAGACAAGAAAAATATGGATGGGGGAAGAAATAAAAAGAAGGAAATAAAAGGAAATGGGAGGGGAGGGCTAGGTGTAATCAAGTCACCTAGCCCGGATTCCGCCTAAATCCGACTAAATCCTCAAAAAAGAAAGTGAAAAATTTGTAAAATTTGGATTTTGAAAATGACTCTCGATGTAGTAACATCATTGAGAGTCGGGAGCAACATATACCAAGGCCCCGAGGGCCAGCATGACACCATGACACAAAAGTGTACAAGGGGAAGGGGAGTAAACAAAGGAAAACAAGCAATAAAAGACGGAAAAGAAAGGATAGTTGCCGTACCATGGGCACCATCGTCTCATAGATCAATATAGGCACTTGCTTGTCTTCATCCTTGCTATTCCTCTTCATTCTCGATAATACCGCATGGTAGAGGTAGTAATGGTGTGAGGGGAGGGGTAGGATTCGATGTGAATCTCGGTGTGTAAAGTGAGGTGTACGGGTCATATGAAAGGAGTAAGGATGGGTAGGGAGGTTGGGTGGGGGTATACAATGGTTGGGTGGGCTCAAATGTCGAAGAAGAGGCCAAAAGAGGACAAAGGGGACCATCCCGGTCGGGATGGATGGTCCCGATCGGGTCGATAAACCCTTCCCGATCGGGAAGCTCTCGTCCCGGTCGGGAATGCACTCCAGTGAGTCCAAACTTCTGCACCTTCATCCCGATCGGGATGGCTTCTTCCCGGTCGGGATGAGTCTTCTATGCTTCCCCAAGCCCAAAAGCTTATGATAAGCTTCAAAAACCGACTTCCTCGCTCGCAAACCAAACTCCATCATCAACCACTCCTTTCTAGGAGTCACCTTCACTTCACCTATCACAATAAACTCAAAATACACATCAAATTCACTCCCTCACATCGCTCATCAATAATCCAATATTACAAGAATATCACAAAACTACCAAAATCAAGAGATAAAACACAAATACAAGAACAAGTATTCTAAAGAAGAGGAGAGGGGAATATACAACATGACGGTTCTTTTTAGGAACTCCGTCAAACCTAGGATGGTGGACTCCATTCTTCAACCATAGCCCTCAAGGGCATGGAGGAGCAAGTCGAACACGCTACCGACGTCATAGTGAAGGCCCAAGAAGCGCTCGAGCTTAACCGACCTCCACGGCCTCCAAGGAGGAGGCAAGAAGTAGGAATTCCAAGACCCGACATCATCTTCAAAGTAGTCTCCGAGGTCTCTCCATCCTACGAGCCTAACCGAACTCTTCCTCCCTAAGCATTGCCTCCAATCACAAGCAAGCTTCATCTCCAAGAATCGAGGCACAAAAAGCGGTTTTGGCCTCATCTCTTCGTTGCACACCCCCACACTTGCCTCAAGTTGTGGTTCCCCGTCTTCATCAATCGGCCCCACATCATCTTGGAGGATAGGATCGAAACTTCTACCGGCGGTTTCAATCTCCTCCAAGTCATTGCTTGGCTCACTTTCTAGGGGCTCTTGATGCTTATCCACATTCTCGGACAAGGGCAACTCGAGGCTCACAATTTCACCCAACAACTCTACAAACTCCACCAAACCATCCCACTCACTATCCTCCTCCAATTCTTCACCAACGATGCCTTCACCAAGAGTCATCTCCTCATTCGTCTCTTTTTGGGTAGACGATTGAGGTTCTTCAAAGCAAATCTCTCTATCAAAGGGAACTACATCGGCGGCTTCGTGATTAGGTTGCTCCTCTCTCTCAAGTGGGCACCCTCCATCTAAATATGATGCTCTGGATAAAGACATTACGGTTTGAACCGATAATGCATTTAAATGAGCATTACTCGCCTTGTTTCCCCTTCGAATTTGGGCCAAGAGTTCCTTATTCTTTTGCAATTGGATGGCCATTTCTTGTTGCATTTGAAGCATGGATTGATGAAACTCCAAGTTTGACGATTGGTGGTCATTGGGGTCTTGTAAGGCTTCTTGATAATCTTGATGATGCCCAAGGGGGGGGGGGGCATCATATTGTTGGTAGTGAGGTTGGGGTGATTGGTAGTATTGTGGGTCACGGGGTTCATATTGTGGTTGGGGTGTAGGGTAGTATTGTGGGTCTTGGGGGTATTGGCTTCCATACGGTGAATCTTGATTTAACATGGTGGGTACACAATCATAGCTCGAGTAATAGTCACCATGCTCGTAGGATTGGTAATCGTTCACCTGTTGGTAGCCGTTTTCATATTCTTGAGGCTCATACCCACTAGAGTCACCACAAGAAGCTTGATAGTGGTAGGGGGACGTCATGTCATACCCTTGGTTCATGGAAGAAGAGTGGTAACTCATATCGGCTTCCATGTGCGTGGAGTTTATATCAAACCCCATGCTTGCCCGAAAATCGTAGTCCATACCCGATTGGAAACCACTCATTCTAGCAACCGTCCGTTTAAGCGGCTCTGAGTTGCAAGAAGAAGATAATCACCACCTCTAAGCACAAACTGTAGACTAAGAACAAACGTGAGAAGTCTAGTGCTTTTTGGGCACTAGACAAGAGAGAAATAAACCACACACACAAGAAGCAAAGTAACCAAAAGAAAAAAAAGAAAACACAAACACAAAGACAAAGTCAAGTAACTAGGAAAACAAAGTCTAAACTAGCACCGTCCCCGGCAACGACGCCAAATTGATGGTAGGGATTTGTCGTGGAATCCCAACCGTCAATAATATAACCGGCTAAACCTATGGTAGATAGGGTAAGTCTGGTCGAATCCACGGGGACGGTAAGAGGCGTCTAGACTAGGTCGGCCCAAATACTAGACTAAGTCAACGGACTAAGCTAAGAATGGTAGAGAGGGAAGAAGACTAGACTATTACTATGGCTAAGGAGAACCAACTAGGAAAACGGGCTAGGATTAGGTCGGGGTCAAAGGGGTAAGGGAATGGTCAAGGGAGAACTTGAGTGAAGGAGGTAGTAGGGTGATCTAGGTTGGTCCGGGTTCTCGCAACTTAGACTCGCCTAGAGGTTCCACCTAGAACCCATCTCGGCGACACACACAACAAACGGGGTTCTAGTGCGCTATGGTCCTAGGTCGAATCCGGGCTCTCGCTACTTAGACCGGCCTAGGGATCGTCCTCAACGGGCTCTCGCAACTTAGTGAGGGGACCGAACCCACAACAAACTAACACCCACAAAAGAAAGGCAAGAAAAACAAGCATTCGTACATACTTAGTCATTCAAGCAATTCCACAAACTTGTGATGTGCATCAAACAAGAGGAAACCCAAATCTTCCACCAACATCTCTAAAAACCCCTTAATCACTCAATTAACACCCTAATCACCTTACTAATCCTAGCAAGAACACTACTCTAACATATCTAATCTAGAACTAACAAGAACAAGAGGAACAATCATAAGAAACAAAACAAACATAAACAAACTCAACCAAACTAACAAGAACAAGAACAAACAATGATAAAGATTCAAACTTGAATGAATAAAACAAGATTAAGAGTAGAAGAGAAGAGGATTATACCAAACTAGTGAAGGAGAAAGAACAAAACTTGCATTAATGAAGAAAACTCAAAACAAACATCCAAGGTTGTCAAGCTTAGAGAAGATGTTGAAGAATTTCCTTAATACAAGTACTAATCTAAGATTAACTACTAATTATCGACTAATCTACACTAATCTAATCTAATCTAACCTAAAGTAGTCTAGGGTTTAAGGTCTAATGAAGTGCATATGCTTTACATAACAAGGAAAGAGTATATATAGGGTTACAAATGAAAGGGAGAAGAAAAGAAAGCAAGGCGTGCAACAGCAGGCCCGTCCCGGCCGAGACCGGGTGGTCCCGGTCAAGACGAGGTCGGTCCCGGTCGGGACGCCACCATCCCGATCGGGATGGGCCCTGGTCAGTGGCTTCCTTGTTTGTGCACCTCATCCCGAACGGGATGAGCCTTGTAGGCCTCCATTATGATCTTTTTGGTCCCTCCTTGGTTCTCATGGACTTCTCACCGATTCTCGGGTCTCGGGATCGGGTCTCGGAGGCTCGGGATTGGGTCCCAAGGTTTCGGGGTCGACTCCAAGGCATCCACTACAACAAAAACGCCTTTTCGCGGCAATTATTTCCTGACGATTGATAAATCGTCATAATTAATATACTTTATTCCTTTTAAATCACCACTTATTGTAACAAATGTGAATTGACACAAATAAACCCAATCAATTGACAAGTTATCTCCCCCACAACCCTAATAATGTCCGCCTACTTAAAACCGTTCCTTAATAAAAAAAAATTAACATTCAGTGATATATATCACGATATCTTCCTCCTTGCTAACCTCTCTTCTCGACCTTGATATCGCATTCCTTCGTCGCCGACAACAATCCTTCACCATCACCACTCTACTTCCTGTTTCTCAGATCTGAAAACCATCTACAACTGCTGGTGCGTTTCATAATTTGTGACTCTGATTTTTTTTTTGATTTTGTGTTTATACATGTTTGATTTGTGAGTTATTTATGTTTGATAATTTAGGGTTTGCTGAATAAATGATTTATTATTGTTGTTTTGGTAGTCAATTGAGGTTAATTAGATTTAAGAGGTTTATAGTATGTAGGTGTTTGCTGCTCGCTCCCCACTATTATCATCGAACTGTAAGTCTTGGTTTTCGCATTTAGTGTTTGTTCTTGAATTGTGTGAGACTTTTTTTCACTCTTCAGTTTATTTAATGGTAATTGAGTTGTTTATTGTTTGATTTAATTTGTTTCTTGATAAAGTTGTGAATTTCATAGTCAAAATACAGTTTGCCTTGATAATAATGTAAGGCTTCTGAAGATGATAAAACTTTATCAACTTGGCTCCAGGGCGGTCACTCTTCTTCCGAGACTGATATGTATAAGGTATTGCAAATTGATTCTATGCTTTTTGATGATTCTTTCAATGATTGAAAAAAAAACCTAAATAATCACCAAACATCACTGCCCTTTCTTCAACATATAAAGTTGCTATCAGTCAACACATTTCTTTTCTTGAGTATACACAATTTTGAGTAGTTCTCAAAATTATTAATGTACAGACATCATTATAGCTACTCGTATATTAATGCAGTAATGCTTGTACATGTTCCAGAATTTTCAGCCATAATGATGTTATGAACTATTACAATTGTCAAGCCCTTTATATGTTGGAGACTTGATACCTATCACTGCATTTAATCTGTTTTTTTTTGTGCCAGCTGCCACAGCAAGAAAATTAAACTGACTGCGGTCTCTTCTTACTTCATTATGCGGAATTTTTTATAGATGAAGCTCCACTAAACTTCAGTCCTTTCTGGATCAATAAGTTTGACCCTTTTGTGAGTAATCTTTTCTTGACATGTCTTTGATATTTGTAGTAGCTAGCTCATTTTTATCCAGTTCGCCCTTCAATGATACTCATGTATAGTTTCCTCCCTTTGAAAAAGACATTCGAGCCAAGACTGACATTAGTTTGCTTTCACATGAACATGACTATAACGAATCGACCAAACTTGTCATCTATAAGAACAGTCCCTTTGATACTTGTGTTGATGTTAGCTATTTTGGTGCATTTGTATGAGATAATTTATGTGTCATTTGATACCAGTTTGGGTCTAGTATTTAAAATTAAGCTGGATAAGAAGATTTCTAAAAGTTAAAGTAAATTATCATTGCACTTAGAGAAAAAATGACACACAATGCAAAGAAGCTGTTTATATGTATGATAAAGAATACAACGAGAGGAGAAAGAAACCTCAGAAACTGGAAGGCCAGATGTGCTTCCAGAAAGTGTAGCTTTGACAGTTTCAGTTGCATCAAGAAGTGGGGCTCCTGAAAATCAAATATTTATGTAACATATGTGCACACCGTATGTCTCCATTATCTCTCTCATTGTTGGAATTCTCTTGTTATTTCCTTTTGTTTTATTTTCAATATGTCTGGACTTGTTTGGGTATGTAGGTCAGGTTGTTGAGACTGGAGTTATAGGAGATGAAATTGATGAGATCGGCTTGAAATTCAAGCAATGATAATGATGCTACCAAAAACCAGGTGAGACAGTAATACAATGTACTGCAATCGTTCCTAGAAAATCTCGACAGGAGTTGTCTTTCACAAAGAATTCCTTTATATGGAAGTGATTGAATCAATGGATGTTTTGAAGCAAATCCCTCAAAAATTCGCTTTTCTTCCCTTTGTGTAACGGTATGATCATACTAATACGGTATGTTCTTATTTAATTTTTAACATAATTGGTTCGTAGTTAATACATACATAAATAAACTCGATTTCTTTACTTGCACGTGGCAAAAGAATAAAAATTTGGAATAACTTGGTATATACATTATCTTTGTTTATTGCAGTTTTTCGAGGCGCGACTACTCTATGTAACACGGAATATACGGGTTGAATCTTTGCTTTGGGGTTGAAGATGTAGTGATTTTTTTTTGTTTTCAAGAGACCGTTTGCACTTATTTTTGACCTATTTTTAGTAATTTAATTTAGTAAATGTTGGATACATACAGAGTATAATTTTTGAGATTTTATGAGTAATAAAAAAGTGTCGTGTTTTTTTACTTGTCCTTTCAGTTTTTTTTATTTGAGAGATAGAGATGATAATTCGTATTGAACGAGATCGATACCAATTTACTACTATGTATATGGTTGCAATTGTACTACATATCGTGTCAAATGCAATTGTTGCGATTGTCAAAGTCTACATTTTGTAATACTTATCGTGTCAAATACAATTACAACAATTGTCACTAAATGACATTTTATTGGACTTATCGCGTCGAATATAATCGTTATAATTCTTATTAGTGGGAAAATCATATTGTTTACCGCATCAGTAATAATCGACACTAAAATTGCCACTAAACCTCATCTTCTTTCACGTCGATTTTAAGAAGCTAACCCAGCGAATATATTATTCGCCACGAAAGGTTACGGCAACGCCACCTACCTCAACGAATACATAATCGATGGGAAAAACTTTCGTGTCGAATAAAATCACCACGAAATACAAAAATAATCGCCGCGAAAAGGTGATTTTGTTGTAGTGATCGAGTCATCGTTCCTTAGTTTCGTTGGCTCCAAAATGTGTATGTATTGAGTCGGAATTGCTCCAACTCTTCCAAATCGGTTCCGGGAACCTGAAACGAACTAAAGGAAGCGTAAGAAGCCCCTAAACCGCTCCCAAGGAGCGATTCTACAAGGAAAATGGGACCAAAACACTACGAAATAGGCACTACAAATGACACTTATAAACTCCCCCACACTTAACCCTTACTCGCCCTCCAGTAAGCACAAACTAACTACTATACTAGCCGAATGGGTATTAGCGCACCCTATGCCCCTTCAACTCACGTGAGTGCACTTAGAGGACAAGTGCACTCCGCAAGGCAAGTTGGGTCTTGCGACAAAACCGTGGATGCAACCGGACACAAAATACATAAACAAACAAACACACAAACAAACACATAATCGGTTGCACCCAAAACAAAAGAAATACCGCTTCCCTCTAAAAGCGGTGAAAGAAGCACCGGTTTAGGACTCGAGGTAAGTGACAACGTTCCCAAGCTAGCAATACAAACCAAGGTGAACTAAACCCTAATAGTATGACGACAAAGCAACAAAAACGTTGGTAACTTACCTAGGTCCTCCTAACTTTCTAAAGACGTACTACGGGACGATCGGCGGAGTGGAAAAGTGAAGAACCACGGTGTTAGTCGACACTGTAGGTAAGTGAGACCCCGCCCCCTTTACCGTAAGCCAAGTGGGTCATCCCATGTCTAAAACCGCCTAACTAGTCCAAGTAAAAAGGTGGAAAAACATGCAAAATGAGGGAAGACCGACTAATGCCGCTATCATCCTTCCTAGGGACTCGGTCCTTTGGTACGCTCTTCGCGGCAAAGGTCGGAAAAAGGCTTATTTTGAGAGGTAGGGGTTATTTTTTTGTGAGTCGGGTTTTCTTTTGGCATTTTCTCTTTTCTTTTGCATTTTTGCTTTGTTTTGCCATGCCATTCTTTTTCTTCTTTTCTATTTTCTTTTTGGCTTTTGTGCCTTTTCTTTTTCTTCATTTCTTTTCTTTCTTTCATTTTTTTCTTTCTTTTTATTTTCTTTGCCCTTTTGGCAAGATTTGGCATTTTGGCATTTTCATTGTATAACAAGAAAGAGAGAATTCAACAAATTGCAATTTTATTGTGCGGAAATGTGTAGGAGGTAGGGAAATGGGAGAGTCGGGGAGCATCCTTCCCTTCAAACCCACAAAAAGTGGAGAACTTGGACTAATCAAACAATCCTAAACACGGTCACCTAAGGGACGAGACTCGGTAACCAAGGCCTTTTCACACCGTGGGTGGTCATAATGGTTAAAAGTGCAAATCCCGTAGTAAATCTTGCCAAAAGGGCAAAGAAAAGAAAAAGAAAGAAAAAAATGAAAGAAAGAAAAGAAATGAAAAAAAAAGAAAAGGGACAAAAGCCAAAAAGAAAATAGAAAAGAAGAAAAAGAATGGCATGGCAAAACAAAGCAAAAATGCAAAAGAAAAGAGAAAATGCCAAAAGAAAACCCGACTCACAAAAAAATAACCCCTACCTTTCAAAATAAGCCTTTTTTCGACCTTTTCCGTGAAGAGCCTACCAAAGGACCGAGTCCCTAGGAAGGATGATAGCGGCATTAGTCGGTCTTCCCTCATTTTGCATGTTTTTCCACCTTTTTACTTGGACTAGTTAGGCGGTTTTAGACATGGGACGACCCTCTTGGCTTACGCTAAAGGGGGCGGGGTCTCACTTACCTACAGTGTCGACTAACACCGTGGTTCTTCACTTTTCCACTCCTCCGATCGTCCCGTAGTACGTTTTTAGAAAGTTAGGAGGACCTAGGTAAGTTACCAACGTTTTTATTGCTTGATCGTCATACTTTTAGGGTTTAGTTCACCTTGGTTTGTATTGCTAGCTTGGGAACGTTGTCACTTACCTCGAGTCCTAAACCGGTGTTTCATTCACCGCTTTTTGAGGGAAGCGGTATTTGTTTTCTTTTGGGTGCAACCGATTATGTGTTTGTTTGTGTGTTTTGTGTCCGGTTGCATCCACAGTTTTGTCGCAAGACCCAACTTGCCTTGCGGAGTGCACTTGTCCTCTAAGTGCACTCGCGTGAGTTGAAGGGGCGTAGGGTGCGCTAATACCCACTCGGATAGTTTAGTAGTAGTTTGTGCTTACTCGAGGGCGAGTAAGGGTTAAGTGTGGGGGAGTTGATAAGTGTCATTTGTAGTGCCTATTTCGTAGTGTTTTGGTCCCATTTTCCTTGTAGAATCGCTCCTTGGGAGCGGTTTAGGGGCTTCTTATGCTTCCTTTAGTTCGTTTCAGGTTCCCGAGACCGAATTGGAAGAGTTGGAGCGATTCCGACTCGATATATACACATTTTGGAGCCAACGGAGTAGAGGAACGATGACTCGATGCCTTGGAATCGACCCCGAGACCTCGTGACTCAATCCCGAGCCTCCGAGACCCGATCCCGAGTCCCGAGAATCGGTGAGAAGCCCATGAGAAGCAAGGAGGGACCAAAACGTGCATAATGGAGGCCTACAAGGCTCATCCCGTTCGGGATAAGCTCATCCCGTTCGGGATAAGCTCATCCCGTTCGGGATGACGTGCACAAACAAGGAGGCCACTGACCAGGACCCATCCCGATCGGGATGGTGGCGTCCCGTCCGGGACCACCCCGTCCCGGCCGGGACGGGCGTGCTGCTGTCGTGCTTTGCTTTCTTTCTTCTCCTTTCATTCTTAAACCCTATATATACCCTTCCCTTGTTATGTAAAGCATATGCACTCTATTAGAACCTAAACCCTAGACTACTTTAGGTTAGATTAGATTAGATTAGTGTAGATTAGTCTTTAATTTGTAGTTAATCATAGTTTAATCTTGTATTATTGTATTTCTTGAAGAATCCATCCAAGATTGACAACCTTGGTGGATGAATTTGGGTTTTCTTATATGAAAGTGTTCTCCTTTTCCATTTCCTTTGTAGTATGGTACAATCCTCTTCTCTTTTACTCTTTAATCTTGTTTTATTCATCCAAGTTTGTATCTTTATCATTGTTTGCTCATAGTTATCATTAGTTTATTAATGTTTGTTTTGTTTCTTTGATGATTCCTCTTGTTAGTGTTGATTCTCCTTTAGATATGTTAGAGTAGTGTTCTTGCTAGGGTTAGTAAGGTGATTAGGATGTTAATTGGGTGATTAAGGGTTGGTTAGAGTTGTTGGTGGAAGATTTGGGTTTCCTCTTGTTTGATGCACATCACATGTTTGTTGAATTGCTTGAATGATTAAGTATGTACGAATGCTTGTTTTCTTGCCTTTCTTTTGTGGGTGTTAGTTTGTTGTGGGTTCGGTCCCCTCGCTAAGTTGCGAGAGCCCGGTGAGGACGACCCCTAGGCCGGTCTAAGTGGCGAGAGCCCGGATTCGACCTAGGACCATAGCATGCTAGAACCCCGTTTGTGTTGTGTATCGCCGAGATGGGTTTTAGGTGGAACCTCTAGGTGAGTCTAAGTTGCGAGAGCCCGGACCAACCTAGATCACCCTACTACCTCCTTCACTCTAGTCCTCCCTCGACCATTCCGTTACCCCTTTGACCCCGACCTAATCCTAGCCCGTTCTCCTTAGTTGGTCTTTCTCCTTAGCCATAGTCTTAGTCTAGCTTTCTTCCCTCTCTACCATTCTTAGCTTAGTCCGTTGACTTAGTCTAGTATTTAGGCCGACCTAGTCTAGACGCCTCTTACCGTCCCCGTGGATTCGACCCGACTTACCCTATCTACCATAGGTTTAGCCGGTTACTTTATTTGATCGGTTGGGATTCCACGACAAATCCCTACCATCATTATGCTTAGGCCTTGTCGCTCCCCTTCGCTTTATTCTATACAACCCTATATATACCCCCCTCTTGTAATCATTTGGAAGGAGGAAACTCTAGATAATTCCTTGCCTCTTTAGGTTAATTTTAGCTTAATCCTTCCCTAATCACTCTTCATTAAACCTTGTAGGAGATTATTCAATCTTTGGATTCTTGAAGACTTGTAGGAGATTATCCAATCTTGACAACATTGGTTATCTTCTTGAGTTAATTTTATTCAAAGATTGCTCCTTTCATTCTCTCTTGTGTTGTTGGTATAATTTCTTCTTCTCTTTTGTTTAAAGCTTGAGTCGTTGTTTATGCTTTTTTGTTGATAATTGTTTAGATTTCATTATGAATGCCTTTATTATGAGTTTTATTATAATTGTTGCTTGTTCTCCCTTAGATATGTGTGAGTAGTCTCCTTGCTAGGATTAGTAGGGGGATTGAGTGTTTTCATGGGTGATTAAAGGTTTTTGTACGTTGTTGGTGGTTGTTTAGGTTGCTTCTTGGTTGTATGCATGTGTCATGTTTGATAAAGTGCTTGTATGACTTGTAGTTGCAAATGCATGTTTTCTCGCCTTCTTTGTGTGGCCTTGTGTGTTGCTAGGATGGGTTCTCTCGCGAGAACGGGAGGCCTCTAGGTCGGTTTTGGAGCGAGAGCGCAGATTATACCTAGATAGCTTGACTACCCCTTCATTCTCGCTCTCCCTTGACTATCTCGATACCCTAGAACCCGACCTAATCCTAGTTCTTCTATTATTGAATTCTTTATCATCTTAGCCATTGTTCTTCTTGTTTGTTGTTTTAATTCAGTTTTAATTGAATCATTTAATTTATGTTATTCTTAGTCTTTAGCCTTTGTCCAACCCAAATCAATTCTCCTCCCTTGTTTCTTGTGACTTAGTATTTTCTTTAGGCAAACTCTAGTTTAATCTTTTCCGTCTCCGTGGACCGACCCCACATACCCTTTCTAGTTGTTAGGTTTTGTGGGTTTATTTGGTGTTGGGGTTCACGACAAATCCCTCTATCAGGTTTGCCTGGTGGCAGTGCTCAACTTCTGCGGGAGGCCTTAGCTGAGGAGAGTCCTTCTTTCAATTTTGATGAGGACCTCGACTTGCATGAGCTAAATATTCGTCAATATCAGCGAAAGATTTGTGATGATCATTATACCGTTGCGGTCTGGGTGCTTTCTTCGTCCGGCGTTGCTCCTTACACGGATGTTACTCTTGAGGCTTTGAGAGATAAGCATCTCGCTGCTTCGTCCACCTCCTTCACGCCCTTGCCCGCTGCTCACCATACCCTTTTGCGTCCTCGACCTTTGTGTTGGACATGATTAGAAGTTTCCCTCGTGGTACTTCATGTGGGCGAGACGGTTTTCATACTCAGCACCTCTTGGATTGTTTGAACGGAGGTGTTGTTGTTGTTTCGGATGATTTAATCACCTCCATCACTCGGGTGGTTAATCTTTTCCTTGAGGGCAAGTGTCTACAGGTCCTGGGAAAGTACATTGCTAGTGCTCCGCTCACCCCACTAGTCAAGCCAAGTGGTGGGGTTCGTCCTATTGCAATGGGTACGGTTTGGAGACGTCTTGTCTCTAAGGTTAGTGTGATTATGGTCGGACAATCTCTTTGCAGTTATTTTGATGGTCTCGAGTTTGGGATCAATGTTTCCGGTGGAAGTCATAGAGGCTATTTTGCATGCCTTGAATCGGTTTGTTGGGGCTCGGGGTGACGATGTGGGCCTTTCCATGCTTTTCGTGGACTTCCAAAATGCTATTAACTTGGTGGATCGTGAGAGCATGTTAGGCGAGGTTCGTCGTCATTGTCCCCTTCTTTCTCGTTGGGTAGAGTTTGGTTATTCTCGGCCTGCCCGACTTTATTATGGGGAGCATAATCTTTAGTCTTGTCAGGGGGTTCACCAAGGTAACCGGTTAGGTCCTCTGCTTTTCACTTTGGTCTTGCATTCTTTGGTTTGTAAGATATGGGACTCTTTTGACTTAAGCTTGCAGGTGTGGTATTTGGACGATGGCGCCATTGTAGGGGACACCCTGGTTGTGGGGAAGGCTTTGGAACTGATTACGGAGGAGGGTCCTAGCTTGGGTCTTCATCTTAATGTTGGTAAAATCGAAGTTTTTTGGCCTAAGGAAGATCCTAGAAACCGACTTTCTGGTGTTTTCCCCCACGATATTGCTAGGCCACTACATGGTGTCAAAGTTCTCGGTGGCCCTATTAGTGTATGCCCTATTTTCTGCAATGAGCTTGTGGGGAAGAGAGTGACGAGGACCATCGAGTTTATGGATTCTATTGCTAGGACTGAGGATCCACAATGCGAGTTGTTATTACTTCGTGCGTGTACCAGTATTTCTAAGCTTTCTTTTGCTTTACGTACCTCCCCCTCTGCTGCTTTTGAGTCGATTGCGCTTTCCATTAACGCGGCTCTGCGGTCTAGCTTGGAGCGCATTGTCACAGGGTCCGGCCTCGGTTTTGGTGAATGGTAGTGACGGCTTTCCACCTTACCCTTTACTTTTGGGGGCTTTGTGTTTATGCTGCTAGAGATGTTGTGCATTATGCCTTTCTGGCTTCTCGCTTGCAGTCCGCAGAGTTGCAGACTAAGCTCCTCCGGGCTTCTGTTGTCTTTGATCCCGGACCTACTTTTGCTGCGGCTTTGGCTCTGTTTTATGAGACTACTGGTTCTGACCTTTTGCGTAATCCTAGTGAGATTGCTACCCCCAAACTTATGAAAAATAAACCATGAATTGAAGGACTTACCATTCTGTGCTTAGTTACCGGTTGGGTGTTCCTTTGTTCTCGACGCCAAAACCTTGCCCTGCCTGTGCTCGGGTTTTTGATGGCGAAATCTTTGGGGATCATGTCGTGTCGTGTGATGGTACCGTTGACATTAAGCATCGGCATAACCTCGTTCGCGATATCCTTTTCGATATCTGCTTCCGGTCTTTTAATTCAGCCGGTAAGGAGGTAGATGTCAGTTTGATGGATAGGCACGAAAAGCTCCTACACCCGATGGATTTGCTTCTTTATTCCGGGGATAGGGGGCGAGATGTGTGTGTTGATCTAACGGGATCTTCCCCTTGACTCAGTCGAGTATGACTAATTTTCTGCCTGGTCGCGTGGTTGTTGATGTTGCTCAACGTAAATGCGCCAAGTATCGAGAATTGTGCACACATATTGGTTATGGGCTCCTACCTTTCTCCTTCTCTTCACTAGGGGAGCTTGACTCGGAGGTTGTTGCGTTGCTCAAGCAGATTCAAAAGTTTTCTTTCTCTCGGGATGTTGGGGCTCGCGCAGCTGCTTTCAATTTTACTAGACTTAGCTTTTCTATTGCTGAGGGAGTGGGTGTTAAGATTGTATCCCGGCAACCCATTAACTTCTTGTAATTTGTTTTCATCTTAATACAAGTTCCGGTATAATAATAATAATAATAATAATAATAATAATAATAATAATAATAATAATAATAATAATAATAATAATAATAATAATAATAATAATAATAATAATAATAATAATAATAATAATAAAATTCTTCTACTTACAATAATAATAATAATAATAATAATAATAATAGTAATAATAATAATAATAATAATAATAATAATAATAATGGTAGGGATTTGTCACGTCCCCACCGTCAATAATATAACCGGCTAGACCTAACGGTAGTTAGGGTAAGTCGGGATCGTATCCACGGAGACGGTGTTGCGAAGTCTAGACTATGTCCGCCTAAAAACTAGGCTAAGTCACACAAACAAACACAAAGAGCATTATAAATGGTAAACTATGATGGTTGGAGATGAAGGAAGTGGACTAACAATGACTATCTAAAACGATGCTAAAATGGGATAACTAATGATCGAACTAACAAGTAAGCTAGAAGAAACGATGACTAACTAAGAAGTTGAATCAAATATGAAAGGAAGTGGGGTAGGTCGGGTTCATAAGCGTAGATGGGTAATTGGGTGATCAAGGGTATAGGTGTCTCCTAGTTGCTAGAGTCGGTCTGGGCTCTCGCTACGTAGACCATAGTCCGCACTCTCGTGACTATGACTATTCTCAACACAATCACATAATGAACAAGCAATGAGAAGATGAGCACAAGTATGGGAAGCATGGCCACTACAACTCACACAAGCAATTCAACAAACACATAGAGTGCCCAATATGTGACTAACAACAAAGATTCACCCTTTACCCCTAATCAACCCTAATCACCTATAATCTACCCCTAATCCCCCTACTAACCCCACAAGGAGACTACTCACTCATAATCAAGAATAAACCAACAATAACAAGAAAAAACAACATCACAAACCAAACATCCATAATGAAGAACAAGAACAATAACAATCAACAAAATAAAAAGATTCAAACTTGATTAAATAAACAAGAACAAGAGTAAAGAAAGTTATACCAACAACAAGAGGAAGAAAAAGATGCAATCTTGTATAAATAAGAACCCAAATCAACTCCAAGGATGTCCAGCTTGGAGAAATTTTCAAGAACCCACTTAATACAAGAACTAACTAAACTAGATTAACTACAGATTAACAAAGATTAAAGGAAGATTAAACTAAGTGGATGAACTCTAAATATAGGGTTTATGAGTTGTAGAGAGGCTTAAGAGAGTCTAATGTAGTGTAGGATACATAAACAATACAAGAGGAAAGTATTTATATGGGTACAAGAATGAAGGAGGATGAAAGAAATGAGTGCGAGCTGCCAGTGCTTCTTCCCGCCCGGGACGGCGTGGTCAAGACCGAGACGGTCTGGTCCTGGCCGGGACGGGCTCATGTCAGTAGCACCTACAATTGTGCACCCCATCCCGGACGGGTTGAGGCCTTCCCGACCGGGATGAGTCTTGTAGGCCGCCCTTAAGAGCTTTTTGGTCCCTCCTTACCTCTCATGGGTTTCTCGTCGATTCTCGGGACTCGGGATCGGGTCTCGGAGGCTCGGGATTGGGTCCCAAGGTCTCGGGGTCGATTCCAAGGCATCGAGTCATCGTTCCTTTACCTCGTTGGCTCCAAAAAGTGTATGTATCGAGTCGGATTTGCTCCAACTCTTCACAAATGATCTCGGGAACCTGAAACTAACTAAAGGAAGCATAAGTAGCCCATAAACCGCTCCCAAAGAGCGATTCCACAAGGAAAAAGGGACCAAAACACATGAAAATAGGCACTACAAACTACACTTATCAACTCCCCCACACTTAACCCTTACTCGCCCTCGAGTAAGCACATACTAACTACTAAACTAGCCGAGTGGGTATTAGCGCACCCTACGCCCTTTCAACTCACGCGAGTACACTTAGAGGAAAAGTGCACTCCGCATGTAAGGTCTTGCGACAAAACTGTGGATGCAACCGGATACAAAACACATAAACAAACAAACATACAAACAAACACATAATCAGTTGCGCCCAAAAGAAAACAAATACCGCTTCCCTAAAACAAGCGGTGAAAGAAGCACCGGTCTAGGACTTGAGGCAAGTGACAACGTTCCCAAGCTAATCATACAAATCGAGATGAACTAAACCCTAATAGTATGACGATAAAGCAACAAAAACGTTGGTAACTTACCTAGATTCCTCCTAACCTTCTAAGAACGTACTACGGGACGATCGGCGGAGTGGAAAAGGGATGAACCACGGTGTTAGTCGACACTGTAGGTAAGTGAGACCCCGCCCCCTTTAGCGATGAGCCAAGAGGGTCGTCCCATGCCCAAAACCGCCTAACTAGTCCAAGTAAAAAGGTGGAAATATTGCAAAATGAGGGAAGACCGACCATTACCGCTATCATCCTTCCTACGGACTCGGTCCTTTGGTAGGCTCTTCACGTTAATAGTCGGTAAAAGGCTTATTTTGAGATGAGGGGATTATTTTTGTGAGACGGGTTTTCTTTTGGCATTTTTCTTTCTTTTTTGCTTTTTTTTCTTTGTTTTGCTATGCCAATTCTTTTTCTTCTTTTCTATTTTCTTTTTGGCTTTTTTGCCTTTTCTTTTTCTTCATTTCTTTCTTTCTTTCATTTTCTTTCTTTTCTTTGCCCTTTTTTTGGCAAGATTTGGCTTTTTGGCATTTCTTTGTGTAACAAGAAAGGGAGAATTCAACAAATTGCAATTTATTGTGTGGATATGTGTAGGAGGTAGGGGAATGGGTATGTCAGGGGTGCGCATCCCCTTTCAAACCCACAAAAAGGTGGAGAACTTGGACTAATCAGACAATCCCAAACACGGTCACCTAAGGGACGGGACTCGGAAACCAAGGCCTTTTCACACCGTGGGTGGTCATAATGGTCAAAATGCAAATCCCGTAGTAAATCCCTAGTAAGCTAGGTGGACTCAAGGTAAAGGACCAACGAAATCATTGATTTAGGGTCATTCTACGAGACTAAAGTCCAAGACTCGATTTACATTACTAGGAAGGGAAAGTAAACACTCGCACACTAGCCTCTAAACCGGATTTTCGAAAACCTTTCACACACACGACACAACACAAAACAAAGACTTAACAAGGAACGAAAGAAAAAGAAGCAAAAGCAACAAAACAAAACGAACACATAAACAACACAAACACCACCCCGATCATCCAAACAAGCCACCAAATCAACCACAGCTTTACAAAGCTCCACCCGAGCACACAACATCACAATGTCCTCCAAACTCCACAAGAGATAAAGAAGAAAAAGGGATAAAGATGTTACCGGAAGTCTTGAAAGCTCTCCAAAGCTATTGGTGATTTAAGCAACCTATAAGGAAAAAGGGAGGCAAAACACGCACACAAAACAAACATACGACACAAAGACAAGAAAGGAAAACACACAAAAGGAAAATCTTTTTGATTTTTGAGAAAATGTTTCAAATTTTTAGGGTTTTTTAATGATTTTTCAAAGAAGCTATGAAAATAAAACTAACTACGATAGAATATCGCTCCCCCACACTTAAACCGAGCAATGTCCTCATGCTCGATCGTAGTGTGCGGAGAGACAAAAGAAAAGAAAAGAAGCTACGAAAATAAAGCTAAAAATCAAAAAGAAAAGTGAAGAAAGGGTAGAGTGTGTCCGGCCGGGGTGTAGTCAAGTCACCATGGGCCGAGACGAGAAAAGATATGGGTGGGGGGAGAAAATAAAAAGAAAGAAATAAAAGGAAATGGGAGGGGAGGGCTAGGTGTAATCATGTCACCTAGCCCGGATTCCGACTAAATCCTAAAAAAGGGGTGAAAATCTTGTAAATTTGGATTTTTCGATTGACTCTCGACGTAGTCACATCATCGAGAGTCGGGAGCAACCATACTAAGGCCTCGAAGGCCACCAAGATACCATGACTCAAGGGGAAGGGGGCAAACAAGAGAAAACAATCGACAAAAGACGAAAAAGTAAGGATAACCCAAACCAATCGGCTAATAACTCAGTCGCTCCATCGTCTCAATGATCATTATAGGCACGTAGCTTGTCTTCTTTGTTGCCATCTCGCTTCAAACTTGAGAATAACTCACGATAGAGGTAGTAATGGTAGGGGGTGGGATATGATGTGAGAGTCGGTGTAAAGTGGATAGGAAATGAAGTGAGGGTATGAAAATGAAGTATATGGGGCGTATGATAAGAGCACGGAGAGATAGGGAGGTTGGGAGGGGGTATACAATGGTTGGGTGGACTCAAATGTCGAAGAAGAGGCACAATGGGAAGCAGGGGATCATCCCGGTCGGGATGGATGGTCCCGGTCGGGATGACACACCCGTCCTAGTCGGGACGCTCCCTCCCCGGTCGGGACGGACCTCGAGTAAGCTCGAAAATATGGACCTCCATCTCGATCGGGACGGCTCCTTCCTGGTCGGGATGCCGCACCCTTCCCGGTCGGGAAGCCTCTTCCCGGTCGGGATGGGTCTTCTTGACCTTCCACAAACTCAAAAGCTTTTTCCAAGCTTCAAAAACCCGATCCTCATGCTTACTATCCAAGCTCTATCATAGCCATTCCTCTCTAGGAATCATCTTCACTTCACCTATCCAACAAAGCTCACATACACATCAAATTCTCTCCCTCACAACGCTCATCAATCAATCCAAATAACAAGAATATCACAAAACTCAAACTAACTACAAGAAAGTGTTATATACAATGAGACGGTTCTTGTGGAACTCCGCCAAACCAAGGATGGTGCATTCTTCATTCTTTTTCAACAACAACAACCGATTCCATCTCCATCGAGGGCACGAAGAAACAAGTCCAAGGCCCTAGAAAAGTCTTCAATCAAGCTCGAGATATAACTGTCCACAAACCAAGGCTCTTCATGACCTTGCCTTGACGTTCCCGGGGCATCCCGATCTTCCAAGTTCAACGGCTTGAACTTTTACTTTTGATCTTTCGGGATATACCCAAACGTCCACTTGTCCTCATGCGGCCCCAAGGGAGGCTCATCTTGCTTCTTGCCTTTCAACTTGTCATCAAACCCATGATGTGGGCTCTCATCTTCCTCACTCTCGGAGTCATCATCCTCAAGTACTAAGAGTAATTCTTCAAGCTTTGCCCCGACTCTTCCCCTAGATCGATGTCTTTCCCGGCGTGGATCATGTTGCAAGACTCATCATTAGTAAGCGAAGTGTTGCCTTGGAGATCAAACACTAGCTTTTCTTCACCTAACTCGAAAGTGATCCTACCGTTCTTGACATCGATCATGGCACCGGCGGTATGTAGAAATGGGCGCCCAAGTATAATAGGAGTGATAGCATCTTCCGGCATGTCGAGCACAAGAAAATCGACCGGAATGAAGAATTTCCCGATTCTTAGCGGCACATCTTATAACATCCCCAACGGTCGGTTGAGTGAACTATCGGCCATTCGGAGTGTAACGGAAGTGCACTTGAGCTCCTTCATTCCAATTCGCTCACAAATAGAGTAGGGAATGATGCTCACACTCGCACCCAAATCACATAACGCATTCTTGATCATGAAGTTGCCTATGGTGCAAGGGATCGAGAAACTACCCAGATCCTTCAACTTCGAAAGCGTGGAACCTTGAATAAGCTCGCTCACCACCCTCGTGAACGCTATCGTCTCTTCCTTGTCGACGGATCTCTTCCTAGCCAAGATTTCTCTCATAAATCTTCCATATGCCGGGATTTGGGTAAGTAGCTCGGTAAACGGGACACTTACATCCAATTTCTTCACAATAATAAGGAACTTGTCGTATTGAGTATCCACCTTAGTCTTCATTTGCCTTGATGGGAAAGGCAACTTGATATGAACTTCTTTTTGCTCGATAGGGGTGGACTCCTCAAATGACACTTTCCTTTTGCCCTTGTCTTTACATTGAAGTGGGGGAGCGTTGTCTTCAATGGGTTTTTCGATCTCCCATAGGACTTGCTCCTCCATTGGATTCTCATAGCTTGCATTGTCTTGAGAGGGGGGTATGACTTCTTGTGGTTCTTGCTCACTAGGGGGAAAAGGGGGTTCATAGGATGTACCACTCCTCGTGGTAATAGCATTTACATGCTCAAATTTCGGTGTTTCTCCTTGAGGAGGTAGTTGCCCCTTTTGTCTTGAAGAGCTTCCCGAAGCAAGTTGAGATATTTGGGTCTCAAGCATCTTCGTATGAGCATCTCGTGCTATGTTATCCCTTTGAACATAAGCAAAGAACTCTTGTTGGTTTCTTGCCATTTCTTGAGTACTCCTTTGCATATCCATTATAGATTTTTGCATGTCGAAATCTCGAGGTGGAGATTGTGGATTATGCGGAGTGTCGGTGAGGGCTAATGGAGTACCATAATCATGAATAGGAGACCGGCTCCTAGGCTTGCTTTGTTGATTGCCTTGTGTTGCTTGTTGTTGTTGACGGTTCCCTTGGAACCCATGAGAATTGCCTTGATTAAGGCCTTGATTGTTGCCATGGTTGTGATTTTGATAACCTTGATTGTGGTTTTGTTGTCCTTGGAAGCTTTGGTTTCCTTGGAAACCACCTTGATTGAAGTTTCCTTGTTGGAACCCTTGATTGTTGTTGTGAAAGGTACCTTGGTTATTTTGCTTGAAGTTGTTAAAGGGTCTTGGATTACCCACATAACCTTGATAATCTTGATTTTTGTCCCTTAAGGGAGGTGGAACATAGGGACGAGGTTGCATAGCTTGTTGTTGAGGGACTTGATTGGAAGCTTGGTATTGATTAGAATAGGAGGCACCTTGCTTGAACGCTTGAATGGCGTTCACTTGCTCAATACTTCCCCGACAATATGTAGGCTCATGTCCAACTATCCCACAAGTATCGCAAATCCCATAATAAGGTGTAGGGGGTACAACTCCCAAAGCATTAACATCATGAATCGAGTGTTGGTTGGAGGAACTAGAGCTTTGAACTTGGTTGAGGTGGCTTTGGAGCTTCTTGTCAATGGTCTCCATGTGAGTTCTTAGTTGAGCCCCAAGATCAATGCTCAATTGTGTAATGGCATCTACCTCGTGCCTACCTCCTCGATTCGTCTTCCTAGGCCTAGAGTATTGGGAATTATGCACCGCCATCTCTTCAATCCTCGACCAAGTTTGGTCGTCATCCACTTCTGTAAACCTACCATTAGATCCCATGCTGAGTATGGCCCTTGAGTCTTCATATAACCCATTCCAAAATTGTTGCACAAGGAACCATTGTGATAGACCATGGTGTGGACAAGAACGGATCAAGGCTTTGAATCTTTCCCACGATTCATAGAGGATTTCTTCATCACGTTGTTGGAATCCCGTGATAGAGACTCTCAATAGATTTGTCTTCTCCGGGGGATAGAATTATTGGTAAAAAGCTAAGGCTAGCTTCTTCCAAGTATCAATACCGAGTCTTGCTTTGTCCAACCCCTTGAACCATTGCTTTGCCTTACCAATTAGGGAGAAAGGAAATAATACCCACTGGATTTGGTCATGAGTTATTCCCGTTTGAGAAATAGCGTCACAATAGTCCGAAAAGGTTTCCATGTGTTGATGAGGATCTTCGGTTAGTAACCCACTAAATTGACTTCTCTCGACCAATTGAATAAATTGCGTTTTCGCCACAAAATTTCCGATATATGCCACCGGTAAAGTGGATGGACCCGGCAAAACGTCTTCCGTGAAGGTTGAGTGAGAAGAAAACTTAGGCATGATTGGATTTGCGGGAGATGATGGTGTAGACGGTGTTGATGTAGATGAAGAGGGGGAACTAGGAGAAGAAGAATGGAAAGATGAACCAAAGGGATTTATGAAGATCCCTTCGGCCGTCTCTCGAGGTGACTCGCTAAAGTCGGCTCCTTGAGCTTGCTCTTGATGGGTATTGCTTGCGCTTGGTTGAGAGATCCTAACCCGGTTAATCGTCCGTTGGCGAAAGGCTCGAAAGAGTCTTTCCGGATCTGGATTAAAGAGAAAGAAATCGCCTCCCCTCCTAGGCATACACTACACACTAGAACAAACGTGAGAACACCTAGTGCTTTATGGGCACTAGGCAACGACAATAAACAAGCACAATCAAGAGACAAAGAGAAAAGAAAGCTAAGAAAACAAGAAAAACTGGAATATGCACAAGAGACGATAGAAGAGCACAAAGAAGGGTAACTAAGTCTAGCTATAAGCAAACTAAGTCTAAACAATGCACCGTCCCCAGCAACGGCGCCAAATTGGTGGTAGGGATTTGTCACGTCCCCACCGTCAATAATATAACCGGCTAGACCTAACGGTAGTTAGGGTAAGTCGGGATCATATCCACGGAGACGGTGTTGCGAAGTCTAGACTATGTCCGCCTAAAAACTAGGCTAAGTCACACAAACAAACACAAAGAGCACTATAAATGGTAAACTATGATGGTTGGAGATGAAGGAAGTGGACTAACAATGACTATCTAAAACGATGCTAAAATGGGATAAATAATGATCGAACTAACAAGTAAGCTAGAAGAAACGATGACTAACTAAGAAGTTGAATCAAATATGAAAGGAAGTGGGGTAGGTCGGGTTCATAAGTGTAGATGGGTAATTGGGTGATCAAGGGTATAGGTGTCTCCTAGTTGCTAGAGTCGGTCCGGGCTCTCGCTACGTAGACCATAGTCCGCACTCTCGTGACTATGACTATTCTCAACACAATCACATAATGAACAAGCAATGAGAAGATGAGCACAAGTATGGAAAGCATGGCCACTACAACTCACACAAGCAATTCAACAAACACATAGAGTGCCCAATATGTGACTAACAACAAAGATTCACCCTTTTCCCCTAATCAACCCTAATCACCCATAATCTACCCCTAATCCCCCTACTAACCCCACAAGGAGACTACTCACTCATAATCAAGAATAAACCAACAATAACAAGAGAAAAAAACATCAAAAACCAAACATCCATAATGAAGAACAAGAACAATAACAATCAACAAAATAAAAAGATTCAAACTTGATTAAATAAACAAGAACAAGAGTAAAGAAAGTTATACCAACAACAAGAGGAAGAAAAAGATGCAATCTTGTATAAATAGGAACCCAAATCAACTCCAAGGATGTCAAGCTTGGAGAAATCTTCAAGAACCCACTTAATACAAGAACTAACTAAACTAGATTAACTAAAGATTAACAAAGATTAAAGGAAGATTAAACTAAGTGGATGAACTCTAAATCTAGGGTTTATGAGTTTTAGAGAGGCTTAAGAGAGTCTAATGTAGTGTAGGATACATAAACAATACAAGAGGGAAGTATTTATATGGGTACAAGAATGAAGAAGGATGAAAGAAATGAGTGCGAGCTGCCAGTGCTTCGTCCCGCCCGGGACGGTTTGGTCCCGCCCGGGACGGCATGGTCCTGACCAAGACGGTCTGGTCCCGGCCGGGACGGGCTCATGTCAGTAGCACCTTCAATTGTGCACCCCATCCCGGACGGGTTGAGGCCTTCCCGACCGGGATGGGTCTTGTAGGCCTCCCTTAAGAGCTTTTTGGTCCCTCCTTGCCTCTCATGGGTTTCTCGTCGATTCTCGGGACTTGGGATCGGGTCTCGGAGGCTCGGGATTGGGTCCCAAGGTCTCGGGGTCGATTCCAAGGCATCGAGTCATCGTTCCTTTACATCGTTGGCTCCAAAAAGTGTATGTATCGAGTCGGATTTGCTCCAACTCTTCACAAATGGTCTCGGGAACCTGAAACGAACTAAAGGAAGCATAAGTAGCCCATAAACCGCTCCCAAAGAGCGATTCCACAAGGAAAAAGGGACCAAAACACATGAAAATAGGCACTACAAACTACACTTATCAAATAATAATAATAATAATAATAATAATAATAATAATAATAACAATAATAACAACAACAACAATAATAACAGGATGTTGGAGCGCGTGCCGTAGTTCATATTTTCATAAGAATTAGCTTTGCGATTGCTAAGGGAGTGGGGCTCAGATAATATCTCGGCTTCCCACTAACTTTATGTAATTTGTTAAGGTGGTAATACAAGTTCCGTTTTATAATTAAAAATAATAATAACAACAAAAATAATAATAATAATAATAATAATAATAATAATAATAATAATAATAATAATAATAATAATAATAATAATATTTTGGTGGTTTCTTTTCCCCTTTTCTCTAATCGATAAAGCGAAACAAGGCGAACTCGGCATGGCGATCTGAGCGTCGTTACGTGATATTTGACAGTGAACCCTGTGCACGGTGGCTATGGATTCATCTCCGGCGAGTTTACG
This sequence comes from Agrostemma githago, assembly GCA_958450325.1. Taxonomy (NCBI): domain Eukaryota; kingdom Viridiplantae; phylum Streptophyta; class Magnoliopsida; order Caryophyllales; family Caryophyllaceae; genus Agrostemma; species Agrostemma githago. The sequence goes on along the minus strand of OY288257.1, from coordinate 31,493,760 downwards.
TAACATTACGCATAGGAAAGGCATGAAGAGTAAGGATCGAAAGAAACAGGCATCCGTTGATCATGGTCTACGTAAACCCAACGTTGAAGAGGCTAAGAAACACGGTAAACTACAGAAAATCAATGGCATCCCGGCATACGAATTTCACGATGAGGATGATGATAGGGGGAAGCATGGCAGAGGAAACAAAGGAATCTCGAGATGATGGAGAATTGCAAGATCAGAATGGCGACTGGTATATTAGGCAAGGGAAAAAGATTGCTAAAGTTGCTCGAGAGGAGGAGGCACATGATGACATCTTGCAATTAACTGATGACGATGTTAAGGATGAACTCTCTTATCGGGACACAGCAGTTTATGGGTATGTCCTTGGGGCAAACCCTCCATGGCCGATATTTGAGGGTTATTTGAAGAGAATTTGGAAACACCATAGCATTGATAAGATCTCTTTTTTACCTAATGGTGTGTTCATTGTTCGTTTTGCTAATCTGGAGATGCAAACAAAGGTGTTGAACGCGGGATTTTACATGTTTGACGGTAAACCCGTAATAGTTAAGAAATGGAGTCCGGATGTGAAATTGGAAAAGGAAGATGTGAAGGTCGTCCCGACATGGATACGACTACATCAACTCCCTTTAAAATTTTGGGGGCAGAGCCTTCCTAAAATTGCTAATAAGGTGGGGAAAGTTCTGATGATAGATGAAGCCACCCAACAAAAGACGAGATTTGGTTATGCTCGTATTTTAGTGGAGGTGCAGGTTGATAAGAGCTTTCCTGAAAAGGTCCAATTTAAAGATGAGAAGCAGATGTTAGTTTCCATTCCAATTGAATGGGAATGGAAACCGATAAAGTGTGGTCAATGCCAACAAATGGGACATGAAACCAAATAGTGCAGAAGAAGGATTGATCACTTGTCCAAACCAGTGAGTAACACCCAAGTTTGTAGACAAAAAGTCAAGGAGGCAGATAAGGATAAGCAGGATAAAAAAGAAGGGGAGCAGATTGTTCAGGCTCAGGGCTCGCCTGGTGAAGGAATGTTGCAGCAGTCAGGTATGCATTGTTCTGCACCAGGGGACCCTGGACCTATTGTTGAAATGGCACGGCTAGGATCTCCAACTTTCAAAGGAATCCTAACTGGGGAGCCAAATGAGCAAGGAGGGGGTACTTCAACCTTCTAGTATTCATGATTCTTGCTTTTTGGAATGTTAGAGGAATGAATAAAGAGCATAAACAACGTACAGTTAATAATTTTATTCTCCATAATAAGGTAGATTTTTTTGGTTTACTTGAGACAAAAATAAAGACTAGTAATCAATCGAATTTGCTCCTGAATTTCCCGTCTTGGAGTATGTCAACCAATGCTCACACTCACAAGGGGGACGCATTTGGGTAGGTTGGAATCATCAGACTGTGTAGGTGGAGTTTCTTGAATATAACCCACAATTTATCCACATGAAAGTTCGGCATATGGTCTCTCAGCAAGAGGCTCATGTGACTGTTGTGTATGCGTTTAATGGCATCCAAGAGAGAGAGGTTCTGTGGGATAGGTTAACTGATATTGCTCCTTCTATCCCTGGACCTTGGGCTGTCGGGGGCGACTTCAATTGTGTTCTTTCACCTGAGGAACGATTGGAAGGACGGTTCAAACCGGAGGAAGCTGACCCTTTTCAGAATTGTTTGATGAATTGTGATCTAATTGATAGTCCTTCTGATGGAGCCTTTTATACTTGGAATAACAAACAAGCCCCTGAGGATAGAGTCTATAGCCGCCTAGATCGATTACTTATTAATCAGGAGTGGAGTAGACAGTTCCCTGACATGATAGCCTCCTTTCTACCTGAGGGTAATTTTGATCATTGTCCTTGTGTAGTGAGGAAAGCAGGTACCAGTATTGCAGGCAGGAAACCATTCAGATTCTATAATATGTGGGTTTCGGATCCTGAGTTCAATGATATAGTCAAGGATAATTGGGGCGTGGAATGCTATGGTACCAAGATGTTCATACTAGTTAATCGTCTCAGAGCTCTCAAATTTCACCTCAAGAAAATCCACCACAACAGATTTTCGGATGTTGAAAGGAATGCTGATGTTGCTAGAGTGGCTCTGCGACAGATTCAGGAATAGCTTGTTCTGTCTCCTCAAGATGCTAATCTTACTATTCAGGAAAGGATTGCATTGCATGAATTTACAAGACTAGAAAAGGTGCAATTAAGTTATCTGCAGTAGAAAGCGAAAGCGCATTGGATGACGGAAGGTGATGCCAATACTGCGTATTTTCACAGTGTTTTAAGAGTAAGGAGAGCTAGGAACCATGTGTTCCAGATAGAAGATATGCGGGGTATCGTTCATACTGACCATGATGCGATTCAGGGAAGTTTCTTAGAGTTCTATATGAATCTCTTTTGAACCAATTCTACGACAAGCAAGATCTGCAAGAGGATTGTGCAGGAGGGGCTGGTATGCAGTGAGGACCATCGCCGTGTGCTCATGAAATCTGTGACCCGTGAAGTAATTAAAGAGGTTTTTATCACGATTCCTAATGATAAAGCTCCCGGGCCGGATGGATACTCTAGCAAATTTTTCAAGGCAACTTGGGATACGATTGGGGATGATGTGTGTGAGGCCGTGTTAGAGTTCTTCAGGAACGGTAAATTATTGAAACAAATTAATAACACTACCTTGACACTCATCCCTAAAGTGACCAGACCTACTTCAGTCCAGCAATTTCGTCCGATTGCGTGTTGTAACATGGTCTATAAGTGTATTTCGAAACTGCTATGCAATAGGTTGGCCTTGGTTCTTCCCCACATTATTTCTAAAACTCAGGGTGGATTTATTCAGGGCCGAAATATCCTGGAGAACATATTAATTTGTCAGGATCTCATCAAGCTTTATGGACAGAAATCGGCCTCGCCGCGGTGTATCTTCAAAATTGATTTACAAAAGGCTTATGACACCTTGGAATGGTCTTTTCTCGAGCAAATGTTGATTGCGCTGGAATTTCCTCCTCAGTTCAGGGATTTGATTATGGAATGTGTCTCGTCTGCTTCTTTCTCACTTAACCTGAATGGATGCTCCTTTGGTTTCTTTAAAGGGAAGAGAGGATTAAGACTGAGAGACCCGTTATCCCCCCTACTCTTTACTATCTGTATGGAGTACCTTACCAAGACTACTCAATCATACTACGAATAGTAATGATTTCAGATTTCACCCTCTATGTGGTCCGATGAAGTTGAGTAGCCTAATGTTCGTAGATGATTTATTCTTATTTTGCAAAGGGGATATTAAGTCGATCATGATCATTCTCAGGACCTATGCCACATTTTCACAGGCTTCTGGTCTCAAATGAGTCCGGGGAAATCGAATGTGTATTTTAATGGTGTCCCGGAGAAGATAAAGGAAGACGTGGTTGCTGTCTCTGGATGCGTGGAGGGTAAGTTGCCTTTCAGGTATTTAGGGATTCCAATCAAACCGTCTAAATTAAATGCGAATGATTGCAGGCCCCTTATTGAAAATATAATGGAACGAATCAAAATGATTGGTGCAAAAAAATTGTCTTATGCTGGACGTTTGGTTTTGATACAAGCTGTTCTTAAGACTTTGCACAACTAATGGGCCTCGATTTTTATGATCCCCTCAGAAGTAATGAAAAATATAGAGAATCTGTGTCGGAATTTCTTGTGGGATGGTGGTACTGAGTACAAGACAGCCCCTAAGGTAGCGTGGAGAAAAATTTGCAGGACAATTAAAGAAGGAGGACTGGGCCTAAAGGACGATAGTTTATGGAACAAGGCAGCATTGGGCAAAATGGTATGGTGGATATATTGCAATGCGGACTCGTTATGGGTGAAATGGGTGCACCAAATATACCTTAAAGGAAAAGAATGGCTGGCATATGAGCATGGTACGAATTCAACGTGGACATGGAAGAAGATTTGTAAGGTTAAAGAAATGTTTAAGCCTGCATATATCGGTAATAAATGGCATGATGTTGTGGGTAAGAAGTATTCCATCCGGAAGGGCTACGAGTGGATTAGGGAAAAAGGAGAAGTCGTAAACTGGTGGAGCTTGATCTGGAACAAATGGACGACACCTAAACATCGAATGATCTGCTGGATGGTACACCATGAGGCGCTATTCACCAGAGACAGATTGTGCAGGCTGCAACTGAGTATTGATGCGGACTGCTGCTTATGCGTTGATGCTGCTGAATCCTTAGAGCACCTGTTTTGTGAGTGTAAATACAGTAAACGGGTAATGCAGCAGATAAGTGACTGGTTGAGAATGGATATACCGTCCACGGGACTCCAAGATTGGAGATTGAAGAGAAGAGGTTTGAAGCTGCGAAGAAATACGTTGAATGCTATAATAAACGCAACAATTTACTGCATTTGGATCGAGAGAAATAAAGCGAGGACCGAGGGTCTCATTCACAGACCAGAACATGTGGTTAATCGGATTCGACATGAGATGAATCAAAAAATTCGAAATTGTAATAGTAGTGAATTCACTACTAAAGATAGGAATTGGATTGACAAAATGCTATGTAATGCTTGACCTTTGGGTCAATACTTCATGTATTTGATTCTTTAATTCAATTTTTACCATTTAACAAAAAAAATAAAAAATAAAAATAATAATAATAATAATAATAATAATAATAATAATAATAATAATAATAATAATAATAATAATAATAATAATAATAATAATAATAAATTGGTGGAGATACTTTGGTTGTGGGGAAGGTTTTGGAGCTGATTATGAAGGATAGTCCTCGCTTGGGTCTTCACCTTAATGTTCGAAAATCGAGGTTTTTTGGCCTAAGGAAAATCCTAGGAGTCGACTTCCTGGTGTCCCCCCCCCCCCCCCCCCATATTTCTCGACCGCTGCGTGGTGTCAAAGTTCTTGGTGGCCCCGTTAGTGTCTGGCATGTTTTCAATAGTGAGCTTGTGGCGAAGAGAGTTACTAGGACTATTGAGCTTATGGATTTTGTTGCCAGGATTGAGGATCCACAGTGCGAGCTGTTGTTACTTCGTGTAATCCCCTATAAATTCTAATTCAATACAGTGGCGGAAACACTGTAGATTGGGATTAAAACACACTGACAAACTATATTCTAATTAAAAGTAATAATATTACTATATCAAAATAGATAAAATGGGAAACAATAAAAACAATATAGTAACATAAATTTTTAGCAAAACTTAAAGCGACTGCCAACCTGCAAGTCAAAACCAATCGATAATTATAAAATTCAAAATGGCGTTATGGAAATCAATTGGTGCAACGGAATAGACTTTCACTAGGATTATACTAATCTAGGTTCTAGAATTCAGTCAAAACAAATTAGACTTTAGTCTCTAACTAGACAACTCAACTATAACAGGACTGCGTGCAGCGAGGTCCTGACTTAAGTAATGTACACCCCTCCTGGACACCAACCGTAATCCAGTTCAACCCGACGGCGACTTACAGGATGCGATATCTAAGTTTAAGGTCAAAATATACACACTCCTGAACACAAACCATGCTCAGTTCAACGACCAATGCGTCTCACATAGACACACCAGCTTTATAGTTGATGGCAAAACGTATACCTAGACTGTATTACTCTACCCATACACTTGTCCTCATTCCATAACTACAAAACCAAGTCATTATCGATTTTCAAATGAGATAATAATTCTAAATAATATAAAATAAAATAAATACACATTTCATGTTAAAAGAAAACTTTCCATAAATAAAAATATAATAATTTTACAAACCTACTTAAAATAGAAATATTCTTATGGAAAATACTTAAATTATTACAACAAGTGAAATGTATCAAAATAGCGTTGCTTACAAAATTAACATTTTGTTAATATAATCGTTATCGTGAATTAGAAATATTCATATATTCGTCACTCAAATATAAATAAAATATAATAAGTCAATATATAGTATTTTATAAATAATTAGAAAATCGAGTTAAAACAATAAATTTTAGAAATAAGATGTTTCAAGAAAACGATATCAAAAACAATGGAGTCGACGTTTTTTTTATAAATGAAACGAGATTTTACAAAGCATTCAAATTATTTTTAACAAATAGATTTTATTAATAAATACGGATTTTACTAATAATAATCAATCGAAGACAAATGAAAATTTATTAGGGAAAATAGTCTCGACTAAAAATGTATTTAAAACAAAATCGACTACTTTCTCATTTATTAATATAAGTCGTAAAACAAAATTAATTTAACGAACGAGTCCTCAAATCTCGATAATAATATTAAAATACGATCTTGAGTTAAAAATAATAAATTGACGAAACAGGATGAATTTATGGAATTGATATTATTTAGTTACTAGTATCACGATAAACAACAAAATATTATAACGATCATTAATAATAAAATTACTAACGATTTATAAAATAATATTGAATAGTTATAAAATGTTAATAATAAGACTAACGATTTATAAAATGTTATAAAATGTTAATAACAACAAAATGTTTATAACAAAATAGTTATAAAAATGTTAATATTTTTAGCAAATAATACGTAATTAAAAATAGAAAACCGAAGGTAAAGTATCTACTCCATACTACTACTCAACATAAGATATAATACCGAGTAACGTCCTAAAGTTACCTTTAGTCGATAACCGAGCGATCGTGTACTGGTCCTCAATTGCGTCTTCGCGGAATCCTAGAAAACTCGAAGATGAACGGAGCATTTAATACGAGAACGGAGGAGGAAAATTGGGAGTTCCTACAGAATATAAGTCGAAGGGAAACACAGTAAAAGAGGGAACACTTTGTGAAGAGTTCGATAGCATGAGTGACATTCACGCATATAGCAAAGGCAAAGAAAAGACGATGCTAAATGACCCACAACAACGGTAGACTGCTGCATCAGTGACAGAACCGAGTGGCGACACGCTCAAATGACCTCATTAACGGCACCAATTGAACAGCAACAGGTGTGTATCCATCAGTAGCATTTACAACATTGACAACCGCAACAATAGCAATAACAGAACGACTGAACAATAGTACAAGTATGACATACAGCAGTGACACAACCGCAACAAGGATTGAGGTGAAGAAAACAAAAGGAGCAGAATGAAACAACATCAGGCAGCAGCATTCAAACTGGCAGAATGACGGAATCAGAAGGAAAAGAAAAAACGGCAACAAGAAAAGAAGAAAAGAGGAAAATTAGAAGGACGAGAACGGGCAGGAGAAGAACCACGCACAAATCGAATTTGCAGTGGACGACTAGAAAAACGTAGCAGCAACAGCAAGATCGAGTAGATACAAAGACGAATTGAATACAAGGAATCGAGTAATAGCAAGAAGACAATACGAGACATGAACAACAACAACAACACGACATCATTGGCAAAAACAAGAGCATAGAACAGAACGAAGAAGGAAAGGAAGAAAAGAGGCAAACACATCCACGAACAACAGCACTAAGAACGAGGAAGAAGAGAAGAACAACTCAGAGCATCAACAGCCATGTAAAATGACAGTAGCAAACGGCGAAGATGAAATCGACACGATAAACAGCAGCGATGTCGAGTAGTGTAGACACCCACATTTTGAACGCCAGGTGTCTATAGTAGGTCCCACCAAACACCCGATGATGATAGGACGCAAACATGCTTTAATGGACTCGGATATGGGCTCGAAATCATGGACATTTGGTTTAGGCTTATTACGGAGTACAAATATTACAAAACCAACCTCAAATCCAGACCCAGTGGGTTGTTTCGAGTCAAATGAGACTAATTTGGGTCGATTCCGGCACCAGGGGTAAAACCGTCTTTTTACGACCGAGTCAAAACCCGGTCGAAAAATATCACGAGTCAGCCGTGACACCTCACACGGCTGATCCGGTCCCAAATACTACAAAAATCATCTTCAAAAAAATTATTAAACAAATCCGTTTAAGGATAGGATTCGATCTCAAGTAGGAATTCTATCCGGAAACCGAATCAGACACCGACCGAGCTCCAAATACTCGGCCAAGACAGCCGAATACTCGGCCAACACTCCCCAACCAGCCGAGTTACTTGGCTTCTCCACCAAGAAATGGAATTTACATTCCTTTCGAACTCTCGTGTTTCCTATCCAAACCGGTATTTCTTGTCACACAAACAAGGTTACCTCCACTCCTATAAATAGGACCTCATAGTCAACACAAAAAACACGATCTTCAAAACAACGATTTCACACAACAATTTTTCAGCAACCGAAATACATACATCCATCATCCTCGATATCAAAAAAAAGCAATACAAACCAAATCCCGACGTATTCCCGAAGTATCCTCGAAATACCGACGAAACCACCCCCCATCCGGCCGAACCCATCGTCCCATCACACATCCAAAAACCGACACCTTAACTCTCCCACATCATCTCGACGCTCCCGTGCCTAAGCCACCGTCCGACGAGCCTTATACCGAGAAAACGAAGCATGTAGGTTGAGGGTGTAAATCAAACCCGATTTTTCTCCTTTCTCTCTCTCTCTCTCTCACGTTTTTTTTCCTTTTTTCGCCCGTCACTTTTTTACGGGTCGTCGGTTGTTTCGTATTATTAATATAGGTCGTTCGTCACATATTTTTATTTATTTCTAATAATCGATACTATAAAACTATTTTTCATATAACGTTCTTAAAATACGATACCGATTCTCTAATCGAATATCGTATCCACAAGAACTAAATTAAATTAATTCTCGTTGATGCTAACAAAATCATTACATCTTTTTTTAAAAACAAAATTCGATGATTTTAAACGCGGAGAGAATTAACATCTTTTTCGTTCAAAATTCTTTTTTTAACTTTTTCGTTCAAAACAAACTTTTTTTTAAAACTTTTTCTAAAACATTCCGATTATTCGATATCGATTTCATAATCGAATATCGAATACGACGAATATCGAAAATATAAATCGAGTATAAATTAATGCATATTTATACGCGATTTATAAAAATTAATGATTTTTCGACAAATAAAAAAAAAACCCGCAGGCCACCACGCGGGTCGCGCGCGTGTCAAGCGACCCGCGCGGCAGCCTGATCCGCCGGTCTCTCTCTATTTTTTTTATTTTTTTTTTCGTTTCTTCGCTTTTCTATTTTTAATTCTTTTCGAACCTTACATTAAAATGCGACTTTCGCGACATATTTCAATAAATACTTTTTTCGACCTCGGTCAACAAGTGTTAATCCATCATGTGTCATTAAATCTTTTTTCGAGTCATGCATATTATTTATGTCTTTATTTGATTTATTTAAACGTTACTAACTCGTTTTCTCGTGTTTGTAGCTATTTATTTGTTTTTATCGTTTTATTAGACTAAAACGAACTCACATGCTAAAATAACTTTGACGTTATTAGTTTAACATGCATTAAACGACTTAGCAACCCATTTATTTATTTTTCTCACATGCTTAGGAAAATAATGTTTGCATATCATTCAACCGTCGAACTAACCCGTGTACACCAAAAACGAACGATATCCTAGTAAAGGCCGCTAAGTGCGGGCGGGGTTGGGTGTTCTTAGTGAACTTCCCAACACGTACCCTCATCCCTTACTCAGAACCATGGTTTCCGGATGTCCGAATCCATTGCCAACGAGAGTCATTCAATACACGATATCCGATAATGTCGGTATCGGTATCGTAATGCAAAGGGACGAGCCCAATAAACTCTGACATCGGAAATGGGCCGTATTTTGTATACGGCCCACTACGACATAGAGTGGGCTCGAATGGTTCCGAATAACCACAAAATTTGGTGGCGACTCCTACTTCGATTTAAATTTCAATTTGACCATCTCATATGGAGATTCATTCGCCTCCCCAAACCCGCGCGTGGCCGCGTCGGGGTGGACCTATGTCATGTCCACAATTTGGCGACTCCGCTGGGGATCAACTGATGAGTCACTTACCATCGGCATCCCTAGGGTGAGACTCGAAAAGAAATCGTTCGAATAGTAATGTACACGTTTTAGTTCAATGGTTCATGCATAACCCATTCTTTCCCGGGCCGGTTACTTGTGACCGACGTCCCACTATACCACGGTACGTTCCTACTTGGACCCACTAAAGACTTTGATGGCGGAACTCGCATGGGTTTTACGGCAGGTTCTAAGACCAACTCGGCTTAGGAAGACCGTCCTGATTTGCGAGAAAGCTATCGTCGTTGGTATAGACCCTATTAGACCGACCGAGACTTAGACTAGGAGCATACATGGTGTCGTTATACTGTTTCCGTGACTACGTGCTACTTGGTCCGTGTCTCATCTTTTCAAAAATCGTCGTTTTCAAAAACTTGCATCTTTTTCGAAAACCATCCATTTTTTTCAAAACCCGGAAAGCTGCCGAATTTAGGACTTATGATTTTGACTCAAAATAGCCTATTTTCTAGCCGGTATGCTGTCCAAACTTTTCAAAAAAATTCAAAACTCGGCCCGATAAACCTTTTTTTCGATTTTCAAAAAAAAATCGGGCCTTCCAACCCGACTTTGCTCGGGCTTTTCAATTTCAAATCCTCTTTTCAAAACTTTCTTCTTAGGACTTCCCGTATTTAGCAGTGTCGGGTCTTGTCATAAGTAGTAAGAGTCTATAGCATCGAAACTCCGTCGATCTTACATCACGGGTTTCCACCCCATCCTAAGTCCGCCTTATTAGTCAAGGCACGGCCCACCTGCGTAGGACAAACTCCTACAAAGGGAAGCCCACTTACACAATCGAGTCCAAAGTCTAGGGAATAGCTCACACGTAGGTCTTTCTTCACACAGGACTAGGCCCATTTTGCCGAAATCCTAAAGAAAGCCCACCGTCCATGAGTCACCCGTCTAGGAGTCGTTTTTAGTCCTTTTCCGAGTCTAGTCGTTTCTTCTTCTTGCTCGGGATGCACCTTTCGATCTGGGTCCGATTCTGATTACACGGTGTTCTTACAGACAGGCCACCTTACACCCGAACCATGACTCAACAAGCCATAGACGCATTGAACACCTCGTTGGCCAAGATCCAAGAACAACTCGACCGAATTAGGGGCGACCAGATCGCCATCGTCACCCGGGTTAGCGCCATAGAGCAGGATAAGCCGAGTGTTGAAGACGAAACTAAGGGCCCATTAGCCGAATTGACTAGCGCAGTCCTCAAACTGCAAGAGCAGGTCCATTTGTCGACCCACAACTCAATCCATACGGAGAATGCTCGAACCTATTCTTTCCTGACCGACCAACTTCCTGTGATGATAGGGATTTGTCGCGAATCCCAACCGTCAATAATATAACCGGCTATTCCTACGGTAGATAGGGCAAGTCGGGTCGAATCCACGGGGACGGTAATGTAAAGCCTAGACTAAGGTCGCCTAAATACGAGACGAAGTCAACGAGCTAAACTAGTGAATGATAAGAAGGGGAGAAGGCTAGACTATGACTAAGAAGAACAAAAAAAGAAGGACAGGCTAGGATTAGGTCGGGGTCAAAGGGGTAACGGAATGGTCAAGGGAGAACTAGAGCGAAGGAGGTAGTAGGGTAATCTAGGTATAGTCCGGGCTCTCGCAACTTAGACCGACCTAGAGGTTTCACCTAAAACCCATCTCGGCGACACACATGACAAACGGGGTTCTAGCGCGCTATGGTGGCCTAGGTCGAATCCGGGCTCTCGCTACTTAGACCGACCTAGGGGTCGTCCTCGCCGGGCTCTCGCAACTTAGTGAGGGAACCGAACCCACAAACAAACTAACACCCACAAGAGAAAGGCAAGAAAAACAAGCATTTGCAACTACTTAGTAATCAAGCATTTCAACAAACATGTGATGTGCATCAAACAAGAGTGTAGACACCCACATTTTGACCGCCAGGTGTCTATAGTAGGTCCCACCAAACACCCGATGATGATAGGACGCAAACGTGCTTTAATGGGCTCGGATATGGGCTCGAAATCATGGACATTTGGTTTAGGCTTATTAGGGAGTACAAATCTCACAAAACGGACCTCAAATCCAGGCCCACTGGGTCGTTTCGAGTCAAATGAGACTAATTTGGGTCGATTCCGACACCGGGGGTAAAACCATCTTTTAGCGACCGAGTCAAACCCGGTCAAAGATATTTTTTCCCGAGTCACACGAGCTGGCCGTGACACTACACGGCTGATTCGGACTCAAACACCACAAAATCAGCTTTCAAATAATATTAAACAAATCCGTTTAAGGATAGAATTCGATCTCAAGTAGGAATTCTATCCGGAAACCGAATCAGACATCGACCGAGCATCAAAATACTCGGCCGAGATACCCCAGGACAGCCGAAATACCTCCCCACCAGCCGAGATTTTTGGCTTCTTCATCAAGAAACGAGAAGTTTATTCCCTTACAAACTCTCGTATTTCCTATCCAAACCGGTGTTTCTTGTCACACAAACAAGACCACCTCGATTCCTATAAATAGGACCTTATATCCGACACAAAAAAAACAGCTTTGATACACAATATTTCAGCAACTCATACATGATTATTATAGCAAAAACAATCTCGAAATCCACATCCGAAGGAATACCGAAATAGTGTCCAAAAACCGTTACGAATCCGTCCCGTCACCCGGCCAAACCCACGCCTCACACACACACGCACACAAAAACGCTCCAAAAACCGACACCTTAACTCACCCGCATCATCTCGACGCTCCCGTGCCTAAGCCACCGTCCGACGAGCCTTATACCGAGAACGCAAAGCATGTAGGTTGAGGGTGTAAATCAAACCCGATTCTTCTCCTTTTTCTTTCTCTCTCTCACGTCTTCCTTTTCTTTTTTCGTCCGTCTTTTTTTTTTTTTTTTTTTCATCGAACGTTTCGCATTATTAATATGGGTCGTTTGTCGCATCATAATTTTATATATTTTCGATGATAAAAACTTTTTTTTATAACGTTCTTAAAATACGATACCGATTCTCTAATCGAATATCGTACCTACAAGAACTAAATTAAATCGATTTTCGTTGATGCTAATAAAATCATTACCTTTTTTTAACAAAATTCGATGATTTTTAACGCGGAGAAAATTAACATCTTTTTTCGTTCAAAATTCTTTTTTCAATTTTCGTTCAAAAAACAAGTTTTCTCAAAACTTTTTATAAAATCATTCTGACTATTCGATATCAATTTCATAATCGAATATCGAATACGACGAATATCGAAAATATAAATCGAGTATAAATTAATTCATATTTTTACGCGATTTATAAAAATTGACGGTTTTCGACAAAATAAAAAACCCGGACAGACTGCCACGCGAGTCGCGCGCCTGTCAGGCGACTCGCGCGGCAGCCTGCTCGGCCGAGTCCCTTTTTTTTTTTTCTTTTCTTCGCTTTTCTATTTTTAATTCTTTTCGAACTTTATATTAAAATGCGACTTTCGCGACATATTTTAATAAATACTTTTTTTCGACCTCGGTCAACACGTGTTAATCAATCACGTGTCATTAAAACTTTTTTCAAGTCATGCATATTTTTATTTACATCTTTATTCGATTTATTCACCGTTACTAACTCGTTTTCTCGTGTTTGTAGCTTTTTATTTGTTTTAATCGTTTTATTAGACTAAAACGAATTCACATGCTAAAATAACTTTGACGTTATTAGTTTAAACATGCATTAAACGACTTAGCAACCCACGTTATTTTTCTCACATGCTTAGGAAAATAATGTTTGCATATCATTCAACCGTCGAACTAACCCGTGTACACCAAAAACGAACGATATCTTAGTAAAGGCCGCTAAGTGCGGGCGGGGTTGGGTGTTCTTAGTGAACTTCCCAACACGTACCCTCACCCTTTACTCAGAACCGTGGTTTCCGGATGTCCGAATCCATTGGCTACGAGAGTCATTCAATATACGATTAACCGCCCAGTCGGCATCGGTATCGATATGCAAAGGGACGAGCCCAATAAACTCTGACATCGGAAATGGGCCGTATTTCGTATACGGCCCACTACGACATAGAGTGGGCTCGAACGGTTCCGAATAACCACAAAATTCGGTGGCGACTCCTACTTCGATTTAAATTTCAATTTGACCATCTCATATGGAGATTCATTCGCCTCCCCAAACCCGCGCGTGGCCGCGTCGGGGTGGACCTATGTCATGTCCACAATTTGGCGACTCCGCTGGGGATCAACTGATGAGTCACTTACCATCGGCATCCCTAGGGTGAGACTCGAAAAGAAATCGTTCGAATAGTAATGTACACGTTTTAGTTCAATGGGCCATGCATAACCCAATCTTTCCCGGGCCGGTTACTTGTGACCGACGTCCCACTATACCACAGTGCGTTCCCACTTGGACCCACTAAAGACATCGATGGTGGAACTCGTTTAGGTTTTGCGGCATGTCCTAAGACCCACTCGGCTTAGGGAGTCCGTCCTCAGTACGAGAGAGCCATCGTTGTTGGTATAGACCCTATTAGACCGACCGAGACTTAGACTAAGAGCATACATAGCGTCGTTATACTGTTTCCGTGACAACATGCTACTTGGTCCGTGTCTCATCCTTTTTTTCAAAAAAAAAACCGTGTTTTCAAAAAAAAACTTGCACCTTTTTTTCGAAAACCATCCATTTTTCAAACCCGGAAAGCTGCCAAATTTAGGACTTATGATTTTGACTCAAAATAGCCTATTTTTAGCCGGTATGCTGTCCAAACCTTTTCAAAAATTCAAAATCTCGACCCGATAAACCTTTTTTCCGATTTTCAAAAAAGATCGGGCCGTCCAACCCGACTTTGCTCGGTTTTCAAAATTCAAATCCTCTTTTCAAACCCTCTTCTTCTTAGGACTTCCCATACTTAGCAGTGTCGGGTCTCGTCATAAGTAGTAAGAGTCTATAGCGTCGAAACTCCGTCGATCTTACATCACGGGTTTCCACCCCATCCCAAGTCCGCCTTACTAGTCAAGGCACGGCCCACCTACGTAGGACAAACTCCTACCAAGGGAAGCCCACCTACACAATCGAGTCCAAAGTCTGGGGATTAGCTCACACGTAGGCCTTTCTTCGAACGGGACTAAACCCACTATGCCGAAATCCTAAAGAAAGCCCACCGTCCATGAGTCACCCGTCTAGGAGTCGGTTTTTAGTCCGTTTCCAAGTCTAGTCATTTTTCTCGGGATGTACCTTTCGATCTGGGTCCGATTCTGATTACACGGTGTTCTTACAGACAGGCCACCTCACACCCGAACCATGACTAAGGACGCTATTGATCAACTGAGCACTTCGTTGGCCAAGATCCAAGAGCAACTTGACCGAATTAGGGGTGATCAGATCGCCATTGTTACCCGGGTTAGCGCCATCGAACAGGACAAGCCCAAGGACGGAGATGAAGCTCATGGGCCATTAGCCGAATTGACTAGCGCAGTCCTCAAATTGCAAGAGCAGGTCCATTTGTTGACCCACAACTCGATCCATACGGAGAATGCTCGAACCTACTCTCCCCTGACCGACCAATTGCCCGCCAATCTCAATTTGACGGGCCTCCCGATGTTCGACGGAACAGAAGACCCGGTATTACATATCCGGGCCTTCAAAGAGTTCATGGCCCTAAAAGGAGTCAAGTCAGACATGTTCAAGCATCTGTTTGCCTCCTCGCTAGAGAAGCACCCGAGAGCCTGGTTCTATAGGCTCGATTCCAAGAAATACAAGACTTGGGACGACGTAGCAACGAAATTCGCCCGGAACTACGCCGACCATACGGAGATCCAAACCACGATGCGCACCCTGGAAGTAATGGCCCAGGAACCAAAGGAAGGGTTTACAAAGTACCTTCAACGCTGGAGGGCTGAAAGTGTCAAACTAGTCGATAAGCCCAGTGAAAAAGTCCTAGTTGAAGCTTTTGTCAAGAATCTCCTGCCCACCTACCGGATCCATCTCCGGTACGCTACCATACCTAGCTTCGCGGTCCTAACCGAAACGGGAACGAGAATCGAGGATGATCTAAGGATGGAAAGCCTTACTAAGGCCTCCACCAAAGGATACCAAGGGGCCAGCTCATCAACAAGCAAGCCCACATCCACCGCTGCCACTCGTAGCATTTTTGACGAGGTAAATCTACTTGATAACCCGTCCAAGAAGAATACGCCACCCCGAGTATTCACCGACATAGGTACTACCTATGCGAATGCCTTACAAAGGCTTTCATCAAAAGGCCTCATCGCCCCGATAGGCCCAACACCTGATCCTCCAGTTGAACGTCGCTCCAAATTCTACGATGCTCAAGCCTACTGCAAATACCATCAGGGTAAGGGACACGATACCGAGAAATGCTGGAAACTAAAGCATCTTATCCAGGATCTCATCGAAAGCGGGAAAATCCCTTTACCCGGAGGTAAGCCCAACAACAAAGACAACCCGTTGGCCACTCACGCTATCTTCCCCGGAGAGGTCATAGACTGCTCACATCTCATTTCCTCGTTTACCCCACAAATCAACGGGATCTGGTGTGACGATGAAGACGACGTCTATCTCACTAAGGGAGAAGCAGTCCCTATCACATCCGAGGAGATCCGGAAGGTTAAGTCCAAAGCCTTAACCAACAGTCATGCCCTCATCATCACCGAACCACCGCCCAAAACGGAGGTTGTCCCGGAAGAGCCGCCAACTACTGAAAAGGCTCTGGTAAAGCAGCTGAGCAAGACTCGAGTTGACCTCTCTATATGGCAACTCCTAGTTAGATCTCAGGAACATCGAGAGGCACTCACTAAGGCCCTCGATCAAGTCAAGATTGACTCTATGGCTACTCCAGCTGAAATGGTAGCCACGGTTCTGCCTCACCTAAAAGGGAAAGCAAAAGAAGAAGGCCCGCTCATCACCTTCTCCAATGCTGATCTGCCGTCATTTGGGCCAGCCCACAACATGGCTCTCTACATCACGGTAATCTGCCGTGGAAAATATCTGCCCATGACCCTTATTGACGATGGGTCCGCAGTCAACGTCCTTCCCTTAAGGACCGCCAAAGCCCTCGGTATCACCGACGCCGACTACTTTCCTACAACCCAAACTATCCAGGCTTTCGACGGGAGTCCAAAGTCCGTAGCCGGGGCCGTAAAACTCAATATCATAACAGGCCCAATAGAGAAAGAGCTGGAGTTTCAAGTGATTGACGTGACCTCTTCCTTTAACCTTCTTCTAGGAAGACCCTGGATCCACTCGACCAGGGCTGTGTCCTCTACTCTGCATCGGAAGATCAAGCTACCTTTGCACGATACCGTCATCACTCTAGAAGCCACGCCTATGACTGTGGCCAACTGCAACACCTCGGGCCGCACCGATCTTTGGGGGTTTGACTTCATAGGGGCCGTCGAAGAAGAATACCTTTTCCGACCTACTTTACTGTTAACATGGACCGGATGTTACAAAATCTGGGCTTCCTACCAGGGGTCACATCGAGGCCCGATCTCCCTGCAGGAAAAATACTTGAAGTCCTTGACAACGGGAGAGTTCAAACCGGTCTGGGCTACACCCTGACCCCGGGAAATATGGGCCAAACCGAAACCGGTAAAGTCATCTTCGTCACACCGGTGTTCGAGTCCGTCCAAACAGGCCTATATCGGCCTCCAACCACACGCCCTGGGACCCACTTGGCCCAGGTTTGCAACTACATACCCGACGACATCTTCGCCCTTGTCCAATCCGAAGATGCTAAGAATGCTGAGCCCGCGCTGGGGCTATAGTCAGC
The DNA here is from genome assembly GCA_958450325.1 of Agrostemma githago. NCBI lineage: Eukaryota > Viridiplantae > Streptophyta > Magnoliopsida > Caryophyllales > Caryophyllaceae > Agrostemma > Agrostemma githago. Next base: position 31,476,025 of record OY288257.1, on the reverse strand, counting down.
CTCATTCTCCGCAGCCGCACCTTCGATCCATCCAAACTGATCTCAGATGTTGGATCTGGGACAGGTAAGAGAGCCTGGAGAAAGACTGTCAAATGGACTGACAGTCAAGGAAGGACTTTCAAGCTAATCACAGGGGAAGGAAAAATGCCAGAATCTGAGTCTGAGTCAGAGTCAGAGTCTGAGTCTGAGTCTGAGATCGAGTCTAGTGAGTACGGTGCTAGGGTCGGTCCTGTAACTTCCCCTCTCCCTTTAGTTTTTCCTGGTGCTTCGGGGTCTGTCTCGGGCACCCTACCTATCCCGCCACTGACTAGCGATCAGATGGCAGCTCTTTTCGAGCTTTTCTCTCAATTTATGAATAATATCAACCGTTCTGCTTACGACTTGTCTCATTTTTAAAAATTCCTAAATTTTCAAAATATTCTTTGCAATGACATTGAGAAACCCGACGAACAGGTATCCTTACCTCCACATCTTATCGAGCAACTAGAGCAGAGGGAATCCCGCAATCCGGTAATCGAAGAAACCGAATCCATCAACGTGGGAACAACCTTAGAACCTCAGATGCTTAAGATAGGGTTATCTCTAGATCCCGGGGAGAAACAACAATTCATTGATCTCCTTCAAGAATTCAAAGACGTCTTCGCATGGTCCTACAAGGACATGCCGGGGATAGACCGTGAAATAGCCGAGCACCATATACCGATCAAGGAAGGGTTCAAGCCGGTTAAGCAGAAACTCCGACGCATGAGGCCCGAGTGGTCCCTTAAAGTCAAGGAAGAAGTCGACAAACAATTCAAGGCTGGGTTTATACGAGTCTCCGAGTATCCAGATTGGGTTGCGAACATCGTACCTGTCCCTAAAAAAGACGGTAAAGTGCGTGTCTGCGTGGACTTTCGGGATCTTAACAAGGCGAGCCCGAAAGACGATTTCCCGTTACCACACATCGATATACTGGTGGATAACACAGCTGACCATGCCCTTCTATCATTCATGGACGGGTATGCTGGATACAATCAAATAAAAATGGCAGAGGAAGATATGGATAAGACCACCTTCATTACACCTTGAGGTACTTATTGCTATACCGTCATGCCATTTGGTCTCATTAATGCCGGAGCCACCTATCAACGAACCGCCACAACTTTATTACATGATATGATGCATAAGGAAGTGGAAGTATACGTAGACGATATGATCGTCAAATCCAAGCACAGGGACGGTCACATTACCGCCCTGAGAAGATTTTTCACCCGATTACGTAAATACAACACGAGACTAAACCCTCAGAAATGCAGTTTCGGGGTAACCTCTGGCAAATTACTGGGTCACATCGTCAGCCAACACGGTATCGAAGTCGATCCAGCTAAGATCAAGACCATCACCGAGATGCAACCTCCTAAGACCGAAAAGGAGATAAGAGGTTTTCTTGGAAAGGTCCAATACATCAGCAGGTTCATTTCAAAACTAACCATGGTGTGTGAACCGATCTTAAAGAAGCTGAAAATAGGGGAACGGTTACTATGGGACGACAAGTGTCAAGCAGCCTTTGACAGAATCAAGGAAATCTTGTCTTCACTGCCGGTCCTGATGCCACCTCAGCACGATTTACCTTTGTCGTTGTACCTAACCACGACAGAGACAGCCATGGGGGCTATGTTAGCTCAAACGGTCAACTCCGAAGAACGAGCAATATACTACATCAGCAAAAAGTTTTTAGAGTACGAGTGTAAGTACACCATGCTCGAAAAGACGTGTTTAGCACTAGTTTGGGCCACTAAAAAGCTCCGACATTACATGCTCAGCCATGAGGTACAGGTACTGTCAAGGATGGATCCGATCAAATATCTTTTTGAAAAGCCCATTCTCAACGGCAGAATATCAAGATGGACCCTGATGTTGGCAGAATTCGATCTAAAATTCGTACCATTGAAAGCCATCAAGGGCCGAGTAGTTGCCGAATTTCTCGCTGAGAGTCCCGTAACCGAAGAAGGACACACCGAGACTTGGTCCTTCCCGGATGAAGATATTTTCCATACTGACACCGAGACATGGGATTTATACTTCGACGGAGCATCCAACTTCCGAGGATTTGGGGTCGGAATCCTCCTAATCTCGCCAAGAGGGGAACACACTCCCGTATCTATCAAATTGGACTTTGACGTCACCAATAACGCCGCTGAGTATGAAGCATGCATCCACGGGCTACAAGCCGCCGCCGACTTAGGGGTCACAAACCTCCGAGTACACGGCGACTCATCACTGGTCATTAACCAAGCACTCCAAAAATGGAAAACCCGAAATGCCAATCTCATGGCCTACCAGGCACGAGTAAGGGATCTCGAGAAACAATTCCAAGGGGTAGAATACATATACCTACCTCGGGAAGAAAATCAGTTCGCAGACGCACTCTCAAAACTGGCGTCCTTACTAAATATTCCCGATCATATGACCAGCATGTCGATCTGCGTCGAAAGACGATCCGAGCCAGCATATATCCATGACATCGAGGATATCGAGATACCCGATCCCGAGCCGTGGTATAAATCGATCCAGGCGTATTTGACAACCGGGGAGTATCCACCCGAGGCCGACAATCGAGCCAAAAAGGCCTTGCGTAGGCTAGCAACCCAGTTCGTCCGTACCGATGACGGGCAACTTTACAAAAAGACACCACAGGGGGCTCTCCTTTTATGTGTCGACAAGGGTAATGCTGAAAAGGTCATGGCCGAAGTACATGACGGCGAGTGTGGTCCTCACATGAATGCCCAGATGCTAGTCATGAAGATCATGAGACTTGGATATTACTGGAACAGCATGGAAACCGATTGCCAGCTATATGTCAGACATTGCCATAATTGCCTGATTTTCGCTAATGTACAGCACATGCCACCATCCCTGCTGTATACCATGACATCACCCTGGCCATTTTCAACATGGGGAATCGATATAATCGGAAAGATAAACCCCTCGGGAACCAGAGGACACTATTTCATTTTGGTAGCAATCGACTATTTCACCAAATGGGTCGAAGCAGAATCCTACCGTATTCTCAACGCCAGCCACGTTGCCAAATTTATCCAAAACAAGATAATATGCCGATATGGGATCCCTTATGAATTCATCAGTGACCACGGGACCCACTTTCAGGCCGAGACGGCAGCCTTGTTAGCTAAATACAAGATTCGAAGACATACGTCTTCACCCTACCGACCCCAAACCAATGGAGCGGTAGAAGCAGCTAACAAAACCATTGTCACCATACTCAAAAAGATGGCTGACAACTATCGGGACTGGCCCGATAAGATACCATTTGTCCTTTGGGGATATCGAACCTCGATTCGTACTGCGACCGGGGCAACACCGTATTACCTTACATACGGGATGGAAGCGGTCCAACCTGTCGAGCTGGAGGTACCGTCACTCAGAATCCTACTCGAAAGTCAAGTACCGGAAGCCGATTGGGTTCGAGCACGATATGACTCGTTAATACTTCTAGACGAACGACGATCTCGGGCCCTTAATAACATACAGATCTACCAGAAAAGAATCCAACGGGCTTTCAACAAAAGGGTAAGGCCCAGGAATATCAAAGAAGGAGATCTAGTTCTCAAGTCCGTACGAGCTTTATTACCAGTAGACCCAAGGGGAAAGTTCAAACCTAACTGGGCCGGACCTTATTTGGTAAAGAAGATTCTATCGGGTGGAGCGGTGATGCTAACAGATCTGGACGGGAATGAGTTTGTCAACCCAACTAACCTGGACCAGCTGAAACGTTATTACCCTTGACCCATTTCTCTCAATGTCATTCGCAAAAGTTTATTAAAAACATCTTTTCAAAATAAACTTTTTAAGACAAGTCAAAAGCTAGAATTACTTATTCTACTGTTATAAACATCTTGAACCAATAGTCTTGATGTATTTCGAAATTGCAATTTAAGGTCTGAACTACGTTTGGTTTGATTCCGCTATTTGTGGATACGTAGGCAGCCCCTCAAAAGGGCACAACCACCGCAAACGAAAAACAGGAACGGTTTTTAATAAACTTTCTTTATTTATCTCATAAAAAATTCAATTACAAAAAAAATCTAAAAAAAAAAACAATAGTACTAATATTAAATAATAAAAATCTAAGGCATTTTTCCTTTTCCCTTGTCCCTAGTCTCTTTTTCGGCCCACCGACGTCGACGTGGAGGTGAACGCTCCCGAATCACCAAGGGAATCTCCTTAACCCGGGCTCGTTTCTTCAAACTTGATTCCCCGGTCACCTCAGTCGGTCCTAGCCGGACCCGTGCCCTCTCGGGTAGCCGTTCCCGCGGCCCAAACCTGTCTCGGACCGCTAGCTTAGGTCCGAGCCTTCTCTCTAAGTCACTAGCACCGGTCTCTTTAGCTCGAGTCTTAGTCTTTGACTTAGAACCTGACTCCGGCCCGACAAAGGTAGTTGGAGTTTCTTCTTCAAAGAACCATCTATTATCCTTCATCGATTCTCTACGGGCTAAGTCAAAAGCCTCATCAGTCTTTAAAGCTTCACGAGCCTCTTTGGATTCTTCAGAAGCCCATTTAAGATATGATTCAGAAACCCAAGCGGTCTGACAAGGGCGAGGTATAGTCCACATGACCCGGGTAAACCAGCGTTGTAACCACGTGTCACACATAGCGTCCGTCAATTGGACCGAGACGCTAATAATTGCTTCAGTTTCGGGGATTTGCTGAAATGAACCAAACTGCCTTAGAAGACGATCTGGGTAAATATGGACGGTCCAGTCCAAGGACAAAATCACCAGGTAACGGGCTTTATCTCTTTTAGCTAGGCCCGTCATCTTCGAGAGGAACCACCAGATCACGTTTCACCTAATCAAGGGCCCGCCATGGAATTTTAACTCCTCATCCCAGTACTTCCGATTTATATGATGATTGGAGCTGATTCGTCGAGACCGTGAGCCTATCTGACAGCTTCGATACATGGATATGCTCGTCGGGGGCTCTATAATTGACAGGCGCTCGGATAACCAAATCTGCAAAAAATTTCGAAAAGTCAAAAACTTTCGAAAAATCAAAAAATTCCGGAAAAAAAAATTTCAAAAAATTTTTCGAAAAAAAAATCGGAAATTCGAAAAATAAAAAATCTGAAATTCGAAAAAATCAAAAAAAAAAATTCGAAATTTTTTTAAAAAAAAAATCGGAAATTTTAAAAAAAAAAATTCGGAAATTTTAAAAAAAAAATAAAAAAAAAAAATTCGGAAATTTTTTTAAAAAAAAAATTTCGGAAAATTTTCGAAGAAAAAAGAAAAAAAGAGGTCAAATACCTGTAGAAGACGAAGGCCGCCCGTTAATTGCCGATCTGGATCAAGTCTCCTCGCATCGAGGCCCATGATGATCTCCCCAGTTATCAGCCAGGCTGGGCTGTAACCTGCCTCCATTTGATCCACTATGCTGATTTGTCTGATCTCGCCTAAACATGAGTCAGCATCCATCCGACCTTCGAAAGCGTATCGATGCAGCATACAGAAGGCAAAGGCCCTACGCCTGTGAGTAGGAGAAATTCTGGGACCATTGAGATCCATAAATTTATCAGCCAAGTCAAACAGGGAAACGGAATTTCCCTTCACCATATGGGAAGTCTCAGCATGGGACAACCCAAGAAAATCCCTCAGTCTCCTCCTTGGATCAGGGTAAAAAGGAGGAATAGCAGGATGAGCATTGGGGCACCAACCCCCTACAGCAGCAATCTCTTCGGGAAGGGGACATATTTCTCCCCGGGGAAAAGCGAAAACATGATGGGTAGTATCCCAAAAGGTCAAGCAAGCATCCAGGAAATGGGTATCCACCTTAAGTCGCTGGAGCGGGAACAAGGCTACAATTCCCATCTGAGTTAACTGGACTTTATCTCCATCTCGGAAATCTTGGGCCCACGCGTGAAGCATCGCGGTCAGGTGTTCGATACCCATGGCAGAAGATTTTCTTTTATCTAAAAAGTCTAAAGGGATTTTTAAGATGAGAAGGAAATATTTCAGGTTGGAATATGAGAAGATTAAGGGCAAGAACTCTCTATTTATAATAGAGAAATCTTCTCTCCTAGTCACCCCTGGAATAGGGATTTTTGCAGTATTCCCTACTTCACCTAGGCATACAGGCCTAACCAGAATTTTTAGGAATCCGTGTCAGAATCTGATCAGGAATCAAGTCATCCCAAACATTCCTTTTCTTCCCATACTTTTCAAAAAAAGATTTTTTCGCCATTTTCAAAAAAAAAATTCGGTTTTTTTTTCCAAACAAAAAAAAAAATCAACCAAGAAATCATTTTTCTCCCCCAGCACGAGTCGATGTTTATCTGTATGTTGCATGCAAAACAGACAGGTATCCCAAGACTCTCGGAGAATTCTCAAAGTTCTCAGTGAAAATTCAAGCAACATTTTCGCTGAGGAATCGGATGTATCAGTAAGCGGTACATCCGCAGCTTCTAATAGGGGCTCCCGCGCAATTTCAAGATGGAAATTGTCTGCAACCAGACAAATCCAAGACTTTTTTAGTAGAAAGTCCCCGCGCCGTTATCGACATCTATCCAGGTATGATTTCTATCTTATGGCTGGCGAGCCCTTCACGCAAGTCTAATGGACTCTAAACGACCCGATCGGAAGTCTGCCAAGTCTTAATCTTTGATTGACCTGGTAGCTACTCTGACTTTCGCCTTGTCCAAGCCTCAGTCAGAGTGGGGGCTCTGTAGACACCCACATTTTGACCGCCAGGTGTCTATAGTAGGTCCCACCAAACACCCGATGATGATAGGACGCAAACGTGCTTTAATGGGCTCGGATATGGGCTCGAAATCATGGACATTTGGTTTAGGCTTATTAGGGAGTACAAATCTCACAAAACGGACCTCAAATCCAGGCCCAGTGGGTACTTTCGAGTCAAATGAGACTAATTTGGGTCGATTCCGACACCGGGGGTAAAACCGTCTTTTAGCGACCGAGTCAAACCCGGTCAAAGATATTTTTTCCCGAGTCACACGAGCTGGCCGTGACACTACACGGCTGATTCGGACTCAAACACCACAAAATCAGCTTTCAAATAATATTAAACAAATCCGTTTAAGGATAGAATTCGATCTCAAGTAGGAATTCTATCCGGAAACCGAATCAGACATCGACCGAGCATCAAAATACTCGGCCGAGATACCCCAGGACAGCCGAAATACCTCCCCACCAGCCTAGATTTTTGGCTTCTTCACCAAGAAACGAGAAGTTTATTCCCTTACACACTCTCGTATTTCCTATCCAAACCGGTGTTTCTTGTCACACAAATAAGACCACCTCGATTCCTATAAATAGGACCTTATATCCGACACAAAAAAAACAGCTTTGATACACAATATTTCAGCAACTCATACACGATTATTATAGCAAAAACAATCTCGAAATCCACATCCGAAGGAATACCGAAATAGTGTCCAAAAACCGACGAATCCGTCCCGTCACCCGGCCAAACCCACGCCTCACACACACACACAAAAACGCTCCAAAAACCGACACCTTAACTCACCCGCATCATCTCGACGCTCCCGTGCCTAAGCCACCGTCCGACGAGCCTTATACCGAGAACGCAAAGCATGTAGGTTGAGGGTGTAAATCAAACCCGATTCTTCTCCTTTTTCTTTCTATCTCTCACGTCTTCCTTTTCTTTTTTCGTCCGTCTTTTTTATTTTTATTTTTTTCATCGATCGTTTCGCATTATTAATATGGGTCGTTTGTCGCATCATATTTTTATTTATTTTCGATGATAATTTTTTTTTTATAACGTTCTTAAAATACGATACCGATTCTCTAATCGAATATCGTACCTACAAGAACTAAATTAAATCAATTTTCGTTGATGCTAATAAAATCATTACCTTTTTTTAACAAAATTCGATGATTTTTAACGCGGAGAAAATTAACATCTTTTTTCGTTCAAAATTATTTTTTCAATTTTCGTTCAAAAAACAAGTTTTTTCAAAACTTTTTATAAAATCATTCCGATTATTCGATATCGATTTCATAATCGAATATCGAAAATATAAATCGAGTATAAATTAATCCATATTGTACGCGATTTATAAAAATTGACGGTTTTCGACAAAATAAAAAACCCGGACAGACTGCCACGCGAGTCGCGCGCCTGTCAGGCGACTCGCGCGGTAGCCTGCTCGGCCGAGTCCCTTTTTTTCGTTTCTTCGCTTTTCTATTTTTAATTCTTTTCGAACTTTATATTAAAATGCGACTTTCGCGACATATTTTAATAAATACTTTTTTTCGACCTCGGTCAACACGTGTTAATAAATCACGTGTCATTAAAACTTTTTTCGAGTCATGCATATTTTTATTTACATCTTTATTCGATTTATTCACCGTTACTAACTCGTTTTCTCGTGTTTGTAGCTTTTTATTTGTTTTAATCGTTTTATTAGACTAAAACGAATTCACATGCTAAAATAACTTTGACGTTATTAGTTTAAACATGCATTAAACGACTTAGCAACCCACTTTATTTTTCTCACATGCTTAGGAAAATAATGTTTGCATATCATTCAACCGTCGAACTAACTCGTGTACACCAAAAACGAACGATATATTAGTAAAGGCCGCTAAGTGCGGGCGGGGTTGGGTGTTCTTAGTGAACTTCCCAACACGTACCCTCACCCCTTACTCAGAACCGTGGTTTCCGGATGTCCGAATCCATTGGCTACGAGAGTCATTCAATATACGATTAACCGCCCAGTCGGCATCGGTATCGATATGCAAAGGGACGAGCCCAATAAACTCTGACATCGGAAATGGGCCGTATTTTGTATATGGCCCACTACGACATAGAGTGGGCTCGAACGGTTCCGAATAACCACAAAATTCGGTGGCGACTCCTACTTCGATTTAAATTTCAATTTGACCATCTCATATGGAGATTCATTTGCCTCCCCAAACCCGCGCATGGCCACGTCGGGGTGGACCTATGTCATGTCCACAAAGAGGAAACCCAAATCTTCCACCAACAACTCCAACAGACCCTTAATCACCCAATCAACACCCTAATCACCTTACTAACCCTAGCAAGAACACTACTCTAACATAATCCAACTACAACTAACACTAACAAGGAGAATCATCATAAGAAACAAAACAAACATCTATAAACTAGTGAAAACAATAAACTACAATCAAAGATTAAAACTTGGATGATTAAAACAAGATAAAGAGTAAAAGGAGAAGAGGATTATACCACACTAGAGGAGAAGAAAGAACAAAACTTGCATTAATGAAGAAAACCCAAAACAAACACCCAAGGTTGTCAATCTTGAATGGATCTTGAAGAATTCCCTTAATACAAGTACTAATCTAAGATTAATTACTAATTACCGACTAATCTACACTAATCTAATCTAATCTAACCTAAAGTAGTCTAGGGTTTTAAGGATATAACATAAGATAAGATAAGATCTCTTAAAATTACAAGAAGGGAGTATATATATGGGTACAAGAATGAAAGGAGAAGAAAGAAACAAAGCGGAGCTGCAGCAGGCCCGTCCCGGCCGAGACGGTGTGGTCCCGGTCGGGAAGGGTTGGTCCCAACCGAGACAAGGTTGGTCTCGACCGAGACGGCTCTTCACAGCAACCTCCTTAAACGTGCACCTCTTCCCGACCGAGATGGCACTTGGTCTCGGTCGGGAAGGCTCTGTAGGCCTCCAATATGCTCTCTATGGTCCCTCCTTGCTTCTCATGGGCTTCTCACCGAATCTCGGGTCTCAGGATCGAGTTTAAGAGGCTCGGGATTGGGTCCCAAGGTCTCGGGGTCGACTCCAAGGCATCGAGTGATCGTTCCTTTACTCCGTTGGCTCCAAAATGTGTATGTATCGAGTCGGAATCGCTCCAACTCTTCCAAATTGGTCTCGGGAACCTGAAACGAACTAAAGGAAACATAAGAAGCCCCTAAACCGCACCCAAGGAGCTATTCAACAAGGAAAATGGGACCAAAACACTACAAAATAGGCACTACAAATCACACTTATCAACTCCCCCACACTTAACCCTTACTCGCCCTCGAGTAAGCACATACTATCTACTAAACTATCCGAGTGGGTATTAGCGCACCCTACGCCCCTTCAACTCACGCGAGTACACTTAGAGGAGAAGTGCACCCCGCAAGGCAAGTCGGGTCTTGCGACAAAACCGTGGATGCAACCGGACACAACAACACATAAACAAACAAACAAACACACAAACAAACAAACAAATAATCGGTTGCACCCAAGACAAAAGAAATACCGCTTCCCTCAAAAAGCGGTGAATGAAACACCGGTTTAGGACTCGAGGTAAGTGACAACGTTCCCAAGCTAGAAATACAAACCAAGGTGGACTAAACCCTAATAGTATGACGATAAAGCAACAAAAACGTTGGTAACTTACCTAGGTCCTCCTAACTTTCTAAAAACGTACTACGGGACGATCGGCGGAGTGGAAAAGTGAAGAACCACGGTGTTAGTCGACACTGTAGGTATGTGAGACCCCGCCCCCTTTAGCGTGAGCCAAGAGGGTCGTCCTGTGTCTAAAACCGCCTAACTAGTCCAAGTAAAAAGGTGGAAATATGCAAAATGAGGGAAGACCGACTAATGCCGCTATCATCCTTCCTCGGGACTCGGTCCTTTGGTAGGCTCTTCACGGCAAAAGTCGGAAAAAGGCTTATTTTTGTGGGGATTTCTTTTTTTTTTGAGACGGGTTTTCTTTTGGCATTTTCTTTCTTTTTGACATTTTTGCTTTGTTTGTTGCCATGCCATTTCTTTTTCTTCTGTTCTATTTTCTTTTTGGCTTTTGTGCCTTTTCTTTTTCTTCATTCTTTTCTTTCTTTCATTTTTTTTCTTTCTTTTTCTTTTCTTTGCCCTTTTGACAAGATTTGGCATTTTGGCATTTCATTGTGTAACAAGAAAGAGAGAATCAACAATTTGCAATTTATTGTGTGTATATGTTTAGAAGGTAGGGAAATGGGTAAGTTGGGGTTGCGCATTCCCTTTCAAACCCACAAAAAGTGGAGAACTTGGACTAATCAAACAATCCTAAACACGGTCACCTAAGAGACGAGACTCGGTAACCAAGGCCTTTTCACACCGTGGGTGGTCATAATGGTCAAAAGTGCAAATCCCGTAGTAAATTCCTAGTAAGCTAGGTGGACTCAAGGTAAAGGACCAACGAACTCATTGATTTAGGGTCATTCTACTAGATTAAAGTCCAAGACTCGATTTACACTACTAGGAAGGGAAAATAGACACTCACACACTAGCCTCTAAACCGGGTTTTCGAAAACCATTTACGCACAAGACTCAACAAACGCAACACAAAATGAAGACATGACGAAAACGAACGAAAGAAAAAGAAACAAAAGCAACAAAACAAGAACAAAACAAAACGAACACATACAAAACACACACCACCCCGAACTTCCAAATGAGCAACCATTCATCCACGAACTTTACAAAGCTCCACCCGAGCACACCACAACACATATCTCCTCCAAACTCCATAAGAAACAAAGAGGAAAAAGGGTTGAAAAGATGTTACCGAGTGTCTTGAAAGCTCTCCAAAGCTAGCGGTGATTAAGCGACCTATAAGGAAAAAGGGAGGCAAAACACGCACACAAACAAATATACGACACAAAGACACAAAATGAAAAACACAAAAGAGAAAATCTTTTTGATTTTTGTGAAAAAATTTCAAAATTTTAGGGTTTTTTCAAGATTTTTCGATAAAAATAAGAAAATAAACTAAACTATACTAGAATATCGCTCCCCCACACTTAAATCGAGCCATGTCCTCATGCTCGATCGTAGGGTGCGGAGAGACAAAAGAAAAAGAAAAGAAACTACAAAAATAAAGCTAAAAATCAAAAAATAAAGTGAAGAAAATGGTAGAAGGTGTCCGGCCGGGGTGTAGTCAAGTCACCATGAGCCGAGACAAGAAAAGATATAGAAGGGGGAAGAAAATAAAAAGAAGGAAATAAAAGGAAATAGGAGGGGAGGGCTAGGTGTAATCAAGTCACCTAGCCCAGATTCCGCCTAAATCCGACTAATTCTAACTAAAAGAAAAATAAGATAAAGGAAGAAAAAGAAAGACTTGTAAATTTGGATTTTTCAAATGATTCTCGATGTAATCACGTCATCGGGAATCGGGAGCGACAACTACCGAGGCCTCGAAGGCCACCATGACATCAAGACACAAAAGTGTACAAGGGGAAGGGAATAAACAAATGAAAACAAGCAACAACAAAAACGGAAAAGAAAGGATAGTTGCCGTACCATAGGTTAGCAACTCACTCTCTCCATCGTCTCATAGATCAATATTGGCACAAAGCTTGTCTTCATCTTTGCTATCCCGCTCCAAGCTTGATGGAACCGCATGGTAGAGGTAGTAATGGTGCGAGGGGGTGGGATTTGATGTGGATTTCGGTGTAAGGTGAGGTGTACGGGTCATATGATAGGAGGAAGGAGGAGTAGGGAGGTTGGGAGGGGGCATAATGGATGGGTGGAGTCAAGGGGACCATCCCGGTCGGGATGGATGGTCCCGATCGGGTTGATAAACCCTTCCCGATCGGGAAGCTCTCGTCCCGGTCGGGAATGCACTCCAGTGAGTCCGATTTTTGGCACCTTCATCCCGATCGGGATGGCTCCTTCCCGGTCGGGATTCCTCATCCTTCCCGGTCGGGAAGCCCTCTTCCCGGTCGGGATGAGTCTTCTTTGCTTCCCCAAGCCCAAAAGCTTATCATAAGCTTCAAAAACCGACTTCCTCGCTCGCAAACCAAACTCCATCATCAACCACTCCTTTCTAGGAGTCACCTTCACTTCACCTATCATAATAAACTCAAAGTACACATCAAATTCAGTCCCTCACATCGCTCATCAAAAATCCAATATTACAAGAATATCACAAAACTACCAAAATCAAGAGATAAAACACAAATACAAGCACAAGTACTCTAAAGAAGAGAAAGGGAATATACAACATGACGGTTCTTTTAGGAACTCCATCAAACCTAGGATGGTGGGCTCCATTCTTCAACCATAGCCCTCAAGGGCATGGAGGAGCAAGTCGAATGCGCTACCGACATCATAGTGAAGGCCCAAGAAGCGCTCGAGCTTAACCGACCTCCACGGCCTCCAAGGGGGAGGCAAGAAGTAGGAATCCCAAGACCTGACATCATCTTCAAAGTAGTCTCCGGGGTCTCTCCATCCTACGAGCTTAACCGATCTCTTCTTCCCTAAGCATTGCCTCCAACCACAAGCAAGCTTCATCTCCAAGAAACGAGGCACAAAAAGCGGTTTTGGCCTCATCTCCTCAATGCACACCCCCACACTTTCCTCAAGTTGTGGTTCCCCATCTTCATCACTCGGCCCCACATCATCATGGAGGAGTGAATCGAAACTTCTACCGGCGGTTTCAATCTCTTCCAAACCATCTCTCGGTGTACTAGCAAGGGGCTCTTGATGCATATCCACATTCTCGGACAAGGGCAACTCGAGGCTAACAATCTCACCCAACATCCTCACAAACTCTACCAACCCATCCAACTCACTATCCTCCTCCAATTCTTCACCAACGATGCCTTCACCAAGAGTCATCTCCTCATTCGTCTCTTTTTGGGTAGACGATTGAGGTTCTTCAAAGCAAATCTCTCTTTCAAAGGGAACTACATCGGCGGCTTCGTGATTAGGTTGCTCCTCTCTCTCAAGTGGGCACCCTCCATCTAAATGTGATGCTCGGGATAAAGACATTACGGTTTGAACCGCTAATGCATTTAAATGAGCATTCCTCGCCTCGTTTCCCCTTCGAATTTGGGCCATTAATTCCTCTTGTTGTTTTCGCAATTGAATGGCCGTTTCTTGAAGGCTCCTTTGCATTTGAAGCATCGATTGATGTAACTCTAAGTTTGACGATTGGTGGTCATTGGGGTCTTGTAAATCTCCTTGATAATCTTGATGATGCACATAGGGTGGGGCATCATATTGTTGGTAGCAAGGTTGGGGTGATTGGTAGTATTGTGGGTCATGGGGTTCATATTGTGGTTGGGGTGGAGGGTAATATTGTGGGTTTTGGGGGTATTGGCTTCCATAAGGTGAATCTTGATCGAACATGGTGGTTTTACAATCATAGCTCGAGTAATAGCCACCATGATCGTAGGAGTGATAGTCATTCACTTGTTGGTAGCCGTTTTCATAACCTTGAAGATCATACCCGTTTTGATTACCCCAAGAAGCTTGATTATGGTAGGGGGACGTCATGTCATAGCTTTGGTTCATGGAAGAAGAGTGGTAGCTCATATCGGCTTCCATGTGTGGGGAGTTTAGATCAAACCCCATGCTTGCTCGAAAATCGTAGTCCATACCCGGTTGGAAACCACTCATCTTAGCAACCGTCCGTTTAAGCGGCTCTGAGTTGCAAGAAGAAGATAATCACCACCTCTAAGCACAAACTGTAGACTAAGAACAAACGTGAAGTCTAGTGCTTTTTGGGCACTAGATAAGAGAGAAATAAACCACACACACACAAGAAGCAAGGTAACAAAAAGAAAAAGAAAAACACAAACACAAAGACTAAGTCAAGCAAATAGGAAAACAAAGTCCAAACTAGCGCCGTCCCCGGCAACGGCGCCAAATTGATGGTAGGGATTTGTCGCGAATCCCAACCGTCAATAATATAACCGGCTATTCCTACGGTAGATAGGGCAAGTCGGTTCGAATCCACGGGGACGGTAATGTAAAGCCTAGACTAAGGTCGCCTAAATACGAGACTAAGTCAACGAGCTAAACTAGAGAATGATAAGAAGGGGAGAAGGCTAGACCATGACTAAGGAGAACAAACAAAGAAGGACAAGCTAGGATTAGGTCGGGGTCAAAGGGGTAACGGAATGGTCAAGGGAGAACTAGAGCGAAGGAGGTAGTAGGGTAATCTAGGTATAGTCCGGGCTCTCGCAACTTAGACCGACCTAGAGGTTTCACCTAAAACCCAACTCGGCGACACACATGACAAACGGGGTTCTAGCGCGCTATGGTGGCCTAGGTCGAATCCGGGCTCTCGCTACTTAGACCGACCTAGGGGTCGTCCTCGCCGGGCTCTCGCAACTTAGTGAGGGAACCGAACCCACAAACAAACTAACACCCACAAGAGAAAGGCAAGAAAAACAAGCATTTGCAACTACTTAGTCAATCAAGCATTTCAACAAACATGTGATGTGCATCAAACAAGAGGAAACCCAAATCTTCCACCAACAACTCCAACAGACCCTTAATCACCCAATCAACACCCTAATCACCTTACTAACCCTAGCAAGAACACTACTCTAACATAATCCAACTACAACTAACACTAACAAGGAGAATCATCATAAGAAACAAAACAAACATCTATAAACTAGTGAAAACAATAAACAACAATCAAAGATTAAAACTTGGATGATTAAAACAAGATAAAGAGTAAATGGAGAAGAGGATTATACCACACTAGAGGAGAAGAAAGAACAAAACTTGCATTAATGAAGAAAACCCAAAACAAACACTCAAGGTTGTCAATCTTGAATGGATCTTGAAGAATTCCCTTAATACAAGTACTAATCTAAGATTAATTACTAATTACCGACTAATCTACACTAACCTAATCTAATCTAACCTAAAGTAGTCTAGGGTTTTAAGGATATAACATAAGATAAGATAAGATCTCTTAAAATTACAAGAAGGGAGTATATATATGGGTACAAGAATGAAAGGAGAAGAAAGAAACAAAGCGGAGCTGCAGCAGGCCCGTCCCGGCCGAGATGGTGTGGTCCCGGTCGGGAAGGGTTGGTCCCGACCAAGACAAGGTTGGTCTCGGCCGAGACGGCTCTTCACAGCAACCTCCTTAAACGTGCACCTCTTCCCGACCGAGATGGCACTTGGTCTCGGTCGGGAAGGCTCTGTAGGCCTCCAATATGCTCTCTATGGTCCCTCCTTGCTTCTCATGGGCTTCTCACCGAATCTCGGACCTCGGGATCGAGTCTAAGAGGCTCGGGATTGGGTCCCAAGGTCTCGGGGTCGACTCCAAGGCATCGAGTGATCGTTCCTTTACTCCGTTGGCTCCAAAATGTGTATGTATCGAGTCCGAATCGCTCCAACTCTTCCAAATTGGTCTCGGGAACCTGAAACGAACTAAAGGAAACATAAGAAGCCCCTAAACCGCTCCCAAGGAGCGATTCAACAAGGAAAATGGGACCAAAACACTACAAAATAGGCACTACAAATCACACTTATCATCCTGCCAATCTCAACTTGACAGGCCTCCCGATGTTCGACGGAACCGAAGACCCGGTATTACATATCCGGGCCTTCAAAGAGTTTATGGCCCTAAAAGGAGTCAAGTCAGACATGTTCAAGCATCTGTTTGCCTCCTCGCTAGAGAAGCACCCGAAAGCTTGGTTCTACAAGCTCGACTCCAAAAAATACAAGTCTTGGGACGACGTAGCAACAGAATTCGCTCGGAACTACGCCGACAATGCGGAGATCCAAACCACGATGCGCACCCTGGAAGTAATGGCCCAGGAACCAAAGGAAGGGTTTACAAAGTACCTTTAACGCTGGAGGGCTGAAAGCGTCAAACTGGTCGATAAGCCCAGTGAAAAGGTCCTAGTTGAAGCCTTTGTCAAGAATCTCCTGCCCGCCTACCGGATTTATCTCCGGTACGCCATCATACCTAGTTTCGCGATCCTAACCGAAATGGGAACGAGAATCGAGGATGATCTAAGGATTGAAAGCCTCACTAAGGCCTCCGCCAAGGGATACCAAGGGGCCAGCTCATCAACAAGCAAGCCCACATCCGCCGCTGCTACTCGTAGCATTTTTGACGAGGTAAATCTACTTGATAACCCGTCCAAGAGGAATGCCACACCCCGAGTATTCATCGATATAGGTACTACCTATGCGAATGCCTTACAAAGGCTCTCATCAAAAGGCCTCATCGCCCCGATAGGCCCAACACCTGATCCTCCAGTTGAGCGTCGCTCCAAATTCTACGATGCCCAAGCCTACTGCAAATACCATCAGGGTAAGGGACACGATACCAAGAAATGCTGGAAACTAAAGCATCTTATCCAGGATCTCATCGAAAGCGGGAAAATCCCCTTACCTGGAGGCAAGCCCAACAACAAGGACAACCCGTTGGCCACCCACGCCATCTTTTCCGGGGAAGTCATAGACTGCTCACATCTCATTTCCCCGTTTATCCCGCAAATCAACGGGATCTGGTGTGACGATGAAGATGACGTCTATCTCACTAAGGGAGAAGCCGTCCCTATCAAGCCCGAGGAGATCCATAAGGTTAAGTCCAAAGCCTTAACCAGCAGTCACGCCCTCATCATCACCGAGCCGCCACCTAAAGCGGAGGTCGTCCCGGAAGAGCCGCCAACTACTGAAAAGGCTCTGGTGAAGCAGCTGAGCAAGACTCGAGTTGACCTCTCTATATGGCAACTCCTGGTTAGCTCTCAGGAACATCGAGAGGCACTCACTAAGGCCCTCGATCAAGTCAAGATCGACTCTATGGCTACTCCAGCTGAAATGGTAGCCACGGTTCTACCCCACCTAAAGGGGAAAGCTAAAGAAGAAGGCCCACTTATTACCTTCTCCAATGCTGATCTACCACCATTTGGGCCAGCCCACAACATGGCCCTCTACATCACGGTAATCTGCCGTGGAAAGTATCTGCCCATGACCCTAATCGACGACGGGTCTGCAGTCAACGTCCTCCCCTTGAGGACCGCCAAAGCCCTCGGTATCACTGAGGCCGACTACATTCCTACAGCTCAAACCATTCAGGCTTTCGACGGAAGTCCAAAATCAGTAGCCGGGGCCATGAAACTCACCATCATAACGGGCCCAATAGAGAAGGAGCTGGAATTTCAAGTGATCGACGTGACTTCTTCCTTTAACCTTCTTTTAGGAAGACCCTGGATCCACGCGACCAGGGCTGTGTCCTCCACCCTGCATCGAAAGGTCAAGCTACCTTTGCACGATACCGTCATCACTCTAGAAGCCACACCTATGACTGTGGCTAAATGCAACACCTCGGGCCGCACCGATCTTTGAGGGTTCGACTTCATAGGGACCATCGAAGAAGAATATCTTTTCCGACCCTACTTTACGGTTAGCATGGACCGGATGTTACAAAATCTGGGCTTTCTACCGAGGGTTACATCAAGGCCCGATCTTCCCGCAGGAAAAATCCTCGAAGTCCTCGATAACGGGAGGATTCAAACCGGTCTGGGTTACACCCTAACCCCGGAAAACATGGGTCAAAACGGAACCGGCAAAGTCATCTTCGTCACGCCGGTGTTCGAGTCCGTCCAAACGGGCCTATACCAGCCCCCAACCACACGCCCTGGGACCCACTTGGCCCAGGTCTGCCACCACATACCCGACGACATCTTCGCCCTCGTCCAGTCCGAAGATGCTAAGAATGCTGAGCCCGCACTGGGACTACTTTTTGGGGAGGAGCTCGCGACCCCAACACCAAAGGAGGAGGTAGTTAGCCTGATTCTCCGTAGCCGCACCTTCGATCCATCCAAGCTGATCTCGGATGTCAGATCCGGGACAGGTAAGAGAGCCTGGAGGAAGACTGTCAAGTGGACTGACAGTCAAGAAAGGACTTTCTAGCTGATCACAGGGGAAGGAGAAATGCCAGAATCTGAGTCTGAGTCTGAGTCTGAGTCTGAGTCTGAGTCTGAGATCGAGTCTAGTGAGTCCGGTGCTAGAGTCAGTCCTGTAACTCCCCCTCTCCCTTTAGCTTTTCCTGGTGCTTCGGGGTCTGTCCCGGGCACCCTACCTATCCCGCCACTGACTAGCGATCAGATGGCAGCTCTTTTCGAGCTTTTCTCTCAATTCATGAATAATAACAACCGTTCTGCTTACGACTTGTCTCATTTTCAAAGTTTCCTAAATTTTCAAAATTTTCTGTGCAGTGACATTGAGAAACCCGACGAACAGGTATCCTTACCTCCACATCTGATCGAGCAGCTAGAGCAAAGGGAATCCCGCAATCCGGTAATCGAAGAAACCGAATCCATCAACGTGGGAACAACCTTAGAGCCTCAGATGCTTAAGATAGGGTTATCTCTAGATCCCGGGGAGAAACAACAATTCATCGATCTCTTTCAAGAATTCAAAGATGTCTTCGCATGGTCCTACAAGGACATGCCGGGGATAGACCGCGAAATAGCCGAGCACCATATACCGATCAAGGAAGGGTTCAAGCCGGTCAAGCAGAAACTCTGACGCATGAGGCCCGAATGGTCCCTCAAGGTCAAGGAGGAAGTCGACAAACAATTCAAGGATGGGTTCATACGAGTCTCCGAGTATCCAGATTGCGTTGCAAACATCGTGTCGGTCCCTAAAAAAGACGGTAAAGTACGGGTCTGCGTGGACTTTCGGGATCTTAACAAGGCGAGCCCGAAAGACGATTTCCTGTTACCACACATTGATATACTGGTGGATTACACAGCTGATCATGCCCTTCTATCATTCATGGACGGGTATGCCGGGTACAATCAAATAAAAATGGCAGAGGAAGATATGGATAAGACCACCTTCATTACACCTTGGGGTACTTATTGCTATACTGTTATGCCATTTGGTCTCATTAATGTCGGGGCCACCTATCAACGAACCGCCACAACTTTATTACATGACATGATGCATAAAGAAGTGGAAGTTTACGTGGACGATATGATCGTCAAATCCAAGGACAGGGACGGTCACATCACCACCCTAAGAAGATTTTTCACCCGATTACGCAAATACAACATGAGATTAAACCATCAGAAATGCAGTTTCGGGGTAACCTCTGGCAAATTACTGGGTCACATCGTCAGCCAACGCGGTATCGAAGTCGATCCAGCCAAAATTAAGGCTATCACCGAGATGCAGCCTCCTAAGACTGAAAAGGAGATAAGAGGTTCTCTCGGAAAGGTCCAATACATCAGCAGGTTCATCTCAAAACTAACCATGGTGTGTGAACCGATTTTCAAAAAGCTGAAAATAGGGGAACGGTTACTATGGGACGACAAGTGTCAAGCAGCCTTTGACAGAATCAAAGAAATCTTGTCTTCACCATCGGTCCTGATGCCACCTCAACACGGTCTGCCTTTATCGTTGTACTTAACCACGACAGAGACAGCCATGGGGGCTATGCTAGCTCAAACGGTCAACTCCGAAGAACGAGCAATATACTACATCAGCATAAAGTTTCTAGAGTACAAGTGAAAGTACACCATGCTCGAAAAGACGTGTTTAGCTTTGGTCTGGGCCACAAAGAAGCTCTGACATTACATGCTCAGCCATGAGGTACAAGTACTGTCAAGAATGGATCCGATCAAGTATCTCTTCGAAAAGCCCATTCTCAATGGCAGGATATCAAGATGGACCCTGATGTTGGCAGAATTCGATCTAAAGTTCGTACCATTGAAAGCCATCAAGGGCCGAGTAGTAGCCGAATTCCTCGCTGACGGTCCCATAACCGAAGAAGGACACACCGACACTTGGTCCTTCCCGGATGAAGATATTTTCCATACTGACACCGAAACGTGGGATTTATACTTCGACAGAGCATCCAACTTCCGAGGATTTGGGGTCGGTATCCTCCTAATCTCGCCAAAAGGGGAACATACTCTCGTGTCTATCAAATTAGACTTCGACGTCACCAATAACGCCGCTGAGTATGAGGCATGTATCCACGGGCTACAGGCCGCCGCCGATTTGGGGGTCACAAACCTCCGAGTACACGGCGACTCATCTCTGGTCATTAACCAAGCGCTCCAAAAATGGAAAATCCGAAATGCCAATCTCGTGGCCTACCAGGCACGAGTAAGGGATCTCGAGAAACAATTCCAAAAAGTAGAGTATATATATCTGCCTCGGGAAGAAAATCAGTTCGCAGATGCACTTTCAAAAGTGGCGTCTTTACTAAATATTCCCGATAATATGACCAGCATGCCAATCTGCGTAGAAAGATGATCCGAGCCAGCATATATCCATGACATAGAGGATATCGAGATACCCGATCCCGAGCCGTGGTATAAAGCAATCCAGACATACTTGACAACCGGGGAATATCCACTCAGGGCCGACAATCGAGCCAAAAAAGCCTTGCGTAGGTTAGCGACCCAGTTCGTTCGTACCGACGACGGACAACTCTACAAAAAGACACCACAGGGGGCTCTCCTTTTATGTGTCGACAAGGGTAATGCCGAAAAGGTCATGGCAGAAGTACATGACAGCGAGTGTGGTCCTCACATGAACGCCCAGATGCTAGTCTGAAAGATCATGAGACTCGGATATTATTGGAACAGCATGGAATCCGATTGTCAGCTTTACGTCAGACATTGCCATAATTGCCAGATTTTCGCTAATGTACAGCATATGCCACCATCCCTACTGTATACCATAACGTCCCCCTGGCCGTTTTCAACGTGGGGAATCGATATAATTGGAAAGATAAACCCCTCGGGAACCGGAGGACACTGCTTCATTTTGGTAGCAATCGACTATTTCACCAAATGGGTCGAAGCGGAATCCTACCGTATTCTCAACGCCAGTCATGTTGCCAAATTTATCCAAAATAAGATAATATGCCGGTATGGGATCCCTCATGAATTCATCAGTGACCATGGGACCCACTTTCAAGCCGAAACAGCAGCCTTGTTAGCCAAGTACAAGATCCAAAGGCATACGTCTTCACCTTACTGACCCCAAGCCAATGGAGCGGTAGAAGCAGCTAACAAGACTATCGTCACCATACTCAAAAAGATGGCTGACAATTATCGTGATTGGCCCGATAAGATACCATTTGCCCTTTCGGGATATCGAACCTCGATTCGTACTGCGACCAGGGCAACACCGTATTACCTTACATACGGGATGGAAGCGGTCCAACCTGTCGAATTAGAGGTACCGTCACTAAGAATCCTACTCGAAAGTCAAGTACCCGAAGCCGATTGGGTTCGAGCACGATATGACTCGCTAGTCCTTTTAGACGAACGACGATCTCGTGCCCTCAATAACATACAGATTTATCAAAAAAGGATCCAACGGGCCTTCAATAAAAGGGTGAGACCCAGGAATATCAAAGAAGGAGACTTAGTTCTCAAGTCTGTACGGGCTTTATTACCAGTAGACCCAAGGGGAAAATTCAAACCTAACTGGGGCGGGCCATATCTGGTAAAGAAGATTCTATCAGGCGGAGCGGTGATGCTAACAGATCTGGACTGGAATGAGTTTGTCAACCCAACTAACCTGGACCAGCTGAAACGTTATTACCCTTAACCCGTCTCTCTCAATGTCATTTGCAAAAGTTTATTAAAAACATCTTTTCAAAAATGAACTTTTAAAGACAAGTCAAAAGTTAGAATTACTTATTCTACTGTTATAAACATCTTGAACCAATAGTCTGGATGTATTTCGAAATTGCAAATTAGAGTCTGAACTACGTTTGGTTTGATTCCGCTATTTGTGGATACGTAGGCAGCCCCTCAAAAGGGCACAACCACTGCAATTGAAAAACAGGAACGGTTTTTAATAAACTTCCTTTATTTATTTCAAAAAAATCCAATTACAAAAAAAAAATCCAAAAAAAAAAACACACAAATAGTACTAATATTTAAATAATAAAAAAATCTAAGGCATTTTTCCCTTTCCCTTGTCCTTAGTCTCTTTTTCGGTCCACCGACGTCGGCGTGGAGGTGAACGCTCCCGAATCACCAAGGGAATCTCCTTAACCCGGGCTCGTTTCTTCGAACTTGACTCCCCGGTCACCTCGGTCGGTCCTAGCCGGGCCCTTGCCCTCTCGGGTAGCCGTTCCCGCGGCCCAAGTCTGTCTCGGACCGCTAGCTTTGGTCCGAGTCTTCTCTCTATGTCACTAGCACCAGTCTCTTTAGCTCGAGTCTTAGTTTTTGGCTTAGAACCCGACTCCAGCCGGACATGGGTAGTTGGGATTTCTTCCTTATCAAAAAACCATCTATTGTCTTTCACCGATTCTCTACGGGCTAAGTCAAAAGCCTCATCGGTCTTTAAAGCTTCACGGGCCTCTTTAGATGATTCAGAAGCCCACTTGAGATATGATTCGGAAACCCAAGCGGTCTGACAAGGGCGAGGTATAGTCCACATGACACGGGTAAACCAGCGTTGTAACCACGTGTCACACATAGCGTCCGTCAATTGGAGCGAAACGCTAATAATTGCTTCAGTTTCGGGGATCTGTTGGAACGAACCGAACTGCCTTAGAAGACGATCTGGGTAAATATGGACGGTCCAGTCCAAGGACAAGATCACCAGGTAACGGGCTTTATCTCTTTTAGCTAGGCCCGTCATCTTCGAGAGGAACCACCAGATCACGTTCCACCTAATCAAGGGCCCGCCATGGAATTTTAGCTCTTCATCCCAATATTTCCGATTTATGTGATGACTGGAGCTTATTCGTCAAGACCGTGAGCCTATCTGACAGCTTCGATATCTGAATATGCTCACCGGGGGCTCTATGATCGACAGACGCTCGGATAACCAAATCTGCAAAATTTTCGAAAAGTCAAAAACTTTCGAAAAATCAAAAAATTCCGAAAAATTTTTTTTTCGGAAAATTCAAAAACAAAAATAAAAAAAACAAAAATTTTGGAAATTCGGAAAAATCAAAAAAAAATATCGGAAATAAATTAATTTTTCGAAAAAAAAAAATTTCGAAAAATAGAGAAGGTCAAATACCTGCAGAAGACGAATGCTGCCCGTTAATTGCCGATCTGGATCAAGTCTCCTCGCATCAAGGCCCATGATAATCTCCCCAGTTATCAGCCAGGCTGGGCTGTAACCTGCCTTCATTTGATCCACTATGCTGATTAGCCTGATTTCGCCTAAACATGAGTCAGCATCCATCCGACCTTCGAAGGCATATAGGTGCAGCATACAGAAGGCAAAGGCCCTACGCCTATGGATAGAAGAAATTCTGGGACCATTTGGATCCATAAATTTATCAGCCAAATCAAACAGGGAAACAGAATTTCCCTTCACCATACGAGAAGTCTCAGCATGAGACAACCCAAGAAAGTCCCTCAGTCTCCTCCCTGGATCAGGATAAAAAGGAGGAATAGCAGGATGAGCATTGGGACACCAACCCCCTACACCAGTAATTTCTTCAAGAAGGGGACATATTTCTCCCCGGGGAAAGGCGAAAACATGGTGGGTAGTATCCCAAAAAGTTAAACAAGCATCCAAGAAATGTGCATCCACCTTAAGTCACTGGAGCGGGAACAAAGCCACAATTCCCATCTGAGTAAGCTGAACCTTATCTCCATCTCGGAAATCCTGGGCCCACGCGTGAAGCATCGCGGTCAGATGTTCGATACCCATAGCAGAAAGTTTTGTTTTATCTTAAGAAGTCTAAAGGGATTTTAAGATAAGAAGGAAATATTTTGGGTTGGAATATGAGAAGATTAAGGGCAAGAACTCTCTATTTATAATAGAGAAATCCCCTCTCCTAGTCACCCCTGGAATAGGGATTTTTACGATGTTCCCTACTTCACCTAGGCATACAGGCCTAACCAGGAAATTTTAGGAATCCATGTCAGAATCTGATCAGGAATCAAGTCGTCCCAAGCATTTCTATTTCCAAATTTTCTTTTTTCGGTTTTTTCCGAAATTTTCGAAAAAATCTCTCTTTCCAAAAATCAATCAAAAATCATTTTTTCTTCCCCAGCATGAGTCGATGTTTTATCTGAATGTTGCATGCAAAACAGACAGGTATCCCAAGACTCCCGGAGAATTCTCAAAAGAAAATTCTCAGTAAAAATTCAAGCAACATTTTTACTGAAGAATCGAATGTATCAGTAAGCGGTACATCCCCAGCTTCTAATAGAGGCTCCCGCGTTATTCCGAGTGGGATTATCAGTAAGCGGTATACCCACAGCTTCCAATGAAGCTCCCGCGTCATTCCAAGATGGATATGTCTGTAAACAGACACACCCAAGACTTTTTAGTAGAAGTCCCCGCGCCATTATTGACATCTACCCAGGTATGATTTCTATCTTACGGCTGGCGAGCCCCACCAACGCAGGTCTAATGGACTCTAAACGACCCGATCGGAAGTCTGCCAGGTCTTAATCCTCGATTGGCCGGGTAGCTACTCTGACTTTCGCCTTGTCCAAGCCTCAGTCAGAGTGGGGGCTCTGTAGACACCCACATTTTGATGGCCGGGTGTCTATAGTAGGTCCCACCAAACACCTGATGATGATAGGACGCAAACATGCTTTAATGGACTCGGATATGGGCTCGAAATCATGGACATTTGGTTTAGGCTTATTACGGAGTACAAATCTTACAAAACCAACCTCAAATCCAGGCCCAGTGGGTCGTTTCGAGTCAAATGAGACTAATTTGGGTCGATTCCGGCACCAGGGGTAAAACCGTCTTTTTACGACCGAGTCAAAACCCGGTCGAAAAATATCCTCGAGACACACGAGTCAGACGTGACACCTCACACGGCTGATCCGGTCCCAAATACTACAAAAATCATCTTCAAAAAAATTATTAAACAAATCCGTTTAAGGATAGGATTCGATCTCAAGTAGGAATTCTATCCGGAAACCGAATCAGACACCGACCGAACTCCAAATACTCGGCCAAGACAGCCGAATACTCGGCCAACACTCCCCAACCAGCCGAGTTACTTGGCTTCTCCACCAAGAAACGGAATTTACATTCCTTTCGAACTCTCGTGTTTCGTATCCAAACCGGTATTTCTTGTCACACAAACAAGGTTACCTCCACTCCTATAAATAGGACCTCATAGTCAACACAAAAAACACGATCTTCACAACAACGATTTCACATAACAATTTTTCAGCAACCGAAATACATACATCCATCATCCTCGATATCAAAAAAAAAGCAATACAAACCAAATCCCGACGTATTCCCGAAGTATCCTCGAAATACCGACGAAACCACCCCCCATCCGGCCGAACCCATCGTCCCATCACACATCCAAAAACCGACACCTTAACTCTCCCACATCATCTCGACGTTCCCGTGCCTAAGCCACCGTCCGACGAGCCTTATACCGAGAAAACGAAGCATGTAGGTTGAGGGTGTAAATCAAACCCGATTCTTCTCCTTTCTCTCTCTCTCACGTTTTTTTTCCTTTTTTTCGTCCGTCACTTTTTTTACGGGTCGTCGGTCGTTTCGTATTATTAATATGGGTCGTTCGTCACATATTTTTATTTATTTCTAATAATCGATACTATAAAACTATTTTTCATATAACGTTCTTAAAATACGATACCGATTCTCTAATCAAATATCGTATCCACAAGAACTAAATTAAATTAATTCTAGTTGATGCTAACAAAATCATTACATCTTTTTTTAAAAACAAAATTCGATGATTTTAAACGCGGAGAGAATTAACATCTTTTTCGTTCAAAATTCTTTTTTTCACTTTTTCGTTCAAAACAAACTTTTTTTTAAACTTTTTCTAAAACATTCCGATTATTCGATATCGATTTCATAATCAAATATCGAATACGACGAATATCAAAAATATAAATCGAGTATAAATTAATCTATATTTATACGCGATTTATAAAAATTAATGATTTTTCGACAAATAAAAAAAACCGGCAGGCCACCACGCGGGTCGCGCGCCTGTCAGGCGACCCGTGCGGCAGCCTGATCCGCCGGTCTCTCTTTTTTTTTTTTCGTTTCTTCGCTTTTCTATTTTTAATTCTTTTCGAACCTTACATTAAAATGCCACTTTCGCGACATATTTCAATAAATACTTTTTTCGACCTCGGTCAACACGTGTTAATCCATCACGTGTCATTAAATCTTTTTTCGAGTCATGCATATTATTTATGTCTTTATTTGATTTATTTAAACGTTACTAACTCGTTTTCTCGTGTTTGTAGCTATTTATTTGTTTTTATCGTTTTATTAGACTAAAACGAACTCACATGCTAAAATAACTTTGACGTTATTAGTTTAACATTCATTAAACGACTTAGCAACCCATTTATTTATTTTTCTCACATGCTTAGGAAAATAATGTTTGCATATCATTCAACTGTCGAACTAACCCATGTACACCAAAAACGAACGATATCCTAGTAAAGGCCGCTAAGTGCGGGCGGGGTTGGGTGTTCTTAGTGAACTTCCGAACACGTACCCTCACCCCTTACTCAGAACCATGGTTTCCGGTTGTCCGAATCCATTGGCAACGAGAGTCATTCAATACACGATATCCGATAATGTCGGTATCGGTATCGTAATGCAAAGGGACGAGCCCAATAAACTCTGACATCGGAAATGGGCCGTATTTTGTATACGGCCCACTACGACATAGAGTGGGCTCGAATGGTTCCGAATAACCACAAAATTAGGTGGCGACTCCTACTTCGATTTAAATTTCAATTTGACCATCTCATATGGAGATTCATTCGCCTCCCCAAACCCGCGCGTGGCTGCGTCGGGGTGGACCTATGTCATGTCCACAAGTAGCGCAAGAAGAAGAAGAAGAAGAAAACGAACAAAATATGGATGAAAAGAAGAAGAAACGATTAACTACCTTCACGAAATCAGACCTAGAAAAGGGCAACAACAGCGTGACGAGTACCAGCAGCAACGCGCTCCAAACAGGGGGGTGTAGGCAATGGACAGGCAAAGCAGCGGGCAAAGATGGCGGTGGTAGACAGAAGAATGAAGAAGAAAGAGGGAGGCGGATGATAGGTTGATGATGGAGGTTGGTTGATGGGGAAGAACGAAAAGTGGAAAGGGAAAAGGGGTTTTAACTAGGTTGAAAAGGAATAACGTAAAAGAATGAATCAGGTCAAAAGTCGGCCCACACAAGATCGGATTAAAACTGAGTTGAAAATAAATGGTTATAATTATTCAAGACAAGCTCAAGGTCAGGGAAATGAATAATTAAATCGATGAAATAAAAAGTATCTTGAGATTAAAATAAGTTATCGGGAAGAATAATAAACAGTTTTCGACCAAAAAGGCCTAAATTGATTACTCGAGGGAAAATAATAAATGATTTAAAGAAGCTTGTCAAACGAGTTCGGGTATAAAATTATATAAATCCAAGCTCATATCGAAATAGTTTAGAATTCAAATCGTCGAAACAGAAGTTCAATAAGAATTAAACGTATAAAACAAATCGAAACAAGAATAAAATAGTTTTAAATAAAAGCGAAAGAAATAGAATTTTAGGAGTTTGAAACGATTAAAAGATAAATTTGTTTTATAATAATATTAAGTTTTACGAATTAAATCGTAAATAGAATAAAAGTTATAAAATTTAATTTATAAAAATCAGGGGTGTTACACTTCGTGCTTGTACTGGTATTTCTAAGCTTTCCTTTGCTCTGCTCACCTGCCTCCCTACAGTTTTCGACTCGGCTAACACCTTCGATGCGGCACTGCGGTCTAGCTTGGAGTGCATCGTCACAGCGTCCGACCCCGGGTTTGGGGACTGGCAGTGGCGTCTTTCCACACAGTCCTTTAATTTTGGAGGGCTTGTTGTGTACAGTGTTGGGGATGTTCTGCACTATGCCTTCTTGGCTTCTCGCCTGCAGTCCTTTGAGTTGCAGGCTTTGCTCCTTCGGCCTTCAGCTGTCTTAGCTCCTGGGCCGAATTTCGATGTGGCCTTGGCTCTGTTTAACGAGACCGCCGGTTCCGACCTTCCCCATAATCCTAGTGAGATCGCTACCCCCAAACTCATGAAGAAATTGGCAGATATATATTTCACGAAGGTTGCTGCTTCGGTAGAATCAGATTTCTCCTTGACTCGGCGACAGGTTGCATTGTGGAAGTCTCTGCAGGGTACCCATACGTCTGATTGGTTGCGCGCAGTGCCTATCTCTGGGATGGACAGACCATGAATGGGAGGACTTAGCGCTTTGTGCTTAGCTATCGGTTGAGTGTCTCTTTGTTTTCGGTACCTATACCTTGTCCCGCTTGTTCACGAGTTTTTGTTGGGAACATTTTTGGGGATCATGCTGTGTTGGGTGCTGGTACCGTTAGTATTAAGCATAGACATAACCTGGTTCATGATACCCTTTTGGATATCTGCTTCCGATCTGGTATTTCTGCCGGTAAGGAGGTAAATGTCGGTTTGGTTGATGGGCACGACAAGCCCTACCCCCGGCATATTTGCTTATTTATTCATGGGATAGGGGGCGTGATGTGTGTTTTAATCTGACGGGGTCGTCCCCTTTGACTAAGTCTGCGATGTATGATTTTCTGCCTAGTCGCGCGGTCGTTGATGCTGCTCAGCGTAAGTGCGCCAAGTATGAAGATTTGTGCACCAAGATTGAGTATGGATTCCTACCTTTCTCTTTCTCTTCTCTGGGGAAGCTCGACGCGGAGGTCGTTGCTTTGCTCAAGCGGATTCAGAAATTCTCTATCTGTCAGGACGCGGGGGCTCGCGCAGCTGCTTTTATTTTCAATAGGCTTAGCTTTGCGATTGCTAAGGGAGTAGGTGTCCAGATAATATCTCGGCTACCCACTAACCTCTAGTAATTTGTTTCGATCTTAATATAAATTCCGATTTAAAAAAAATAAAAATAAAAAATAATAATAATTAAAAAAAAAATCAGAAAATTTATCATTTCACATCAAAAGATGTGAAATTACAGTTTTGAGCTTATTATTATTATAATTATTATAATTATTATTATTATTTTTTTTTTTTGGGATATTTCCCACGGTACCCTCGAACTTTGACACATTACACATGGTATCCCTCATTTTAAGTTTGTTCCTATGGTAACCTTGTGTTTTGCGTTTAGTGCCCATGGTACCCCTAATCAATTTTCCGTCATAACGGCGTTAAAAGTTAGTTTAGTTAAAGTGATTAATTTTAATTTTTTTGGTGAAATTAGTTAGAAAATTAATGAAATCAAATTAAAATAATTGAAAATTAAGGAAATGCCCATGGTATTCCTGTGTTTTCAATATTTTAACGATGGTACCATTCTATTTTTAATTTTTTGTCCATGGTACCCCTATGGTTTCAATTATTTGTCCATGGTAATTGTAACCACAAGGGTACCATGGGCAAAGAATTTAAAATATAAGGGTACCATGGCAAAAACATTGAAAATACAGGGATACCATGGACATTCCCTCAATTTTCAATTATTTTAATTAAAAGTTCGTTAATTGTTCTAACTAATTTTTCCTCTGAAACAAATTAATCACTTTAACTAAACTAACTTTTGACGCCGTTATGACGGAAAATTGATCAGGGGTACCATGGGCACTAAACACAAAACACAAGGTTACCATAGGAACAAACTTAAAATGAGGAGTACCGTGTGTAATGTGTCAAAGTTCGAGGGTACCATGGGAAATATCCCTTATTTTTTTTATAAAAACGAAACTTGCATTAAACACCAGAACAAATTACAAGAAGTTAGAGGGAAGCCGAGATACTATCTGTGCCCCCACAAATTACAAGAAGTTATAAAAACGGAACTTGCATTATTATTTTATTTTTTTTTAATTATTATTATTATTATTATTATTATTATTATTATTATTATTATTATTATTATTATTATTATTATGGGAAAAGTCTCATGGTACCCTTGAACTATGTCACATTACACATGGTACACCCGTTTTTAAGTTTGTTCCCATGGTAACCTTGAGTTTTATAGTTTAGTTCCCGATTTACCCACATTCCATTTTCTGTCATCACGCCGTTGAATTATGCCTAAGAGCTGGATCATTAAGTGTTAATTAATTTTGGGAGGAAAAATTAATTACATCCCTCAATCGCTACTTTTCAGAACCCTTAGCATAAAGAGAGGCGTTCCCATGGTACCCCTAATGTTTGATAGTTGTTCTCATGGTACCCCTAAGGTTACATTGTTGTTCACATGGTACCCCTGAAACCAAAGGGGCGACTCTTTGAAGCAAAGTAACAGTTAGACTATTGAACTAGCCGTTACGCCAAATGCTTATAAATGCACACCCCTTTCTATTTTGACAGAATATGAACAAAAAAATCCACACAAATCAAACTTCCAACAATGTCGGTTTCACATTCAAGTTCAACTCTAAGAGGAATTCAAGTGGAAAACAAAACATGCCTAAGATGCAATAAAAGAACAAATATTGAACGGAAGAAGTATCTTCTAATAATGCAATGTGGGTAGTTGATCAAGTGTCCATTCAACAAGATTTGAAGAAAAAGATGAAAAAACAAATGGAAATAGTTTGTGACATCTATAAGAAAATTGATTTTATGTCGAAATTGTAAAATTTAAGCATCATAATTGGTTCGATCATGAACTTTAGTCTACTTTAATCGGCAATTACATCCAGTAATTGCATCAAATCAATGTCGTACATAGAATAATCGAAGGACTTTCCATCATATTGAACTTCCAACCATTTTTCAGCTGTCATGCATTCTAGTTATACACAAACACCTACATTAAATGAGAATTCAGCAAACACAATCATAATAAGAACATAACACAATGAAATATAACACATTCGAAATATTTAATAGTCATGAGGCATATACGAAAATTGACAACTAAACAAACAATTTAAATTCAAAGCAAAAATATTTCATAAACATTCATAATTGAACATAAACCCTAACTTTTTGAAATTAGGGGTTGTAATATTTAGCCCACAAAGCCAAGAAGATCCCTTCTTTGTGGGATTTGGGTGTTCTGCCTTTTTCACCCTTCCTTTTTTTTGACAGTCACAGGTAAATTGATAGCATAAATACTAACAAGAACATCACATCCATGTGAACTTCAACTACAATTGATGCTCTTTATGACAAACCTGACATCATTCAACAAGAACACTACTCGTTTATAACGAGACAATTACTCTTCTCAGGATTACTCTTGATGACAATAACGCTACTGCTGTATAAATGGCCAACCAGACTAACAATTACTTACAGGTTTCAATTAAAATACTATATATGAGTCTTGGACAAACTCAAATGTATGGTGAGAGAGCAACTCTAATTAATACGGAGTAAATTCAAGGGAGCACTGGCAATAGGAGTATCAAAGAACACACTCTCTTTTCTTCATCAACTAATTATGGCTATGAGTATGTATGACACTGACTTGCGAATTGCGATATTGATAGCAGTAATACACTTTATTCCCCCAAGTAACATAATCCAAAATTAGGAATTTGTCAATCAAAGAAAAGAAAGCACTCCATCTCCAATCTACATACCAACAATTTTGGCTCTTCTTCAGTCACTGGGAAGCTAATCTATTATCCTTATACCAACGTACTTCTAACCATACATGATTTATAGTCACCTGACTTCCGCAAATAACGCAAATAGGGAATGAGAGTGTTGATGATACTATAATTCCATTATTAGAGAGTATCATATCCAATTTTTACCCCCATTTTAATGAACAATATAAGATTAACAATCAATCTAGTATCATCCACTGAACATAGTATCGGATTGGGAATTGAAATTTATGACCCATAAAAATCCCTAAGTGAAACATATAATCCAAACCCTAATTTAATCACAATTTTAAATCAAAATTTATAAACTAAACATAAAAAATCTACGAAAATAAAAACAGTTTAATCACATAATAGCATAGAGAAAGATTAAAATGAAGCTTTAATCACATAAATGCAAAAATAAGGACCGTTAGTAATTTACCTAGTGCTTA
The DNA here is from genome assembly GCA_958450325.1 of Agrostemma githago. NCBI lineage: Eukaryota > Viridiplantae > Streptophyta > Magnoliopsida > Caryophyllales > Caryophyllaceae > Agrostemma > Agrostemma githago. The sequence goes on along the minus strand of OY288257.1, from coordinate 31,443,268 downwards.
TTGAAAGAAATGATTTTAATCACATAAATGAACTTTTCGTAGCTGGATGATGGTTTTAATAAATTGATGTTTCAGGATGATCGAGGTAGGTTATGGTGATGAAGTTTTGTTTGCCATTTTTTTGTACAGTGAAGAAGATGAAAGAAGGTGAAAAGATAGAGAGAGAGAGAATAAGTGAATGAGTGAGTAAGAGTGTGTTAGTGTGTGAGAGTGTAAGTGTGATTAATTATTAATCACACGGCGTTATAACGGAATATGGGGTAAGGGCAAATTGGGAATTAAATTATAATACTCAAGGTTTCCATGGGAACAAACTTAAAAGCGGGTGTACCATGTGTAATCTGACATAGTTCGAGGGTACCATGGGAAATTTCCGTATTATTATTATCATCATCATCATCATCATCATCATCATCATCATCATCATATGTGTGGACATGACATAGGTCCACCCCGACGCGGCCACGCGCGGGTTTAGGTAGGCGGATGAATCTCGTGGTAAGATTGATCTCGGGTCGAAATTTAAATCGAAATAGGAGTCGCCACCGAACATTGTGGGAGTTCAGACCCGTTAAAACCCACTCTACACTTAGGTGTATCATGCTAAGCACGACCGCTTTTAGTGCTAGAGTTTATGGGTTCGTCCCTTTGCATTATGATACCGACGCCGAGTTATCGGATATCGTGCATAGAATGACTCTCGTGTGCCAACGGTTTCGGACGTCCGGAAACCATGGTTCTGAGTAAGAGGCGAGGGTACGTGTTGGGAAGCCCACAAAGAACACCGAACCCCGCCCACTCTTAGCGGCCTCTACTTAGATATCGTTCGTTTCCGTGTACGCGCGTTAGTATGATGATTAAATGTTACGCAAACGACATTTTAGCTAAGCATGTGAATTATGTTCAAACTACGTCATTTTAATGCATTTAGTTCACGTCGAAGTGATTTAGCATGTGAGGTTCGTTTATAAAAAGTAAATGACAAACAAACAAAATAAAGTCAAAAACAAGTTACAAGTTACGCGGGCGGAAATACAACCCGGACAATACAAAATAACGAGCAAAATAATAATAAATGATATTGATGGCGGTGATACAAATAGATTAGATAAAATAAAATAAAAAGATGCATGATTTTGAAAGAATGAACACGTGATGGACTTGACACGTGACGACCGAAGTCGTAGAAATAGATTTATCGAGGCTTGTTATATGTAGGAGGCTCATGTAGTTGTGCTATGAAGGCCACTCGATCGAGTCATTGGAGGGACTCGATCGAGTGCCCTTCGTAAGACCTCCTGCCTCATTTTTAAGGGGTCACCCGATCGAGTGAGCCATGGCACTCGATCGAGTGCCCTCTGTTCGAGCTGCTACTCGATTTCGGAAAAGGTGATAGTTCCGAATTTATTGATTTTAAATCAATAACTAGCCGAGTTGTGTAAAAATATTATGTAATTTAAACTCAACTCGGTTTTTCGACGCTCATAAGGTGTAGAGTATGATTACGAGATCGGTATCGGATATTTTGAAATAAGTTTTATGAAGTCGTTATTAATTTGACTAGGACGAAAATTGATTCCCTCCGCGTCACGACATCGTTACTAATCCTTATGGATTACGTGATGTTCGATTTTCGCGTCAACGGGTTTCTTACTAATCTCGAAAATGGCATCGGACACGTCTAAGTACATGTTACCACGATCGTGTTATGCCCTTAAGTGTTTAGGGCGGCGCTCCTCGAAGGGGTGTCGCCTCTGTTACGACTTGTAAAGGGGTTAAACGGACTTGATACGGAAACCGTAATTAAACGTGTTCAATCTAAAATGGTTATTTATTAGATATACATATACGCGGTATTAAAGTTAGTATCGAAATAATAATAAAAAAGAACGAAAATAAAAACGAAACGAAACGAAAATAAAACGTTAGTGTTAGCAATTAGTAGTATTAATAATAATAGTAATATAGTGTGTGTGTGTGTGTGTGTGTGTGTGTGTGTGTGTGTATATTAGATTTTCAAGAAAAGGTTCAAGTATCTGCTATGGGTATCGAGCAGTTGACTGCAATGCTTTTGACATGGTCCCGGTATTTTCGGGATAAAGAAAAGGTTTGGGTGACTCAAATGGGAATTTATACTTTATTCCCGCTGCAACGTCTTAGGATCAATTCACACTTCCTGGATGCTTTTCTAACGTTTTGGGAAACTGCCCATCACGTTTTTGCATTCCCCCGAGGAGAGGTATGCCCTCTTCCTGAAAAATTGCAGCAGTGGGCGGTTGGTGCCCTAATGCTCGTCCTGCCATTCCTCCGTTCTATCCTGATCCAAGGAGGAGGTTGAGGGATTTTCTAGATATGTCTCATGCTGATAAGTGAAGTTTGTAGTGCCTAATTTGTTGTGTTTTGGTCCCGTTTTCCTTGTGGAATCGCTCCTTGGGAGCGGTTTATGGGTTACTTATGCTTCCTTTAGTTCGTTTTAGGTTTCCGAGACCATTCATGAAGAATTGGAACGATTCTGACTCGTTTCATACACTTTTGGAGCCAACGAAGAGAAGGAACGATCACTCGATGCCTTGGATTCGATCCCGAGACCTTGGGACCCATTCCCGAGCCCCTTAGGCTCGATCCCGAGTCCCGAGAATCGATGAGAAACCCATAAGAGGCAAGGAGGGACCTTAAAGATCATATTGGAGGCCTACAAGACTCATCCCCGACGGGAAGGACCTCATCCCGTCCTGGATGAAGTGCACAAATGCGATAGCTTCTGTCTTGGGTCCACCCCGACCGGGAAGAGCCATAACACAGCCTGGTGTTATTGATAACACAGCCCGGTGTTATGCTTGATCCCGACCGGGATGAGTTCATCCCGACCGGGACCACCTCATCCCGACCGGGATGAGCCCAGTTCAGACCCGCGCTTCATCTTTTCTTCTCCTTACTCATTGTAACCCTATAAATACCCTCCCTCTTGTAATCTTATGATATATCCTTCATTAGACACTAAACCCTAGATAGTTTAGCATAGATTAGCATAGATTAGTGTAGATTAGTTCTTAGTTAATCGTTAATCTTAGATTACTCCTTGTATTAAGGGATCTCTTGAAGAATTCAACCAAGATTGACAACCTTGGAAAATTGTTTTGGGTTTTCTCTTTTATACAAGTTTTCAATCTTCCTTTCATCTTGTTAGTAGGTATAATCTCTTTTTTCCTTTCCTTTAATCTTGTTTATCATTAAAGTTTGATTCTTTGTTCATTTTATTGTTCATAGTTTATTGTCTTCACTAGTTTCATTATGGTTGTTTTGATTCTTATGTTGATTCCTCTTGTTAGTGTTAGTTTTAGCATAGATATGTTAGAGTATATCCTTGCTAGGGTTACTAGGGAGATTGGTTGTGATTGTGGATGATTAGGGTGAGAGGGTGGTACTAGATGTTGTTTTTGTTGTTTCCCATCAACCTTGCACTCCACATGCTCGATGAAATGCTTGTTAGACTAGTGACGATAAATCCTTGTTTTTCTTGCATATTCTCTTGTATGTATGTGTTTGGTTGGTTGGTATGATCGCGTCACTACGTAGCGAGAGCCCGGTGAGGACGACCCCTAGACCGATTACGTAGCGAGAGCCCGATCGGTGTTACCTAGGCCTCGAAGGCATGCTAGTGGCCCCGTTTCCCCCTTCTTGTTTTCTTCGCATCCATGAACCCGACCTAACCCTAGTTTTCATTATTTGCTTCCCTTAGTCGTTAGTTAGTTTTTTTGCCTTCTTTTTCCGCGTTTTAGACTTAGCCTAGTCCTTAGCCATCACCCTAGATTAGCTTATCTCGAACTTAGTCCTAGATCGTAGCACCCATTAGTCTGAACGCATTTCCCGTCCCTGTGGATTCGACCCGACTTGCCCTAGCTACCCTAGTTAGTTTAGTTGGTTATTATTTGACGGCGGGATCCAGGACAAATCCCGCCCATCAAATTGGCGTCGTTGCCGGGGATCGAACCTGGGTCACCCGCGTGACAGGCGGGAATACTTACCACTATTGTTCTTGATTTTTGTGTTCTCTTCTCCTTGTGTATCTCCATTTTTCTTCTTGTGTGCTATTCTCCCTTCCTAGTGCCTCAAAAGCACTAGGCTACTAACGTTTGCTCAAGTGCTTCTAGTTCATCCTAGGTATTAAAGCAACGTTATGGACATGGCGCGTCCAAGCTACCATCAACCATCACGGGACAACTTTGGGGCAAATGGCCAAGTCCTGAAATTTCACCAACCATATCAACCTCATCAACAATCTTACGAACGCCCTCCTTATGGTTACCATGAAAGTTGTCAAGGATCATTTCAACATCCTAACAACTACCAAACACCCTCACATAACCCACAACCACAAGATCCCAACTTTGAGACTTGTCAAATGATGATTCAATTGCTTAAGAGTCAACAAGAAGCGATAACTCTAATGCAAAAGACTCAACAAGCGATGATGGCTCAAATACTAGGGGTTAGGGAGGAGCTCAAGGCCCAAATAGAGGTGCAAGATGCTCGCATCAATGCACTCATGGCTCATATCAACATGTTGAGGAAGGTTCATTTGGGAATGAAGGTCGGGTGTCTCCACAAGAAAGTCAACCCGATCGTGAAGCTACAAATGAAGAAGAGAGGGTCAATCAAGAGGTCATTGTTGAGTGTTGCTTGGGAGGTGAAGATAGGGGAAGAGTAGAGGAAGTTGAAGCTTCAAGGGTCGACAATGAGGAGGGAGTTAAGCATGACTATCAAGATAACTTTTGGGGAGCCAATGTATTGGCGATAAAATTGGATTTGTTTGATTTTCTTCGTGATGAGCCGAATGTTGACAATCCAACCTCAAGTGAAGAGATGACCCCTCATGACCAATTAGACAAGGTGAGTGAAAAGGAGCGCAATATTTGGGAAAAAGAAGTAGATGCCTTGGAACTTGCCTTGTATGGGAAATTGAAGGAGCCTAAAGCCTCCAATGAAGAAAACTTGATGCCTTCTCCTCCTCTACCGCACTCGATGTCTAGTCCCTTGTCTTGTGAGGCGGTTGGTGAAGAGGATCCTTGTCGGGCGGTGGAAAAGAGTTCCACTCTCGACCCCGTAGAAGAAGCGACATCCCTAGGGTGTGATCTCCCACATCATAATACCGAGCTTGACTCTAGACCACTATACCTACCGGATGGTCATAAGAGTCGTAGCTATGTTGGTTCCGAAGACCCGGAAGATCACGAGAACCCCGAGCATAATGAAGATGATCGCTTCTTCCCTCCGACTTGGAAGCTCTTGGAAGTGGCTAGGCTCGGCCATGTGAGCTTAATTGAAGATGTTGCTAGTGCATTTGACTTACTCCTTCGAGCTCTTGATGGCTATGGAGGTGTAGTTGGTGAGAGTAGCCTAGTGTAAATATCTTTTTCCCTTTTCTTTTGTGCTTGTATTTGTGTTTATGTTTGTTTGGATATTTTGGTTTCTAGGATTTGTTAGCTTTTGTGGAATCCTTGTAATTTGGTATTTTGAGGAGCGATGTGAGGGAGGGAATTTGATGTTGAGTTTGAGTTTATTTGATAGGTGTGAAGTGAAGGTGATTCCTAGAAAGGAATGGCTATTGATAGAGCGTGGATCGTGAGCAAGAGGATCGGTTTTTGAAGCTTTGGATAAGCTTTTGGGGTTATGGAGGTGATGAAGACTCTTCCCGGCCGAGAAGAAGGCTTCCCGACCGGGAAGGAGCCATCCCGATCGGGATGAGGGTACCATAATTCGAGTTTGCTAGAGTGCCATCCCGACCGGGAAGGGAGCTTCCCGACCGGGACGGGTGTGTCATCCCGACCGGGACCATCCATCCCGACCGAGATGGTCCCCTACTCCTTTTTATGCCCCTTCTTCAACATTTGAGCCCACCCAACCATTGTATACCCCCACCCAACCTCCCTACCCATCCTTGCTCATGTCATATGACCCTTACACTTCATTTGCATACCATCACTTCATTTCCTCTTCACCTTACACCGAAATTCACACCAAACCCCATTCCCTCACATTATTGAAAGCTTACTACCTTCAACCATGCGGTATTATCGACAATGAAGAGGATTAGCAATGATGAAGACTAGCGAAGTACTTACATTGATCATGAAGACGATGGAGAGAGTGAGTTGCTAACCTATAGGTATGGAAACTATCCTTTCTTTTCTGTCTTTTATAGCTTGTCTCCTTTTGCATGTTCCCCTTTCCCTTGTCATGGTGGCCTTCGAGGCCTTGGTATATGTTGCTCCCGACTCTCGATGACATGACTACATCGAGAGTCATTTCAAAATCCAAAATTTACAAGTTTTTCACCCTTTTTTGTTGGATTTAGTCGGATTTAGGCGGAATCCGGGCTAGGTGACTTGATTACACCTAGCCCCCCCCTCCCATTTCCTTTTATTTCCTTCTTTTTATTTCTTCCCCCATCCATATCTTTTCTCGTCTCGGCCCATGGTGACTTGACTACACCCCGGCCGGACGCCTTCTACCCTTTTCTTCACTTTATTTTTGATTTTTAGCTTTATTTTCGTAGTTTCTTTTCTTTTTCTTTTGTCTCTCCGCACACTACGATTGAGCATGAGGACATTGCTCGGTTTAAGTGTGGGGGAGCGATATTCTATCGTAGTTAGTTTTATTTTCTTAGTTTTTCGAAAAAACCTTTAAAAACCCTAAAAATTTGAAAATTTTCACAAAAAAATCAAAAAGATTTTCTTTTTGTGTCGTTATGTCGTGCCTTTGTTTTGTTGTGCGTGTTTTGCCCCCCTTTTTTCCTTATAGGTTGCTTAAATCACCGAATGCTTTGGAGAGGTTTCAAGACCTCCGGTAACATCTTCTATCCCTTTTTCCCCTTTTTCTCTTGTGGAGTTTGGAGGAGATTGTGATGTTGTGTGCTCGGGTGGAGCTTTGTAAAGTTGTGGTTGATTTGGTGGCTTGTTTGGAAGATCAGGGTGGTGTTTGTGTTGTGTATGTGTTCGTTTTGTGTTGTTTTTGTTTTGTTGCTTTTGCTTCTTTTTCTTTCATTCTCGTCGTGTCTTCTTTTTGTGTTGTGTTTGTTGTGTCTTGTGTGTAAACGGTTTTTCGAAAACCCGGTTTAAAGGCTAGTGTGCAAGCGTTTACTTTCCCTTTCTAGTAATGTAAATCGAGTCTTGGACTTTAGTCTAGTAGAATGACCCTAAATCAATGATTTCGTTGGTTCTTTACCTTGAGTCCACCTAGCTTACTAGGGATTTACTACGGGATTTGCATTTTGACCATTATGACCACCCACGGTGTGAAAAGGCCTTGGTTGCCGAGTCCCGTCCCTTAGGTGACCGTGTTTAGGATCGTTTGATTAGTCCAAGTTCTCCCCTTTTTTGTGGGTTTGAAGGGAAATCGCGACCCCCGACTCACCCATTACCCTATCTCCTACACATATCCACACAATAAAGTTGCAAATTGTTGAAATCTCTCTTTCTTAGTTGCAAAAAAATGCCTACGACTCAAATCTAGCCAAAAGGGCTAAAGAAAGAAAGAAAAGATTGAAGAAAAAGAAAAGGCACAAAAAGCCAAGAAAAAGAAAATAGAAAAGAAGAAAAAGAAATGGCATAGCAAAACAAAGCAAAAATGCAAAAGAAAGAAAAATGCCAAAAGAAAACCGTCCCCCAAAAAGAGTCCCCACATCTCAAAAATAAGCCTTTTGCCGACTATTACCGTGAAGAGCCTACCAAAGGACCGAGTCCCTAGGAAGGATGATAGCGGTAATGGTCGGTCTTCCCTCATTTTGCAATCACATCCACCTTTTTACTTGGACTAGTTAGGCGGTTTTGGGCATGGGACGACCCTCTTGGCTCATCGCTAAAGGGGGCGGGGTCTCACTTACCTACAGTGTCGACTAACACCATGGTTCATCACTTTCCATCCCGCCGATCGTCCCGTAGTACGTTCTTAGAAGGTTAGGAGGAATCTAGGTAAGTTACCAACGTTTTTGTTGCTTTATCGTCATACTATTAGGGTTTGGTTCATCTCGATTTGTATGATTAGCTTGGGAACGTTGTCACTTGCCTCGAGTCCTAAACCGGTGCTTCTTTCACCGCTTGTTTGAGGGAAGCGGTATTTGTTTCCTTTTTGGGTGCAACTGATTATTTGTTTGTTTGTATGTTTGTTTGTTTATGTGTTTTGTGTCCGGTTGCATCCGCAGTTTTGTCACAAGACTCCACTTGCCTTGCGGAGTGCACTTTTCCTCTAAGTGTACTCGCGTGAGTTGAAAGGGCGTAGGGTGCGCTAATACCCACTCGGCTAGTTTAGTAGTTAGTTTGTGCTTACTCGAGGGCGAGTAAGGGTTAAGTGTGGGGGAGTTGATAAGTGTAGTTTGTAGTGCCTAATTTGTTGTGTTTTGTTCCCGTTTTCCTTGTGGAATCGCTCCTTGGGAGCGGTTTATGGGTTACTTATGCTTCCTTTAGTTCGTTTTAGGTTCCTGAGACCATTCATGAAGAATTGGAACGATTCGGACTCGTTTCATACACTTTTGGAGCCAACGAAGAGAAGGAACGATCACTCGATGCCTTGGATTCAATCCCGAGACCTTGGGACCCATTTCCGAGCCCCTTAGGCTCGATCCCGAGTCCCGAGAATCGATGAGAAACCCATAAGAGGCAAGGAGGGACCTTAAAGATCATATTGGAGGCCTACAAGACTCATCCCCGACGGGAAGGACCTCATCCCGACCGGGATGAGGTGCACAAATGCGATAGCTTCTGTCCTGGGTCCATCCCGACCGGGATGAGTTCATCCCGAACGGGACCACCTCATCTCGACCGGGAAGAGCCATAACACAGCCTGGTGTTATTGATAACACAGCCCGGTGTTATGCTTGATCCCGACCGGGATGAGTTCATCCCGACCGGGACCACCTCATCCCGACCGGGATGAGCCCAGTTCAGACCCGCGCTTCATCTTTTCTTCTCCTTACTCATTGTAACCCTATAAATACCCTCCCTCTTGTAATCTTATGATATATCCTTCATTAGACACTAAACCCTAGATAGTTTAGCATAGATTAGCATAGATTAGTGTAGATTAGTTCTTAGTTAATCGTTAATCTTAGATTACTCCTTGTATTAAGGGATCTTTTGAAGAATTCAACCAAGATTGACAACCTTGGAAGATTGTTTTGGGTTTTCTCTTTTATACAAGTTTTCAATCTTCCTTTCATCTTGTTAGTAGGTATAATCTCTTTTTTCCTTTCCTTTAATCTTGTTTATCATTAAAGTTTGATTCTTTGTTCATTTTATTGTTCATAGTTTATTGTCTTCACTAGTTTCATTATGGTTGTTTTGATTCTTATGTTGATTCCTCTTGTTAGTGTTAGTTTTAGCATAGATATGTTAGAGTAGATCCTTGCTAGGGTTACTAGGGAGATTGGTTGTGATTGTGGATGATTAGGGTGAGAGGGTGGTACTAGATGTTGTTTTTGTTGTTTCCCATCAACCTTGCACTCCACATGCTCGATGAAATGCTTGTTAGACTAGTGACGATCAATCCTTGTTTTTCTTGCATATTCTCTTGTATGTATGTGTTTGGTTGGTTGGTATGGTCGCGTCACTACGTAGCGAGAGCCCGGTGAGGACGACCCCTAGACCGATTACGTAGCGAGAGCCCGATCGGTGTTACCTAGGCCTCGAAGGCATGCTAGTGGCCCCGTTTCCCCCTTCTTGTTTTCTTCGCATCCATGAACCCGACCTAACCCTAGTTTTCATTATTTGCTTCCCTTAGTCGTTAGTTAGTTGTTTTGCCTTCTTTTTCCACGTTTTAGACTTAGCCTAGTCCTTAGCCATCACCCTAGATTAGCTTGTCTCGAACTTAGTCCTAGACCGTAGCACCCATTAGTCTGAACGCATTTCCCGTCCCTGTGGATTCGACCCGACTTGCCCTAGCTACCCTAGTTAGGTTAGTTGGTTATTATTTGACGGCGGGATCCACGACAAATCCCGCCCATCACATGCTGAGACGGACCGGATGGTGCGGGGAGATTCTGTTTTCCTATTTGACCTGGCTGATAAATTCATGAACACTAAGGATGTGAGAACGACCGCTTCTCACAAGCGTAGGGCTTTTGCCTTTATATGTTGCACCGATACGCCTTCGAGGGTAGGATGGAGGTTGACTCATGCATGGGTCAGATTAGGATGATTGGCATAGTTGACCAGATGGAGACGGGTCACAACCCGGCTTGGCTGGTAACCAGAGAGATCATTATGGGTCTCGACGCTAGGAGACTTGACCCGGACCGTCAACTGACGGGGAGTATCCGTCTCTTGTAGGTATACGTCTCACTTTTTTTAACGCAAAATCCTGACGTATAAGGGTCACTCATCGAGTAGACCTATCACTCGATCGAGTGACCTTGTTGAAGACCGTTTGCCAGTTTTAAGCGGGGCTACTCGATCGAGTCAGCCACGATACTCGATCGAGTGCCAACTAGGGACGCCCAAATTCACTCACAGAAATTCGTATTTTTGCTTTGCCAGATTTGGCTCTACGAGCGATTGTTGATCATAGAGTCCCCCATGAATGTGCGCAACAATCGTAGCAGCCAAGTCAGCTCGAGGAGGTAACGTATAAGTTCGAGCCATAATATAAACCGAACCTATTGGGACGAGGAGCTCATTTTTCACGGAGGTCCTTTTATCAGGTGGACCGTCGCTTAGTGGTTCCTCTCAAAATTGAGGGGGCTAGCCAAGAGGGATCAAGCCCGATACCTAGTGGCCATATTTACTCGGACCTCATTCTAAGGCAGTTTGGTTCGTCTCAGTGAATCCCTGAGACCGAGGCAATCATTAGTGTTTCACTCCAATTGACGGACGTTATGTGTGACACGTGGTTACAACGGTGGTTCACCCGTGCCATGTGGACCATACCCAACCCTTGCCATTCCGCTTGGGTTTCCGAGTCATATCGGAAATGGACTTTCGAGGAGTCGGAAGAGGCCCGTAAGGCCTTGAAGGTCGATGAAGCCTTCGAATTGGTTTGTCGGGAGACGGCGAAGGATAACTGGGGTTTCTATGATGAAGGAGAGACTCCTGCTACTCTAGTCCGATTGGAGTCGGGTCTTAAGTCAAAAACTAAGACTTGAGCTAGGGATGCCGGTGCTAGCGGCATGCGGGGGCGGATGAGCCCCCAGACAGACTTGGAGAAAAGGCTCGGGCCGAGACTGGCGGCCAGAGACCGACTAGGCCCGCGTGACAGGTTGCCTGAACCTGTGAGGGCCCGACTTGAGCCTACTGAAGTAATCGAGGACTCGAGTTAGAAGAAATGAGTCCGAGCCAAGGAGGTTCCCGTGGTGATTCGGGAACGCTCGCCTCCATGTCGTCGCCAGTGGATGGCCAAAGAGGCCAAGAACAAGGGAAAGAGCAAAATGCCCTGAATACCGAGTCCTTAGTTTTTATTATTTAAGTACTATTATTATTTTTTATAGTGTAGTGTGCTTTTCTGTTTTGAATTTTTTTTAATTTTTGCGATTTGTAATTTCCCGAGTTTATCGGGTTTTTAGTAATAAATAAAGGAAGTTTGTTATTTAAACTGTTCCTGTTATTTTCTCGATTGCAGTAGTTGTGCCCTTTTGAGGGGATGCCTACGTATCCACAATTAGCGGAATCAAACCAAACGTAGTTCGGGCTTTTGTAAATTTGCAATCTCGAAATACACCAAGACTATTAGTTTAAGATGTTTACAATAGTAGAATAAATAATTCTAGCTTATTGTTGCTCTTTGAAAGTTTATGTAAAAAACGATTTTGATAAACTTTGTTAATGACAGTGAGAAAATGGTTAGGGGTAGTAACGTTACAGCTGGTCCAGGTTGGTTGGGTTGACGAACTCATTCCCGTCCAGATCTATCAGCTTAACAGCTCCGCCTGATAGAATCTTCTTTACCAAATATGGCTCGGCCCAATTGGGTTTGAATTTTCCCCTCGGATCTACTAGTAATAAAGCTCGAACGGACTTGAGAACTAAATCCCCTTCTTTAATGTTTCTGGGCCTTACTCTTTTATTAAAGGCCTGTTGGATCCTCGTCTGATATATCTGAATATTGTTGAGGGCACGAGATCGCCGTTTGTCTAATAGGACTAGTGAGTCATACGGTGCTCGGACCCAATCAGCTTCAGGTACTTGACTCTCTAATAGAATCCTGAGGGACGGCACTTCCAGCTCGACCGGCTGGACTACTTCCATCTCATATGTCAGGTAATAGGGCGTGGCACTGATTGCGGTGCGGATTGATGTCCAGTATCCCCATAGACCAAAAGGTATTTTATCGGGCCAATTCCAGTAATTATCAGCCATTTTTTAAGTATGGTGACAATTGTTTTATTTGCCGCTTCCACCGCTTCATTTGTTTGGGGACGGTAGGGCGAGGAGGTATGCCTTTGAATTTTGTACTTGGTCAGCAGGGCCACTGTTTCGTCCTGAAAGTGGGTCCCGTAGTCACTGATGAACTCATGCGGATTCCCGTACCAGCATATTATCTTATTCTGGATTAACTTGGCTACATGTTTGGCATTGAGAATACGATAGGATTCAGCTTCGACCCATTTGGTGAAATAGTCGATAGCTACCAAAATGAAGCAATGTCCACCAGTACCAGAGGGATTTATCTTCCCGATTATGTCGATACCCCAGGTCAAAAATGACCAAGCTGACGTCATGGTATACAGCAAGAAGGACGGCATATGTTGCACATTGGCGAAGATTTGACAGTTATGGCAATGTTTGACATATAACTGGTAGTCGGTTTCCATATTATTCCAGTAGTACCCGAGCCTCATGATTTTTCGGATTAACATCTGGGCATTCATTTGTGGACCGCACTCGCCGTCATGTACTTCGGTCATAACCTTCTCAGCCTTAATTTTATCGACACATAGGAGGAGAGCCCCATATGCCGTCTTTTTGTATAATTGTCCGTCGTCCGTTCGGAGGAACTGGGTTGCCAGCCTCCATAGGGCTTTCTTGGCTCAACTGTCGATCCCGAGAGGACATTCCCCGGTCGTCAGGTATGTTAAGACGGCCTGATACCATGGCTCGGGATCAGCTATCTCAATGTCTTCGATGGTGTGGATATATGCCGGCTCGGACCGTCTTTCGACACAAATCGGCATACTGGTCAGGTGATCGGGAATATTCAGTAAAGATGCCAATTTTGAGAGCGCATATGCAAACTGGTTTTCTTCCCGAGGCAGGTTTATATACTTTACCTTTTGGAATTGTTTCTCGAGAACCCTTACTCGTGCTTGGTAAGCCACGAGGTTGGCGTTCCGAGTTTGCCACTTCTGGAGTGCTTGATTAATGACCAAGGATGAGTCGCCGTGTACCTGAAGATTTGTAACCCCCAAATCGGCGGCGGCTTGTAGCCCATGGATGCATGCTTCATACTCGGCGGCATTGTTAGTAACATCAAAGTCCAATTTGATGGACACGGGAGTATGTTCCCCTTTTGGTGAGATTAAAAGAATCCCGACTCCGAACCCTCGGAAATTGGATGTCCCGTCAAAATATAGATCCCATGTTTTTGTATCGGTATGGAAGATATTTTCATCTAGGAAGGACCAAGTGTCGGTGTGTCCTTCTTCGGTTACGGGGCTATCGGTGAGAAATTCGGCTACTACCCGGCCCTTAATAGCTTTTAACAGTACGAACTTCAGGTCGAACTTTGCCGACATTAGAATCCATCTAGACATTCTGCCATTGAGGATGGGCTTTTCGAAGAGGTATTTGATGTGGTCCATCTTCGATAATACCTGCACTTCGTAGCTGAGCATGTAATGCCGGAGCTTCTTAGTGGCCTAGATGATACGTGTAGTTTGTAGTGCCTAATTTGTTGTGTTTTGGTCCCGTTTTCCTTGTGGAATCGCTCCTTGGGAGCGGTTTTTGGGTTACTTATGCTTCCTTTAGTTCGTTTTAGGTTCCCGGGACCATTCATGAAGAATTGGAACGATTCCGACTCATTTCATACACTTTTGGAGCCAACGAAGAGAAGGAACGATCACTCGATGCCTTGGATTCGATCCCGAGACCTTGGGACCCATTCCCGAGCCTCTTAGGCTCGATCCCGAGACCCGAGAATCGATGAGAAACCCATGAGAGGCAAGGAGGGACCTTAAAGATCATATTGGAGGCCTACAAGACTCATCCCCGACGGGAAGGACCTCATCCCGACCGGGATGAGGTGCACAAATGCGATAGCTTCTGTCCTGGGTCCATCCCGACCGGGATGAGTTCATCCCGAACGGGACCACCTCATCTCGACCGGGACCACCTCATCCCGACCGGGAAGAGCAATAACACAGCCTGGTGTTATTGATAACACAGCCCGGTGTTATGCTTGATCCCGACCGGGAAGGATGGCCCATCCTGACCGGGACCATTCCTTCCCGACCGGGAAGAAGTGCTGTAGCCCGCAATTGCTTATTTCCTTCTTCTTATTCATTGTAACCCTATATATACCCCCCTCTTGTAATCTTATGGAATGTTCTTCATTACCCACAAAACCCTAGCATAGTTTAGCATAGATTAGTGTAAATTAGTCTTTAGTTTATCATTAATCTTAGTTTAGCTCTTGTATTAAGGGAATTCTTGAAGAATCCATCCAAGATTGACAACCTTGGTTGATGTATTTGGGTTTTCTTATTAATACAAGTTTTCAATCTTCCCTTCCTCTTGTTAGTAGGTATAATCTTCTCATCCTTTTTACTCTTAATCATTGTTTAATCTTTCAAGTTTTAATCTTTGATTGTTGTTTATTGTTCTTGCTAGTTTCTTTATGTATGTTTTGTTGTTTGTGTTGATTCATCTTTTTGTGGTTAGGATTAGTTTAGTTATGTTTGAATAGACTCTTGCTAGGGTTAGTAGGGGGATTTGGGTGTTTAATGGGTGATTAAGGGTTTGTTGGAGATGAGTTGGTGGAAGTTTTGGGTTGCCTCTTGGTTAGATGCATGGAACATGTTTGATGAAATGCTTGAATGACATGTAGATGCATATGCTTGTTTTTCTTGCCTTTTCTCTTGTGGGTGGTGGTTTGCTCGTGGGTTTGGTTCCCTCACTACGTAGCGAGGGCCCGGTGATGACGACCCCTAGGTCGGTCTACGTAGCGAGAGCCCGGACGTGACCTAGGCTACGAAAGCACGCTAGTAACCCCGTTTGTCATATGTGTCGCTAAGATGGGTTCTAGCAAGAACCTCTAGGTCGGTCTACGTAGCGAGAGCCCGGACTACACCTAGATAACCCGACTACCCCTTCACCTTAGCTCTTCCTTGACCATTCCATCACCCCTTGAACCCGACCTAATCCTAGCCCTTTTTCTTATTTGTTTTCTCCGTCACCTTAGTCATAGTCATAGCCTTCTCCCGTTCTTATCATTCTAGTTTAGCTTAGTTCGTTGACCGAGTCTCGTTTTTGGGTGACCTTAGTCTAGACGCCTCATTACCGTCCCCGTGGATTCGACCCGACTTGCCCTATCTACGTGTAGGTGTAGTTGGTTATTATTGATCGGTGGGGATCCGCGGCAATTCCCTACCATCACTAGACTAGAGCTAAACACGTTTTCTCGAGCATGGTGTATTTGCACTCATACTCTAAAAACTTTTTGCTGATGTAGTAGATAGCTCGTTCCTCGAAACTGTCTCTGCCATCATAGCCCTATGGCTGTCTCGGTCGTTGTTAGGTATAACGACAAAGGCAAACATGAGGTGGCATTAAAATCGGCGGAGCAGATAGGATTTCCTTGATTTTGTCGAAGGCTGGTTGACATTTATCATCCCACAATATTCGTTCCCCCACTTTCAGTTTTTTGAAAATTGGTTCACATACCATGGTCAATTTGGAAATGAACCGGCTGATATATTGAACTTTCCCGAGAAATCCCCTTATTTCTTTTTCGGTTTTAGGAGGCTTCATCTCGGTAATGGCTTTGATTTTAGCTGGGTCGACCTCGATACCACGTTGGCTAACGATATGACCCATTAATTTGCCAGATGTTACCCCGAAACTGCATTTTTTAGGGTTTAACCTCATGTTGTATTTGCGTAATCGGGTAAAGAATTTTCTTAAGGCGGTGATGTGACCGTCCCGGTTTTTAGATTTGACAATCATGTCGTCCACGTAAACTTCTACTTCCTTATACATCATGTCATGTAATAAGGTTGTAGCGGTCCGTTGGTACATGGCCCCGGCATTAATGAGACCGAACGGCATGACGGTATAGCAGTAAGTACCCCCAAGGTGTAGTGAAGGTGGTCTTACTCATATCTTCTTTCGCCATCTTGATCTGATTATACCCGATATACCCATCCATAAATGATTGAAGGGCATGATCGGCGGTGTTATCCACCAATATGTCGATGTGTGACAACGGAAAGTCTTTTTTCGGGCTCGCCTTGTTAAGATCCCGAAAATCCACGCATACACGCACCTTACCGTCCTTTTTAGGAACCGGCACGATGTTCGCAACCCAGTCCGGATATTCGGACACCTGTATGAAGCCGACTTTAAACTGTTTTATCGACTTCTTCTTTGACCTTGAGAGACCATTCGGGCCTCATTCGGCGGAGCTTCTGCTTAACCGGTTTGCACCCGTCTTTGATCGGTCTGTGGTGCTTGGCTATTTCCCGGTCTATCCCTGGCATGCCCTTGTAGGACCATGCGATGACGTCTTTAAATTCTTGGAGGAGGCTTGTGAATTGTTGTCTCTCCTCGAGATCTAAGGATAAACCTATCTTAAGCATCTGGAGCTCTAAGGTTGTTCCCACATTAACGGACTCGGTATCTTTGATTACCGGATTCTGGGATTCCCTTTACTCTAGTTGCTCGATCATATGTAGAGGTAGGGGTACCTGTTCGTCGAGTTTCTCAATGTCATTGCATAAAATATTTTTGAAACCAGAATTAAAAAGAGACAAGTCGTAAGCAGAACAGTTGTTATTATTGATTGAAAATTTGGAAAACAGCTCGAAAAGAGCAGCCATCTGATCATTGGTCAGTGGCGGGATAGATAAGGCACTCGAGACAGACCCCGAAGCACCAGCAGGAGTAACTAAAGGGAGAGGGGTTACAGGAGTGACTCTAGCACCGGACCCCCTAGACTCGACCTCAAACACTGACTCAGACTCAGACTCAGGCATGTCTCCTTCCCCAGTGACCAGCTTGTAGATTCTTCCTTGACTGTCAGTCCACTTGACAGTCTTCCTCCAAGCCATGTTCCCCGTCTCGGAGCCAACATCTGAGATCAGCTTAGTTGGGTCAAACCTATTGCTGCGAAGAATGAGGTTGATCAGGTCTTTCTTTGGAGTCGGGGCTATGGTGTCTTCCCCGAAAAGTAGCCCCAGCGTGGGCTCAGCATTGTTGGCATCATCAGACTGGATGAGGGCGAACACATCATCCGGAATATAGTTGCAGTCCTGGGCCAATTGGGTCCTAGAGTGCACAGCATTGGGTTGGTACATACCAACCTGGACAGCCCCGAATACCGGCGTGACAAAGTAGCCGGTCAGCGGTGGGCTATAAGGGCTCAAGTAGATACCCTTAATGATGTTGCAGGTCTTTTCAATTCCTGCTCGGACAACGTTGCCCGGAGTAGTAGCATAACCGAGGCCAAAGTGAGAGTCTTCATCTTTAAGGACCTCGATAATCTTCCCAGGTGGAAGATAGGGTAGGGAGGTAACCTCCGGAAAGTACCCCAAATTCTGTAGCATCGTGTCGATGCTAGTGGTGAAGTAAGGCCTGAAGAGGTATTCCTCCTCGATCATCTCCACGAAATCGAACCCCCAAAGGTCCGAGCGTCTTGTGGCATTGCAGCTAGCCACGGTCATAGGGGTTGCCTCCAAGGTGATGACACTATCGTGCAGGGGGAACTTGATTATTCGGTAGAGGGTGGAGGATACCGCTTTGACAGCGTGGATCCATGGCCTCCCTAGGAGCAAGTTGAAGGAAGAGGTGACATCGATCACCTGGAATTCCAGCTCCTTTTCTACTGGGCCCGTTATGATGGTCATTTTTATGACCCTAGCTACCGACTTTGGGCTCCCATCAAAAGCCTGGATGGTTTGAGCAGTCGGAATGTAATCGGCCTCGGTAATGCTGAGGGCTTTGGTGGTCTTTAAGGGAAGGATGTTGACCGCGGACCCGTCATCAATTAGGGTCATCGGGAGATACTTCCCGCGGGAGATCACCGTAATATAAAGGGCTAGGTTGTGGGAAGCCCCGAACGGTGACAGATCGGCTTTAGAGAAGGTGATCAGTGGGCCTCCTTTCTCGTCTTTCCCCTTTAAGTAGGGAAGGACCGTGGCTACCATTTCAGCAGGGGTAGCCAAGGAGTCGATCTTGATCTGATCAAGGGCCTTAGTAAGTGCCTCTCGATGTTCTTGTGAGCTAACCAGGAGCTGCCATATAGAGAGGTCAACTCGGGTCTTCTTCAGTTGCTTTACGAGAGTCGTTTCAGCGGTCGGCTCTTCGGGGGCGACTTTCGTCCTGACTGGCTAAGTGACGGTTTTCGGGATAAGGGTGTCCCTAGAGCTAGTAGCTTGAAAGGGACGACCAAGGTGGTTGTTGGCTAAAGCTTTGGACTTAGCCTTTCGAATCTCCTCAGGGGTAATGGGGACAGCTTCCCCTTTAACGAGGTAGACATCGTCCTTATCGTCGAACCAGATCCCATTCACTTGCGGGATAAACGGAGAGATAAGATGATAACAGTCAATCACCTCCCCGGCAAAGATGGCGTGGGAGCTGAAGGGATTGTCTTTGTTACTCGGTTTGTCACTGGGCAACGGGATCTTACCACTCTCGATCAAGTCCTGGATCAGATACTTCAGCTTCCAACATTTTTTGGTATCATGCCCATTGCCTCGGTGGTATTGGCAATAGGCTTGGGCATTATAGCTCTTGGAACGTCGCTCGACCGGAACGTCGCTCGACCGGAACTTCAGGAGTTGGGCCTATCGGTTGGACTAGGCCTTTTGAGGATAGCCTTTGTAAGGCATATGTATAGGTAGTACCTATATTGGTGAATACCCGAGGTGTGGTATTCTTCTTGGACGGGGCATCTAGTAGATTAACCGCGTCAAAAATGTTGCGGGTTGCAGCTAATGGCTTAGTAGTGGAAGAGGAAGCCCCTTGGTATCCCTTGCTAGAGGCCTTAGTAAGGCCCTCTAGCCTTAGATCGTCTTCGATTCTTATACCTATTTCAGTAAGAGTGGTGAAATTGGGTATGACAGCATACCGGAGATGGACCCGGTAGGAAGGGAGGAGGTTCTTGACAAAGGCCTCAACTAAATTTTTCTCACTGGGCTTATCGACCAGTTTCATGCTCTCGGCCCTCCAGCGTTGAAGGTATTTGGTGAAACCTTCTTTGGGCTCCTGGGCCATAACCTCCAAGGAGCGCATTGTGGTCTAGATCTCAGTATTATCGGCATAGTTCCGAGCAAACTCCGTAGCCACATCATCCCAAGTTGGGTATTTCTTGGGGTCTAGCCTGTAGTACCAGGCCTTTGGGTGTTTCTCAAGGGAAGCAGCGAAGAGATTCATGAACATTGAAGAATCCACCCCCTTGATGGCCATGAATTCCTTGAAGGCCCGTACATGTAGTAACAGGTCTTCGGTTCCCTCAAACATCGGTAAACCCGTGAGATTCAGGTTCGCGGGTAGCTTGTCGTTCACCGGGGAATAGTCACAGGAATTTTCCGACGAATGTTGTTACCCCCAGATAGGTGGACATGTTCCTCTAGTCGGCGCACCGCGCTAACTAGTTCAGCTAAAGGCCCAGTGGCTTCGGCATTAGGAGTCCCTTGCTCTACTACAGTCACACGAGCAGTGACAACCGCTTAATCGCCGCTCATTGCTGCCAGATGGGCTTCGATCTCAGTCTGCTTGAAGACCATAGTATCCATTGACGCTTTCAGGTTGTTCAAAGCTTGCTCCATTTTGTGTCTGTGTTTGGTTGACGGTGGCCTGTCTGTAAGAATACCGGATAATCAGAGACCGAACCCAGACCTTGGAATCAAAATAGTACATCCCTTGCAAGGAAAAGACTAGACGAGAAAATGACTCGAGAAAGACACCTAGACGGGTGACTCGTGGGTGGTGTTACTTCCTTAGGATTCGGCTATGTGGGCCGAATCCTGTTCGAAAGAAGGACCACGTGAGATTTTCCCCAGATTTTGGACTCGAGTGTATGAATGGACTTTCCTTTTAGGGGTATGTTGTAACACCCCGTATTTTTGACCATTTTAGTTATTTATAATAATGATTAATATTAATAAATCGAGTCTCGAAAAACTATTTTATATAGTAATATTCAATTCTTGTGCCTTTGGAACCTTTCTATTTCACTTCATTGTTTGCAAAACTGAAATTTCTATCGTTATCGCAATTCTGCGCGATTTCGTAAAACGGTTCCTATTTTCTCATACGGACTCTGATTGAGGCGTTTCAAAAGTCTAACTTTATTAACTTTCCAAGATCTACACAATTGGTGATATTCAAAATTACAATTTATAAGTTCATCATAAAAATATTGTACCGGACAGTTCCTTTACTACGAAAATCGCCACCCGACGAATCGTTTCTAGACATTCGATTTCCGTACTTCTTTCCTAACCATTGTGTGACCAAATAAACTCAAAAATATCACCCTAAGGCATGCCATACCGTCACTTTGAAGTCCAAGCCTCAAAATATGCTTTTCTAATCAAAAACACCAAATAGGGTAATGTACCTCTTAAAGTATGATTAGCTACTTTGAGTAATTGTTAAATTCTTGTCCACCCTTTGCTCCCCCATCATTTGGACGACTAAGACCCCATATAAACAGCCTCATATGCCCATTTAGCTTACTTAGGCCCTGTTCTTTTCGGCTGAAACAAGGCTGAGCTGAGCTGAGCTGGTCTGATAAGAGCTGAGCTGGTCTGACAGGAGCTGAGCTGGACTGATAGAAGCTGAACTGAGCTGAACTAAAAGCAGCTGAAACTAATAACTACTTATATAAATTTTCTAATAATATTTTAAAAAATGAAAAAAAAAAAAAAATAATAATAATAATAATAATAATAATAATAATAATAATAATAAGATGTTGTTTCTCTGCTCCTTCTCCTCTCTCAGCGAGCTCGACACGGATGTTGTTTCTCTGCTTCAGTGATAAGTGTAGATTGTAGCGCCTATTTTACTGTGTTTGGTCCCATTTTC
Organism: Agrostemma githago; assembly: GCA_958450325.1. Lineage (NCBI taxonomy): Eukaryota > Viridiplantae > Streptophyta > Magnoliopsida > Caryophyllales > Caryophyllaceae > Agrostemma > Agrostemma githago. The sequence goes on along the minus strand of OY288257.1, from coordinate 31,422,035 downwards.
CTTGTGGAATCGCTCCTTGGGAGCGGTTTATGGGCTACTTATGCTTCCTTTAGTTTGTTTCAGGTTCCCGAGACCATTTGTGAAGAGTTGGAGCAAATCCGACTCGATACATACACTTTTTGGAGCCAATGAATTGAAGGAACGATCACTCGGTGCCTTGGATTCGAACCCGAGACCTTGGGACCCAATCCCGAGCCTCCGAGACCCGATCCCGAGTCCCGAGAATCGATGAGAAACCCATGAGAGGCAAGGAGGGATCAAAAGGAGCTTAAAGGAGGCCTACAAGGCTCATCTCGGTCGGGATGGCCTCAACCCGTCCCGGTTGAGGTGCACAAATAGCATACCTACTGACCTGGGTCCGTCCCGGTCGGGACCGTGGGGCTGCTGCTCGACTTCACTTATTTCTTCCTCCTTCATTCTTGTAACCTTATATATACTTCCCTCTTGTATTGTTTAGGTATCACACATTACATTAGACTCTCTTAAGCCTCTCTACAAGATATAAACCCTAGATTTAGAGTTCATCCATTTAGTTTAATCTTCCTTTAATCTTCCTTTAATCTTAGTTTAATCTAGTTTGTAATTAGTCTTGTATTAAGTGGGTTCTTGAAGATTTCTCCAAGCTTGACATCCTTGGAGTTGATTTGGGTTCTTATTTATACAAGATTGCATCTTTTTCTTCCTCTTGTTGTTGGTATAACTTTCTTTACTCTTGTTCTTGTTTATTTAATCAAGTTTGAATCTTTTCATTTTGTTGATTGTTATTGTTCTTGTTCTTCATTATGGATGTTTGGTTTATGATGTTGTTTTCTCTTGTTATTGTTGGTTTCTTCTTGATTATGAGTGAGTAGTCTCCTTGTGGGGTTAGTAGGGGGGTTAGGGGTAGATTATGGGTGATTAGGGTTTGATTAGGGGAAAAGGTGACTCTTTTGTTGCTAGTCACATTATGGACACTCTATGTGTTTGTTGATTTGCTTGTGTGAGTAGTAGTGGCCAATGCTCCCCATACTTGTGTTATCTTCTCATTGTTTGTCTATTTTGTGGTTGTGTTGAGGTTAGTCTTAGACACAAGTGTGCGGACTAGGGGTTAGATGCGAGAGCGCGAGCCTACCTCGACATCGGTCTACGTAGCGAGAGCCCGGACCGACTCTAGCAACTAGAAGACACCTACACCCTTGACCATCCCAATAACCCTACTACACTTAAGAACCCGACCTACCCCACTTCCTTTCATATTTGAGTTCATCCTCTTAGTTAGTCATCATATACTCTAGTTTGCTTATTAGTTTGATCATTAGTCATTTCATTTAAGCCTTGTTTTAACTAGTTCATCATTAGCTTAGTCATACCTCTTCCACCACCACAGTTTACCAATTAATGCTTTCTTTGTGTTTGTTTGGTGATTTAGTCTCGTTTTTAGGCCAACCTAGTCTAGACTCTACCATACCGTCTCCGTGGATACGACCCTACTTGCCCTAGCTACCCACTAGGAATAGTTGGTTATTTATTGTTGGTTAGGACCCACGACAAATCCTACCATCATTCAGCGGATTCGGAAATTCGCTTTATCACAAGATGCTGGAGCGCGTGCCGCAGTTCATATTTTCACTAGAATTAGCTTTGCAGTCGCTAAGGGAGTGGGGGCCCAGATAGTATCTCGACTTCCCTCTAACTTCTTGTAATTTGTTCTGGTGTTATGGTGTTCAATGCAAGCTCCGGTTTTTTTTTTTAAAAAAAAATTAATAATAATAATAATAATAATAATAATAATAAATAATAGTAATAACTACAACAACATAGTACTCTCTCCAATTCATTTGATTTCTACTTTTGTTTTTTCATACTTGACATAGTAAAATTTACTATGTATATATCTTTGATTACGTAATATACAAAATTTTATATTTTGATATTCTTAAATTTTAATACAATACAAATAATACTCATATGCTATACTGTATGGTATAAATATTAGATATTCTATTCACTAAAACATAGTGTTAAAATACGTAAATTAATTGTAACGGCATTGAGATAAAGTTGTAAATATTTGAATGTAATATCTATTTCAAGACCTAAAAATATTATAGAGTGCATAATAATATTAATTAATACGAGTAATTTTTATAATAATAATAATGATGATGATAAAAAATAGAAAATAATAATAATAACGATAATAATAACAATGACGATGATGATGACGACAACGACGTTGACGATGTTATTAACACTAAGAGATGAGTAACAAAAATAACAACAACAATAATATTATCATTATTATTATTTTTTTATGAAAAGAAACTTCTATTAATATCGAAATGCCATAATAACAACAACAACAACAACAACACTAACAAGACCTTATTGTAATTTGTTTCGATCTTAACGCAACTCCCGTTTCATATAAATAAATAAATAATAATAATAACAATAACAATAATACTATTATTATTATATTTTATTATTATTATTATATGTATTATTATTATGATTATTGAAGTATTATTATTTTAGGAGTTGAAAATATTGGAGTTGGGTTGAAAATATTAGGGTTGAGCTGAACTGAGCTTATAGAAGCTGGGTTGAGCTGATAAGAGCTGGGCTGAGCTGATAGAAGCTGAGCTGGTCTGAAACAGGCTGAAAATAAGCTGAAAAGAACAGGGCCTTATTCATCCACCTTTTACCCTCCTTCAACTCCCTTCCAAAAACCAAAGAAAACAACACAAGTTTTCACAAGTTCTTAAGGTGTTTCAACCACCATTTTTGAAGAGCTCTAATCCATTTTTCTCTCATCTTATACTACTTATTTTCAAGTTTATTTAATAGTATAACTACTAACTTAGTTTGTTTTTGTGCCATTCTAACTAATTTATGAAGAGGAGCAAGAGAAAAGGAGCATCGATCTTCATTTTCTTGTATGTTGTAGAATCGATTATTTATGCTTAAGGTAACCTAACTTTTCTTCGCCCTCAAATCTCGTTGTATAGTTTTTAGACTCTAATTAACATATAACATCATGTTTACGACTAAATCATTAGATCACCAAGTTTAAAGTTAACTATTTGTTGATTATCACTTAACAATACATGCTGTAAAATGGATGTTGTGATGTATGATGTATGTTCACGATTTTTTTGTATAAAATATATTTCGAATTAGCCTTAAGTTCCTTCACGAAAGTTGTAGATCAGTATGTCTAAAAAATGATAAAAATTTGAAAATTAAGTTTTTATGAAAATATATATTTAATATATACTTATTTCGTAAACTGGTACTGTAAGATTTTATGTACTGTCTGAGAAAATAATATGTTTTTGTATGTTAAACGTTTTGTTTGGACTTGGAAAAATTATATTATATTCCTGATGATGTCGATTATGTTTACGTCAAATTTCATATAAATCCATCATATATATTTTTATTTACAAAATTTGTACTAAAATGGGTCAGATCTGGAAAGAAGATTTTATTAAGAACGTTTATAAAATATTTTAATCTATATTTCCGGGGATATGTTATTTACATGTATAGGTACCCAAAATAAAATTTTGGTTCACTTTTCTGATGTTTAAGTATTTTAAACAATTTAAAAGAAAGTATTGAAAACCGTATTGTTTTCGTTTTTAATTTGTTAAAAATAATAAAACTTATTATTTTTGAAAAATGACTTTATATCTGAAAATCTAAGTCATAAAATTATGTTGAATATGAAAATCGAAAGTTAAAAATAACATTTGAAAAATGACTCATTTAGTATCCTTAATAATATTATCGATTTCGTTATTACTTAAAGTTACTTTTGTAAAACTCTATGTTTTGATAAATATGATACCTAATAAGGTTAAAAATGATTTTTATAATTATTATTGATTTATTTGGTGTTTGAAATATTTTACTAAGTATAAATAGGCTTTAAGAGATAAGTATACTTATACAAATACGAAACCGTATAAAAATATTAAATGCGTACACTTGAACAATAAATGTACTAAATACTTGTGCCCAAAAAGTATAGAGTACTAAAAGACGAATAACCCAAAAGTACTAAGTTAAACAATGCTTAAATGTGCAAAACAACACTTAAATCTTATAATAAGCAATTAAGGACTAATTAGTGACTAAGTCAAAACTAAGGGTTGACTAGTCTATCTTGGTCAAACTATAGTTTTTTAAGTCAACATAGGTCAAGTCAAGATAAAGGAACCCATCTTAAATAATGTACTTAGAAATAATTGAATCTTTAATCAAATCTCAACTAATGAACACTTCAAATAATATATCTCAAATAAAATGTTCCAAATCTCTTACATCAGTATACTAAAACTATCAGTTAAGATAAATTTTACGACGATTGATAATGTTTGTTAATCTTAAAATCGACATACTTAAATTCCATAGGAACAACCGTACTTCTAGTCAGTGTGTTACCTAAGCCGGTGATCAGACACGTTTTCACGAACGCTGTTATCGACACCAATCATAGTGAAAATGAACATGTTCCTGGCCTGGCAGTACCCTTTGATTTGTCTTCACCATTCCATGTTGTAATGACTTGTTCCGAGTCAATACACAGCTCACAGACCGGTCATCCTTATGGAACCCGATATTGTTTCATCCCTCTGGTCATCAGACATGTGCCCCACGATGACCACTGAGCTCGATATTACAGAGACTCTGTCTTTATAAGACACCCAAATTCAACCTACGTTTCGTGTTGGGCGCTATCTTGGTAAAGTTTAGGAGACGTTGCAATAGAAGACAGCTTCGAAAGTAGACTACGACACTCGGAGTCACTGCTCATAGGAGGCCATGATGCATCCTTCCGGTGCGAGAAAATGCTAAGAAGTAAACGGGCAGCCAGCTCTTTATGAGTTTGTCGGTAGAGTAGTAGTCGTCCAGTTGCCATTGAGGTGCTCGGTTGTGTAAAGGTTCTCTTTCCCGAGACCAAGAGTATGGATTGGGTGTGTGCGCATACATAAACAAGGGCACTGATCAGCTCTCACTCTCTATATCGGATATCTTTGGGGGCGGAATACCTTCCGACCTTTGCCTTAGCAGTGTATGGGATATGTTCGGTTCAGCGGGACCTCTGAGTCCATGCACATGCAGTCCTTCTTCTCCAGATGTCAGTCGACTAAACCGAGTCAATTTAGGTGTTCGATCCTATTGAGCACTAGGGTGAGATGTAAACCTCCTAGTATTGATATGATTGGCGGGATTGATGTTCCCATCTGCACTTATGGTGAGATGCAAGCCTTAAGTGTGCATGAGACATTAGTAGTCACGTCTCGTGCATTATGTGAAAGGAAAGCATTGTTTTTAAAAGTAAATGACTACAGTTTTCTAAATCACATGTGCTAGTATACTTTGTTACTGTTCTGTACTCTTATGACTAATGATGTGATTGAAATGCTTGATAATGGGAAGTAATGTTTTGTTATATGTCTTGCTTGAATATTGATTATGATTGATATTATGTTTCATATGATTTGTATTATGTATATCTTACTCTATTTTCACATGACACTTCTATGAATCCATGATCTATGCTTTACCGTATTATTCACATGCTCATATGATGTATGTATTACTTTATTCTATATAACCTGCATGTCTTATATATTTAAATTGATTCGCATGTTAACTGAAATCACTTCATGTGAATCTCACATTGTACGTATACATGTCGATTTGTAATGTGACATGCCTGCTTTTCTGTTAATTAGATAACCTAAACGTTGTACTGCATTGATTATTCGGGGCCGTGTTAGAATGACGGTTAGGTTACACCCACTAAGTGGGACATCTATATTTTTTTTTTGGTTCATTGAAGAGCGCACTTAGTCGCATTACAATATAGGGGAGGGGGATTCGAACCTGAGACCTATTGTTCCAGAGCACCTAACCTTAACCACTAGGCTAAGACATCTTCGGTACATCTATATTTAAATATGCATTCAGGTTGACAAACTCTCAAGACTGGACATGGGGTCATGCACGAGTGCAAGAGACACAGTGTCGCAGATGAGAGTGTCAAACTATAAATCTTGTAACATAAATTTTGTCAGACTATTGTTTTAGAAATTTGTAATTCGGTTTTCAGTTGTTGTATTTTAACAAACGGTTCATTTATCGGTTAAAGACTCACTTCAGTCGATGGTTTTTAATTTTTACCACTTTTTACGACTTAATTATTTTCCGCCTTGTCGATTAATGTCATTGGAAGAACCGGGTTGTTATATATGCCCTACGTAGGTTGGCCATGCCTTGACAAATAATGCGGACTCGGGAAAGGGAGGAAACCCGTGATGTAAGATCGACGGAGTTACGACGCTACAAGCCTTTGACATACTATGAAAAAGACATGACACACGGATAACGGTAGGCCCAATAATAAGGAAGGTTTTTGAAAAGTTGAATGTTTGAAGTTTTGAAAATTTGAATATCGAAAATGAATTTCCGAGAATTTGAAAATCGAAAAGTTGGCATCTCGAAGATTTTGAAAATCGAAACGAAAAAAAGTTCGAAAATCAAAATGACATCGGAAATTCGAAAGTTGAAATGGGAAGCATGCCGGTTAGAAAATAGGCTATTTTGAATCAAATCGTAAGTCGAAATTTTGGCGACATTCCGAGTTTTTGAAAATTGGATATCTTGAAAAGATGCATTCTTTGAAATGACGGTTTTTGAAAAAAAAAATGACACGGAAACCAAGTAGCACTTAGTCACGCAAACATTATAACGACACTATGTATGCTTTACACTAAGTCTCGGTCGGTCAAAATCGGGTCTATACCAACATCGACAGCTTTCTCGTAAATCAGGACGGATGTCCTAAGCTGAATTGGTCTTAAACATGTCGCGAAACCCATACGAGTTCGGCCATAGATGTCTTTAGCGCACCCATTTAGGAATGCACCTTGGTATAGTGGGATGTCGATCACAAGTAACCGGCCCGGGTGAAAATGGGTTATGCATGAATCATCGAACTAAGACGCGTATTTAATAATCGAACGATTTCTTTTCGAGTATCACCCTAGGAACCCCGATGACAAGTGGTACATTAGGTATCCCCAGCGGAGTCGCCAAATTATGGACATGACATAGGTCCACCCCGAGGCGGCCACGCGCGGGTTTGGGTAGGCGAATGAATTTCATGGTAAGATTGATCTCGGGTCGAAATTTAAATCGAAATAGGAGTCGCCACCGACCTTTGTGGAAGTTCGGACCCGTTCGAACCCACTCTACACTTAGGCGTATCGTGCACAAAGCACAGCCCGCTTTTAGTGCTAGAGTTTATGGGTTCGTCCCTTTGCATTATGATACCGACGCTGAGTTATCGGATATCGTGCATCTAATGACTCTCGTGTGCCAACGGTTTCGGACGTCCGGAAACCATGGTTTTGAGTAAGGGGTTAGGGTACGTGTTTGGAAGCCCACAAAGGACACCCAACCCCGCCCGCTCTTAGCGGCCTCTACTTAGATATCGTTCGTTTTCGTGTACGTGCGTTAGTATGATGATTAAATGTTATGCAAACGACATTTTAGCTAAGCATATGAATTATGTTCAAACTACGTCATTTTAATGCATTTAGTTCACATCAAAGTGATTTAGCATGTGAGGTTCATTTATAAAAAGTAAATGACAAACAAACAAAATAAATAAAGTCGAAAATAAGTTACAACTTACGCGGGCGGAAATACAACCCGGACAATACAAAATAACAAGCAAAATAATAATAAACGTTATTGATGGCGGTGATGCAAATAGATTATATAAAATAAAAAAATAAAATGATGCATGATTTTGAAAGAATGAACACGTGATGGACTTGACACATGACGACCGAAGTCGTAGAAAAAGATTTATCGAGGCTCGTTATATGTAAGAGGCTCACGTAGTTGTGCTATGAAGGCCACTCGATCGAGTCATGGGAGGGACTCGATCGAGTGCCCTTCGTAAGACCTCCTGCCTCATTTTTGAGGGGTCACTCGATCGAGTGAGCCATGGCACTCGATCGAGTGAGCCATGGCACTCGATCGAGTGCCCTCTCTTCGAGCTGCTACTCGATTTCGGAAAAGGTGGTAGTTCCGAATTTATTGATTTTAAATCGATAACTTGCCGAGTTGTGTAAAAATATTATGTAATTTAAACTCAACTCGGTTTTTCGATGCTCATGACGTGTAGAGTATGGTTACAAGATCGGTATCGGATATTTTGAAATAAGTTTTATGAAGTCGTTATTAATTTGATTAGGACGAAAATTGATTCCCTCATCCTTACGGATTACGTGATGTTCAATTTTCGCGTCAACGTGTTTCGTACTAATCTCGAAAATGGCATCAGACACGTCTAACTACGTGTTACCGCGATCGCGTTATGCCCTTAGGGCGGCGCTCCTCGAAAGGGTGTCACCTCTGTTACGACTTGTAAAGGGGTTAAACGGACTTGAAACGAAAACTGTAATTAAACGTGTTCAATCCGAAATGGTTTTTTATTAGATATACATATACGCGGTATTAAATTTAGTATCGAAATAATAATAAAAAGAACGAAAATAAAAACGTTAGTGTTAGCGATTAGTAGTATTAATAATATATAGTTATATAGTGTGTATATGTGTGTGTGTGTAACGTGAGGGAGAAGAGAAGAAAGAGAGAAAATGGGGTTGATGACATCCTCAACCTACATGCTTAATCGGCCTCGGAAATGGACTTGTCTAGTAGCGGCGTGTGCGCGGGAGTATCGAGGATGTGGGTAAGTTATGGTGTGTGTGTGTGTGTGTGGTTGTAGAGACGGTTCTTGGTTTTTGGGAGGTTTTAGTCTCGGGATGTATGTGTATGGTGCTCTCGGGATGGGATGTAGGGTTGTATGTAAAATGTAGTAATGTATGTGGGAGCTTAGGGTTGCCAAAATCTTAAATGTTGAAGAGCAAGGGGGGTATTTATAGAAAATGTCCCTCGATCGAGTGGCTCTAACGAAGGCGCCTGTGGGTTTTTTTAGGGTCCACTCAATCGAGTGGGCTAGGTGACTCGATCGAGTGGATCAGGCGGGTAAGTATATGTAGGAAGGTTGAGATATTTAAGCTTTGACCTTGACTTTGACTTTGTTGTTTGTTGGGCTGTTTCTAGAAGCTTTTGCAAGGTCGGTTTTTGATTTGGACCGGGTTTTGGGTCGTAAAAAGACAATTTTATTTCCGGTGTGGTTTTGGCTCAAATTAGTCTCATTTTATTGGAAACGGCCCTCTGGGCCTGAATTTGAGGTTGGTTTTGTGAGATTTGTACTCCGCCAAGTGTCCACCTCGGATACTATTGATTCTGAGTCTGTATTCGAGTGTATTAAGTCACGTTTACGCCAGATCATCATCGGGTGTTTTGTCGAAAACTGCTATAGACACTAGCAGGCAAAATGCGGGTGTCTACAATATAAAACAGAACTTGCATAAGATCGAAATATAATGGTAATAATAATAGTAGTAGTAGTAATAAAAAAAATAATAGTAACAACAACAACAACAACAACAACAACAACAACAACAACAACAACAACAACAACAACAACAACAACAATAGTAGTAAAAATAGATCTTCTACCCTATTAAGATCCAAACAAATTACAAGAACTTTTACTATTACTATTATTACACAATTATTGGAGTATTATTTAAGGAGCTGAAAATATTATAGTTGAGCTGGAAATATTGGAGCTAAAATGTACTGACAGAAGATGAGCTGGAATGAAACATGTTGAAACTAAGTCGAAAATAACGAAGTCTAAATTATTTGAAAACAGGTCCATTTTAAGTCGACGCATATGAACGGACACCTGATGTCTCGAAACGAACTTACTCATCTTGTACAAGATCTAGTTAAGCAATTGGGGAGGTGGTCTCTAGAGGTGATCATGGGCCGGGCCAATGCGGGCTTGGGCCGGGCCTAAGCAATAAAAATGGTCCACATGAGCGGGTTAGGCCGGGCTGGGCCAAATGATTGGGCCTATTTTTTAGGCCCAAATCCGGCCCTAGCGGGCTAGAACGGGCTTTTCGGGGCAAAATGAGCTTTTTGGGCCCTATAATTTAATGCTCTCGTATGAAATAAATATCTTAATATCATCGTTTAATAATTTAAACTTATGTGTTTTTGTTTATAAATTTTATAGTTTCTTTAATAATTAATGATAAACAACAATATCGACAAACATATATCACTTTAAATATTATATACTCCGTAAAGAATAAGGTAACAAATTTAAAATGTTTAATAAAATATATACATGAATATAGTATAAACTCGTCTTGTGTATTACTTTGAGTAATTACGATAATATTACGGAGATATTTCTAAAGAGAGTTATAATCTTATCACTAAGTTTAAAAAGTAGTAATATAAGTTATTTATGTTTATTAAGTATGGGCCGGGCCGGGCCAAAATTTGGGACAACTCCGTGGCCCAAACCCGACCCGAAATCACTTCGGGCTTTTTAGGGCCGGCCCATGGGTTTTTTTGGGCCATAATATAAGGCCCAAGCCCTTCAAAAAAGCGTGCCGGGCTTATGGGCTTGGGCCATTTGATCACCTCTATCTGAAAGTGGTAACTAACTATCTTAAAATGGTCACTTTTTATCATAAATTGTAAAATTTTACTATTATCGTATGGTATAACGGTTCTACCCAATAATACTGCTTTCTTTATTCATCATTTTTCAAGTTTACACTACTTGCACTATTTTCATGCACTCTCATTAGCTAATTACAATGATAGTCGAGATCTCTTTTGGGAACGATCTAATGATCCGATTTTATCACCAAAATTAAACAAAAAAAGATTGTGAAGTGATACGGAGTAGATGTAATGTAATGGAGATGATCTCTACTCGTATTTTAAACCTGGCAAACGAGTCAGTTGGGTCTGGTAAACTTTGAAATACTAGATCATTTCTGGTTTGTAGCTTTTGAAAAAAAAAAACAACTTTTTTATGCATACGATAAAAGTTTGGGTTATAAAGGTATCAATTTAGGATACGGGTTAAACTCGTGTTTTAAGTTCGGGCATCGTGTCGGGTCATTTTTATCACAATATGGTCACCTTTCATACCTTTATCGCACCAAACAAGACGGCCAATAAGACGGCCACAAGGCCCACAACTCACAAGGAAGACCTACCCTTAAAACAAAGGGTAATGCTCAACTACACATAACTAAAATGGTGAAATTTTAAGCACTTCAGAACTCAAATGAAAGAGGGTCTAGGGTCAGTGAACCCCTATATTTTCTATATCGGTTAAGTTTGATGACCATAAAATGTGTATCTCACAGCAAGTCTCCCTTGTAACAGAATTATCCGTCATTTTTTTATAACAGGTCAAATACGATCTGTATAGAAAAAGACAAAACACTACAAAAGTAATGTGTTATCTTTTCTTATTTACGCATAAATTTATGACCCGTAATCCGAATGAATCCAGTATGACCCGATTGACCCATTTGCCGAGCCAACCTTGTCTGACTCAAAAATGACCCAAACCCGAAATAACCCGCTCTGACCCAAGGTCAACCTGATTTATGACCCGAAAGTAGTTCGACCCATCCTAAACCTATGACCGACTCCTTTACGAGGTTTACCCATAAATTTATGACCCGTTATCCAAATGAATCCAGTATGACCCATTTGACCCATTTATCGAGCCAACCCAGTCTAACTAAAAAATGACTGAAACCCGAAATAACCCGCTCTGACCCAAGGTCAACCCGATTTTACGATCCGAAAGTAGTTCGACCCATCTCGAACTTGACCTGACTAACCCATTTACGAGGTTCACCCATAAATTTATGACGGATAAGGAGAGAGGAGCGTGTGGGAAGAGGGGTATGTAATTTGTTGAAATGATGACGTAATTGCTAAAATAAATGACAAAACACTTCATTTAGAAAAATGAATCTTAATTGATGAGGACGATCATAAAAAGACGCAAAGTAAGGAAATGGGAAAGACGAAAGAGGTAGGAGAAGTGAATGATGGAGGCTCACGAATGCTAAGGCCCAATTCATACTTCAACGTTTCTTTTCGAACCCAATAGAGGAATCGAGTCATCTCGAGCATTCCTTCCCCAAACATTTTTTTTCCAAAATTTTCAAAATATCAAAATTTTTACTACTCAGCGGAGTCGCCAAATTGTGGACCTACGTCATGTCCACAGTTATTGGACTTGCTCTAATACTCCTATTAATTAATTGTCATCGTTATTTATTTACTCGACCTGGTTGACCCGGTTGAACTTTGTTGCACGGACTAAGCGATGCGAAAGGAGGTAGGGTGCCTACAATCGGTATGAAATAGATGAGATACCTTGACAGAAAAGTGTTTGAAAAGGTTGCGAAAGAGAAGTACCCATCTGAACACGTTCCTACCAAAGTCGACGAACTTTTGGCACTATGTTGCTCTCACATTGAGGACTGCGACTGGCATCCTTTCAAAATCGTCACTGAACATGGAGTTGATTAGGTAATCTTCCGGAAAAAAATGATATCATTTGTTCTCGAAATATAAGTTTATAATGGATTAAGGGATGATTTGGGAGACGAAGCTTGGAAATCAATATCACGGTAATGAAAGAGTTAAATGAGTACAACCTAGTGGTCGGTACCTTGTGCTCGAACTGTCGAACAACAAGGAAGGAAGAAAATCAACGCTGGAAGGAAGAAGCCCAGTTCATCTTGAACAAATGAAAGTCTCGGAAGAAAACTAAGAAACGTAAAGTTTCCGATTATTTCTTTGCATGGAAACGGAGATGGTATCGGTTTTACATCTTATTTTGGTCGAAAATTTCGTGAAATTGTAGATGGTATCAGATTTAGGTCTCGTAATGATTTAAATTGCATGAAACTTGTAAACCGCTATTGGAATTACGACATTGGTATCGTTTGTTGAAATCGTACGACTTTCGGGTAATTATGGTAATTAATAGCTCTAATCTTCTTTTCTGATGATGATTAATGTTAAATAAATTGTTAATTGACAAATGGTTAATGAAGCCGAATGATCATAAATAAGGAAGTGAAAGACAAAATAAATACTACTTAATACAAATGATAATTACTCCGTATCATATTAAGAAAGCATCAAACGATTAAATACAGCTTATTGTATTTAATATTACTCATTTTATCACAAAATATTACAACCGAAAAGGGGAGTGCGGGAGGAGGAGGAGATGCACCGCGGCGGAATGATGGGCAACAATTTTTCATCACAAAATATCAATTTTTTAAGAAATTGTGACACAACTAAAAAAAATTGTGACAAAAATATTTAATTGAGACACAATTCATAGGTAAAAAAAAATTTAATTCCAAAAAATTTAAATTTCAAAAATCATAACATAGGATAGCTTGACATATTAATGACATCCGAAGACACGAATAAAAAGAAACACTACCTATGAAGACTATCATTTGATAACATATTTATATTTTGACATTTTGTGTCTTCGGATGAAATTTGATTACCGTCAGATTTCGTCTCACAGTTTTGTCCGAGAGAGTTTCAGTCGACAGCTTCTGTGTAATTCCATTTTGTCTAATATTTTGGCACGACGGTTGCGAAAGAGAAGTACCGTCTGAACACGTTCCTACCAAAGTCGAGGAGCTTTTGGCACGGTGTCGCTCTCACATTGAAGATTGCGACTGGCATCCTTTCAAAATCGTCACTGAACATGAAGTTGATTAGGTAATCTTCCGGAAAAAAATGATATCGTCTGTTCTCGAAATATAAGTTTATAATGGATTAAGGGATGATTTGGGAGACGAAGCTATCACGGTAATGGAAGAGTTAAACGAGTACAACCCTAGTGGTCGGTACCCTGCGCTCGAACTGTGGAACAATAAGGAAGGAAGAAAACTGAAAACCCTAATACGGAATGATAAAATAATGGTAAGTGTAGTCATATTTTTTATAGGGTTTGAATATAATCCAGATATTGATCTATATTTATTTTTTTTATTTTTAATTTTTTTTTTGAGGAGAGATATTGATCTATATTAACGTGAGTCATTCGAAATTTGAAAAAAAAACGTGAATTATTTGAAATAATAAGAATTTAAGTTCTTTTATTTGGTGAAATATGAATTGAAGATGTTATAAACATAGTATTGATTGTTATTATTTTATAATTATGGTCATTTCTTTGGAAGATGACATAGTGAAATATGAATTGAAGGTGTTATAAACATTAGTATTGATTATTTATTATTTTATAATTATGGTCATTTCTTTGGAAGATGAAATATGACATTTGACATAGGTATTAGTTTCTGCTTAATATAATACTCCCTCTAATTGCCTATTTTTTTCCTTTTTTTTGGGGAAGAAAATAAGAAGGGTATTATATTATTAGAATATGGAAGGTGGAATGAAAAGGTAAGAGAAAAAAATATAATTAAGAAAAAAATATTTTTTGATTAAACATTCCAATCACCCTTCATTAAGATGTTAATTACAAAATCTGGATAACTAAGTCTGACAACCGAATTACGTTTCTGAGTTACAATATTTTTGTGACGGGAAATATTTTACACAGACGATGTGCTCTTCAGAGCACCAAAATAATTTTTCGAGAGAATGGGAAGACGGCTGAGCACTTCAGAATTATTACGAGACCCTTCAAAACGGTGCCAAATTTCCTCATACGATCCTAGTTAAGATAAAAAATTTACGGAGTATAATTTTGAAGTGCTATATGTAGATAATAGTTTTAAGTTTTAACCACGACCCGGGAAAAAAAATAATTCTGTATCCATAATTTGTGATAGGCATGGTATCTTGGCCCATTCTATTCTATTAAGAATCGAGACATATGGGTTGACTTTTTTAGGCCCATAGAATGCTTGATCCAATGCCGATTTCAATCTGTTCACAGTCCGTAGTTCTCTTAAAAGACGGTCTCACATATGATTGTATGCGATAAATTATCTCTTAGGTACGTTAACATTAACATGAGACTATCTCATTCGATTACACACTTAATTTCTCTTATATGAAAACTATCAGAGTATCCAGCTTGACCTTCTATCATTTTGTAATATTGCCATTTTGTGGCTTTGTTTTAATGGAAATCAACATTCGACATTCTCAATAGATACCAATTCTTCGACTTCCAAAGTAAAATGCCAAATTCAGCAACTCAAAACCCGTAAAAATCACCATTTAAAAAAAAAACTCCAACAACTGAGTTATTCGATTGAGATCCTAACCAGATCAAAGCAATACACGGCTACATTCCCCCGTTCATTGGTGTAAAGCTTAAGGGGCGTTTTTTGAAACTAATTTGTTTTTGGCTCGATAACTCTTTTCGCGAATGCTGGCAAAAAAAAAGCAGCCGAGTGAATCTGTAAAAGAGAGACGACAGTTGAAAACCCTTTAAATTCATTGTCTCACTCAATTTAGCCTACTTCAGCCAGAAAGAACGGGGTCTACATAGTATATACCTCGGAGTTGTAGAATTTCAAAGGCTGCTTGACATTTCCATGATCTGTGGTTCTATCAATGGAGTTCACTGGGTGCTTAAAATCGACTTCTGGACCCGCAGTAGAACAAAGCATAAAGCCAATCACGCCACTGAAAAATAACAAACAAACGAAATTTCCATGATCAAATTCGACATCAAAAATTCGTACAAGTACTCATGCCGTGTTTGTACGAAAGAGGGAGGGAGAGAGGGAGGAAGGAAAGAGGACGTGCCTCGGGTAAGTAGGAACGGTAGTCCATGCGTAGTTGACAGAACCCTTGAAAACTTGGCGACAGTTTGTAACGATATCTTCAATGATGTCCATATGAAGCCATATACTTTCGGCCTGTGTGCACACGACTCCTCCAGGTCGAAGAGCCTTTGCTACTGACTCGAAGAAGGGCTTTTCAAAAAGCTCTTTAGCAGGGCCTGTTGAAACACCGACGTGAGACCGAAGAAGAAGAAGAATCAAACACAGACTGAATTCGTATATTTCTTGTATAATTTAAAAAAACACAAAAAAAGTTACCAATTGGATCAGACGAATCAACAATGACAGCATCGTAAGTTCCCTCAGGGACGGCCTTCAAGAACGCAACACCTGAGGATTTTGAACAGTAAAATCATCATATAATGTTCTGTGTTTCCCCGTCCAGCATTTGGACACTAACAATTAATTTCAAACCAAAAACATACCATCGCCAATATGCAAATTCACTCAAGGATCATCATATCCAACAGCCACTTCAGGGAAAAATTCCTTGGAAACCTACACATATGCAAGTCACTTAACTGTCAGCACCTTTACCGGTAAAAAGGACTGATAAACTGATCATTTACATTATGCATCCCGTTCTTTCAAGCTTATATTCAGTTCACTTAAGCCTCAGTTAGTTCATTTTCTCTCAGTCAGCTCACTTCGGTTAAGTTCACCCTCATATGGATTGTGGTTTGACTTTTTGATGCGAAAAAATGCTTCAACTTCGTGAATACGGGTATTACACTTTATTTCTAACTTTTTACTATTTTCAAAAAATGTTCACAAACCCGTGACGTGTCACGGGTATTACACTAGTTATGAGTAATAAGAAAAGACATGTTATTAGTGTTATTGAGAACGTGAGTACCTAAAACGAGTGCATGCAATAGGTTAAATACGTAAATAAAAATTACCAAAAAATGTTTCTTTTATAAAACCTAATGACGGAATATGTAAAGCTATCTAATTAAACATAATAATACACAAGTATATTATATACGCGACACATTTTCAATACGATTTTTCTTTTTATTATGGGCCGCATTTTAAAATTTAGAACAGGGTCACCCGTATGTAACTCTTTGACGGTCCTATTAGGATATGGATATATTCCTTTATTGTGTTTACACTTTGTCAATATTCTTGTATATCTATTAGCTACTCCCTCCGATTCATTAGATTCGCAACGTATTCCGTTTTTGGTAAATTCATCAGCTTTGCAACATTTCCATTTTGGGCCATATTTTTCTTATGAAATGACTAACCTACCCTTAACTTTTCATTATTATATTCCAAAATATTCAATCTAATATTATTATATTACTTAATCTTACATGACATCACTATTGTGGTCCACCAATTCACTTTCCTTATTTTTTGTGTGAATAGTAAATGTTGCGATTCCAATGAATCGGAGGGAGTATAATTTAGCCTTCAATTACTCAATTGTAGCAATCAAGATCCTCCATATTTGGAAGGCATCTTTGTTAGAAATAATGCAAAGTGAAATTGTTGATCATTCTTGCATAGTAAGAGCATCTCCCGTTAGTAGCATATTAAACCTAATTTATTAGCATGGTTATGATTGTCATTATATTTAGAATAATGATAATTCATTTTCCATCATAAAGTGACTTTGGATACCTTTTGAGGTTGGTCTCATATAACACTTATTATATAAAGTGAGAGTTATGAGAATGATGATATACATGAGAATATACATCAAATGCTTCATCATCCAAATCTCTTTGATAAATTCTGAGTATACCATCGAGTTCAACTCCTAATGGTTGAGTACACAACCTTTTAGGAGTGTTGTGTGACCTTGGGGGACGACGCCCATTCCGATTTGTACCGTAGTCGGGGCGATTTCGTTTCTCATTCAGTGGCCTTCATACCACGACACAACAACGTGTATTTACTAGTTATATATCGCCCCTATAGTGACCCTATATTTCCAACAATTGAGAAACGAAATTATGTCACCATTATTGTGGTTGTGTTCATCACTAGTAATTGGAATTGTTTCAATTGGCTATCTTGTTTCGTTGGTAAGATTCATCTCGTTGAGGGTGAGACAACAGTTCGGTATTATGGCAATAACTCCGTCTCTAGACCTCTTATTTGAATGTGTAATATGGCGTTGGAAAGCTAAGAAGAAGGGCTACAACTCTTTAGTTGAAGTCGTGAGCTGATTCTGTCATTTACCTTTCGGAAAACGGGACACAATGTCGTGGTAGTATTCTGAAAATTTTTGAAGGTTTATGAGTGGATGGTATTATCTTATTTTATTATCAATATTCATCCTTGAGAATGAGGTATGGTATCTATGAGTTTATTTCTTATCTTCTTGTGATTCATGATGATGAAATAATTACGTTTGGTAGATGAGTATCATTTATCGTCATTGATTGGAAGATAAATTATCTGATAAGAGTAGGATGTTAATGTTGTTTCTGAACATATGTTGAATGTGTTAGTCTCAATATTTCATGATGAATGTTGAATTTGCACATATATTTTTAATATTATATGACTAAAAAGGTGAACATTTTCCTAAACTTTTATCGAGTCTTGATATTGCACCTTGGAAAGAAGATTTAGACTCATGTTTATGAAAAATGGTATGTGTATAGTCAAATAAAATAATTAATGCGAGTATTAGTGGTGTAATATAATAATGATTAATTATAAAGGATTATTGTGGAAATTATGATGGTTAGAAGATGACCATGTGGAGAGTATATGCTTTTATGAGTAATGAGGGCAATATTTGGATTTATTATATGGCCGTTATAATTTTATTCTATGCACTTAATATATATGACATTGAATATTATTTATTAATCAATTTAAGAACATTATGTATGTTTTGCTTGAGAAAATTGAATATGTATAATATATGTTGGGATTATATATTAGTGTGATTTTTCGTATCTTTATTAATGCTTTTGAAAAGGCACGTGTGTAGCTGTCTTGTAAATTATTTTGGATACATTTGAAAGGAGAATTTAACTTCACACTAGAGACGCATCAATGCTCACTTGAGTAAAATAAGCTATATGTGGGGGTTAAATATTTTATTTTTATTGGCATTCATAATCTTGATCAAGTATGTATTAAATAATTGGATGAATTATTTGATAAATTACTCTAAGAGTAGATTATGGAATAGATAAATTGTCAGACATAATTATTTGATATCTAAAAGTTGGGATGATTAATGAATGAATAATTTGTATATTTTGTTTGAACGATTATGTTTGTCACTATTTCATGGTGTGACAACATGTGGGGGAAGTCATTCAACTTATTTGATAAAATTATTCATGCATCAATTTTAAAATTGATATCTTATAATTTCTGAAGAGTATGTATATCTCTAATTGTGGGGGAAAGTGAGGATCGATAACGTGTTTTATACATGAATAATGGAACCAAATGTAAGAGTTTTAATTTGTTGACTAAGTCAATAAATAATGGTTGCGTAAGGTCCATTTATTTATGTTGTACATTTGGCTTACACCACACTATATGAGATTATGAAGATTGATTTTATGTGAGTAAAGGATATATATTTTAATTTGTGGATTTGGAAATATATATATATGAAACAATCATCGAAATCGTTGTTCTCTAATATAAGAATGATGATGTATATATGGTGCAATATTGAGAATTGCAACATGTTGGATATTTATAAAGATGTTGAATCACAAGGTGATATGCACAATGATCATGAGTAAACTTTCATCTTTATAATAATTTTATTATAAGTCTAATGAGAAGACTGTTATAATTTTATGTATTATGTATGCGTATTATTTTGCTCCTTTAACCTTATCGGGGTAATGCATGGTGATTGAGAGCTTAATATTTATTGCATAATTGTGGGGGCATCAATTTCTATGCAATGTTTGATGTTAATTTCAACTTTGTATTGCTAAAAATGATGTGTAGTGAATTACACACATGTATTATGCAGATTTGAGAGAGTTGAAATCATCAAATATAGTTTGGTGTATTTGAAAGGTTGAACATACAGCTCTTAATGGTCTTATAGCCCGAATTTGGGTGGTCCTTGTGAGACGGACTTGATGAGATCACCGTAATGATAGAGGTTGAGCATATAGCTCTTAATGATCTTATAGCCCAAATTTGGGTGATCCTTGTGAGACGGACTTGATGAGATCACCGTAATGATAGAGGTTGAGATATTGCTCTTAGTGAATCTATATCCCTATGTTTGGGTGGTCCTGTTGTGAAAGACTTGATGGATTCATCGTAGTATTGAGAGGTTGAGCTTTAGAGCTCTTAATGATTCTATAGCTCATAAGTGAGTGGGTTATGTGGAGATATCCTTGATAGAATCACCTAAGTGGGTGTGAAGGGTTGGCCTCCTTCTATGAGAGATTGAGTTATCTTTCTAGAGCACTCATCAAAATCCCAAGGTTCATTTGGCCATAAATTTGTTGAATCGTATTGCGGAACTCGTGTGGAACTTAAGGTATGATATGTGTTGTGAGGATAATTCAACCGAAATGCAATAAGGAATTCAAATCGAAAGATATTCTCTTGTTATAAGTAAGTTGTTGACTCATTTCACTAATACGTTAATTCAAATCGAAAGATATTAACGTCTAAGTGTCAACCTTTTCATATGCTCAGGATTTTTGTTTTCGGTTTATCATTTGCATTAGTGGGGGATTGTTAGAAATAATGCAAAGTGAAATTGTTGATCATTCTTGCATAGTAAGAGCATCTCCCGTTAATAGCATATTAAACCTAATTTATTAGCATGGTTATGATTGTTATTATATTTAGAATAATGATAATTCATTTTCCATCATAAAGTGACTTTGGATACCTTTTGAGGTTGGTCTCATATAACACTTATTATATAAAGTGAGAGTTATGAGAATGATGATATACATGAGAATATACATCAAATGCTTCATCATCCAAATCTCTTTGATAAATTCTGAGTATACCATCGAGTTCAACTCTTAATGGTTGAGTACACAACCTTTTAGGAGTGTTGTGTGACCTTGGGGGACGACGCCCATTCCGATTTGTACCGTAGTCGGGGCGATTTCGTTTCTCATTCAGTGGCCTTCATACCACGACACAACAACGTGTATTTACTAGTTATATATCGCCCCTATAGTGACCTTATATTTCCAACAATCTTGACTAATAACCTAGATGGTAACGTGTATATATATTGCTATCATGTATCATTAACATTCAAGGCAATACAATCTCTTATAGGTCCGGTTCATTACCTATGGTAATAGCATTCGGAGGAGTGTTGCTGTTGTTGTTGTTGTTTCCGTTGTTGTTGCCGTTGTTGTTGTTGTTGTTGTTGTTGTTGATGATCGGTAATGACATTTGATCAAGCTGACGTTCTATCAAGTTTTAAGAATTCCAAACTAGCTAACTTACTAAGTTATGCAATTTTGAAATGAGTAGTGAGTAAGAGAATAATGTGATGATAGTAGAAGTGATCAGAGGAGGGCGCTGTTTTTATTGATGAACAACGATCATGGATGTCGTTGTTTTTGCTGATGAGGTTGTCAATGTGAACTAAGACCAAAGAATATTACGACCAATTCATTTTATTTACATAACAAGAAAGAAAAACCACGTATTATGAAACCTAATTTTATACACACGGCTTAATGTAAATTTCAACGAGTTTTTAATGGTGTTGTTGCAATATGACGATGAAACTCTTGTCGCCCGCCTTTCTTTTCCGTCAAAGCCTTACTAAATATAATAAGATTCTTTCATTTAAGTATAACTTTTAGTTTTTTACTAAATATCAACCTAATAAGACTAATTGTCTTATGATCAATATTATTAATTACACACTAATTAATTACTAATTACTAGACAAATTTCAACGCAAGTAAAAAACTAAAAATCGCTAAAATCATACCTATACCTAAAAATACGTGTCTCGCAGCCTGTTTAGGCATAACGAGACCGTATACCAGGAAAATGAAGGCCGCCTCCTTCATTTGTAGTAGCATTTTCCCGGTCGTCGTCTTTGTCATTTCCGACGACGTAATCAACTGGTAGATGTTGTTCATCACTGCGGCCGCAAGTAGATACCCGACCCGGGTATCTACTTTCTCGACATGCGTATCCGCAGCTTTCACGAATTTCGCGACCTTGTCTAGCCACGACGTCCAGAGCCGTTCTTGAGTAATTTGATACCCTAGGCAAAATTGTAAAATTTGGGCCTCTATAACGAAATTTGGAATCGGGTGCTTACTTGATCTTTTTTCCCCAATACTATGGCAAAAATCAAAATTACGGTTTTAAATTCGTTGTATTTTCTTTTTACAGATAATATAGAAAAAATCTATTACTTTCCGAATTTCCTAATTTTAAAATTATCAAAACATAGTCAATAATGGACATACTATATATATTTTTATATTGAGTACAATATATTTTTATATTGAGTACAATATATTTTTGTACTAATCTTATTAATTCAATATATTTTGTTTTGGACTTATTGTATTTTTGTCTAATAGTATAAATTTGATACTCTATTTTCATCAAATACCAAAAATCTTCTCAATTAATGAGATAGTTTACACGTTTAAACTATATTTACATGTTACATAGTATTATTATTTTTTTTCACATTGGGCCCCTCTCATCATTGGGCCCTAGGCCATCGCCCCTCCAAACTATCCTCAGAACCGGCCCTGACGACGTCCAGCGCTCGATACCATTGACGTTAGTCAGCCCATTTTCCAAGTCTGCATACAATACAAAACGTAAAACAACATACGTACGATTAAATACTGAGTGTATATATATATATATATATATATATATATATATATATATATATATATATATATATATATATATATATATATTCATGTCGATCATCTTAATTAGCTTACTTACGTACAAATTTCCTTCCTTATCATTAATAACTTATATAAAAAGGGGGAGAATGGTTGAGGAGTTTTGCGTAAATTTTTGTTTCCAAAAATGCCCTCCTCATTCATGTCACTCTGTCACACTGCTGATTTTCATGTTCCATTAATTTTTGACGGTCCATTCTTCTTATACTTAGGTAACGAAATATTGCCATTGATAATATTATTGACATCCTCGACGAGAATTTGATAATGTCTTTTCACTTCATCGATACTCTTATTACCACCAACGGCCTTAGCGATGTTATGCCAGCGCTCAGGTGTCTCGCGATCATATATCGCTAAGGCTGTTTCAAAAGCTTTATTTTGCTTCGGTGTCCAACTTGTACCGTGAGACGACATTGTACTTTATCGATCCTATTAATTATAATTAATTAATTAATTAGGGTTTTAGGTTGATAATTTGAGGTAATTTATTAGTGTTTAGCTAAATATCATTAACTTATATAAAAAGGGGGAGAATGGTTGAGGAGTTTTGCGTAAAAATTTTCATTAACTTATATATTACCTATATTAAAAAGAGGGAAGATGTGCCAAAGAATTTGCGTAAAAATTGTATTCCCATTTTGCCCTTCAAAGGAAATATTCCATTTTGCCACATGTTATTATTATTATTATTATTATTATTATATTATTATTATTATTACTAGTATAGACCCCGTGCAATGATGCACGGTATTTTTAATAAATTTATTTTATAGCATATTTTATTTTAGATTTTCAATTCTTTTATTTTTATTAATCTAACAATGATATATGCAGGTATATATATGACGATATTTTTGACATTGCAAAATAAATCAAGATAATTGGATAATGTTTTGAAATGTCATTAAATGTGTGTTTTAATGAAAATAGTACGTATATTTTTTATGCTCCGTATATGTCATCTTGAATTTAAAGATACATACTCATTTCTCTTTTTAATTTCGGAGTACTATTTTGTAAAAAATGTGTACCGATGATTTTTTAGTTGTTATGGGGAACAATTTTTATTTGTAGTAAGAAAAGTCCTAAATTTTCAATACTTAATGAAGGATTTTTTTTCATTTTTTTTCATTTTTTATAAAATGAGTTATCCCACGTGTCATGTGAACTCAGTCATGATTTAATTTGTGAAAAAAAAAAATCACACAAAGTTTATTGGTATAAACCGATTTTGTATATTTTTGTAGAAATTAAAGTAAAAAAAATCATCTCGAAAATATTTACATTTCAGAGAAATACGTTTTTTTGTCACAAAGTTAATAACATTATAATAAATTTCCAAATTGATTTCATAAAAAAAATTGTCATTTTTTGTATTAATGACAATTAATAGATTGAAATTTATTTATTAATCTTTAATTTATGTAATGATTTTTTCCTTCCATATTTAGAGTAGAGTAGTTTTGAGATAAAACTTTAGAGAGAGTTATTCTCTCAGTGTATATTCGTAAAAGGGAAAACCGTAAAATAATGGTGACAGGGTTCAAACCAAATTTCTATAACTACCGTGCATACATGCATGGGTTTATACATTTGATTAGATTATTGATTATCTAAATTCGAAATTACTTTACAATTACTAATTAATAAATTACTAAGTTATAACTATAAACTTATGAAAATTACTATAGTTAGATATAACACTGTTGTGGCTTCATATGGAGTAAGATAAGATTGATTGGATTAAATTGACGTAAAATCTTAATAAAATTAGGAATTTATGGCATAATATATGGGAAATAATGTAGATTGATATATATATATATATAACATATAATTATATGGATCAGTTAAGTACGTAATTAGCTGCCAAGTATGTAATAGTGTATATGGCATAATTATATATTGATATATGATCACGTTAAGTACATAATTACGTAGACGAATGATGGATAAGCCCAACCGCCTTAACAACTAAATGATCCTACCAAGATAGGCCCAAACTATAGCCCATACAAAGTAGGCGGGAAAAAACTTAAGATTGTTATTCTTTTAGTGGAAAAGGGGATTTATACCTTCTCATCGAGTAGAACCATTTCAAACCAACTAATTTCATTTGGATTATTCCAAGCCGGTACGGAATACATCCTAATGACTCTTACCCTGATTCTCCACGTCTCCTTGGTGTCATTAATGTCACCGACCATATTGAAACGTCGGGATTGAGACGCAGACATTTTTTGGGTATGGTGTAAATAAAGTTGAAAGATTAGAAAATTAAAAGAATATTACGTATAGTATGGAAGTGAAGCTAGAATGATGTTTGTATGTGAAATGTGTACGGGATTAAATATCCGACGAATGAGTTAGGTGAATTATATATATAATAAATCATGAATAATATCCTATAAGAATAAGGTAGGTGAGTAATTTTGTACAAATAATACCGTGTAAATAATATACTATAAAACAGTAGTATCAACCGTCCATATGTGAAACAGTAGTATCCTATAATAATTTATAGAGTAGTTATTTATAGAATAGAGGTTTAAAAACAGTAGAATTTATTTGACAAAAATATTATATGTTCAAGATTATACGGTAAGATTATGCTATCAAATAAGAATAAGAATATTAAAGATTAATCATACCATATAAGAGTGTTATAATATACGGAGTAATATTTTTACTGAAATAATTTTTGTGATATACATGGCATATAATCAATCAGTTAATCAATCAACAACAATGAATTAGTTAGTATGAACCATCCATCAATTAAATCTTATTTGATTACTATATATATTATATATAATCAATACATTCCAATTAAAACATGTGATTTCCTTAATTAATCAGATTTCCTTAATTACATACCTCATGTGTTGTATAGCTTTATGTGTGATGTAGTGACATTTTGTATCAGTAAGATGTTAGAGTGTAGTTGGAGTGGAGAAGGGTCGTGTATACATAAGGTCAATGGTTCGAATCGCGCATAACCCAAATTTTTTTTTTTGTTGTAGAAAACTTTAGGCGGGAAAATATGTGAGTAGAGTTATTTGGTTAGTGGAAAGGGGGATTATTATCTTTATAATTTCGGATCTTAACTAGACATGTCAAACGGATTATCGGGCCTCGTGTCGACTTAGAATACGGGTTGTAATGAGTACGAGTCTGGTAAAATACAAATTGAGTTATACAGGCCACGAATCCATAATGATTTCTTAACCTCGGTTGATCCATTATAAATACACAAATTCTTGTATGAGACACAGTAATTTACGAAATTACTTTTTTCTAACGAGCTTTTACTCCATCCTAACGAAAATAATGTCACTTTTCTCATTTTACCCTCTCCATAATTTAACCTAACTTGTAATTTTCTCTCTTCTTCTTTGTCTCTTTACCTCCCCAATTTCTTTAATCAATGAACTTTTTCAAATTCGATTGTAAATTTTAATTCAATTATTAATGAAGTAATGTCATTGTAATTAATTATTTAATTAACTGATTTATATTTTGCAGGGTTTAATTAACTTTTTAAATTAGGGTTAGGGATTTAGGGTTCTAGGGCATCAATCGTATATCCAGATATTGTAATTATTTTTTCTTTTCATGTAATTTTTTTAATTCAGTTTTTTACTATCTTATTTTTCTTTATTTTATTATGTCAAATTAAACTTAATTAATTGTGTTTGGGTGGTGTTTGTTTGTATTTTTGGTGGTGGTTGTTGGTGTTGATGGGTGGTTGAATTTAGTTTTTTTTTAAAAGAAAATTAATTTGGGGGAAATGAGACAAGGACAAATTGGTAAAATGTTGTTAGGATTGAGTAAAAGCTCGTTAGGAAAAATCACGACCCTAAATTTATCGTGAGACCTCTCACATAGTCACAAGAAAATACTTATTTTTAAAAAATCTTTCTACTGAGAAAAATTAGACGGTACCGCCCGGGCATCGCTGGGCCCAAAACTAGTACAGTATATCATTACCTATATTAAAAAGAGAGAAGATGTGCCAAAGAATTAGCGTAAAAATTGTATTCCCATTTTGCCCTTCAAAGGAAATATTCCATTTTGCCACATGTTCTCACTTATTATTATTATTATTATTATTATTATTATCTTTATTATCTTTATAATTTCGGATCTTAACTAGACATGTCAAACGGATTATCGGGCCTCGTGTCGACTTAGAATACGGGTTGTAATGAGTACGAGTCTGGTAAAATACAAATTGAGTTATACGGGCCACGAATCCATAATGATTTCTTAACATCGGTTGATCCATTATAAATACACAAATTCTTGTATGAGACGATCTCACAGTAAATTTATCGTGAGACTTCTCACATAGTCACAAGAAAATACTTATTTTTAAAAAGGTCTTTCTACCGAGAAAAATTAGACGGTACCGCCCGGGCATCGCCGGGCCCAAAACTAGTATATATATATAAAAAGGGGGAGAATGGTTGAGAAGTTTTGCGTAAATTTTTGTTTCCAAAAATGCCCCTCCTCATTCATGATATTCACAAGTTTGCGTTAAGCTTGATTTTACTTAGTTTTGTACATTTATTGTCTTGTTATCATTCTCTTTATTAAATTTTTTACTTCTTACTCCATATTTGTATATTAAAAACCTTTTTAAATTGGATTTGTCTCAACACAATTTCTTGTATAAAATGGTCTCACGATAAGTTTATCGTGAGACCTCTCACATAGAAGGTAGTTAGTTTTATTATTATTATTATTATTATTATTATTATTATTATTATTATTATTATTATTATTATTATTATATTCCTATTAGTAGTTTCTTCGCCTGTTTTTATTACCATATTTTATGCTGAAAAATATAAGTATATTTTAACGACGTTTTTAACGCGTGTCTACTAGATACTCCTACAAATTAATACTTGTATGTAATTAATACTTAAAGTAATTTGTTGAGAGATTGATTTTGGATTTCGACAATAAATAACATTATGATGTCAATAATGGTTGGTTTTTTGTACGAAACTTAAAAAACATCTATATCATAGAAGCATTAGTGAATATACATACGAAATACGGTTGATAAAAATATAACCGTAACGATTTGCGCCATTTTAAAACCTCACATCTTAAAACATACCGGAATATCAAGGCCCGAGCATCGCCGGGCCCCTTAACTAGTATAAAAAGAGGGAGGAGGTTTTGCGTAAGATTTTGAGTAATTTTCACTCTTCCCAAAATGCCCCTTCTCACTCACTTTATTTTTAGCTTCACTACTTTATGTTGTGTTATTACTGTATTAGTGAGTAAAACTTTAATTTTTTTTTTGTAGTACTACGTACTCCCTCCCATCCATTCAATGCTTTACATGGAGGGTTTCACAAATTTTAAGAAAAGTGGTAAAAGTAAGGGTATTATTGGTAAATCAAATGATTTTATGGGTCCACCAAACTTAAAGTAATGAAAAAGTAGTGGTATTTTGTGTAAATAGAGGAAAGATAAGGGGTTATATGGTAAAATATTTTACCAAAAGAGGAATGTAAAGAATTGATTGGATTGTCCATTTATAGTAAGTGTAAAGAATTGAATGGATGGGAGTGAGTATTATATAAAGAACTCTGATTTGTAACTACTACCATATGAAACAGGTTATACAAATTATCTGTTGGATTAATATTAAAATATAAGTCTGGGATAGTTTCTTCCTTTTTTTTATCATAGTTTGGGTTAGAAAATATATACGGTACTTTACCTATAAGTACTTATTTGGTTTCAATATTATTATCATAGTCATTAATTATATACGGAGTACGGAGTATATAGCTATATAGTTATACTCCGTACTTAAGAAGGTTTATGAGATTTGTTCTTGATTTCGACCTAAATTAGAAATGTGTACCCTAAGAAACACATGAGTAAAAGA
Organism: Agrostemma githago; assembly: GCA_958450325.1. Taxonomy (NCBI): domain Eukaryota; kingdom Viridiplantae; phylum Streptophyta; class Magnoliopsida; order Caryophyllales; family Caryophyllaceae; genus Agrostemma; species Agrostemma githago. The sequence continues at coordinate 31,393,461 of OY288257.1, read as the reverse complement.
GTTCAAATACGAAGTATTAGATATGAACATATTAATAAATACTACTCCGTACTCTATATTCATACCGGTATATTGTACACTATTTGAGATATGTGAGCCGACATATAAAAAAACAATTTCAGCTCAATATGTGACTTGTACAAATGTAAGTGTACCAATTTTATACTCCATCTGTCCCACTAGATTGTTTACAATTGCTTTACACACGAATATGAAGATAAGGAGGAGGAAGAATTGATTTTAATATTTTTAAAAATAAAGTAGAGAGTAAGCCATAAAGTATATCAAACGGAAATGTAAACAATTGAATGGTACACCTAAAAAAGAAAGTGTAAATTATTGACTGAGACGAAGACTCGAAGAGGGTATATTTTAAAACCACGCAACTAAACAAATATATTTTAACGCAAATCAGAAGTCAGGGCCCGAGCATTGTCGGGCCAACCAACTAGTAATTAATAAAAGTATAGATGAGATGAGATGAGATTAGAGCTGATCAAACGGCCTAAGCCCTAAAACCCGACCCGGTCCGGCCCGCATTTTCACCGGGCTTGGGCTACATTTTTGGCCCTAACAAAGCCCGAAGCCCGATGTACAGAATGGGCTGGGCTTGGGCCTAACGTATAGCCCGCTTTATGGCCCGGCCCGATTTGTCAATAACTTGATATGTAGTAGAAAGATTGACTATCAAAAGTCCCAAATTCTAATTGAAATATGAATGCTGTGATATCTTTTTATATTTTTTTAATATCTTTTTATAATCTCAAATTCCCAATGAGTAGTAACTAAATAATGTACTATGGAGTAGTATGCATTCATTTTTTTTTTTTATTCTTTTAAGACTAATAGGTTTATTTGTTCGCTTTATTGCTTCTTAGTTCACTTTATTTAAATTTTGTACTTTGATCCTCTTAAATAAACACTAAAAGGGCCCCTAATTAACTTTATTTTAGTCCACTTGTTTCGATTTCGAAATTTCGTTATTTCAGTAAAGTAACGAGTCTATGGGCCAAAAAGCCCGATATGGCCCATGGGCCCTTAAAGGCCCGCTTGGGCCCGGTATGGGTTTCGAAAATAGGCCCTGTATCTAGGGCCGACCCGGCCCAGTCCTTCGACTAGAGGTGATCATGGGCCGGGCCAATGCGGGCTTGGGCCGGACCTAAGCAATAAAAATGGCCCACATGAGCGGGTTGGGCCGGGCCGGGCCAAATGAGTGGGCCTATTTTTTAAGCCAAACCCGGCCCAAGCGGGCTAGAACGGGCTTTTTGGGCCAAAATGAGCTTTTTAGGCCCTATAATTTAATGCTCTTGTATGAAATAAATATCTTAATGTGGACATGACGTAGGTCCACCTCGACGCGGCGAAGCGCGGGTTTGGGTAGGCGAATGAATCTCGTGGTAAGATTGTTCTCGGGTTCGAAATTTAAGTCAAAATGGAGTCGCCACCGAATTTTGTGGCTATTCGGAACCATACGAGCCCACTCTATGTCGTCATGGGCTATACACAAAGTAAGCCCACTTCGATTTCAGAGTTTATGGGGCTCGTCCCTTTGCATTGCAATATCGATACCGTTTACACCGGCTTTCGTATATAGAATGACTCTCGTGCGCCAAGGGTTTCGGACATCCGGAAACCAAAGGTTCTGAGTAAGGGGTGAGGGTACGTGTTGGGAAGCCCACTAAGGACACCCAACCCCGCCCGCACATGGCGGCCTCTACTAAGACACCATTCGTGTTCGTGTACGCGCGCTAGTAAAATAATTAAATGATATGCAAACAGCGTTTTCGAGCTAAGCATGTGAATTTTGCGTTAACTACGTCATTTAATGCATCTTATTATTTGTCGAAGTGATTTAGCATGCGAGGTTCATTTATAAAGCGTAAAAGCAAGTAAATAAACAAAGCTCGAAAATAAATAAAAATAACGTACAAATTACACGGGCGGAAATACAACCCGGAATTCACAATACAACATTACGTAAAAATAATAAATGAAGTAATAACAACGCAAAATAATGATAAAAACGGACCCGTATGTAAACTAGACCGCGAAATATGTAGATGGACTAACCCCGATTAAATACACATTATGTCGTGTACTAAACGAAGGACGGAAATATGAGACTGTGGCATATTGCTAGCCCGATCTCATATCCCGTAGTCTTGTCCCGACTTATCACGTCAAAAGTTGATCAAAGTCGTGCTACGTGTCGTGATGTGCGTGGTTTTGAAAATAGGAAGATCACGTGATAGTCTTTACACGTGATGACTAAAGTCGATAAAAGACGGGGCTTGAAACGTGTGTCCAAGCCCACGGTTTTCTGGGTTACAGGACCCACTCGACCGAGTCGTGGTATGACTCGGTCGAGTGCACCTTTTACGTGGCTACTGCCCATTTTTATGGGTGCTACTCGATCGAGTAGCATATGTACTCGGTCGAGTAGACCCTGTACGAATGATGATTCGTCTCGTTTTATGATTTGAAATCGATGATCGGTCGAACCAAATACAAACATCGCACGATTTGTATTTAACTCGACCTCCGGTACTATAATCGTGTACGAACGATTATAATACCGTTATCGGAGTTTTATAAAAATGCTTATCGTTATATTAGAAAATTTGAATTAATGACGAAATGCATCCCTCTACGTCACGACATCGGGACTAACTCTTTCGAGTCATGTGATGTCGGTTTTCGTGTCAATGGGTTCCGCATTAATTAGGGAAATGGGATTAAATGCGTTCAACTACGACCGTTTGCAATCGCGTCACGCCCTTGAGTACGTTGGGGCGGGGCTCCTCGAAAGGGCTCCACCTCCATTGTTTCTCGTAAAGGGGTTAGACGGATTTTGGGCAAACATCGTAGTCAAACGGATTTAAAACTGAATTTTGATACTAGTTTACGTATACACGGTATAATAACGATATTAGTAATAAAAGATGATGCAAAAATGAAAATGCAAAAAAGTATAAAAAACGTTAGTGTTAGTGTTACTACGATTACGATTACTATACAAAAATATGATAGAATAAATGACAAAGAAACGAGATAGAAGGGATCGAAATGGGGTTTAGGACACCCTCAACATACATGCTAGGTATAGGCCTCGGAAATGGACTCGTGAATAGCGACGGGACGCCGGAGTATCGAGGATGTACGCGAGTTGTGGTGTGTATGTGTGTTGCGTCGGCTTATCGAGGGACGGAGGCTCGGTTTTTTGTGTTTTTGCTTTGGGTTTGTAGTGTAGAGTGTAGGGTTGAAAGTAGGGCAAAATGTAGGTTAAGATGCCTTAAGAAAATAGTTCTGAAAAATTCTGAAATGCATGGGGGGTGAAGCGGTATTTATAGGCTTCATCCCTCGACATAGGGGCACTCGATCGAGTGGCCCTAGTGCACTCGATCGAGTGCCTTCGCAAATGGGCCAAACACGGGTTCAAGACGCTCCACTCGATCGAGTGGGGTCAATCCACTCGATCGAGTGGGTCAAACGGGTGAGACAAATAAGGGAAGAATTGATCTTGTTGTTGTGATTGACTTTTTTGAATTTTATTTTGTGCGCCAACTGAACTTGGCTGTTTTATGAGACGGTTTCGTCTTTGACCGGGTTTTGACCCGGTCGCCAAAAGACGGGATTTATCTTTGGTGTCGGTTTTGGCCCAAATTAGTCTATTTTTGCTCGGAACGACCCACTGGGCCTGAATTTGAGGTCTGTTTTGTGAGATTTTTACTCCGCTAAAAGTCCATGTCGGATATTATTGGTTTCGAGTCCAAGTTCGAGTATACCAAGTCACGTTTGCGTCCGATCATCATCGGGTATTTTTCGGAGACTACCATAGACACGTGACAGTCAAAATGCGGGTGTCTACAGAGCCCCCACTCTGACTGAGGCTTGGACAAGGCGAAAGTCAGAGTAGCTATCAAGCCCGTTAAGACCTGGTAGACTTCCGGTCGGGTCACTTATAGTCCAGTGGACTCGCGTGAAGGGCTCGCCAGCCATAAGCAGAGGGTCATACCTGTCCTGATGATGATAGCTTCGCAGGGAGTCAGACTTGTAGCATAAGTCCTGGGCGCACCTATATGTGGGCCCATCCCGTACCATTTCGGGAAAAATGCCGCCTCGGGCGTTCCGCTGGGGAAGTATATGAGTTGTACGAGCTTGCCTTCGAAGCCTTGAGTCGTACTTGAGCTGATGATGATGCTCCGTGGGGAGTAAAGCTTGCCTTTTTTGGGGAGTAGGTGTACCCGTATGCCGACACATCACACCTTGGATGTAGCATGCCGGGGAAAAGCTGACTCCGTTGGGGAATTTAATAATTTCGCGGAGACTTGCTTCTGAAGTCTGGAGTGTACCTGCATGCTGACACATAACAACTTATACGTAACACATAGGCAAAACACTGACTCGTGCTGGGGAGATAAAAAAAATATTTGAATTTTCGAAGGGACAAAATTTTGAAAAGAATTTTTATCGCAAAGAAATTTTATCACAGAAAAAATTTGGAGGCTCTTAGGAAAGCTCGGGACAGCTTGATTCCTATTCTGGGTTCTAGTTTGAAATCAGGCCTGTGCGCGCATAGGGCCCAGCTTGCTGAGGAGGCAGGGTAGTTAGGTTTTCTGTTAGGTTTTCTCATTATAAATATGAGAATCCCTGATTCAGTTCTCTGCATCTCAACTCAAATTCTTCTTTTCCTTCTCAAAATATTTTAGACTTTCAAGAAAGTTAGAAATCTCCGCTATGGGTATCGACCATTTGACGGCTATGCTTCTCGCCTGGTCCCAATACTTTCGGGATGAGGAGAAAGTCCGACTGACCCAGATGGGAATTGTCAATTTATTCCCTTTCCAACGTCTAATAGTTGACTCGCATTTCCTGAATGCCTGCTTGTCATTTTGGGACACCACCCATCACGTATTCGCGTTCTCACGGGGAGAAATGTGTCCTTTACCCGAGGAGGTTGCGGCCATAGGCGGTTGGGGCCTTGCTGTTCAGCCAGCTATTCCCCTGTTCTACCCGGATCCAAGGAGGAGATTAAGGGAGTTTTTGGGTTTATCTCATGCTGAGGCAAATCGGATGGTGCAGGGAGATATCGTTTCCCTATTTGACCTGGCCGACAAGTTCATGAATCCCCGGGACGTGAGGGCCACCCCTGCTCATAGGCGTAGGGCATTCGCCTTTTGCATGCTGCATTGCTATGTCTTCGAGGGGCTGATGGAGCTTGACTCATGCAGGGGTCAAATCAGACTGATTGGAGTGGTTGACCAGATGGAGACTGGTCATAGCCCTGCTTGGCTAGCCACTGGAGAAATCATCATGGGTCTGGACGCCAGGCGGCTTGACCCAACTCGACCGCTGACGGGGAGTACCATATTCTGCAAGTATGCACCTCGATTTTTTTTTTTTTTCGTGCGATTTTTCTGACGTCCGTAAGTCACTCGATCGAGTGACACTCATATCGAGCTACTGCCTGCTTTCAGAGGGCTAACTCGATCGAGTCATCTGCTGCACTCGATCGAGTGGACCCTGGCGAACCATTCCGTTGCTTATAGAATTTGTGCATTCTTTTCAGATATGGCTGTAGGAGCGGTTATCGATCATAGAGACCCCTCCGAGCATTCCCAACTATCGGAGCAGTCAGATTAGCTCCCGAAGGCGGAAGATAAGCTCGAGTCATCGGATAGATCGAGCTTACTGGGACGAGGAGTTGGTGTTTCATGGGGGTCCCTTGATCAGGTGGACCGTTGCTTGGTGGTTTCTTTCGAAGTTGACCGGATTGGCCAAGAGAGACCAAGCTCGCTACCTGGTGATTCTGTCCCTTGACTGGATAGTTCACATTTATCCGGATCGTCACCTAAGATAGTTCGGTTCGTCTCAGCGCATCCCTGAGATTGAAGCCATTATCAGCGTCTCGCTCCAATTGACGGACGCTATGTGCGACACCTGGTTGCAGATATGGTTCACTCGTCCTACATAGACTATACCCAGCCCTTGCCAATCCGCTTGGGTGTCACGGGCTTATCAGAAATGGACTTCTGAGGAGTCCGAGGAAGCTCGAAAGGCCCTGAAGCTTGAGGAGGCCTTTGAATTGGTTCATCGCGAGTCGGCGAAGGACAACAGGGACTTTTTCACCGGGGAATATATTCCTGAGGCTACAGTCCGGGGAGAATCGGGTCTTAAGTCACAAACTAAGACTCGATCTAAGGAAGTCGGTTCTAGCAGCACTCGAGGGCAGACCGATTTAGAACGACGACTTGGGCCGAGGTTGGCGGTCCGGGACCGACTTGGTCCGCGTGACCGGCTCCCTGAGCCCGTGAGGGCTCGACTTGGGCCTATTGATGTGATAGAGGAGTCGGGCTCAAACAATCGAGCCCGAGTTAGAGAGGTTCCTGTGGTGATTCGGGAACGCTCCCCTCCGCGTCGTCGCCAGTGGACGGCTAAGGAGGCCAAGGACAAGGGGAAGGGCAAGATGCCCTAAATGCCGAGTCCTTTAGCTTTGTTATTATTTAAGTATTATTATTATTTGTTGTGTGCCCTTTTTTGTATTTATTATTATATTTTTTTTTGAATTCCTGCACTTTTGTAATTTTCCGAGTTTATCGGGATTTTTTTGAATTAATAAAAGAAGTTTACTATTAAACCGCTCCTGTCTTTTCTTGATTGCATTGGTTGTACCCTTTTGAGGGGTTGCCTACGTATCCGCGATTAGCAGAATCAAACCAGACGTAGTTCAGGCATAGGAAATTTGCAATCTCGAATTACACCAAGACTATTAGTTCAAGATGTTTATGACAGTAGAATAAGTAATTCTAGCTCATTGACTTGTTTTTTTGAAAAGAATGATTTTTATAAAATTTGCTAATGACATTGAGAAGAGGCTAGGGGTAGTAACGCTTCAGCTGGTCCAAGTTGGTTGGGTTGACAAATTCATTCCCGTCCAGGTCCGTCAGCATCACTGCTCCCCCAGATAGGATTTTCTTCACCATATATGGCCCAGCCCAATTGGGTTTGAATTTTCCCCTTGGGTCGACTGGTAGTAGAGCTCGAACAGACTTAAGGACTAGATCGCCTTCTTTAATGTGTCTGGGCCTTACTCTCTTGTTGAAGGCCCGTTGGATCCTCTTCTGGTAGATTTGGATATTATTGAGGGCACGAGATCGTCGTTCGTCTAGTAGAACCAACGAGTCATATCGTGCTCGAACCCAGTCAGCTTCGGGTACTTGACTTTCTAGCAGAATTCTGAGGGACGGTACTTCCAGCTCAATTGGTTGGACTGCCTCCATCCCATAGGTTAGGTAATATGGTGTCGCCCCGGTTGCGGTGCGAATTGACGTTCGGTATCCCCATAGGGCAAAAGGTATTTTGTCGGGCCAGTCCCGGTAATTATCAGCCATCTTTTTTAGTATGGTGACAATTGTTTTATTAGCTGCCTCTACTGCTCCATTTGTTTGGGGGCGGTAAGGCGAGGAAGTATGCCTTTGGATTTTATACTTGGTCAGCAGGGCCGCAGTCTCGGCTTGAAAATGAGTCCCGTGATCACTGATAAATTCAGAAGGGATCCCATACCGGCAGATTATCTTGTTCTGAATGAACTTGGCCACATGCTTGGCATTGAGAATGCGATATGATTCAGCTTCGACCCATTTGGTGAAATAGTCGATAGCTACCAAAATAAAGCAATGCCCACTGGTACCCGAGGGATTTATTTTCCCGATTATGTCGATACCCCACGTTGAGAATGGCCAGGGTGACGTCATGGTATAGAGTAGTGATGACGGCATATGTTGCACATTGCCAAAGATTTGACAATTATGACAATGTTTGACATATGATCGGCAGTCGGCTTCCATGGTATTCCAGTAATTACCGAGCCTCATGATTTTTCGAACCAGCATGTGGGCATTCATATGTGGGCCGTTTTCACCATCATGTACTTCGGCCATAACCTTTTCAGCCTTATACTTGTCAACACAAAGGAGAAGATCCCCTTGTGCCGTCTTTTTATACAGTTGCCCGTCGTCGGTACGGATAAACTGGGTGGCTAGCCTCCGTAAGGCTTTCTTGGCTCGACCTTCCGTCCCGGGAGGATATTCTTTATTTGTTAGGTATTTTAACACAGCTTGGTACCATGGTTCGGGATCAGTTATCTCAATGTCTTCGATGTCGTGGATGTACGCCGGCTCGGAACGTCTTTCGACGCAAATCGGCATACTGGTCATGTGGTCGGTAATGTTCAGCAAAGACGCCAATTTTGAGAGTGCATCTGCAAACTGATTCTCTTTCCGGGGTAGGTATATGTACTCTACCTTTTGGAATTATTTCTCAAGATCCCTTACTCGTGCCTGGTAGGCCACGAGATTAGCATTTCGAGTCTTCCATTTTTGGAGTGCTTGGTTAATGACCAAGGATGAGTCACCATGTACCCGGAGATTTGTAATCCCCAGATTGGCGGCGGCTTGTAGCCCGTAAATGCATGCTTCGTATTCTGCCGCATTATTGGTAACATCAAAGTCCAGTTTGATGGAGACGGGAGTGTGCTCCCCTTTTGGTGAAATTAGGAGGATCTCGACTCCGAACCCTCGAAAATTGGATGCTCCATCGAAGTATAAATCCCAAGTTTCAGTATCAGTATGGAAAATATCTTCGTCTGGGAAGGACCAAGTGTCGGTGTGTCCTTCCTCGGTTACCGGGCTGTCGGCGAGAAATTCAGCTACTACCCGACCTTTAATAGCCTTTAACGGTACTAACTTCAAGTCGAACTCTGCCAGCATTAGAGTCCATCTAGAGATTCGGCCGTTGAGAACGGGCTTTTCGAAGATGTATTTGATGGGGTCCATCTTGGATAGCACATGGACCTCGTAACTGAGCATATAATGTCGGAGTTTCTTGGTGGCCCAGACTAGAGCCAAACACGTCTTTTCGAGCATGGTATATTTGCACTCATACTCTAAAAACTTCTTGCTGATGTAGTAAATGGCTCTTTCTTCGGAGTCAACTGTCTGAGCCAGCATAGCCCCCATGGCTGTCTCGGTCGTCGTTAGGTATAACGACAGAGGCAAACCGGGTTGAGGTGGCATTAAAACTGGCGGTGCAGACAGAATTTCCTTGATCTTGTCGAAAGCAGTTTGGCACTTGTCATCCCATAGTACCCGTTCTCCTACTTTCAGTTTCTTGAAAATTGGTTCACACACCATGGTTAGTTTGGAAATGAACCAGCTGATGTACTGGACTTTCCCGAGGAATCCCCTTATTTCTTTTTCGGTTTTAGGAGGTTGCATCTCGGTAATGGCTTTGATTTTAGCTGGGTCGACTTCGATACCTCGTTGGCTAACGATATGACCCAGTAATTTGCCTGATGTTACCCCGAAACTGCACTTTTGAGGGTTTAACCTCATGTTGTATTTGCGCAATCGGGTGAAGAATTTTCTTAGGGCGGTGATGTGACCGTCCCGTTCTTTGGATTTGACGATCATGTCGTCTACATAAACTTCTACCTCTCTATGCATCATGTCGTGTAATAAAGTGGTAGCAGTCCTTTGGTATGTGGCCCCGGCATTAATGAGACCGAACGACATGACGGTATAGCAGTAAGTACCCCAAGGTGTTGTGAAGGTAGTCTTACTCATGTCTTCTTCTGCCATCTTGATTTGATTATACCCAGCATACCCGTCCATGAATGATAGAAGGGCATGGTCGGCCGTGTTATCCACCAGTATGTCGATGTGTGGTAACGGAAAATCATCTTTCGGGCTTGCCTTGTTAAGATCCCGAAAATCTACACATACCCGCACCTTACCGTCCTTTTTAGGAACCGGCACGATGTTTGCCACCCAGTCCGGATACTCGGACACTTGTATGAAGCCGGCTTTGAATTGTTTGTCGACTTCTTCTTTTACCTTGAGAGACCACTCGGGTCTCATTCGACGAAGCTTCTGTTTGACCGGTTTGCACCCGTCTTTGATTGGTATGTGGTGCTCGGCTATTTCCCGGTCTATCCCCGGCATGTCCTTGTAGGACCATGCGAAGACATCCTTGAACTCTTGGAGGAGGCTTATGAACTGTTGTTTCTCCTCGGGATTTAAGGATAACCCTATCTTAAGTGTCTGAGGCTCTAAGGTTGTTCCCACATTTATGGACTCGGTTTCTTCGATCACCGGGTTCCGGGACTCCCTTTGCTCTAGTTGCTCGATCAGATGCGGAGGTAAGGGTACCTGTTCGTCTGGTTTCTCAATGTCATAGCATAAAACATTTTTAAAAGCAGAATTTGAAAGAGACAAGTCGTAAGCAGAACGGTTGTTATTATTGATTGAAAATTTGGAGAACAGCTCAAAGAGAGCAGCCATCTGATCATTGGTCAGTGGCGGGATAGGTAGGGCACTCGGGACAGACCCCGAAGTGCCAGCAGCAGGAACGATAAAAGGGAGAGGGGTTACAGGAGTGACTCTAGCACCGACTTCCCTAGACTCGATCTCAGACTCAGACTCAGACTCCGACTCAGACTCGGACTCGGACTCAGACTCAGGCATGTCTCCCTCTCCGGTGACCAGCTTGTAGATCCTTCCTTGACTATCAGTCCATTTGATAGTCTTCCTCCAGGCCCTGTTTCCCGTCTCGGAACCAACATCCGAGATCAGCTTGGTCGGGTCAAACCTGTTGCTGCGGAGGATCAGGTTGACCAGGTCTTCCTTTGGAGTTGGGGCTATGGTGTCTTCCCCAAATAGTAGCCCTAGCGCGGGCTCAGCATTTTCAGCTCCGTCGGACTGGATGAGGGCGAACACGTCCTCCGGGATGTAATTGCAGTCCCGGGTCAAGTGGGTCCCGAGCTGCATAGCATTGGGTTGGTATAGACCAACCTGAACAGCCCCAAATACCGGTGTGACAAAGTAGTCAGCCAACCGTGGGCTATAAGGGCTCAAGTAGATACCCTTAATAATGTTGCAGGCCTTCTCAATTCCTGCTCGGACAACATTGTCGGGAGTTATGGCATACCCGAGATCAAAGTGAGACTCTTCGTCTTTGAGAACTTCGATGATCTTCCCAGCTGGAAGATCGGGTCGAGAGGTAGCCCCCGGAAAGTACCCTAGGTTTTGGAGCATCGTGTCGATACTCGTAGTGAAGAAAGGCCTAAAGAGGTACTCTTCCTCGATCATCCCCACAAAATCGAACCCCCAGAGGTCCGTGCGTCCTGTGGCGTTACAGCTAGCCACAGTCATTGGTGTTGCCTCTAAAGTGATGACATCGTTAAGCAGAGGCATCTTGATCTTTCGGTGGAGGGTGGAGGACACCGCCTTAACCGCGTGGATCCAAGGCCTACCTAGGAGCAAGTTGAATGACGAGGTGACGTCGATCACCTGGAATTCGAGCTTCTTTTCTATTGGGCCGGTTATGATGGTCAGTTTCACGGCCCGAGCTACCGACTTTGGGCTCCCATCGAAAGGTTGGATGGTCTGAGCAGTCGGGATATAGTCAGCCTCGGTAATGCCGAGGGCTTTTGCGGTCCTTAGAGGAAGGACATTCACAGTGGACCCATCATCAACCAGGGTCATAGGGAGGTATTTTCCTCGGCAAACCACCGTAATGTAGAGGGCCAGATTGTGGGAGGCCCCGAATGGCGGTAGGTCGGCTTCGGAGAAAGTGATCATTGGGCCTCCTTCCTTAGCTTTGCCCTTCAGGTGGGGCAGGACTGTGGCTACCATCTCAGCAGGGGTAACCAAAGAGTCAACCTTAATTTGATCGAGAGCCTTTGTAAGTGCTTCTCGATGCTCTTGAGAGCTAACCAGGAGTTGCCATATAGTGAGGTCAACTCGGATCTTCTTCAACTGCTTCACGAGAGCCGTTTCAGCAGTTGGCTCCTCAGGGCGACTTCCGTCCCGAATGGTTCAGTGACGGTTGTCGGGATAGGGGTGTCCATAGAGCTAGTGGCTTGATAGGGACGACCAAGGTGGTTACTGGTTAGGACTCGGGATTTAGTCCTTCGAATCTCCTCGGTGGTGATGGGGACAGCTTCCCCTTTGGCGAGGTAGACGTCATCCTCGTCGTCGAACCAGATCCCGTTCACTTGCGGGATAAATGGAGAGATAAGGTGAGAGCAATCAATCACCTCCCCGGTAAAGATGGCGTGGGAGCTGAAAGGGTTCTCCTTGTTGCTGGGCTTATCTCCGGGTAGCGGGATTTTACCGCTTTCGATCAGGTCCTGGATCAAGTGCTTCAGCTTCCAGCACTTCTCGGTATCATGCCCATTGCCCCGGTGGTATTGGCAATAGGCTTGGGCATTGTAGTTCTTGGAGCGTCGCTCGACCGGAACTTCAGGAGTTGGGCCTATCGGTTGGATTAGGCCTTTTGAGGATAGCCTTTGTAAGGCATAAGTATAGGTCGTGCCTATGTCAGTGAAAACCCGAGGTGGGGTGTTCTTCTTGGACGGGGTATCTAGTAGATTAACCGCGTCGAAAATGCTGCGGGTTGTAGCTTGAGGCTTGGTAGTGGAGGAAGAAGCCCCTTGGTAACCCTTAGCATCGGCCTTATTGAGGCCTTCCAGTCTTAGATCATCTTCGATCCTCATACCCATTTCAGTAAGGGTGGTGAAATTGGGTATGACAGCATATCGGAGGTGAACCCGGTAGGAGGGGAGAAGGTTCTTGACAAAAGCCTCCACCAAAGTCTTCTCACTGGGCTTATCGACCAGTTTCACGCTCTCGGCCCTCCAGCGTTGAAGGTATTTGGTAAAACCTTCCTTCGGCTCTTGGGCCATAACCTCCAGAGATCTCATTGTGGTTTGGATCTCGGTGTTGTCAGCATAGTTCCGAGCGAACTCGGTGGCCACATCATCCCAAGTAGGGTATTTCTTCGGGTCTAGCCTGTAGTACCAGGCCCGAGGGTGCTTTTCAAGAGATGCAGCAAAAAGGTTCTTGAACATGGAGGAATCCACTCCCTTGATGGCCATGAACTCCTTGAAGGCCCGTACATGTAGTAACGGGTCTTCAGTTCCCTCAAACATGGGCAAACCCGTGAGATTCAGGTTTGCGGGCAGTTTGTCACTCACCGGGCTGTACTCACGACTATTCTCCCGATGGATATTATTGCTCCCAGTCAAGTGAACTTGCTCCTCTAGTCGACGTACTGAGCTAACTAGATCAGCCAGAGGCCCACTAGTCCCGGCATTTGGAGTCTTGTGCTCCACCGTGGCCAATCGAGTGACGATAGCAACTTGTCCAGCCCTCATTTCATTCAGTTGGGCTTCGATGTCGGCCTGTTTTTCGACCATGGCGTCCACAGAGGTTTTCAGATCAGCTAAGGCAGCTTCCATCCTGCGAGTGTGTCTGGTTGCCGGTGGCCTGTCTGTAAGAACACCACGTAATCAGAAACCGAACCCAGTCTTGGAATCAAAGGAAAAAGTGCATCCCGAGCGACCCAAAAGGAAAGGACTGAGTGGAAAAGACTCGAGAAAGACACCTAGACGGATGACTCGTGGGTGGTATGACTTCCTTAGGATTTCGGCTTTGTGGGCCTAGTCCCGTTTGAAGGAAGGTCCACGTGAGATTACTCCCCAAACTTTTGACTCGAGTGTATGGACGGACTTTCCTTTGTAGGGGTATGCCCCCACGCGGGTTGGTCGTGTCTTGACAGATAAGGCGGACTCGGGAAAAGGGGGGAAACTCGTGACATAAGATCGACGGAGTTTCGACGCTATAAACCCTCTATGTACTATGCAAAGACGCGACACACGGATAGACGGTAGGTCCTATAATAAGGAAGGTTTATTTTAGGAAAGTTGAAAGTTTTGGAAAGGTTGAGGTTTGAATGCAAAATGAACGAATTTCCAAGAGCTTTGAAAACTGAAAACGGAATTTCGAAAACCGAGATTAGAATTTTGAAAAGGAAAATTCCGAAAATCAAGGTGGTGGGGGGCGGAAATTCGAGAATTAAAACGGACAGCATGCCGACTACAGAAAAGGATATTTTGAGTCAAATCGTTGATCCTAAATTTCGGCGGCATTCCGAGTTTTGAAAATGGGATATTTTTGAAAAGGTGAGTCCCGAAATGCTGGGCATTTCGGGTTTTTCAAAATTGGGTGTTTTGGAAAGACGGGTCCTGAAATGGACAGTATTTCGGGTTTTTCGAAAGGTGGGTATTTTTTTGGAAAGATGCAATTTTTGAAATGACGGTTTTTTGAAAATTGACACGGAAACCAAGTAGCACGTAGTCAAACAAGCATTATAACGACGCTTATGTATGCTTTACACTAAGTCTCGGTCGGTCAAAATAGGGTCTATACCAACAACGATGGCTTTCTCGTGTGATGGACGGACTCCCTAAGCCGAGTTGGTCTTAGGACATGCCGCGAAACCGAGACGAGTTCCACCATCGATGTCTTTAGCGCACCCATGTAGGAATGCACCGTGGTATAGTGGGACGTCGGTCACAAGTAACCGGCCCGGGCAAATTTGGGTTATGCATGACTCATTAAACTAATGCGCGCACACTAATCTACGAACGATTTCTCTTCGAGTCTCACCCTAGGAACCCCGATGACATGTGGTACATCAGGTATCCCCAGCGGAGTCGCCAAATTGTGGACATGACGTAGGTCCACCCCGACGCGGCGAAGCGCGGGTTTGGGTAGGCGAATGAATCTCGTGGTAAGATTGTTCTCGGGTTCGAAATTTAAGTCAAAATGGAGTCGCCACCGAATTTTGTGGTTATTCGGAACCATACGAGCCCACTCTATGTCGTCATGGGCTATACACAAAGTAAGCCCACTTCGATTTCAGAGTTTATGGGGCTCGTCCCTTTGCATTGCAATATCGATACCGTTTACACCGGCTTTTGTATATAGAATGACTCTCGTGCGCCAAGGGTTTCGGACATCCGGAAACCAAAGGTTCTGAGTAAGGGGTGAGGGTACGTGTTGGGAAGCCCACTAAGGACACCCAACCCCGCCCGCACATGGCGGCCTCTACTAAGACACCGTTCGTGTTCGTGTACGCGCGCTAGTAAAATAATTAAATGATATGCAAACAGCGTTTTCGAGCTAAGCATGTGAATTTTGCGTTAACTACGTCATTTAATGCATCTTATTATTTGTCGAAGTGATTTAGCATGCGAGGTTCATTTATAAAGCGTAAAAGCAAGTAAATAAACAAAGCTCGAAAATAAATAAAAATAACGTACAAATTACACGGGCGGAAATACAACCCGGAATTCACAATACAACATTACGTAAAAATAATAAATGAAGTAATAACAACGCAAAATAATGATAAAAAAGGACCCGTATGTAAACTAGACCGCGAAATATGTAGATGGACTAACCCCGATTAAATACACATTATGTCGTGTACTAAACGAAGGACGGAAATATGAGACTGTGGCATATTGCTAGCCCGATCTCATATCCCGTAGTCTTGTCCCGACTTATCACGTCAAACGTTGATCAAAGTCGTGCTACGTGTCGTGATGTGCGTGGTTTTGAAAATAGGAAGATCACGTGATAGTCTTTACACGTGATGACTAAAGTCGATAAAAGACGGGGCTTGAAACGTGTGTCCAAGCCCAAGGTTTTCTGGGTTACAGGACCCACTCGACCGAGTCGTGGTGTGACTCGGTCCACCTTTTACGTGGCTACTGCCCATTTTTATGGGTGCTACTCGATCGAGTAGCATATGTACTCGGTCGAGTAGACCCTGTACGAATGATGATTCGTCTCGTTTTATGATTTGAAATCGATGATCGGTCGAACCAAATACAAACATCGCACGATTTGTATTTAACTCGACCTCCGGTACTATAATCGTGTACGAACGATTATAATACCGTTATCGGAGTTTTATAAAAATGCTTATCGTTATATTAGAAAATTTGAATTAATGACGAAATGCATCCCTCTACGTCACGACATCGGGACTAACTCTTTCGAGTCATGTGATGTCGGTTTTCGTGTCAATGGGTTCCGCATTAATTAGGGAAATGGGATTAAATGCGTTCAACTACGACCGTTTGCAATCGCGTCACGCCCTTGAGTACGTTGGGGCGGGGCTCCTCGAAAGGGCTCCACCTCCATTGTTGCTCGTAAAGAGGTTAGACGGATTTTGGGCAAACATCGTAGTCAAACGGATTTAAAACCGAATTTTGATACTAGTTTACGTATACACGGTATAATAACGATATTAGTAATAAAAGATGATGCAAAAATGAAAATGCAAAAAAGTATAAAAAACGTTAGTGTTAGTGTTACTACGATTACGATTACTATACAAAAATACGATAGAATAAATGACAAAGAAACGAGATAGAAGGGATCGAAATGGGGTTTAGGACACCCTCAACATACATGCTAGGTATAGGCCTCGGAAATGGACTCGTGAATAGCGACGGGACGCCGGAGTATCGAGGATGTACGCGAGTTGTGGTGTGTATGTGTGTTGCGTCGGTTTATCGAGGGACGGAGGCTCGGTTTTTTGTGTTTTTGCTTTGGGTTTGTAGTGTAGAGTGTAGGGTTGAAAGTAGGGCAAAATGTAGGTTAAGATGCCTTAAGAAAATAGTTCTGAAAAATTCTGAAATGCATGGGGGGTGAAGCGGTATTTATAGGCTTCATCCCTCGACATAGGGGCACTCGATCGAGTGGCCCTAGTGCACTCGATCGAGTGCCTTCGCAAATGGGCCAAACCCGGGTTCAAGACGCTCCACTCGATCGAGTGGGGTCAATCCACTCGATCGAGTGGGTCAAACGGGTGAGACAAATAAGGGAAGAATTGATCTTGTTGTTGTGATTGACTTTTTTGAATTTTATTTTGTGCGCCAACTGAACTTGGCTGTTTTATGAGACGGTTTCGTCTTTGACCGGGTTTTGACCCGGTCGCCAAAAGACGGGATTTATCTTTGGTGTCGGTTTTGGCCCAAATTAGTCTCTTTTTGCTCGGAACGACCCACTGGGCCTGAATTTGAGGTCTGTTTTGTGAGATTTTTACTCCGCTAAAAGTCCATGTCGGATATTATTGGTTTCGAGTCCAAGTCCGAGTATACCAAGTCACGTTTGCGTCCGATCATCATCGGGTGTTTTTCGAAGACTACCATAGACACGTGGCAGTCAAAATGCGGGTGTCTACACTTAATATCGTCATTTAATAATTAAAACTTATATGTTTTTGTTTATAAATTTTATAATTTCTTTAAAAATTAATGATAAACAACAATATCGACAAACATATGTCACTTTAAATATTATATACTCCGTAAAGAATAACGTAACAAATTTAAAATGTTTAATAAAATATACATGAATATAGTATATCTGTATATACTCGTATTGTGTATTACTTTGAGTAATTACGATAATATTACGGAGATATTAATCAACAATTACATATGACTATGTAAGAATTTCTAAAGAGAGTTATAATCTTATCACTAAGTTTAAAAAGTAGTAGGAGTATAAGTTATTTATTTTTATGAAGTATGGGCCGGGCCGGGCCAAAATTTGGGCCAACTTCGTGGCCCATACCCGGCCCAAAATCACTTCGGGCTTTTTAGGACCGGCCCATGGACTTTTTTGGGCCATAATATGAGGCCCAAGCCCTTCAAAAAAGCGGGCAGGACCGGGCTGGGTTTATGGACTTGGGCCATTTGATCACCTATAGTGGTCTCAAGATCCTGGCCTGCATGCCTGCCACTGCCACTCGACTCAAAACGAAGTGACTCGTCCTGGCTAATTAATCCCACTTTCTGTGCAACTTAATCAACAACCCCACCCCGCATCTCTAGATCTTCAATTCATTATCTACCTATCTATCTCTCTTTCTTCTTCCTTTTTGTTGCTTCACTTCCCCTGCTACGTGGACCACCAACACTCATTTTCCCTACTGCATTCATATTTCGTAACCCCCTTATTTTAGTTTTAACAAGAAACCCGTTTCACTGTTCTGTTAAGGGGGCACATTTTCCTTGATTCTTCTGTGAGAGTGAAAGATCGCATCTTTGCTTGCTTCAAACTTTGTGACTTGTCTCAGTTATTGCAATGGGGAGTCCAGATGAGAGAGTTGTTGCTGTGATCATGGTTGGTGGACCCACTAAAGGTATGATTCAGTTCAGTTTTTTAATTATTAGTTTCATGTGATCTTGAATTCCTAGATACGGAGTAGAATATAATTTGTTTGATTGCATTTTGTTAAATGGATTAGGCTTGAGGGGAATTTGTGATGCTCTGTTTAATGATTAGAAGATACTCCGTATATGAATTTTGATATATCTGCCTATCTGGTTAGTGTAGAATTTTGATGTATTTAGTCATTGGGTTAGGCTTGATCACTCATTTTGCATACAGAATTTTGTAATGCCTTGTTTAATGATTAGAAGATGCTGTATATGAGGAGACTTAAACATCATGATGATGATGATGATCTTTGGGTGATTATTATTAGGTACTAGATTCAGGCCACTGTCATTGAATATACCAAAGCCACTTTTCCCATTAGCTGGCCAGCCTATGGTTCATCATCCAATCTCAGCTTGCAAAAGGGTAAATTCCGTTGCCAACTTTGATCTCCATTTCATCATTTTCCTATTATACTGTATTATTATGAGTAGTAGTATCTTGATCTACAAACATCCTCTCTGGATTAAGGCACTACGGTGATTTGTTGTTGTGTATTAGTATCTTGATCTGATCTGATCTGATGTTTCATGCTTCATTTAATTGTAGATCCCAAACTTAGCACAGATCTACTTGGTCGGTTTCTATGAGGAGCGAGAATTTGCATTATATGTGTCTGCCATATCTAATGAGCTTAGAGTTCCTGTCAGGTGAACTATTCCTCGACTCTTCTGATCTCCTGCCATTTCTTCATATCAAAGTTTTCAAGTTTGGATACATTTATTATTCATATTTTTCTGTTTTCTTGGTAATTTATTAGATACTTGAAGGAAGACAGGCCTCATGGTTCTGCTGGTGCCCTATACAATTTCAGGGATACAATCATGGAAGACAGTCCAGTTAGTAACATCTCGCTTTTTACGTCTTGTGAAATGCCAATACTTGGCTGATATTTATGCTCTTTTAGTTTGTGTTTTCCACAATCGGGTTCGGATAAAGACAAAATATGCATATAAGATTGATTGATTGTTTTGGTTTTGTTACAGTCTCAAATATTCCTGCTAAATTGCGATGTTTGCTGCAGTTTTCCGTTGCCAGAAATGCTTGGTAATTATCGACATTTTTTAGTTCTTTGTTTCATGATGAGTCATATCTTGGTATAAAAGACTGTTGAATACCTCTTTTGTGTATTTTATTCAGAGGCTCACAAAAGATATGGAGGAATGGGAACTATACTAGTGAGCAAGGTCTTTCAGCACCTTCGGCTGTAATGATAATTATTTGTTTTGGTTTCAATTATATTACTTTTATCTAACTAGACTGCCTGTAATGTGTACATGGACAGGTTTCGGCGGAGTCTGCCAGTCAGTTTGGTGAGTTGGTTGCTGATCCTGACACCAATGAGGTTTTGCATTACACTGAGAGACCCGAAACTTTTGTAAGTGAACTATTCTTGGATCATTGTTGTTTGCTCGTGTTATGACCATCTAAACATCCTTCAATAGGAGTCTTGAAGCACGATCTCACAATTGATTTGTTGCATGCTTTATTGTTTGAAATATTATTGTGTCGCAGGTTAGTGATCGAATAAATTGCGGCGTGTATGTATTTTCACCAGAGATATTTAATGCTATCCAAGGTGTCTCTACCAACCGTAAAGATACAGGTGAATGACCGAAACTATCATTTGTTTATCCATCGTAATGGACTTTTGCTATAATATATTGTGTTCTTCCCACTTTTCAAATTTATAAGAGGGGAATTTTGAATGTGGGATGAACCTGGAGAAACCGTTTCCCTCGCATACCTGATACTCGACACGAGAATAACACTTGGAGTCTTGGACACCTCACTATATAATAAGCAAAAATACATGTATCCATTATAAAATTAACATGAGTTCGGCACTTGAACATGTACCAATGTGGATACTTCTAAACAGGTTCTTAGTAACATGGGGAGGTAGTATTGATTTGTTTCTGATCGTTCTAGAAGACAAACAATTCAAAAAGGGACCTTTTTGTGATATTCTCCCAATGCTGGGTACACAAGCAGCATGGCAGGTGTCCTTTTTGACACATGATTGTTTGTATGGGAGTGTTTTAATTGGCACATTTGTTCAACTGATTCTGTAAAGAATGTAAGTGGTGAGACCAATCATTAGTTCTTTATTTTGGCTGCTGCACCATAATGGAGCTCACTTGCTAGCAAAATTATGTGATGTAAGTTAATAATAGAAGCTTGTCTTACGATTGATGACATCGGGATCTCTTTGTGTTGCAGTATCTTTAAAATACATCATTGCACTAACAATTGATCCCGCTGAGAAAGTGCAAGATTTTTGAGTGGGTTGACGCTTCTTCGTGAGTCTATAGCTATCGTCATGACAACCATGCCTTCTAGATGAAACTTTTTAGTCACGCCTGTTGTTGTTTAAGGCTTATGGAAGAAAGTAGCTTTGAGCTCTGAGATAGAACATGTAGCTAACTAAGTGAATCGCAGAGCATGAAGATCACTCAGAACTTGAAAGAGTGAAGGGCTGATATATTTTCTTTGTCCGGCTCTTTATTTCTGGGAAGAAAATTTGCTTCTTTTAATATCTAAATGCGGAAAAGTAAAGTAGTTCTGTCATAACTGGAATAGAAACACCTTAAAGGATAGTTTTCTGTTCCATTATGTAGTTGCTTGCAGTCCAGTCACTCAGACCGTTGTCTTAGTCAATCTCTAGTAACACCACAATGGTATTTCGACAATGAACATCTTACTTGGCTGCAAATCCGTGAGTCGTGACTATCTAAGGGTGATGAACGGTAAATTCGTCACATGGAGGTGTGTGGTGTATGATAAGCATATTACAATGGCTGATAATTGGTGATTCCTTGGGTCAAATTGGTACCATACTCAATTGTAGCATCAAAAGGCTCAATCTTGGCAACTTTTCCCCAGCAACTCATGCTTCTATAGGGAAGTAAGAGGAAAAGACATGACCTTGGCTCTCAGAGATAGATGTCGTGTTGCCTCATCTGCACCAGTATGTTGAATTCGTTTGACGTTTTCACCCCCACCCCCACCCCCCGCTCCAATAGTATACTCCATTCATCTCTTGATTAAACTCGGATTCCGATGTCGTTGCTTATGAAAACAATATGTAGCATTTCTTGATGTGCCTGATTCCTTTTCAACCTCATAAATGGTACTCATATAAAGTCTGTTATCTGCAACATGCAACTACGGATTGGAATTCACTAGTGTCTAATTCGAAACTTTCTTCTGCAGCTAATATGAGGCGTATATCTAGCTTTGAAGCACTTCAATCAGCAACCAAGTATTTCTCTTCTCCGACTTCTTCATCTAGTGATTTTCTGCATGTACCTATTGATTTCATATTTCTGGCTTTGCATATGTAGTCATTGAACACGGATGTTACTTGCCTTGATGGGGTGTCTAAATTGCTATGCTTTGAAATACAGTACTAAGGTTAGGTGCGTATGTTTTCTTTATGTCAAATCCAATGGAGTTTAAATGAGATTCTGAAACTCCAGTGAAAAGTAATCTTTGTCTTAAATGTGCTGTACTTTTACTGGCTACAGGCTACATGTATTGATATAGACATATAGTATGCATTTGAGGAACAGCTTCCTGAACTATTAATGTAGTACTTTGTAATATCTATATTAGTCATTGCACTGCTGTACTCATTAGTCATTGCACTGCTGTACTCCGTAATATCTATATTAGTCATTGCACTGCTGTACTCATTCCGTTTGTTGTGACTCGACCCTGTTAATAAGTGACGGTTGCATCTTACTTCATGAATTTCGGGTCGTTTGGCAACACTATCTGTGGTTGAGTATGAAAAATTAATCTCAAAAACTGGCGTATGTGAAGACATTTAATTGTCAGATTGTTATTCTACTTCCTCGTGGAATTACGATGTTTAGTTTCCTTAAGAAGATATCAAAATATATGTAGAAAGTAGAATCCTTATACTGCTTTTGACTTTTAGCTAATTAGCAAGAATACCATATCAATAATAGTACAATTTTACCAGTGCTCACCAAGGTTTTGTTTGATAGTACATTTATTGCTTAAACTTGAATCAATGTTGAGTAAAAATCTGAGATGTAACAAAATCTAACACCCAAAAATGTTCTATCTTATCTGATTTATTAATGATTCAGATTGTTCTCTGATATGACCTAATGTAACAAGTTTTGAATCAAAGATTTGAAGGAAGAACTCTTGTCTGGTGCGTGTCATATATTGATTACTATTGCAAGAGTGGAAGATTTAGAAAATTAACAAACTTCGTACCAAGTGTCGAGTATTTTTGAAACAAGTCAAGAATAGACAGTATGTGGACAGAGACTGTAATTGTAGATGTGTTTAAGAAAGACACATGATGATAATAATAATAATAAGGGAAAATTGATATTTTATACCTTCAATAATCCTTAGTTTCAAATTTTATACCTCACATAATTTTTTTTCAAATCTTATACCTATTTGTTTTAATTATCTCGTAATTTATACCTTAACGCAAATTTCATCAAAAAAACATTAACGGAATAAGATAAACGGACCTATTTGCCCTTGTTTAGATAAGATAATCACATTAACAACTAATGCAACCAATAATTGATTCCCTAAAATCTGAATTCTTTTCATGTAATCTTTAAACAAAAATAAATAAATGCAATACTGATTCCCAAAATCCAATCCCCAAATTGATTTCCCCAAATTCATCTCAATCCTAAATCGATTTCACCCAAATTAACCTCAACCCCATTTCCGTATTCAACTGCTCCCAATTTTCGTCTCGTGAATTAATTAAAGTGGTGTGAGGTTATCGTCGGAGACGGAGATGAAGAAGTCGCGTCCAGTTTGAACGGAGCAAGGAGGAGAATGCAATTTGTCGATTTTGTCGGAAAGTAGTGGTGATTGAATTGGAGGTGGAGGGTGAAGCTGTTGTTCAAACGGTGGTTGTTGGGTGGTTCAATGGAGTTGATTTGGGTCAAATTTATAAGTGTGAATGCACAATGTATTGGGTTGCTCAGATATGGAGGCAACGCGGTGGTCGGAGATAAAGATGATGGTGAATGAATTGATGAGGTGGAGTGTACTGGTCGAAGTTACGGTAGAACATAGGCAAGAGGTGGAGATGGTGGTGGTTAAAGCCATTAATGGTGGTGGAGCTTGTTGATTGTAGCCATGGTTGTTGGCATGAAGTGCTTGAATGATTAATGGAAAATAGAGTCGTTAATGAAGGGGTATTATTGGAAAAAACTTAAATTATCCAACGTAAATGTCAAGTAATACCGGATTCCGTTAGTTTTTTAACGAAGTTTGAGTTGAGGTATTGATTACGACTTATTTAGGATAAGTAGGTATAAGTTTTTAAAAAAAATTATTGGAGGTATAAAATTTGAAAAATGATATTATTTGAGGTATAAAGTATCAATATTTCCTAATAATAATAATAATAATAATAATAATGAAGTGTTACCTATATGATTTCAATGTTACACTATGAAGGTTGCTCCATAAACAGTGTTTTGTTTATTTTGCAGAAGTTTCCCCTCGGATTTTGTGAGACTAGACCAAGATATACTAACACCGCTTGCTGGGAAGAAGCAATTGTATACATATGAGACGATGGACTTCTGGGAGCAGATCAAGACTCCTGGGTAAGATATCTTCATCAAGTTAAGGATTTTACTCTCTAATTTATACTGTTGATTGTTTTTGTCATCACATCTCTTTATCTTCCAGGATGTCTCTTAAATGTTCTGCTCTGTATCTTCACCAATTTCGAGTCACCTCCCCTCATCTTTTAGCGAGTGGCGATGGCACAAAAACTGCAACAATAGTTGGTGATGTATATATCCATCCATCCGCGAAAATTCATCCAACAGCTAAGGTATGCCCTTTAAATTTGTAATACATGATCCATCTTCAGTCAGCAAATCCCGAGTAAGACAGATCCATTTAGATGAGATAAAATAAGGATTTGGAAAGAGTTTTTCCTACTAGGATTTTTAAAAACATTCTCTAAAACCTTAAATTCCTATTCCGTCCCTGTTAGTATATGAGTAATAGGACCATGGACCGTCTTACCTAGGCTTCTACCATGCTCTTTTGTTTTTGGCGAAACATGGTAGGTAGATTCTTCTATTGATATGTATTGTGATGTGTTTTCTCGTTGTGGCTATGACAGATTGGTCCGAATGTGTCAATTTCTGCAAATGCACGTGTTGGACCTGGTGCAAGGCTTTTGAATTGTATTTTACTGGATGGTGTTGAGATCAAGGTGATTTTAGTACATTGAAAGATGGTAATTTTCACACACCTGTTTGCATATATTTATTCTTAATGTTGCATCATTCAGGAAAATGCGGTTGTTGCCCATTCCATCATTGGTTGGAAGTCATCAGTTGGAAAATGGTCCCGAGTACAGGTAAGTAGAATTCCTGTCTTATTTCTGATGTCGCATGCAAAATGATTAATCTTTGAGGTAGTTGCTCAAGCGTCCTTATGTTCGACTTTGATCTCCTTATGACAGGCTGAAGGAGACTATAATGCCAAACTTGGGATAACAATTCTTGGTACTTCATTTTCTCATCTTCTACAGGCCGTTTCTGGTTTATTCTCATTTTTTATGTCTTCTTCCTCACTTTTTTTAGGGGAATCTGTTATTGTCGAAGATGAAGTCGTGGTAACAAAGAGCATCGTGCTTCCAAACAAGACCCTCAATGTCAGTGTCCAAGAAGAGATCATCTTGTAGGCAGTCTTATGGATATTCATACTTCCATGAAAGAATGGTCTACCCTCCAATTAGAGCTGAACATGGACCGAATGTTAGATCCCTGGATTGTATTCAGACGTTGCGTTTTTTATTTTATTTTTTCGCATTTTTGCTCCCTGTTGTCAGTTTCCATTCTGTGGAGACAATCAGATTTTCGACATTGTATACTATAGAGAGTAGTTGTATACGTTTCATAAATTTTCTGAAGAGAGTAAATTAACACTTTCGCTTCTCGTCGTCGGCGATTTACTTAAAATCGTCGACAATTTTACATAAACTACCTATTTTACCCTTTACTTCATTTTCCTTCCTTAACTAAACAAAACAAAAATTAAGTTACTGCATCTCTATCCAATCAAACCGAAAACGATCAACTTCCTTTCCCTTCATTAAGTTTTTATAAACCCTTTGCTTAACCCAGCTAAACCCGACATCAACACCAACAACCCCAATTTTCCCTCCAAAATCTTTTTACTTAAAAATAAGGAAACCTAATTTAGGATACAAATAAATCATTACTCATATAATTATAAATATTCAAATTCAAGTCAAAGTAACTATTTACGTAAATTATTCTCCGAAAAATAAATTTATTATTTGTGAGCTATTAAAAAAAGGCATTTATAATATACTTTTTTAACAAAATATAAGCGTCAATAAATTGAACCTTAAGTGTTGACGTAAACAAATACGGAGTATAAAATATTCGATGATGAGAAAAAACTACATAAAATACTTTCAAATTTTTTTATTTAATGTATAAATAATTTCTTTTATCTAATAATATTTGAAATATTATGTTATCTTCTAATTTGTTAACACAATTAATAATAGATCTGAATATATAATTTTCATTCGTGTTTGTTGGTTTTTGTCATTATAAAAAAACTTTTAATAGAATAGTCGGATAACAATTACAAAAAATTTATTATTAGCTTTATAAAAATAATATGTTCATTAAAAAATACATAAATAAAATTACTCGATTATCTTGATTATCATTGGATTTCAAATTATTTTATTAAATCAAAATGTAAATATTAAAAATATGAAAAATTAATAGCATACCAACAAATATTTACAAGTAACTACTAATATAAAATTTTAAATGTATCGCGCATTAATGCACGGGATCTATACTAGTTTAAATATAATAGCGCTACTTTCGGAATTTCCTTAGGTTAAATAATAGTAATTAGGTTAATTTAGTTAGTAAATCGTGATAATATAATAGTAGTTAGGTTAAATATAATACTCTCTCCGATTTTTATCTATCTTCCCCTTTGGTTTTGGGGAAGAAAATAAGGGTGTAGGAATGTGTGGTTCAAAATAAAAGAAGGAAGAGAGAGAAATGTAAGGTGATTCTAAACCACATATTGATGGCCTAAAATAGAAATGGGGAAGAAATGGTGTTTCAGCCCAATAAAGAAATAGGGAAGATAGATAAAAATCGGAGGGAGTAGTAGTTAGGTTAAATATAATTTAGTTAGGTTAATCTAGGTTAAACAGAGGGTATTTCTGTCATTTACTATCATATTTGCCGACGATGTTAAGTAAATCGTCGACGACGATGAGTAGTCCCTAAATTAATTCCATCTACTACGCGACATATATGGGAATATTGTTGATCATATGTAATCCTTAAATCCCATTTTGATTGCTGATTTGCTATTCATCAAGAGGATCTTTTTTTTCCTTTTTAACACAGTAAGACTCTGCATGCTCACTTCAGTCACTTGCCTGCAGGCTTCAGTACTTTTTAGGCAGTGTGGTAATATTGGAGTAATTGACAAAGGTCTCTCCATTTATGTGATTCGCCTCAATAGTCAATCCCGATTACTATGGCCGTAGCTTTAGTCCAGACATTCAGTTCTTGAAAATGCATATAATTTGGTTCGATTACAATAAATTAAAGAGAACTAGCTGGTTACTTTGGAGTGAAGATCAATATCATTAATAATAAGCCATCCGGCATCTACAAACGATGTCAAATTGAACTGAGTACAGATTTGTAAAAAATAAATAAAGAATACCTTTGAGACAAAGATCACTATTAGAATAAAGCGCTTCTGCATAGTCTTCTATATATCGCTCCAAAATGATGAGCCTTCACTATTTTGTCAAATAGTAAACCGAGAGCTGACCTATACTAATCTAAAGGACTAAAACCTCGAATTAAAGGACAGAAATCTTGAAATAAAGGACGAAAAAATAACTCTCATAAAAGAGACTTTTATTGAATAAGATTTGATTATCAAGTATTAAAAATTAACAATTTTTTAGGCTTACTATCAATTAATTATCGATGGAGGCCCCGAATGGAAGAGGAACGTTAGGAGGGTTTTTTTTTTTTAGAGGAGATGGAGAGGCGTAAAGAACTGTTCTATTCATTATTCATACCGCAAATTATCCAAAATCCAACAGATGAAAGCATATCACTTACAAAGTTCCAGGAGTCTTCAACTTTGTTGGAGTTCAACACACTTTTTTATTGCAAGTTGAAGAACTGTCGAGGGCAAATAATCTAATTTGATGTTTTGGTAAGTTACAAGGAAAGATACAAGACTAAAGGGTCATTCACTTCTCAGAATGATACAGTGCAGATCAACTCTATGTTCAGATAACAGAAATGGTATTGGATAAAAAAAATCGTCTACATTCTCATTTTGCTCCCCCTCCCATCTAAGTTCCCTTTCGTGTTTTGAAAGAAGTAACAAAAGGAATGCTTCCTGCGATGATGGATCCTTAACCACTGTGGTTAAAGGGAACTTTCAAGAAACCTGCCCGGCTGAAGATCTCCCTGCTACTTCCGAGTACCACGAACTCCATGCTTCCACATAATGATCGAAGAGATCCTTCAATGCTGTCAAATTATTGGCAAACCACTATGATTAGAAGCAGAATAAACCATTCAAGTGCATCTACTTTTTTTCAGATAGTAAGCAAATAAGCCAATACACTAGCCTTCAACGATTCACCAGTCGTGTAAAAATGTCACGATGTGACGGTCCTTTCTATAAAAAGATCACCAATTTAATAATAATAAATGAACAATCTTCTTATAGAACTGGATCATCTCACGTGTGAGACCGTTTTACTCTATAATTTGTGGTGTAAAAAACTCGATAAAAGCAATTGGTAAGTTGCCATACAAGCTAATGCCTTATACATACGGGACAATGAATGTGATTGAGTTTACATTGGTCGTTCGTAAAATGTTGTTTTTATACTTTCGCTCATGTTGCTCATTTAGATGGGTCTTCGTTCCTCCAAACTTTGTTCTTATGGTTGATGCCGATTTACGTAATACCAGTCAGTAACCGCTTTGCGTTTTCAAAAAAAAAAAAAAAAAACTAATTTAGGCAGAAAGATCTCCTTAGTGAGGTTATTTATAATAATACTGCATCTACTAAGATACATGTGAAACTATCCGAAGTAGATAATCAAAATTTGCATATATTACCTTGATTGCGGTACTGAGGGCGATAAGTGGTGGCAAGAGTTTCCAAGTCATGGACACTCTTTGAGTTTTTATGCTCAGTAACTCCTGCTTTGGCAACAGTGACAGGAGCGAAGGGGCCGTACTGATAGCTTCTAGAGCTTGATTTTGGTTCTTGCTCGTAGAATTCAGTTTCCACATTTTCAGTTTTCACTTGGAGTTTTATTTGCTTTGTTGCTTCTCCAGCTGAATAGTCCACCTTAGTTCTCTTAAAGCTGATATTGCTGAGGTCAGTTCCGAATGCCCTTTTCCTAGGTTCGGTTGAGAAGGGGAGACCTGACATAGCATTTCCTGTTCCTTCTCTCAAGCCTAACCACCTGAATGCCGGCTTCTTGCTCTCCGAATGATTAGTCTGCAGGGTAAATCACAGTTTAGCTGCATTATCTTGAAAAGGCAATAATGATCTAATGGAACTAAAATTGTACCTTTTCAATGAGTTGCATGGAGGACAAAACATTCGCAATATCATACAATCGTCTAACTTTAGCTGTGTTATATCAAAAAAGCAATTATTAGTTACTGAATCTGCATTTTCTAACAATGGAATCAAAAACCAATTGGACAGAATACACCATACTTCGCATCACTACTGCCTGAAGACCATCGCCGAGCAAGGACTTTGCAGCTTCGTCCAGCGAGATCAACTCGGCCTGAAATTATTGATGACGGAATGTAAGTAAATATAGCTACTTAAGCGAATGACAGCATCAAACACAAGATCATAAACGCATACTCACATCCGAACAAAGGAACAGCTTCACAAAGTTCTGTGTTAGAAGCCCTAAAGACTTTTCCCTTCTGTTATCTGCCAAAATGACAAATCAGACATTCATTTCATTAATACAAAAAGCTACTTTCTGTTATATGAAAGCCTTCTAAACGAAAAGTTTAGACGCACATTCAAGAAAAACACATCAGAAACAATGATATCAATTTTCCCTTTTAACTCTTGTCAATCACGTTTAAGCTATGTTACTCCAACTCTTCTAATTACTTCAATCCTTCGCATACGCGTGTCTCACACTCAACACTTGAACATGAGTATGACATTTGAATTTTGAACACATCGTTTTAAGCCAACGAAAAAGCGGGGGGATTCATAAAAATCAATTAATCCAACAATCGTGTCAAATTTTCCAAACAAGACTGAGTTTGTAGTAATTAAATTGAGCTAATAAATATTTCCAAACGAGCCCAAAGCAGAAATATGAAAATCAAGCTTGAAATTTCTGTACGAACAATTCAGCATCCATGTGCAATGCTCAATGAATATGGGGTTCATAAGAATCATCACCCATAGAATAGAAGAATAATAAAGTGAATGCAGCAAATAACTTGAGGACCAAAATTTACCAGGCTTAGGAGCCCCACTATTGCTTGGTACCTCCGATTGGCTTCCGGTATCAGGGTTAGAAGCAACATCATCATCAAAGTCTAATACCTGAATCTGCAGCATATTTTGCATTAATCTTTCTACAGCCATGAACCCCATAAAACATGTGAAATCCATAGACCAGAATTCAAACATCAAAAGCTTCACTCACCTTTACTCTACTTCTTTCCTCTGCAGACCCAAAATTCTCCCTCAAACCTTCCTCCTGATGACCAAATTAGGCCGACAAAGCACGGTTAGCACAAAAGGTTCGCTCCAAAACAAGTCTCCAACTGAAGCAAACTGAATCAAGTGTTCAAAGCTTTTACCTTTAGCAAGGCAAGGGCTTTAGGAATTGCCTTGAACCCCTTCCATGTGTACTGATTTTTCGCTTTTCTTGTTAAAACCTACATTCATATGCTATCTAACATTACTTCCAAGCCAATCAATAATATATTCTAGCAAATGAATTGGCACAAACAAAATGCGAACTTGGTGATGTTAAAAATTATGGAGTAATAAATAAATGAGTGAACCATAAACTTATAAGCAGTTTCAATTAAAAAATAGAAGAAAAAAAATATAACATAAAAATGATTTATCTTACCCCTACACTCTCCAGGACGTTAACAATATCATAGATCCTTCTTCGCTCAACTCCTACCAGAAATCCAATATAAATTTAACATAACTAAATATAAAAAAAATCTTCTGTAAAATTGACAAGGATGATTTCTTTTACGAAACTCAGATCGGATCTGGTTAGTACCTAATTTACTGGCGGCATCATCAAGACCAATCGCATCGACACCGTCCTTATTGTAAAGCCTCAAGAAACTGCATATAATATAATGAAGCCGATGAACAGATAACCCAAAAAAAAAAAAAAAAAAAAAAAAAAAAAAAAAACAATAAACGCCCAAATCCCACATGAAAACAATCAAATTCAGTGAAAACAAAGAGAACCAAATCGAGAAAGAATCTTACTTTGAGCATAGAAGACCCAAAGATTTCTGCTTTCTACTATAACCATGGTGCAAAGATCTAGTTTCTGAGGCCGATTGAATAGGGGACGCCATTGATGAAGTCAAAAACTTAAACTATTTTTCACTGATTACGAAATACCCAGAAAATTCTCTAGGAAACCCAGAAATTTATGGAAAATTCCCAGAAAACCCAGATGAGAAGGATTGAAAACCTGAGAGGGATGAGAAGAAATGTAAAATTTGAGTGACTATTAAAAGGGGATTTTGAAACATGAAATAAAGCGGGAATTTGAATTCACGTTAGGTGAAGAAAGCGGCTAAGATATGAGAGTGTGTTTTTGTTTGGCTGTAAATGTCGATATTGCCCTTAGTAAAGGTTTTTTGTTGGGCATTTTATGAGGAGTTTATGGTAATTTAAGGAGGTTGCATCTTCGTGTTGTGATGGAAATGTGTTTTATCATTCATATTGTAGTGACGTGGACACTGGACAGCAGGTAGAAAGAAGGATGAAGGTAGGATTCCGATTTTTATGAGTTTTTTTTGTACACTTTTAAGCAATTTCCCGCCGATGTTTCAACTTGTAAATCATTCTCCCTTCATCTTAGTGAATAAGCTCATGTTCTTTTTATGGATTTTTTTTGAGTTAGTCTCATTTTCATTTAAGGAAATATTTTCATCTATATTTGTCTCTCATCACATGCACCATATTAACACTATTCCTTATTTTTTCACATTTTCAACTCCGTGTTAAATCTCAATGGGATTTATCCAAGAAGGAGGAAGTAAGATTTCTTGTCGGATACCAGCAAATTGATATAAATCGTTATATGGAAAAATATTGCAATTGATATTATATTTTGCTTAATTGTGCTTTTACAATATGTGCTAGTCACTATTTATAAGCTATCCCAAGATCTTGTAAATATGGAAAAGATTAAAGTCTAACAGCTAGTTTTTATATATGGAAATAACTAATCAAGAATCCCTTGATTGAAGACCAAGACCAACGGCTCTTTGGGTATGGAGCTTGATACCCCCCTCAAGTTGGTGCGTGGGGGTTCGAGACGCCCAACTTGGACAACAATTCATCGAACGGAGCACGACCTAGAGCTTTAGTAAAGATATCTGCGAGTTGGTGCTTTGTATGGACATAGCTCGGGGAGATGGTGCCTTTTTGTATTTCGTCACGAACAAAATGACAATCAACTTCGATATGCTTGGTGCGTTCGTGGAAGAGCGGATTTCGTGCAATATATAAAGCAGATTGACTGTCACATTTGAGGGAAATAGGGCGAGTATGTGTAATACCAAGAAAACCGAGGAGACCTTGAAGCCATTTGAGCTCACAGGTTGTATGCGCCATAGCTCTATATTCAGCTTCGGCGGACGAACGAGAGACCGTCGTTTGTTTCTTTGTTTTCCATGAAATAGGTGAGGAGCCCAAAAACACGAGATAGGCTGTAAGAGAGCGTCGAGTTGTAGGACATGCGGCCCAATCTGCGTCGCAATAGGCTTCGAGTTGAAGAGTAGTATTGGCCCGAAGTAAAATACCTTGCCCGGGTGATTTCTTCAAGAACCGAACTGTTTTTAGTGCTGCTTCCCAATGTTCTGTGGTGGGTGCATGCATGAATTGAGCAAGAATATGGACCGAGTATATTAGTTCAGGTCGAGTAATGGTAAGGTAAACAAGGCGACCCACAAGTCGTCGATATGGGTGAGGGTCCTTCATAAGGGCGGCAGTGGAGAGGCCTAAGTGATGATTTGGTTCCATAGGAACATGCGTGGGTTTGGAGCCAAGTAATCCGGTCTCGGTTAATATATCAAGTGCGTACTTGCGTTGTGAGATAAAGATGCCAGTGTCATTGCGAGCTATTTCAAGACCAAGAAAGTATTTGAGAGCTCCCAAATCTTTCATATGAAAGCATTTGCTTAAGTAAGACTTGAACCGATCAATAAGAGCTGTGTCGTTTCCACATATGACAAGATCGTCAACGTAGACAAGAACGTGAACTTCGGTAGTAGATTTAAGCATGGAGAATAGGGAATGATCATACGGGCATTGGGTAAAACCGTAAGAAATGAGAGCGGAAGCGAGTTTAGCATACCAACACCTAGGAGCTTGTCGGAGGCCATATAAGGATTTTCGCAAACGGCAAACTTTCCCATTGGCTGAGGAGGAGAACCCCGGAGGTGGTTTCATGTATACCTCTTCCGTAAGATCACCGTGTAAAAAGGCGTTGTGGACGTCCATTTGATGGAGAGTCCATTTCTTGATCGCGGCAATGGCTAAGAGTGTACGAACGGTGACAAGTTTGATGGTTGGTGCGAATGTCTCATTATAATCAACACCTTCGACTTGTCTATTACCCATTACGACCAAACGGGCTTTATAGCGTTCGATGGCCCCGTCCGCGTTGTACTTAATTTTGTAGACCCACTTCGATCCAATTGCTTTCTTGTTTGGAGGAAGGGGTTCGAGAGTCCATGTGTTGTTTTTTTCAAGGGCATCAAGTTCGAGTTTCATTGCTTGTTGCCATTCGGGTACCTGCATCGCTTCAATGAAATTACTAGGCTCGTAATCCTTGGTCACGGCCGACAAGAAAGCTTTATAGTTAGTAGAAAATTTAGCATAAGCAACGTAGTTAGAAATCGGAAATTTGGTACCTGAAGATGATGAGGAGGCAACGAGTGAGTGTGATGAGGGACGAACAGTTTTGACAAAATCTTTGTGACGAGAATTGGGAAATTTTTGGCGATGCCCACGACCCATATCTGATGTATCCGAGGAGAGGGATGGGTCGGGCGCGTCAGTCGTTTTGGATGAATTCGTGTTCAGGTCATTGACGGGTTCGTAGGTGTGAGGGTCAGAGGGTGTTGTGTCGTGAAGACTGGAGTTGTGAGTAATCTCACCGGGCTTGTTTTTAATCAAAATGATATCATCAATAGAAGTAAGAGCATTGGTGTCGAGAGATTGAGAAATAACATTTGTGTCATGAATATTAGTGGCCTGATATGGAAACTCATTTTCAACAAAAACAACGTCGCGAGACTCAAAATAATCTCCGGTATCGAGGTCATAAACTCTCCATCCTTTCTTGCCAAAAGGATAACCAATAAAAATGCATTTTCGACTTCGTGAAGCGAATTTATCTCGGGCTCGATTCAAATTTTTCGCGTAGCATAGACACCCGAAAATACGAATATTTTCCATAGAAGGATTTTTATTAAAAAGAAATTCATAAGGGGTTTTACCATTAAGAATATTACTTGGGGTATGATTTATTAAATGGACCGCGGCAAGAACACATTCGCCCCAAAAAAATACGGGTAGGCTAGCTTGAAATAATAAGGCACGAGCAACGTTTAAAATATGACGGTGCTTGCGTTCGACCCTACCGTTTTGTTGTGGCGTATCGACATTGGAAGTTTGGAATAATATGCCATTGGTAGTAAAAATTTTTTGAAGACATGTAAATTCGGTACCATTATCACTACGTAAAATTTTAATTTTCCGTTGAAATTTTCGGTCAATCATAGCAAAAAAATTTAGTAAAGTTTGCTTGGTATCGCTTTTATGACGTAAAAGATAAACCCATGTAGACCGAGAAAAATCATCGACGATAGTTAAAAAATATTGAGAGCCACATGACCCATTTTCGGAGTATTTACCCCATAAATCGCAATGAACAAGATCAAAAGGTGCATCGGTTTTATTGGAGCTTAAAGAAAACGGTGCACGAGTTTGTTTTGCCCGAAGACAAATATCACATGTTGTGCTTAAAAAAGAGGAATTATTACGAGTTGTTTGATTAATAAATGGTAAAAAACGAGAAATATTAGTGGAGGGGTGTCCCAACCTCCGATGCCAAAGCTCGACCGTATCATGAGAACTCACCATATGAGCCTTGACATTGTCAGTATGAACACCCTTTAAATAGTAGAGCCCCTCACGTTGCTCACCCGCACCAATCAGCATCTTCGAGGAACGGTCCTGGATGAGACACAGTTTTTGAGAAAATTGAATAGTTAGAGATTCGTCAAGAAGTAAACTTGAGACGGAAAGAAGATGACATTGTAAATTTTCTGCATACAATAAATCTTTTAAAATAAGTCGAGATGATAGGAATATATCACCGCATTTAGTAGCTTTCGTGAGATCGCCATTTGGAAGTCCAACGAACATTGGGGTCATGTTACGAATATTAGAAAAATGAGATAGGCATCCCGACATATGGTGGGATGCCCCGGTATCAATGATCCAAGAAGAAAGAGGTACATTACCATTGAGACGTTCACTGGAAGTGGCTTGATGCGAGTGCCACAACCGAGTCAAATCAGCCATTTCAGCGGGTGTGAGACTATTGATATCCAGGTTGTCGGAAGCAGAGGGTCCGGAGGAAGTTTGTCCGCTAACCATGTGAACTCGTGGGTTGGATCCGGAAGTGGGTCGTTTGTCGCGATTATTGCCCCTCCCACGGTCATTTGGTATCACAACGGGATTATTTATATCACTTGTATCTACGTAAATCAGGTCGCGTGGTCTATCACCCCACCATTCCGAGAAATCACCGGTCACACGAAAGCAAGTTTTATATAAATGGCCAGAGCGATTACACGCAATACAACGTGGTCGAATATTATTCGTCTGACCAGAACGATTATTTTGGTCAGACCGAGAATTGGGTTTATAGTCAGTATGAGTTCCCCCCCTGAGATCGATTCCCATGTGTGGTCCGGGTAGCAAATGCCATAGGTCCAGGTTTAGGGTCGAGTTGAATATGAGAAAAATTACGGACCCCTTCGACCTGTAAAAGACGATTGTAAACAAGATCTAACTTAGGAAGGGGATTAATACCAATTATTTGAGAGCGAGCATTGTCGAAGCGATCGTCGAGACCCATCAAGAAGTCTCGAACATGTTTCTTTTCTCTCCGAGCATCCATTATAGTTACCCAATCACATGAACAAGAGGCGTACGAGCAAGATGGCAGAGGATCGTATTCCATTATTTCGTCCCAAATTGCGGTGAGACGGCCGTAGTATGACATGAGAGACTCGGTGGGTCCTTGACGGCAGCCAAATAATTCGACCTGCAATTGGTATATTCGGGCATCATTTACTTGACAAAATCGGTCTTTGATATTGGTCCATACCTTCTTAGCTTCGGGTCGGTATGATATTGATTTTCGTAAACTTGTCTCGATGGAATTATAGATCCAAGAGGTGACCAAAGCATTGGTGGACCTCCATGTTTCAAAATTAGATGCGGACTCAGCCGGTTTAACTATTGTGCCATCGATGTATCCGAGTTTGCCTTTCGCAAGGAGGGCAAGAGTAAAGGATCGAGACCATTCGTCGTAATTATTGCCATTGAAAGCAACTTGAGTTATGTTGCTTCCTGGATTTTCGTTATGAACGATCGTATACGAGGGATTGGAATCTTGTTTTGTTTCACTGGAATTTGTCATAGTGATTGATCAAAAGAGAAAACAGAGATTTTTTTTTTTAGGGAATTATGAACCTTGCTCTGATACCATGATATAAATCGTTATATGGAAAAATATTGCAATTGATATTATATTTTGCTTAATTGTGCTTTTACAATATGTGCTAGTCACTATTTATAAGCTATCCCAAGATCTTGTAAATATGGAAAAGATTAAAGTCTAACAGCTAGTTTTTATATATGGAAATAACTAATCAAGAATCCCTTGATTGAAGACCAAGACCAACGGCTCTTTGGGTATGGAGCTTGATACAAATTGTCTTTTATTTTATCTTTGACTTTAAATTACTTCCTTTATTTTTATTTTTGACTAGTGTAGATCTCATTCAATTGCATTGTTTTATAAGGAGTATATATAAATAATAAAAAATTAAAGTAATTATAATTCTTTTTTTTATAAACCTTATATATTACTCCTTCCAATTTTTATTTATCTTTGAAAAATAAGGGTGTGGGAATGTGTGAATGAGAGATAAATGTAAGGATGTTGATGACCCAAAATAGAAATAGGAAAGAAATGGTGTTTAAGCCCAATAAAGAAATATGAAAAAACAATAAAAAATAGGGAAGAACAATAAAAATCAGAGGGAGTAGATATTGTTAATATTAGGATACCCGGTGTTATATGCATGAATATATAGGAAAAAAAAAATGACATTTTCAATTAATATAATTAATTGACTATTTTAATCAAAGTGAATAAAAATATTATAAACATGCGAATATATTTTTTGTTATGCATGTTTTCTATTTTTTTATCGGAGTTACTCTTCGCAGTACTCATTTATTCAAAGCAATACTTTTTATACATATTTTTTCATTACATGTCCATAAAAAAAACCTAATTTTATTTTCTCTCTTACCCTCTCCACCCTAACCATAGAAATCATCCTATTTTTTCAATTGTCATCGATTACCTCCAAGTCTAAGTATACATTCATTCAATTTATGAAATTTAATAGATTATGGATACAATTTTGATTGAAGAACAAATAACAACCATTAATTATCATTAATTACAGAAATTAAGGTTTTTTTTTTGTTTCAAAGTTAAAAAAAAGTAAATAAGAGATTGACTGAAATTATGATTTTTTTGTATCAAAGTTTTAAAATATGAGATTTTATGGTTTGACATCTTTTTTTTCTTCTCCCTTACGTACTTTTTTTTAGTTTGGTTATCTCGGCATCTCGCACTGCATGTTTTTTTTTTGTTTTTGCACTGTTTTGTTTTGTTTTGTTTAGATGCACTGCGTCAAAATTGAAAAAATAATATTGTACGGTCAAAGTTGAAAAAAATATGTATTTAGTGATAAAAACGTATTGCTTTAATAAAGTTACAAAAGTACATCCAAAATTAAAATAAATATACTGCATCGAAGTTAAAAGAAAATGTATTGCATAAAAGTAAAAAAAAAATGTATTGGGTTGAGTAAAATAGGGAGGAGAGAAAAAGAACAGAGACGAAAAAGAGAGGATGAATTTGAGGGAGGGGGAGATGAGATGGGCAAAATTGGAAAAGTGGTACTGTGTCGAGTAAATTGAATACTGCGAAGAGCAACACCCTTTTTTATTTATCATAAATAGTTTTATTGACTTGAATTTTATAATTATAAGAAATTGATTGGTGGTTTGTTTCTTTAATTAGTTGTTTTCATAATTGAAAAGTTGAGTTTAGGAGAGAAAAATTTGCATATGATGTTATTGTGGACATGACATAGGTCCACCCCGACGCGGCCACGCGCGGGTTTGGGGAGGCGAATGAATCTCCATATGATATGGTCAAATTGAAATTTAAATCGAAGTAAGAGTCGCCACCGAACTTTGTGGGAGTTCGGGCCCGTTCGAACCCACTCTATGTCGTAGTGGGCCGTGTACAAAATACGGCTCATTTCCGATGTCAGAGCTTATTGGGTTCGTCCCTTTGCATTACGATACCGATACCGATATTATCGGATATCGTGTATTGAATGACTCTCGTTGCCAATGGATTCGGACATCCGGAAACCACGGTTCTGAGTAAGGGGTGAGGGTACGTGTTGGGAAGTTCACTAAGAACACCCAACCCCGCCCGCACTTAGCGGCCTTTACTAAGATATCGTTCGTTTTTGTTGTACACGCGTTAGTTCGACGGTTGAATGATATGCAAACATTATTTTCCCTAAGCATGTGAGAAAAATAAATGGGTTGCTAAGTCGTTTAATGCATCTTAAACTTATAACGTCAAAGTTATATTTAGCATGTGAAATTCGTTTTAGTCTAATAAAACAAAAGATGAAAAATAAATCGCTACAAACACGAGCAAACAAGTTAGTAAGGATTGAATAAATCAAATAAAGATGTAAATACGATAATATGCATGATTTTGAAAAAGGTTTATGACACGTGATGGATTAACACGTGTTGACCGAGGTCGAAAAAGTATTTATCGAAATATGAAAATATGTCGCGAAAGTCGTTGTTTTATGTAAGAAACTGTGGACATGACATAGGTCCACCCCGACGCGGCCACGCGCGGGTTTGGGTAGGCGAATGAATCTTCATATGAGAAGGATCGAATTGAAATTTAGGTCTATGTGGAGTCGCCACCGAATTTTGTGGTTATTCGGAACCGTTCGAGTCCACTCTATGTCGTAGTGGGCCGTATACAAAATACGGTCCATTTCCGATGTCAGAGTTTATTGGGCTCGTCCCTTTGCATTGCGATACCGATACCGACATTATCGGATATCGTGTATGAATGACTCTCGTGCGCCAACGGTTTCGGGCATCCGGAAACCGAGGTTCTGAGTAAGGGGTGAGGGTACGTGTTGGGAAGCCCACAAAGGACACCCAACCCCGCCCGCACATTAGCGGCCTCTACTAAGAATTCGAATGACTTACAATACGCGCGTTAGTAAAACGGAAAAATGATATGCAAAGATTTATTTTCCCTAAACATGTGAATGAAATTGAAAAGTGGGTTTCTATGTCAATTTAATGCAATTAATTCTACGTCAAAGTGGAATTTTAGCATGTGGGTTCATTTAGTACAATAAACGAACAATAATTAAATTGATAAAAGAAACAATAAACGCGTTAGTAACGATGTAATAAAATAACGAATAATAATGGTTTGTGCAAATATGAGATGAGATGAAAAGATACGAATATGAGATGCATGGTTTGAAAAGGTAGTAATACACATGATTAATTAAACACGTGTTGACATAAATCATAAATTACTACCGAGTTTGCAAAATAGAATAATGTACGACTTGCGTTTTAGTCGTTATGTGGTCACTCGATCGAGTGGTCAATAGACTCGATCGAGTAGACCTTTAAAAAAGATTTCTGTTTTGCGTTTATGTCCGTACTTGGCCGAGTTATTGACCAACTCGGTCGAGTACATGGCCACTCGACCGAGTCACTGTGAGACTCGATCGAGTGGTGGTCATAATTAGCATTCTGACTCGATTTTAGGGTGTCACTCGATCGAGTGACTAAGGCACTTGGTCGAGTGGCACCTGTACGAACTTGGTTCGTTTGCAATTTAATTGTTGATTTTGAAATTGCTTTTGATTTTTGATAATTTGACGTTTTTACCGAATCGGACATGAATATTGCATAATTTATGTTCGACTTGGTTTTTTATAAATCGCGAATTTTGTTGAACCGAATATAAATATTGTTGGATTTATACCCGATTCTAAATTTGAATACTCGTCGTATCCCATATTCGATTATTTGAATCGATATGGAATACTAGAGTGAAATAAAGAAAAAATAAATTGATTTTAGTCGTTTTAAATTAATTATCGTGATATGAACAAATCACGTTAAATTAATTTATATGACTTGATTGTTAGATTCGATATCCAATTATGGAATTGGTATCGAATCTAAAAATCGACGCTTTACCTTGAATAAATAAATAAAAAAACTTGATTCCCTCGACTTCTCCGACATTGAAATAAATCCCTAGGGATTGTGATGTCGGATCCGCGTCAACGGGTTTCAACCCTTATTAAAATTGATTTTTAGAAAATTTGATGAATGCAATATTAAAGACGATGATGACGAGAAATAATAACGAATTGTTGTTTAAGTTAATTTATCTCAATAATCAAATAGTCGGGGTACCGGGATAAGCGACCGACGACGCGTGTGCAGTACACTTGTATATGCGGTTTTCCTTATCCCGGTATCCTTCTTATTCGACACAAATCGATAAATATTTTAATGCTTTAATATTAGTAGTATTATCGATATTACGGTGCAATAAATAAAATAATAAAAAAACAAAAAAAACAGATGGAGAAGAGGAGGACGGACGACGAGGAGAGAGGGAGAAGAAAAGAGGGTTTTGACACCCTCAACCTACATGTTCTTGTCTCGGTGCGGACTCGTAACCGTGGCTTCAACACAAGAGTCTTCGAGGTTTTATGTAGATCAAGTTATGCTGGCTCGGGAATGATTTCCTAAAACTAGGTTTAGGGTTTTTTCCTAGTGTAGGATTACTAGGTTTTTGATTAGGGTTTGTAAGGATGTAGTGTGTGTATGATTGCTCTAGGGTTTTGAGGTTGCAAAAAGATTGGTTGCATGTGTGTTGCATGGGGGGTATATATAGGAAAGGTTAGGGCACCCGGATTAGGGTTACTCGACCGAGTAGGAGGCCAACTCGATCGAGTGGCCCGTGAAGCCTGCAGTCGGGCTTGAAACACGCCCACTCGATCGAGTGGGTGAGTCACTCGATCGAGTGGCCCAATCGGGTTGCACGGGTCCATTGTTTTGGACCTTGACTTTGATTGTTTGATGGGTTTAGATGTTTGACTTGGACTTTTGATGATTGACGGGTTGTTTTGTGTGTCTCGGAATCGACTTTGACCGGGGTTGACCCAATCGTGAAAAGTCGGTTTTAATTCCGGTGTCGGTTTTGGCCCAAATTAGTCTTGTTTGACCCGGAATGATCCACTGGGCCTGGATTTGAGGTCTGTTTGGTGAGATTTGTACTCCGTAAGTGTGTTAGCCAACGATTAATGGATTTGAGCCCGTATCCGAGCGCGTAGAAACATGTTAGCGTCCGATCATCATCAGGTGTTTTTTGGAAACTGCCATAGACACCTGGCGGTCAAAATGCGGGTGTCTACAGAGCCCCCACTCTGACTGAGGCTTGGACAAGGCGAAAGTCAGAGTAGCTACCATGCCCGTTAAGACCTGGTAGACTTCCGGTCGGGTCGTTTATAGTCCGTTAGACTCGCGTGAAGGGCTCGCCAGCCGCAAGACAGAAATCATACCTGAGCTGTGGGGATTTTGGGCTTGTCGCGTAAGCCCTGGGTGTGCCTGTGTGTTGGCCCATCCCATGCTATCCCAGAAAATGCTGCTGGGGAGATTTGATGACTTGCATGTCTTCGCTTGAGTCGTACCTGTATAACTCACATAAAAATGTATGCAACACGTAGGTAGTAAAATGACTCATGCTGGGGAAAGTGACTTTTTGAAGTTTTTGAAATTTTGAATTTGAAATCCTGAAAGCAATCACGAGCTAGGTTTTCAAAATGGAAAGGGATATAAAAGAAATTCGCAGTTTAAATAGACTGAAATCTGACCTTGTCAAAAAAGATCTTTTTTTTCAAATGGCTAAATTTTGCAAATTTCAAAGTGGAATTTGAAGAGAGGGGCCTATCGACAGACTCGACTCTGGACATGATAGGACGAGTTGACTGACACGGACTGGACTCTCTAAAGGTTGGACCGCGACTTGGTAGGGGTGTGGGCCGCCTAACAAGACTCTTAAGTTGCGCTATCCCGTAGCCTAGGCGAGTGGCAACACGGTCGCACATCGAAATGGGATAGATATGCTATGGGGGGATTGCAGTAGCCCGTAATGAGACTGTTTTAGTCTAGTGCCCTTCTGGATTTCCTATTTTAGGATACTTTTCCAAAATGGGTATTGCTCCGAGTCCTGACAGATTCTCGTCTTTGACTGAGCCGAGTACTCGGACACACTGTAGAAAGGAGGCTAGATTTTGAAAGTATTTGGATTATGTGAGTGGAAGGAGAACTTCTGTCTAATAGAAGCCCCCAGGACGACAAAGCTAACTGTTAAGAACATGACAGTGTCGTGACCGGAATGATAATGCTTTTCGAATGTGTGTCAATGTGGGTGGTTGTGCCTTTGTTGAAAGGCTGCCTACGTATTCACATGTAGTGAAATCAAACCAAACCGTAGTTCAGTGGCGGAAGATGTATTATGGTGCCTAGTCTAATAGGGCTTTGTGTGTAACTAGCCATAACAATGGTGTAGGCTAGGTGCATTCCCAGTGATGTCTTGATCAAAGGGCTTGAATGATTAGGATATTAATCCTTTGACTATGAGCATTCTCCGGGGTAGCCCCAAGAGGTGGTGTGAACTATTTGGGCATATTCTATGCCGACTGCAAGTTGAGTTCCCGTGTTCGGGGTTGGTAACTGGTTTGGATGGGATTTTAACGAGTTTTGTTCTCGGGATTTTTAACGAGTTCTGCTCTCGGGGAATTTTAACGAGTTTTGTTCTCGGGATTTTTAACGAGTTCTGCTCTCGGGGAATTTTAACGAGTTTTGTTCTCGGGATTTGATGTTTTTGGGAATGTGGTCCTGGGAAGTAAGTGGCTTTGATGACTCGAAATCTGGAGCTCGTTTCTGTGGAGCTAAGGCTTCGAGAGCCGGTTTGATAATGAAGTAAATGGCCTTGATGACTCGAAATCTGGAGCTTGGTTCTGTGGAGCTAAAGCTTCGAGAGCCGGTTTGATAATGAAGTAAATGGCCTTGATGACTCGAAATCTGAAGCTCGGTTCTGAGGAGCTAAGGGTTCGAGAGCCGGTTTGATAATGAAGTAAACGGCCTTGACGACTCGAAATCTGGAGCTCGGTTCTATGGAGCTAAGGCTTTGAGAGCCGGTTTGATAATGCGGGAAATGGCCTTGACAACTCGAAATCTGGAGCTCGGTTCTGTGGAGCTAAAGCTTCGAGAGCCAGTTTGATAATACGGGATCTGGTTTCCATGTCTGGCCCTAATGGTTAGGGGTATCCTATGGAGCTTGAATCCTCAAAATTCCGGGCTGTCTCTGGCCTGGGTCTCGGGGAGGTCTTGAGGGTTGTAATGTGGGAAGGCTAGATGTGGTGTTAGCTGACCAGCTTGATTGTTACTCCCCTATTGGATGGTATTGATAATTTTGAATTTGACCGTACCATGGTCAAAGGATTTTCACTTGAGTTGACCGTTGACCACGGTCATGGGTATTGATAATTTTGACCGTACCCTGGTCGTGGGGCTTTCACTGGAATTGACCGTTGACCACGGTCATGGGTATTCTGAATTTTTTGATGATGGCCTGCTTTTTTTTGTTTTGGCCTTTTGCTTCTTTTTTTTTCATAGACTTTCGATTTTTTTTGTGTCCAGTTTTCTTTTTTTTGATGGCCTTCTTTTTGCTTTGGCCCTTTCTTTTTTTTTTGACTTTTGATTTTTTTTGTCCAGTGTTTTTTCGTTTTTTTTTGCCGGTCAGACTAACACCTAAGGTAGAGATTAGTTAGTCTTGTTGGAGGGGTGTTTTATTGTGGGAAATGGGCTTGCCTCCCGTCTTGAACCCAAACTAGGAGATTACCTAGATTTGTCATAGGATTCGATACCGCTCCTGCTACGGGTAGTTATGTGGTTTTTCTATACCAGACACGGAGTAGGTAAAAAAGAAAACACGGGCTCGGTTTCCTGCAGTCATTATAGATGTGCCTATAATAGTCACGTGCGTGTGCTCACAGTGTATGATGGTGTTCATCATGTTCTCGGAAACACGTAAGGAAAGTATATATGAGAAAGAATATTGAAAGCTGATTTTATTGAATTTTGAAAAAGAGGACAGAATACGACTGACTCTGACTCTGAATTTGACTTTGAAAGAAATGGTACATCATAGACTCGGACTCAGACTCAGACTTAAACAAAATCTGGACTCTCGGATGATGTTGTCATTAGTCGTCGGCT
Source organism: Agrostemma githago (assembly GCA_958450325.1). Lineage (NCBI taxonomy): Eukaryota > Viridiplantae > Streptophyta > Magnoliopsida > Caryophyllales > Caryophyllaceae > Agrostemma > Agrostemma githago. The sequence goes on along the minus strand of OY288257.1, from coordinate 31,349,215 downwards.
TCTAAGGACTCGAGTTGATGTCCAGTATAGCCTTCAGTAGAAACTTCACCCAGATCTTCCTTGTGTCGAAGATCGTCTTCAATCCTAATGCCCATTTCGGTAAGTACGGCAAAGTTTGAAATGCCGGCATACCTAAGATGGACGCGGTAAGAAGGTAGGAGGTTGTTGATGAATGCCTCCATTAGTGTCTTCTCGTTGGGCTTGTTTACCAACTTTACACTCTCGGCCCTCCATCTTTGAAGATATTTAGTGAACCCTTCTTTGGGCTCTTGGGCCATGACTTCCAGAGTACGCATTGTAGTCTGGATCTCGATATTATCGGCGTAGTTCCGAGCGAACTCTGTTGCCACGTCATCCCAAGTCGGGTATTTCTTGGAATCGAGCCTGTAGTGCCAGGCTTTGGGGTGCTTCTGGAGGGAGGAAGGGAATAAGTGCTTAAACATGGTGGACTTTACCCCTTGGACCGCCATGAAATCTTTGAAAGCCCGGATGTGATGGACCGGGTCTTCAGTACCCTCAAACATTGGAATTCCCGTAAGGTTGAGGTTAGCAGGTAGCTCGTCATTCAAAGGTGAGTAGGAACGAGCATTTTCAGTGTGGATTGAATTGTTCGTCGACAGATGAACCTGTTCTTCGAGCCTGCGAACAGCGCTAATTAGCTCAGCTATGGGCCCAGTGGGCTCAGATCCCTCAACTGGGGCCGTTTTCTCCACGGTGCTTAGGCGGGTGGATAAAGTCGCTTGGTTAGCCTGGATGGCGGCCAGTTGAGTCTCGATCTTGGTCAGAGCGTTTTTCAATTCGTCCATCTTGCGTTGGCGTCTGGTTTCGGGTGGCCTGTCTGTAAGAACACCACATAATCAGAGAGGTTGCTTCGGAACTCAAACTCACCAAGGCATAGGAAATAGCGCAAGAGGAGGGACGGCCCCAGTTTGGCTCGGTTTAGACTCCCCTAAGACAAATGTGTAGGGTACGATTCTCGGCGTGACTGTGATTAGTCATTCCGTCGAAGAATAGCCCCCAATGTGAGACTAAGGACTTTGATATGACTCAGATGGTGTGACACCTAAGTGACTCAAAGGTGGGTTATGTGAGACACGTGTAAGACATGACCCTTAGAGCAACCGTGATTGATCGCCCTGCTAAGGGGTAGTCCCCAAGTGGGATTGAAGATTTTGTTAATACTCGAGTGTGGGACGAGTGACCCTTAGACGTAAGGACCGCGAACCTTTTGTTGTAGGGCTATGCCTTGTAAAAGGTTGACTCGGAAAAAAACACCTAGACGGGTGACTTGTGCAAGGTGGGCTTTCCTTAGGATTCGGCGAATGGGCCTAGTCCTGTTCGAAGGAAGGTTCACGTGAGACATCCCCAGACTTTAGACTCGATTGTGTTGACGGGCCCTCCTTTGTAGGGGTTTGTCCTACGTAGGTGGGCCTCGCCTTAGTCTAATAAGGCGGACTGGGGTAGGGAAGAAACTCGTGATGTAAGATCGACGGAGTTTCGACGCTAAAGACCTTGAAAACTTAAGACACGACCCGACACTGCTAAATACGGGAAGTCCTAGAAGTGGAAGGTTTTGAAAATTGATGATTTTTGAAAAAAGGACCGAGTGGACTCGGTGAATGGCCCAAATTTCCGAAAAAGAGGACGGAAAGTCATTGGGCCACGGGTTTTGAAAGTTCGAGTTTTGATTTGGGCAGCATACCGGCTAGAAAATAGGCTATTTTGAGTAAAATCATAAGTCCTAAATTCGGTATGTGTCCCGGGTTTTGAAATCGAATAGTTTGAAAAGGATGCAATTTTGAAAAGTTGACGGTTTTTTGAAAACGACTCGGAAACCAAGTAGCACGTAGTCACGCAAGCATTATAACGATGCCATGTATGCTCTATACTAAGTCTCGGTCGGTCTATAGGGGGTCTATACCAGTGTACATAGTCTAGACGTTGATCGGGACGGACTTCCTAAGTCGAGTTGATCTTAGAGCATGCCGCGAAACCCACTCGAATCGACTATGGACACCTTTTGACATATCCATATTGGAGTACATCAACGGTATAGTGGGACGTCGGTCGCGAGTACTGGCCCGGGAAAATATGGGTTATGCATGCACCGTAGAACTAAAACGCGTATTGTATTTGTCAAACGATTTCTATTCGAGTCTCACCCTGAGGATGCCGATGGTAAGTCACGCATCAGTTAATCCCTAGCGGAGTCGCCAAATTGTGGACATGACATAGGTCCACCCCGACGCGGCCACGCGCGGGTTTGGGTAGGCGAATGAATCTCCATATAAGAAGGATCAAATTGAAATTTAGGTCTATGTAGAGTCGCCACCGAATTTTGTGGTTATTCGGAACCGTTCGAGTCCACTTATGTCATACTGGGCCGTATACAAAATACGGTCCATTTCCGATGTCAGAGTTTATTGGGCTCGTCCCTTTGCATTGCGATACCGATACCGACATTATCAGATATCGTGTATGAATGACTCTCGTGCGCCAACGGTTTCGGGCATCCGGAAACCGAGGTTCTGAGTAAGGGGTGAGGGTACGTGTTGGGAAGCCCACAAAGAACACCCAACCCCGCCCGCACATTAGCGGCCTCTACTAAGAATTCGAATGACTTACAATACGCGCGTTAGGAAAACGGGAAAATGATATGCAAAGATTTATTTTCCCTAAACATGTGAATGAAATTGAAAAGTGGGTTTCTATGTCAATTTAATGCAATTAATTCTACGTCAAAGTGGAATTTTAGCATGTGGGTTCATTTAGTACAATAAACGAACAATAATTAAATTGATAAAAGAAACAATAAACGCGTTAGTAACGATGTAATAAAATAACGAATAATAATGTTTGTGCAAATATGAGATGAGATGAAAAGATGCGAATATGAGATGCATGGTTTGAAAAGGTAGTAATACACATGATTAATTAAACACGTGTTGACATAAATCATAAATTACTACCGAGTTTGCAAAATAGAATAATGTACGACTTGCGTTTTAGTCGTTATGTGGTCACTCGATCGAGTGGTCAATAGACTCGATCGAGTAGACCTTTAAAAAAGATTTCTGTTTTGCGTTTATGACCGTACTCGGCCGAGTTATTGACCAACTCGGTCCAGTACATGGCCACTCGACCGAGTCACTGTGAGACTCGATCGAGTGGTGGTCATAATTAGCATTCTGACTCGATTTTAGGGTGTCACTCGATCGAGTGACTAAGGCACTCGGTCGAGTGGCACCTGTACGAACTTGGTTCGTTTGCAATTTAATTGTTGATTTTGAAATTGTTTTTGATTTTTGATAATTCGACGTTTTTACCGAATCGGACATGAATATTGCATAATTTATGTTCGACTTGGTTTTTTATAAATCGCGAATTTTGTTGAACCGAATATAAATATTGTTGGATTTATACCCGATTCTAAATTTGAATACTCGTCGTATCCCATATTCGATTATTTGAATCGATATGGAATACTAGAGTGAAAAGAAAAAATAAATTGATTTTAGTCGTTTTAAATTAATTATCGTGATATGAACAAATCACGTTAAATTAATTTATATGACTTGATTGTTAGATTCGATATCCAATTATGGAATTGGTATCGAATCTAAAAATCGACGCTTTACCTTGAATAAATAAATAAAAAAACTTGATTCCCTCGACTTCTCCGACATTGAAATAAATCCCTAGGGATTGTGATGTCGGATCCGCGTCAACGGGTTTCAACCCTTATTAAAATTGATTTTTAGAAAATTTGATGAATGCAATATTAAAGACGATGATGACGAGAAATAATAACGAATTGTTGTTTAAGTTAATTTATCTCAATAATCAAATAGTCGGGGTACCGGGATAAGCGACCGACGACGCGTGTGCAGTACACTTGTATATGCGGTTTTCCTTATCCCGGTATCCTTCTTATTCGACACAAATCGATAAATATTTTAATGCTTTAATATTAGTAGTATTATCGATATTACGGTGCAATAAATAAAATAATAAAAAAACAAAAAAAACAGATGGAGAAGAGGAGGACGGACGACGAGGAGAGAGGGAGAAGAAAAGAGGGTTTTGACACCCTCAACCTACATGTTCTTGTCTCGGTGCGGACTCGTAACCGTGGCTTCAACACAAGAGTCTTCGAGGTTTTATGTAGATCAAGTTATGCTGGCTCGGGAATGATTTCCTAAAACTAGGTTTAGGGTTTTTTCCTAGTGTAGGATTACTAGGTTTTTGATTAGGGTTTGTAAGGATGTAGTGTGTGTATGATTGCTCTAGGGTTTTGAGGTTGCAAAAAGATTGGTTGCATGTGTGTTGCATGGGGGGTATATATAGGAAAGGTTAGGGCACCCGGATTAGGGTTACTCGACCGAGTAGGAGGCCAACTCGATCGAGTGGCCCGTGAAGCCTGCAGTCGGGCTTGAAACACGCCCACTCGATCGAGTGGGTGAGTCACTCGATCGAGTGGCCCAATCGGGTTGCACGGGTCCATTGTTTTGGACCTTGACTTTGATTGTTTGATGGGTTTAGATGTTTGACTTGGACTTTTGATGATTGACGGGTTGTTTTGTGTGTCTCGGAATCGACTTTGACCGGGGTTGACCCAATCGTGAAAAGTCGGTTTTAATTCCGGTGTCGGTTTTGGCCCAAATTAGTCTTGTTTGACCCGGAATGATCCACTGGGCCTGGATTTGAGGTCTGTTTGGTGAGATTTGTACTCCGTAAGTGTGTTAGCCAACGATTAATGGATTTGAGCCCGTACTGAGCCGAACAATGTTAATGCTGATGAGTTAGAGAGTCTAGCGGGCTATCTAAACATCGATAGCGAGCGGCCATATGTCATGAATGTGGCCGCCCTCGTTGCCCACCATTTCCAACATATCGGAAATGGGCTTATTTCTGTCATTCATTGTGGGGGTCTCGTTTCCCACATCGGTCGTAGGCTATTTCCGGACTTCCCGTACGGGGAGGAACCTATAGGACACAATCTTCCATCTGCCACGCGACTCGAAAGTCGCCTTTTGAACTTTTCTGTCCTTAGGAGTCTTCATTGGCTAGGTCCCGATTTGCGTTGGCGCATAGCTAAGGATGAATCGGTTACACTTCCTTACAATCTACCACCTCTTACCCCCTTCCCCCATCTCCCCTTTGGTCCTGATAGGGACCCCCCACCGTATCCCCCCTATTTGCTACCACTTAGGAGGGATCTTCAGACCCCGACACACTTCGTACCCGAGACGAGTGGATGATGGGAGGGATTTGTCGTGGAATCCCAACCGATCAAATAAAGTAACCGGCTAAACCTATGGTAGATAGGGTAAGTCGGGTCGAATCCACGGGGACGGTAAGAGGCGTCTAGAATAGGTCGGCCTAAATACTAGACTAAGTCAACGGACTAAGCTAAGAATGGTAGAGAGGGAAGAAAGCTAGACTAAGACTATGGCTAAGGAGAAAGAACAACTAAGGAGAACGGGCTAGGATTAGGTCGGGGTCAAAGGGGTAACAGAATGGTCGAGGGAGGACTAGAGTGAAGGAGGTAGTAGGGTGATCTAGGTTGGTCCAGGCTCTCGCAACTTAGACTCACCTAGAGGTTCCACCTAAAACCCATCTCGGCGATACACAACACAAACGGGGTTCTAGCATGCTATGGTCCTAGGTCGAATCCGGGCTCTCGCTACTTAGACCGGCCTAGGGGTCGTCCTCACCGGGCTCTCGCAACTTAGCGAGGGGACCGAACCCACAACAAACTAACACCCACAAAAGAAAGGCAAGAAAACAAGCATTCGTACATACTTAATCATTCAAGCAATTCAACAAACATGTGATGTGCATCAAACAAGAGGAAACCCAAATCTTCCACCAACAACTCTAACCAACCCTTAATCACCCAATTAACATCTTAATCACCTTACTAACCCTATCAAGAACACTACTCTAACATATCTAAAGGAGAATCAACACTAACAAGAGGAATCATCAAAGAAACAAAACAAACATTAATAAACTAATGATAACTATGAACAAACAATGATAAAGATACAAACTTGGATGAATAAAACAAGATTAAAGAGTAAAAGAGAAGAGGATTGTACCATACTACAAAGGAAATGGAAAAGGAGAACACTTGCATATAAGAAAACCCAAATTCATCCACCAAGGTTGTCAATCTTGGATGGATTCTTCAAGAAATCCAATAATACAAGATTAAACTATGATTAACTACTAATTAAAGACTAATCTACACTAATCTAATCTAATCTAACCTAAAGTAGTCTAGGGTTTAAGGTCTAAAAGAGTGCATAAGCTTTACCTAACAAGGGAAGAGTATATATAGGGTTACAAATGAAAGGGAGAAGAAAAGAAAACAAAGCGGAGTAGCAGCGGCCCGTCCCGGCCGAGACGGGTTGGTCCCGGTCGGGACGCCTCCATCCCGATCGGGATGGGCCCAGGTCAGCAGCTTCTCTTTTTGCTCCTTCATCCCGAACGGGATGAGCTTATCCCGAACGGGATGAGCCTTGTAGGCCTCCATTATGATCTTTTTGGTCCCTCCTTGCTTCTCATGGGCTTCTCACCGATTCTTGGGACTCGGGATCGGGTCTCGGAGGCTCGGGATTTGGTCCCAAGGTCTTGGGGTCGATTCCAAGGCATCGAGTCATCGTTCCTTAGCTTCGTTGGCTCCAAAATGTGTATGTATAGAGTCGGAATCGCTCCAACTCTTCCAAATCGGTCTCGGGAACCTGAAACGAACTAAAGGAAGCATAAGAAGCCCCTAAACCGCTCCCAAGGAGCGATTCTGCAAGGAAAACGGGACCAAAACACTACAAAATAAGCACTACAAATGACACTTATCAACTCCCCCACACTTAACCCTTACTCGCCCTCGAGTAAGCACAAACTAACTACTATACTAGCCGAATGGGTATTAGCGCACCCTACGCCCCTTCAACTCACGCGAGTGCACTTAGAGGACAAGTGCACTCCGCAAGGCAAGTTGGGTCTTGCGACAAAACCGTGGATGCAACCGGAAACAAACAAACACACAAACAAACACATAATCGGTTGCACCCAAAACAAAAGAAATACCGCTTCCCTCTAAAAGCGGTGAAAGAAGCACCGGTTTAGGACTCGAGGTAAGTGACAACGTTCCCAAGCTAGCAATACAAACCAAGGTGAACTAAACCCTAATAGTATGACGATAAAGCAACAAAAACGTTGGTAACTTACCTAGGTCCTCCTAACTTTCTAAAAACGTACTACGGGACGATCGGCGGAGTGGAAAAGTGAAGAACCACGGTGTTAGTCGACACTGTAGGTAAGTGAGACCCCGCCCCCTTTAGCATGAGCCAAGAGGGTCGTCCCGTGTCTAAAACCGCCTAACTAGTCCAAGTAAAAAGGTGGAAAATATGCAAAATGAGGGAAGACCGACTAATGCCGCTATCATCCTTCCTCGGGACTCGGTCCTTTGGTAGGCTCTTCACGGAAAAAGTCGGAAAAAAGCTTATTTTTGTGGGGATTTCTTTTTGTGAGACGGGTTTTCTTTTGGTATTTTCTTTCTTTTCGATATTTTGATTTGTTTGTTGCCATGCCATTCTTTTTCTTCTTTTCTATTTTCTTTTTTGGCTTTTGTGCCTTTTCTTTTTCTTCATTCTTTTCTTTCTTCCATTTTTCTTTCTTTTCTTTTCTTTGCCCTTTTTGGCAAGATTTGGCATTTTTGGCATTTCTTGACAATTAAGAAAGAGAGAATCAACAAATTGCAAGTTATTGTGTGGATATGTGTGAGATGTAGGTGAATGGGTAAGTCGGGACGGGCCAAGACCCTTCAAACCCACAAAAAGTGGAGAACTTGGACTAATCAAACGATCCTAAACACGGTCACCTAGGGGATGAGACTCGGTAACCAAGGCCTTTTCACACCGTGGGTGGTCATAATGGTCAAAATGCAAATCCCGCAGTAAATCCCTAGTAAGCTAGGTGGACTCAAGGTAAAGGACCAACAAATTCATTGATTTAGGGTCATTCTACTAGACTAAAGTCCAAGACTCGATTTACACCACTAGGAAGGGAAAGATAAGCACTCACACACTAGCCTCTAAACCGGGTTTTCGAAAATGGTTTACACACATGACACAAATACACACACAAAACAAAGACTCAACGAAAACGAACGAAAGGAAAAGAAACGAAAAGGCAACAGAATAGAACAAAGCAAAACAAACAAATAACAAGCACCACCCCGATAATCTATACAAGTCATCAAATCCACCACAAGAATGTATAAGCTCCACCCGAGCACACCTCAACACAACCTTCACCAAACATCACAAGGAATAAAGAGGGAAAGAGGGTTAGAGGATGTTACCGGATGTCTTCAAAGCTTTCCAAACAACAGAGGTTAGGCAACCTGTAAGGAAAAAGGGAGGCAAACACACACAATACAAAACAAATGCACGATACAATGACACAAAAGAAAAAGACACAAAAAGAAAATCTTTTTGATTTTTGTGAATTTTTTTCAAATTTTTAGGGTTTTTTAAAGGTTTTTTCGAAAAAGGGGAAAATAAAATTAACTACGATAGAATATCGCTCCCCCACACTTAAATCGAGCCATGTCCTCATGCTCGATTGTAGGGTGCGGAGAGACAAAAGAAAAAGAAAAGAAACTACGAAAATAAAGCTAAAAATCAAAAGTAAAGTGAAGAAAAAGGTAGAAGGTGTCCGGCCGGGGTGTAATCAAGTCACCAAGGGCCGAGACGAGAAAAAGATATGGATGGGGAAAGAAAATAAAAAGAAGGAAATAAAAGGAAATGGGAGGGGAGGGCTAGGTGTAATCAAGTCACCTAGCCCGGATTCCGCCTAAATCCGACTAAATTCTCAAAAAGAAAGTGAAAAACTTGTAAAAATTTGGATTTTGAAATGACTCTCGATGTAGTCACGTCATCGAGAGTCGGGAGCGACATATACCAAGGCCTTGAAGCCCACCATGACACAAAAGATAAGGGAAGGGGATAAGCAAAGGAAAACAAGCAACAATAAAAACGGAAAAGAAAGGATAGTTGCCGTACCATAGGTTAGCAACTCACTCTCTCCATCGTCTCATAGATCACTAAAGGCGCTTGCTTGTCTTCATCATTGCTTTTCCTCTTCATTCTCGATAAAACGCATGGTAGGGGTAGTAAAGGTGTGAGGGGGGTGGGATTTGATGTGGATCTCGGTGTAAAGTGAGTTGTACGGGTCATATGATAGGGGGAAGGAGGAGTAGGGAGGTTGGGAGGGGGTATAATGGATGGGTGGAGTCAAGGGGACCATCCCGGTCGGGATGGATGGTCCCGATCGGGTTGATAAACCCTTCCCGATCGGGAAGCCCTCGTCCCGGTCGGGAACGTACTCCAGTGAATCCAATTTTCAGCACCTTCATCCCGATCGGGATGGCTCCTTCCCGGTCGGGATTCCTCATCCTTCCCGGTCGGGAAGCCCTCTTCCCGGTCGGGATGAGTCTTCTTTGCTTCCCCAAGCTCAAAAGCTTATCAAAGCTTCAAAAACCGACTTCCTCGCTCGCAAACCAAACTCCATCATCAACCACTCCTTTCAAGGAGTCACCTTCACTTCACCTATAACAATAAACTCAATCTATACATCAAATTCACTCCCTCACATCGCTCATCAAAATACCAAATCAATCACAAGAATCCCACAAAAACAAAGGAAGTCCTAGAAACAAAAATCACAAATACAAGCACAAGAATTCTAAAGAAGATAGGAGGGGAATATACAACATGACGGTTCTTTTAGGAACTCCGTCAAACCTAGGATGGTGGACTCCATTCTTCAACCATAGCCCTCAAGGGCATGGAGGAGCAAGTCGAACATCATCTTCAAAGTAGTAGGAGGAGGCAAGAAGTAGGAATCCCAAGACCCGACATCATCTTCAAAGTAGTCTCTGGGGTCTCTCCATCCTACGAGCTTCACCGAACTCTTCCTCCTTAGGCATCGCCTCCAATCATTAGCAAGCTTCATCTCCAAGAAACAAGGCACAAAAAGCGGTTTTGGCCTCACTTCCTCGATGCACACCCCCACACTTGCCTCAAGTTGTGGTTCCCCATCTTCATCACTCGGCCCCACATCATCTTGGAGGATAGGATCGAAACTTCTACCGGTGGTTTCAATCTCCTCCAAGTCATTGCTTGGCTCACTTTCTAGGGGCTCTTGATGCTTATCCACATTCTCGGACAAGGGCAACTCGAGGCTCACAATTTCACCCAACAACTCTACAAACTCCACCAAACCATCCCACTCACTATCCTCCTCCATATCCTCACCAACGATGCCTTCACCAAGAGTCATCTCCTCATTCGTCTCTTTTTGGGTAGACGATTGAGGTTCTTCAAAGCAAACTTCTCTATCAAAGGGAACTACATCGGCGGCTTTGTAATTCGGTTGCTCCTCTCTCTCAAGTGGGCACCCTCCATCTAAATACGATGCTCGGGATAAAGACATTACGGTTCGAACCGATAATGCATTTAAATGAGCATTCCTCGCCTCGTTTCCCCTTCGAATTTGGGCCAAGAGTTCCTTATTCTTTTACAATTGGATGGCCATTTCTTGTTGCATTTGAAGCATCGATTGATGGAACTCCGAGTTTGACGATTGGTGGTCATTGGGGTCTTGTAAAGCTCCTTGATAATCCCTGGCAACGGCGCCAAGTTGATGGGAGGGATTTGTCGTGGAATCCCAACCGATCAAATAAAGTAACCGGCTAAACCTATGGTAGATAGGGTAAGTCGGGTCGAATCCACGGGGACGGTAAGAGGCGTCTAGACTAGGTCGGCCTAAATACTAGACTAAGTCAACGGACTAAGCTAAGAATGGTAGAGAGGGAAGAAAGCTAGACTAAGACTATGGCTAAGGAGAAAGAACAACTAAGGAGAACGGGCTAGGATTAGGTCGGGGTCAAAGGGGTAACGGAATGGTCGAGGGAGGACTAGAGTGAAGGAGGTAGTAGGGTGATCTAGGTTGGTCCGGGCTCTCGCAACTTAGACTCACCTAGAGGTTCCACCTAAAACCCATCTCGGCGATACACAACACAAACGGGGTTCTAGCATGCTATGGTCCTAGGTCAAATCCGGGCTCTCGTTACTTAGACCAGCCTAGGGGTCGTCCTCAACGGGCTCTCGCAACTTAGCGAGGGGACCGAACCCACAACAAACTAACACCCACAAAAGAAAGGCAAGAAAACAAGCATTCGTACATACTTAATCATTCAAGCAATTCAACAAACATGTGATGTGCATCAAACAAGAGGAAACCCAAATCTTCCACCAACAACTCTAACCAACCCTTAATCACCCAATTAACATCCTAATCACCTTACTAACCCTAGAAAGAACACTACTCTAACATATCTAAAGGAGAATCAACACTAACAAGAGGAATCATCAAAGAAACAAAACAAACATTAATAAACTAATGATAACTATGAACAAACAATGATAAAGATACAAACTTGGATGAATAAAACAAGATTAAAGAGTAAAAGAGAAGAGGATTGTACCATACTACAAAGGAAATGGAAAAGGAGAACACTTGCATATAAGAAAACCCAAATTCATCCACCAAGGTTGTCAATCTTGGATGGATTCTTCAAGAAATCCAATAATACAAGATTAAACTATGATTAACTACTAATTAAAGACTAATCTACACTAATGTAATCTAATCTAACCTAAAGTAGTCTAGGGTTTAAGGTCTAAAAGAGTGCACAAGCTTTACATAACAAGGGAAGAGTATATATAGGGTTACAAATGAAAGGGAGAAGAAAAGAAAACAAAGCGGAGTAGCAGCGGCCCGTCCCGGCCGAGACGGGTTGGTCCCGGTCGGGACGAGGTCGGTCCCGGTCGGGACGCCTCCATCCCGATCGGGATGGGCCCAGGTCAGCAGCTTCTCTTTTTGCTCCTTCATCCCGAACGGGATGACCTTATCCCGAACGGGATGACCTTATCCCGAACGGGATGACCTTATCCCGAACGGGATGAGCCTTGTAGGCCTCCATTATGATCTTTTTGGTCCCTCCTTGCTTCTCATGGGCTTCTTACCGATTCTCGGGACTCGGGATCGGGTCTCGGAGGCTCGGGATTTGGTCCCAAGGTCTCGGGGTCGATTCCAAGGCATCGAGTCATCGTTCCTTAGCTTCGTTGGCTCCAAAATGTGTATGTATAGAGTCGGAATCGCTCCAACTCTTCCAAATCGGTCTCGGGAACCTGAAACAAACTAAAGGAAGCATAAGAAGCCCCTAAACCGCTCCCAAGGAGCGATTCTGCAAGGAAAACGGGACCAAAACACTACAAAATAAGCACTACAAATGACACTTATCAGTGGACCGTCCCGACCTCCTCGACAATCTCGAGGGGGTGGCCGATCGACTAGCCATGCATCACATACACCATCTTTTGCGGCTGGACCTTCGGTCCCACCACGGCCTCCTTATGCATATCCATATACTGATTATTCTGATGTGCCTGCATATCTTGCCCACTTTGTGCCTCCTCCGCCATATGTTACACCCTCGGTCCTCGACCAAGCGGTGGTCCCTGGAATGCTTAATGAGTTGTGCCACCGGATGGCAACGATACAGCTAAATCAGGCACTTGCCGACTTTCCATGTTACAACAATGGAGTGCAGATCGGCCGGATCTCTCCTACGGGTTGGCATCCGACTTACTACACCTACCCCGAGGGAGGCTATGGTAACACTGCCGGGAATGAGCAGAGAGATGACGAGGAGGGAGATGACGATGATGGAGATGAGGATAGTGGAAGTGGTGATCAAGAGGAGAGCGGTGACGAGAGCTCCGATTAGGACGGTTTGGGGAGGTCTCCATTTGTATATATCTTGTAAGTAGTTCTTCTTTTTCTTTTTGCACTTCCATCGTTTTGCATTCCTTCCCCGTATTTATTTTTGCCTCTTATTGTTTGCTGTACACAATGAGGGCATTGTGCGATTTGGTTTGGGGAGGGTATGCATCTGTCTGTTTTCATCCATCTGCATATTTCTTGCATTTCCGCATGCATAATTTTTTTTTTCAAAAATATGTTTTGCATTTAGTCGAGTCTTAATTGAGTCGGAATGCTATGTAGCGATGATGATATTGCTTTTATGTCTTCATTTAGTTGCTTATGCTAGTGCGCCATTAGAATTTTTGTATATAATTACATGCGACATTCTTGCATCTTTGGTTAACAGTTCTGAACGAATAAACTTGACTCATTGTTGGCAAACTACTCAGATTTGTAAGGAATTAGAGCCTTAAACTGATGACATTCATGATCAGTTTCCTTTAGGTTGAGAGTAGTACTCCTGATGTGATTTGGAATGAACTTTGAACAAGTGATTTGGTGATTGATAGTAGATCGAAATGAATGAAATAAAGTAACAAAATCAGAATGGAAAAGTTGTCGTAAGGGATGATAGAACGTAGCCAAGGATAGTGTGCTAAGTGAGATAGACCTATACCTCAACAAAGCGGGTGCTAATTCAAACACTCGATTGAAATAGCGAGTATAGAGCTTGTGACGCGACTAACTCTAATACTTTGTCTTGTGAACTACAAAGACGGAAAGAAAAAGCAAAGCTTATCTCAGATTTGTTTGATGAAAGTTGAATGCTTTATTCATCAAGTGTTTGGCTATTTATAGCCAAACAACACGTCCCAAATGAGGCTCCAACCAGAATAGTCAAGCCTCATTAAAGGATACAAACTACTAAGTGATAAAAACAAAGTAATTACATTGAACTAAAATGACTAAATTCATCCTCTAGTTATACTCCAAATCTGGTGCTTTTCTCTTGGTGTGCTTTGGCTGGTTGGAGGTGTGAATGAGTCTTATTCATGTATGAAAGCAATAGCTCCAATTGCTTGTTATTTGAACTTGGAAATCAGAATAGAGCAATGTGTGTTTCAGCTCTTTTATTCAGTCCAAGTAGGTGTTCACAAGAGCTAGTTTAGCACTTGAAGAAGGCACACTACTAGACTTGAAGGAGGGACTAAGGGGCTTGAACTTGGACCATTTGGAGCTAGTGTGAGCTCATTGAAATCCTGATTTGTTGTTGCTTCCTTATTCGGATCATCTCCTCCCCCTTGAAAAGGAATTGTCCTCAATTCTGAAATGCCGTCATCATCAAGATAAGGAGAGAGATCTCCCACGTTGAACGTGGCATGAACTTCATAATCATCTGGTAACTCCACCTTGTAGGCATTGTCGTTTACCCTTGATATGATCTTATATGGACCTTCTGCTCGTGGCATCAATTTGTTCTTTCTCTTGCTTGGAAACCTCTCCTTTCTTAAGTGAACCCAAACCAAGTCACCCTCTTGGAAGAGTCTTGGTTTCCTGTTTTTGTTGGACCTTCTTTTGTAGGCTTCATTTACTTCCTTGATCCTTTCTTGGATTTGCTCGTGGAGTTTTAACATGGATTTGAGCTTTGACTCTGTGTCCTTGTGGACTAACTCATCTTTAGGTAGGGGAATTAGGTCCAAAGGCATATAAGGGTTGATTCCATAAACAGCCTCAAAAGGAGAATGAGAGGTAGCATAAGTAGGAGAACGATTGTAAGCAAACTCAGCGTGGGCTAGCTTGACATCCCAATCCTTTTGAGTCTTGCTCACCAGGCCCCTTAGCAACGTGCCTAAAGTGCGGTTGGTAACCTCGGTTTGGCCATCTGTTTGTGGATGATGAGAGGTGCTAAATAAGAGCTTGGTCCCTACCTTCCTCCACAACGTGTTCCAAAAATAGCTAAGAAACTTTGAATCACGATCCGAAACAATGGATTTAGGTACTCCATGGAGGCGCACCACTTCTTTGAAGTACAAATCGGCTACATTGCTAGCATCATCGGTTTTGTGACAAGCAATGAAGTGAGCCATTTGAGAACCGGTCCACCACCACCATGATAGCATCCTTCCCTCTAGCAGTTCTTGGCAAGGCCATAATGAAATCCATGGACACATCTTCCCATGGTCTTTTAGGTGTGGGTAAGGGGATATAAACTCCTGGCTTGAAAGAACTCTTGGCAAATTGGCAAGTTACACACTTACTCACTACATGTTGAACACTCCCTTGCATTTTTGGCCAAAAAAAGTGCTCTTTTAAGACTTCCAATGTTCTTGTGATGCCAAAATGACCTGCTAAACCTCCCCCATGAGCTTCCCTAACCAGCAACTCCTTAATGGGTTTGGGAACACAAAGTCGATTTCCCTTGAAAAGAAATCCTTCCTGCAAAACAAACTCGTCAAAGGCTCCCTCCTTGCATTTGGTGAAAGCTTCACCAAAATCAGTATCACTTTTGTAGTAATCCTTTAGAGTTTCAAATCCAAGCAATCTAACATCCAAAGTGGACAATAGAGTGTAGCGGCGGGATAATGCATCAGCCACCACGTTACTCTTACCATCCTTGTATTTTGAAGAGAAATGAAAGGATTGCAAGAATTCCACCCACTTGGCATGCCTTGGACTTAGTTTTTGTTGGCCATTGATGTACTTTAGGGACTCATGATCTGAATGGAGAATAAAGTGGTTAGTACGAAGATAATGACTCCAATGATCAAGAGCTCTTACTATGGCATAGAATTCCTTGTCGTAGGTGCAATAATTCAGCCTTGCTCCATTGAGTTTTTCTGAAAAATAGGCAATGGGGCTCCTATTTTGCACGAGGACAGCACCAATTCCTACTCCAGTAGCGTCACATTCAACCTCAAATGGTTGAGAGAAATCAGGAAGAGCTAGAATAGGAGCGGAACACAACTTCTCTTTGATGACTTCAAAAGCAACTTGGGCAGCTTTGGACCAAACGAACGTACCCTTCTTCAAACACTCGGTGATAGGACTTGTGATGGTGCTAATGTCCTTGATGAACCTCCTGTAGAAAGAAGCTAACCCATGGAATGATCTTACTTCAGTTATGGTAGAAGGGATTGGCCAAGTACGGATGGATTCTATCTTGGTTTGATCAACGGATACTCCATCTTTGGATACCACATAGCCAAGGAACACCACACTCTCTACAAAGAAAGCACACTTCTCCTTCTTGCCAAAAAGTTGCTGTTTGCGTAGTGTCTCAAACAGTAGCCTTAAGTGCTCCATATGCTCCGCCAAAGACCTACTATAAACAAGAATATCATCCAAATAAACCACAATGAATCGACCTAAATAGGCCTTGAGTATTTCATTCATCAGCCTCATGAATGTGCTTGGAGCGTTGGTGAGACCAAATGGCATGACCGTCCATTCATAGAGCCCATGCTTAGTCTTGAATGCTGTCTTCCACTCATCCCTCTCTCTCATTCTAATTTGATGATACCCACTTCTCAAATCAATTTTGGAGAAGACCACAGCCCCATGAAGCTCATCCAACATATCATCCAATCTTGGGATAGGAAATCTGTATTTGATGGTAATGTTGTTAACTGCCCTACTATCCACACACATTCTCCAAGTTCCATCCTTCTTAGGTACTAAAAGGACTGGAACAGCGCAAGGGCTAAGGCTTTCACGAACATACCCTCGACTCATTAACTCATCAATTTGTCTTTGCAACTCTTTAGTCTCCTCTGGATTACATCTATAGGCTACCTTATTTGGCAAGGCCGCTCCTGGAACGAGGTCAATTTGGTGCTCTATGCCTTGAATAGGTGGTAAACCAGCTGGTAAATCCTTAGGGAAAACGTCCTCAAACTCATGTAATAATTCCTCAAATGGTTTTCCCTCAAGCCCATTCTCAACTACTATGGGTTCCTCTCTACCAACCATGACAAAGACACGTTTCCCCCCTTGCAAGGCCTGCTCTACTTCACTCTCACTAGCAAATATGGTGAGGTTAGGTTTCTTAGCTTTATTGGCTGCCATTGCACGAACAGCTTGAGGTGTCATGGGTTTTAGCACGATTTTATTTCCCTTATCCCTTAATTCGTATTCATTCTTCCTCCCATGGTGTACTACATCCCTATCAAACTGCCAAGGACGTCCCAAAAGTATATGACACGCATCCATAGGAATGACATCACATAAAACCTCATCGACATAAGACCCCATGGTTAAACCAACTCTTACTTGCTTAGTAACCCTCACTTTGTTCCCGTCATCCAACCAATGTAGTGCATAAGGTTTAGGGTGACTAGTGGTGGTTAAGCCTAATTTGTTTACCATTTCAGTTGAGGCGACATTTGTGCAACTACCCCCATCAATTATCAAGCTACACCATTTGTCGTTAACTTGACATTTAGTGTGGAAGAGTTGATCCCTTTGTTCAGTGTTGTGAGGGAGGGGATTGGCATGAAGTGTACGTAGTACCAAAATAGTATCATACGTTGGGGGTTCATAATCCTCTCTTTCCTCATCCTCTTCTTCTTCTCCCTCATTAAATACAGCTCCTATGCGTTGCTCCTCTTCCCACATCTCATCTCTAAAGGGCATTATTTCTCTTAAAGTCACGACTCTCTTGTTAGGACAAGCATTTTTATAGTGACCAAAACCTTGGCACTTGAAGCAACGTACCTTAGACAAACTAGTTTCAGTGGGTGTCTTAATTGTGGGTTGAGTTGGGTTACTCTTAATGGTAAGGGGCTGATTAGTGTTAACCGAATTGGCCTTGTTACCCCCCTCATTTCGTGACCAAATATGACTCTTACTAGACTCATTTTCATACTTGGTTTTCCCTTGAGCTTCAATTTTCAAACATAACCCACACAAAGTATCAAAATCAGAGTATGGACATAAATCAACCGTATTAGCAATACTACGATTTAACCCACGTAAAAACCTAGCCATTTTTATCTCTTCGTTTTCTTCTACTTCCCCCATTAATACCAAGTTCTCAAATTCCTCAATGTACTCGCTAACACTCATCCTTCCTTGTATGAGATTCGCAATTTTTTTGTATAAGGATAACTTATGCGTAGTTGGAACATACCTCTTGCGTAGCTTTCGTTTCAAGGATTCCCAAGAAGAAATCTTACCCTTTCCATCCCTGGTGCGTTGTATTTTCAGCCCTTCATACCAAAGAGAAGCCCCTTTGCTTAGCTTCAGAATTGCATACTTGCACCTCTCCTCGTCCTCCAAGTCCTTGAAATCAAAGAGCTTCTCAATGCTCCTTTCCCATTCCAAATAAACTTCAGGATCAGTACCTCCAACGAACTCAGGGAGTTCGTTCACTTTGATTCTGTCCACCGGCTCTCTTCTAGCTTGGAAACGAGAATTCAAGGGCTGATAGTTCTCCAACGCCTTCTTTAGGTGCTCCAAGAAGTTAGGGTCATCAAAGTTCACTCCTCCTGCCATGCTTTACATCTTTAGGAAGACCAAAGCTCTGATACCACTAATGATGTGATTTGGAATGAACTTTGAACAAGTGATTTGGTGATTGATAGTAGATCGAAATGAATGAAACAAAGTAACGAAATCAGAATGGAAAAGTTGTCGTAAGGGATGATAGAACGTAGCCAAGGATAGTGTGCTAAGTGAGATAGACCTATACCTCAACAAAGCGGGTGCTAATTCAAACACTCGATTGAAATAGCGAGTATAGAGCTTGTGACGCGACTAACTCTAATACTTTGTCTTGTGAACTACAAAGACGGAAAGAAAAAGCAAAGCTTATCTCAGATTTGTTTGATGAAAGTTGAATGCTTTATTCATCAAGTGTTTGGCTATTTATAGCCAAACAACACGTCCCAAATGAGGCTCCAACCAGAATAGTCAAGCCTCATTAAAGGATACAAACTACTAAGTGATAAAAACAAAGTAATTACATTGAACTAAAATGACTAAATTCATCCTTTAGTTATACTCCAAATCTGGTGCTCTTCTCTTGGTGTGCTTTGGCTGGTTGGAGGTGTGAATGAGTCTTATTCATGTATGAAAGCAATAACTCCAATTGCTTGTTATTTGAACTTGGAAATCAGAATAGAGCAATGTGTGTTTCAGCTCTTTTATTCAGTCCAAGTAGGTGTTCACAAGAGCTAGTTTAGCACTTGAAGAAGGCACACTACTAGACTTGAAGGAGGGACTAAGGGGCTTGAACTTGGACCATTTGGAGCTAGTGCGAGCTCATTGAAATCCTGATTTGTTGTTGCTTCCTTATTCGGATCAACTCCTTATGAGACATGTAATATCAAACTGCATAAGCATGACATTCGTCTATTAGGTACCTGTACGTTTTTGACTTGTGGTTTTGACATGTGCGAAAAAAGGCAAATCCTTTCTTTTAATTAATCCCCATGAGCCTCACATAGCCAAATTGACCTGTTTGACCCGTTTTTCAACTACATGCTATATATTGCCTACCCTAGTCAAGCTAGTAGATTAGTTGAACGGAATTGTTTTTTCCGGGTTGATTGTGGTACCGTGATGATTGGAAAAAAAGGGAATTGAAAGAAAAAAAGTTGAAAAGAAAAAAATCAATGAAAGAAAAAAAATTGAATGAAAAGAAAAAAAAAAGAAAGAGAAGAAGAAGAAAAGAAAAAAAAAGAAAGAAAGTGAAACTAGAAGAAGAATGTATTTTTGCTATGAAAAAAGAATTGATCTCTCTAATTTCATAGTTATTGGTGAGAAACGATTTTTATAAAGCGCTTGTTATTATGCCTAATTTCTTCGACTAGAGTTTGGTAAGAACGGAATGAATTTTATGTTGATTGTAGTTGTACTAGCTTGGCTTTTACCTCTTCATATCCATATCGTTTTGTCCCTTCTTACCCGACTAAACTCACTTTATACCATATGTAAGTCCTTGGCACGTGTCTTTACCCGATAGAATGCGTATGTACGGTTATTAGAGATTGATTTCATGTTAGATTGCATGCATGTTCTTGTAGGTCGCAGTTTAGGTGAGTGCTTTGTTTTTTCCGTTTTTACATAAACTCACAATATCACCCGATTTGTGTGATGAGCAATCCGTGAGAGTCCGACATAGACGAGTCTTGCAAGGTTGAAGGTTCAGTACTGTTGTCATTAGTCAAGCTTGTTGTATGTAGTTGTTTACATTTATTTTAATTGTTGCGCATTAGTTTGGGTGACTTTGGAGCATATTCCGCTATGAGCTATATACATTCCATTAGGATTGAGTTATCGTTTTGTGCTTGCTTGAGGACAAGCAAGGGTTTGGTTTGGGGAGATTTGATGCGCGTATTTTATATACACTTTTTATACCTTTTATACGCGCATTCTCGTGTTTATTGAATAGTGAAAACTATTATTTTGCCCCGAATTGGCTACTTTGTGGTTGTATTGTCATTTTGCAGAAACGGAAGACAAAGGAGCTAAAATGAACCAAAACCGGGCCAAAACGAAGCTGGAAGGAGCTGTTTGCTGAAACAAGCGATAGTCGACCGACTATTAAGATAGTCGGCCGACCATGACGATAGTCGACCGACTATTACGATAGTCGGCCGACTATTCTGGAGCTGCAGAGATCAAGTTGATAAATGATTAGTCGACCGACTATTACAATAGTCGGCCGACTATTCCCTGGACCGCGGGCAGGTTTCGTGATCAGCAAGAAATTTCCTAAACCCAAAGGAGTTTCCTAAACAGTTTTTAACTCATTTAATCTGTATAAATAGGGCTTTTCAGCCACATTAGAATTCACTTATACACAACTTCTCAACCTTATTCTTCTCTACTTTTATCTCTTTTCTCATTCTCTTAAAGACTACTCCTAGTTTAGTTTCTTCCTCTAAGAACTCGGTTATTGTAAGAATTTCGGATTCGAATCGCCTTCGTTCCCTTTGGTAATTTTATTAATCTTCCTTCCTTCTTCTTTGTTCTTGATTGTTTTCTTCTTCCTATTTAATCATTCTTAATCATTGTTTTATGTTTGTCGTAAATTTATTATTATTCGCCATGTTTAATCTAGTAGATTCTTTTATTAATCTTGTTGTTCTTAATTTAATTATGAGTAGCTAATTTCCCTCGCTAGGATTTAGGGGATCTGCGAATTGAATGTGGTCGCTAAATAATTTATAGATCTGTCAATAATATTGTGTCTGAGTTGTCAATTGTAGCATTTAATTGAGATTAATTGATTAAGTCGACGTGATTGATTAATTGAATTCGGTAAACTTGAACCTAAGATCGGAAGCCTGGTAAAAGTTAGACCTGCTACAACACATTAGTTTGCCCTAATAAGATCGGAAGCCTTTAGACGCATGCCAGGGTGAATAGCGGACCGGAAGGACCTTTTCAATACCCCTTAGACCAATATCTGCGACAGACCTGTGACTTAGACCGTGACCGTAAGAGATTCGTAGTGAACCGACAATCCTAGTCTTCTCTCCATATATTTATTCATCTTTATTCGTCTTATCTTATTTTAGTTGTTTCTTCTCTTTTAATTCTCTTTCCTTCACTACTTTAGTTTAGTTAACCCAATTACAAACCCCCCAATTTGGTTACTTAGATAGACTTTAATTGCGAGTAGGATTTATTTGTCTCCCTGTGAAATCGATCCCGACTTCCCTAGCTATATTTTTAGTTAGACCTAGTTGGTTATTTTTGATAGGTACACGCCTATCTTATCAATAGCCCTATCAAGCATCATGTAGGTAGAGTTCCACCTAGTTGGCACATCAAGTCATAATGCCTTGGTTTCTTTTACCCCTGCCTGTTCGACGATACTTCGAAAGTGAATCTTTTTAGCCTCTGATGCTTTCACATGCTTTACACTATCTCTAAATAATCTTAACAATAGATCCCTCAATTACCTTAAGTCCATCCTTAACAATAAGATTTAAGACATGTGCAACACATCTAATATGGAAAAATTTGCCTTCATACATTAAGCACCCCCAACCATTAAGTTTAGCCTTCAAATAATCTTGTGCCTTGTCATTACTAGACGCATTGTCTAAAGTCAAGGAGAAAATTTTCTTCTCAATTCTCCACTCTTTTATTAACCTTAAAAGAAGAATATAGATTTCTTTCCTACTGTGAGGTGGTTCCAAGTGACAAAAATTCAAAACCACACTAGACAATTTCCAATTAGCATTAACAAAGTGAGCGGTTAAACACAAATATCCTTCGGTTTGACAAGATGTCCACAAATCAGATGTCAAACAAATACGACCAGGAAGATTACACAAAGTCTCTTTGAGTTTATATTTCAATGAGGTGTGCAATTTAACACAATAAGATTTAGTTGTGTTTCGACATATGGTCCTAACTTCATCACACAAAAACTCGTGAATATCTATATTCCCTTCATGTTCAACCCAAGAGAATGAATACCCATGGCTTTTGCTACTAACTCACGATAATCCTTTTGATCAAAGATTAATTTACTTCTTGTTGACGGTGACAAGGTGCGTAGATATGTCGTACACTTTTCAAGATGATTCTTGGGATTTGATGTCCCATATCTTGATTCCGCTATAAAGATTGCACTCTTACAATGCTTGCACAAAGCTCTCAACTTTTTGTCCATACTTTTTTCTGGTGTGTTTGCCCAATATTCCTTCCACACATGACTTCTTCTATGTTCAAACTCAGTGAAATCAGCCGCATCAATAATAGAGATATTTTCGACTTGCAATCCATCACTAGCATCAACATCCATAGCTTAATTCCTAGAGTTCAATAAAACAAGAAGTTAAGTGATGAACTAAATCTTTTATTTTCAATAAATTATCAATTATTAAAGCTCTAATTAAGCAGTTAAGTAGAACAAATGATAGAAAAGAAGCTTAACAGAAAATCAGAAATAGTAACAAATAAGAATGAGTAGATGATAGAAAAAGCTGAAGACGTATGTAACACTAAAGCAAACAAAAGAAGTGGTTTACACACCGCCATTATATAATCAGACAATTAGTTAATCATTCGAAAATAAAGATTAGTGAAAAAATAAAATTTACAGCACAGGCAAAATTGAACCATAACAAACTCATGTTTTACGCACCCCACATCATGAAATTACCCAAAACAATATTTAAATAGTGAAAATTACGGTAGAAACAAGCAAAATTGAACCATGTGCAAGGAAGGTAAATAAAAAAAGCTCAGACTTGTAAAACGAAATTAAAAAAAAAAAAACAATCAGACATGTAAAAATGAAATTATATGTTTCTTAGAAGAGATACAAAAAGAATAGGTGATCAACAAATAAAAATGAAATTGAAAGAAACAATTGTAGGCTATAAGAAAATAAGAATCAAACCTTAGCAACAAATTAAACCGTGTAAATGTATAATAACAAGGACCGGAACTGAGACACAAAACTAAAGATGAAATTATAAATTCCAAAAGATGATAGTTTGTTTGATGATGAATTATACCAAATAAGATTAAGTATATATAGTGTATAGAACATATGGAATTACTAATTTATTGACGGGTAAATCGAGTAATCGACTAATGGCGCCAAAGAAGATATTCTCGTGATGATTTTGGCGGTATGATAAATCATAATTCTCCCTTTTTTTGAGGTAAAAACATTAAAAGATTTCAATTGTTTCTAATTAAGTGATATAATTGAAACTAATAAAGGCTAAAATGCAAAAATTATTATACAATTGATACTTTGATGAAAGTCACTTTCATTTACCCGCCAAAATCACCCGCCAAACTTATATACTTAAAAGATTTAGGTACAAAAAATAAAGAACTAGTTAATTAAGGCAAATCTGAAAAATAAATAGTCCATACTTCATCACTTAATAT
The DNA here is from genome assembly GCA_958450325.1 of Agrostemma githago. Classification (NCBI taxonomy): domain Eukaryota; kingdom Viridiplantae; phylum Streptophyta; class Magnoliopsida; order Caryophyllales; family Caryophyllaceae; genus Agrostemma; species Agrostemma githago. Next base: position 31,325,506 of record OY288257.1, on the reverse strand, counting down.
GGGAAGTTCAGGATTGACTTACCATACTTGTCATGTGAAGGACTGAAGGTCAGGGATGAAGAAGTGAATTATACTCGTAGCTAGTGCGGAGTATTTCAATGTTTGGTGTATGACAACATGAGTAAATGTCTAACAAAACTAGTGTACTAACCCGTGAAAATTCACGGGGTTGAGGCGTTTTCTTTGGCATTAGAACATATTAAAAAATAATTAATAAACAGTATAACAGAAAAACGTTATTGTGTGGTACATTTGTAAAATTATTGAATTTAGAGGAATAATATTTTTATGGTATGGGCAGTATCTAAGTTTAAAAACTTATGTGGTTTCGTGGACACAAATTTGATTTGAAAAAACGAAAAAGTATACGTTATGTAGAATCAATAGTTTAGAGGCGACCTGTTTTATGAAAAGTTTTATCGTGAATTACTTGAAAATGATTCTAAATACTGAACGACATATTTTCACATAGACTTGATACAAATTAGAATACAAAATGTTAAAAGAGGAATACCCATCATAGAAATCACCACACAATCAAATTGGTGTTCTTACACATTTACACACCTCACTTATCTTATCTAGTTACTCTAATATCATCATTCTTAGATTACCGCTCCAAAAATTCCTACATTAACACGAAGAGTAAGAAAGTTGATCATGCTCCATTGTATAATTAAGGCGTCATCCGTATCTTGGGCAAATCAAGTATTTGGAGACCCGGTTCCGCTGCTTACCCTGAACCCCTTCTTAGCCACCCTGGTTGCATGATAAGGGTGGAATCCTTGTACAACTCCTCACTCAACGTGCCTAATTCTTCAATCAAAAGAAATTAGAATAATAAAAATAAAATTTTCTTTAGTGAGAATAAAATGTGTATTTGTGGTGAAATTCTCAGAACTCAGGATTTAAAACACATTTGATCAATCTCAAAACTCGAGACTTAATTAATTTCAGTACAACTTCTAAGTTTTTCCTCCACTTAACTGGCCCATCTAATTTCTTCTTTATTATACTACTTCAAAATGACATAGAGATTTAACCAACACAATATGATCAAAAGATACTCTGTTCAATTATTATTATTATTATTATTATTATTATTATTATTATTATTATTATTATTATTATTATTATTATTATTATTATTATTATTATTATTATTATTATTATTATTATTATTATTATCAATTAATCAATAATAAGTAACTGAAATATTTAATTAAATACAAAATCTACCGACGATTTAAGCTAAAAAATATTTATTTAAGAGTATAATATTATTTTTATACTCTTGAACTATATTGTTCATATTTAAAAAAATATTAAATTCATTTTTTAAATTCATTTTGTTATTAAATGGTAACAAATACGGAGTATGTATTAAATTGAAAATTTGTTTATATTTTAATTTAAAATATTAACTGCTTAATATAAATCCAAATATAAATATACTATATAAATATAAATATTTTATCAATTATAATTTTCGTTGACCCAACGGGTCGGATTGCGATCCGAGAATATTATCATTACTTAAATAGTCTTTTTATTTCTACACCCATTTTTTTGTTCGCTCTGTTAATTTTTTTAAACAGAGTATAAAAGATAAATATATCCTGTCCCGATACATATTGTCAGGCGATCTCCCATAAACTTTTTTTGTTGAGTATATTTTATAGGAGCAGTAGTCAACTATTCATGTACAAAATGAATTAGAAATAGAGTAGTGTAATACCCGTGAATAATCATGGGGTTATGTACAACTTTTTGTTGGACGATTTTGTTTAATACATTTTAGGTTTAGTAAGTGTCATAATTAAGAATGTCGGCCAAAGATTTACTTGTAATGACACGTAAATGAATGAACGATGTATGACTTATTCGACAAATAACTTATGAATTTAGATTTTTAATTAATTAGATATAAGGAAGCAGTATAGGTCTCAAGTGTGAATTATAGGGAAATGTGAATTAATTACTTTGTAATTCTCTCAAGCCTAAAAAGTATATGTATTATTTTTATATAATTTTAAAAATGAATATTGGAGTGGTGCAGTGGTTAAAGTGTTAGAATTTGGTTTAAAGGTTAAGGATGTAAAATTACCCTATAGAAAGTAAATTGAATGAAAGAGTTTGATTTCCAAATAATAGATTAAGAAGGCGCCACCTCATTGTTAGTGATGTCGTCTTTAATATATAATAAATATAAGAAATACTAAAATATTTTTATGTATTTCACAAATCTTCTCTAAAAACGTAAACATAATACACACACACACACACACAGACACACACACACACACACACACACACACACACACACACACACACACACACACACACACACACACACACACACACACACACACACACACACACACACACACACTCCATATGTATTATGTTTGTATAATTTTACAAATCAAAATTAGAGTGGTGTAGTGGATAAGGTGTTGAGTTTTGACGTGAAGGTTTAGAGTTCGATTCTCCTTGGTGCTACTTCTCAAATTAACTTTTTAGTAAGGAATTACTTGGAGCATACTATTTCAAGTAGGTTGAATGAGAAACCTTTATTTCAGAATAAATGATTGAGGTTGTCAAGTAGACGAGTAAGTACTTCAGTAGTTGAGTAAATTGTAAAAGCTAAAAAGTCAAATGGCTACTTGTGTAGACAGTAGACGTGTAGTTGCCTAGTGGCCAACACTCAATAGCCTACCTAATCTGTTAATCAATTACTAATATCTTAATTTCTCTTTGAATAGTTATTTACATTCGTTGTGCAAGTCATAGATATCGTGTTGCACGTACTCTAAAATTAATGTCTCTTATTGAACCGAGTGCGAAATGAGTGTGACTAGAATCTCGTCCAGGTGCATGCGAGTATGTAGCTACACTAGCAAGATTACGTTCTATCTTCAGAAGATGTGAAGAATCTTGCAATCTTCACAAAGGTAGTAAGCAAATAAAAGAATCACCAAGATATGGCCCATATATTATGCGATCTCGTCCAAATCGCAATAAAATCAATGGGGATGTCGTGATCTCCATAAAGAATAAGATAAAGTGGATTGTTGCCTAATCAAGAATGTCATGATCTCAAGAAGATATCAAGGGAATCAAGCATCTCGCATATTTGGCAACAATATACTAGAGTAGTATTATTAGTTTATTTTGTAATATTTGTTTCCCTTTAGCATAGTATTATTTAGGAAATAATATCACTCGAGATATCGAGTTGATCTTCACATGTAGGCTATTTATATGCCACACGACAATAATGTAAGAGCAGAAGATGAATGATGAATTGACAAAAAAAACCGAGTTGCATTTTGATCTTTGTGATCATGGTGTTACAAACTTCGAGAAGGTAATTCGAAGCGTTTAAAGGGTTGGTGCTCCAAACTCTAGGCTATTAGTTCCGAGTTCAAGGTCGAACTACGGGCTAAATATCCCTGTATATTTATCGTTTATTTTATTCATCAATAAACGCACAACACGAAGTGCTTTACTTCATAAAGAAACGTGTCACAAACATCAAAAATTCAAGGTTACATTAACCTTAACCAAGGTTACATTAACCTCGATCACATCCTTCACCAAAAGACACGTTAGTTGTTCGTTCGTGCTTTCGCGTTCGCATCACTTATCTATTTGATCTTTGTGTTAAATAAATAGATAAGTGGATAATTATTGATTTGAATAGAGAAACGAATGGGTATATTTCTAATTTCTTCATCAAGTGTATATTTAAAGTATTCTCTTAAGGCCTTAAGTTCTCCATGTCAGTCGTACAACCAAGTCGTTTAAATCGAAACTTACTACTTACTTACTTAGTAGTTAGTTACATAACTCGAGATTACCTCATACGGAGTATCTCAATAAAGGCTCGAACAAACTCCTAGATGTATTCGACTATTCGTTTCATTTAAGAAATAACATGGAAATAGCAAATACATTTAAGCATGAATAAAGGGTGTATAATGAAAATACAAAGTTATCAACTAATTTCTTTAATGAGACGGTCTCAAGATAAGTTTATTGTGAAAAGTGAAAACTTTCGCATAATAGTGTCTTATACTCTTATGACTTATACTCTATATGTGTCAATTATCACATGTGTGTCTCGGTGTCTCACACTAAGTTGATGTGAGACGGTAGATTTATTCAATCTTACTGCTTAAACTAAAACCAAAATGGAGAGCTCACTATTTTTACTTGTACTATATTTAGTCATTTAGATATGAGACAATAATTAATTTAGGACGTATAATACGAAAAAGGGGACAATAAAATTGCGATATAGGAATAACATCTTTAATGAAATTTAATGGATGAGTATTCAATAAAAAAATGTTTCAATATAGCAAATCATTACATATTTTATACTTACGGAGATCAAATGAATAAGTGACCAAGGAACAAGTAACTACAACTGCACTAGTACAACTATGACTTCTATATATCTCGAATTCTAGATTACATATATACATGTGTATCCAAATATTGGAACATATCACTAAATTAGTAAATTTTAAAAAGAAAATTAACAAATCTTAAATCGTGAAATCGAGAATCTAAAAATCATTACAAAAATAGAAATATCCTAAATTTTAAATTGAAAAATCCTTTCACACGAAATCACACCCGATCCGAAAATAACCCAATTGGAAGCGCATTTGATTCGATATTGACCCGACTTGAATCTCATTTGATCTGATATTGACTCGACTCGAACCTGTACCAACTCGAAATATATACAATCGATTAAAACTGGTAATTTATTCCAATCCGAACTGAATCGAATTGAAATCGAAAACAAAGGTGAACTAAAATAAACCGATCCGAACAAAATTGATCTGAAACTGAACCGAATGACCCATTTGCCACCTCTACGATATAATGAGTGTGACTATGACTTAAAGGGTGTGACTATACACTTTTAGAAAGTCACACTCTCTACGTTATGTAGTCACGCTCCATATGGTTTTGAGTCGCACTCTTTATGTGCATAATGTCCTTGCAGGTACTTGTGAGGTCAGCTGCACTTGCACGAAGTTCGATCGGTACGGAATTATCTGTAGGCACGCAATATGGATATATTCTTCCAAAGGGCAGAAAACGATCCCAGAACGGTACATTGTTGATAGATGGACAAAAGATGCTTTACGTAATGCAAATGCACGTCCCCTGACAGAGAGTCGCCTAATCGACGAGAAGGCTGTCCCAGTCACGAGACTGTGATCGGAGTTTTATGAGACCGTTAGTCATGTTAGTAGAATGGATAAGGACGACGTAAGTAGCTTAGCCGACATCATTCACGATTTTATGTCCGATGTGGCGCCCCATGCTGATCCTTGTAGTAAGACACAAGAACTGGAGGAGATCCTTGGTTGTACTAGCGCAATTGAAGTAACTGTATTGCCCCCAAGAAAGCCAAGAACAGGGATAGTGGGAAGTGGATGCTGTCTTCCAAGGTGAAGGGTGTTGCAATTGCTGTGAAGCCTAAACGGATGTGTAACAACTGCAAGAGGATGAGCCATCATGACAAGAAGAACTGCCCCAACCCGTTTGCCGAGAGCCCACCTATTGCCAACGTGTCTGTCGATGATGTAGAGGAGGAGGAGGAGGACGTGGTAGGGGATGCGGAGGATTGTTTGTGAATATCCTCTTTCTGATGTGGACAAAGAATTTTTTAAAACATAAAGAATGTCGACGTTTGAAATGGTCAAGGTCCGTGATATTGTTTTCGCCTATCGCGAACCTCAATCATTTCTAATATGGCGTAGTCATAAGGTATGGACTAAATTGTTTTTGGTCGATTGGCTGTAAAAATAAAAATCAACGTCCTGAAATATCAATCGTTTGAAAAATAGTCTATCAATTCCCAATTATTGTGCAGCTGCGTGGTTGTAATCATATAATATTACTGTGATTGTACAACGCAATGAGTGTGATTATACAACATAATGAGTGTGACTATATGACCTAATGACTGTGACTATGCAACTTAAAGTATTTGACTTTGAAATGCGATGTTCATACGTCCATCTTTGGCTACAAATACAGCTCTGCAAGAACATTACGCACTTAATCTCTATAAAGAATGTCGACATTTGAAATTGTCAACGTCTGTGACTGTCAGATTCGTTTGACATTATGCACAAAATGAGTGTGATTTTACAACATACTGAGTGTGATTCTACAACATACTGAGTGTGACTATACAAATTGAAGTGTGCGACTTTTGAAAAACCAAAATCTAAACTGGTTATACAACCTGATCACCGTGACTATACAACATGGTGAGTGTGACTATATAGCTTAATGCGATGCTCATACGCCCACTCTTGGCTACAAAAGATTTGTATAATATGTGACTTTGAAGGTGATGGTATGTGTGATTCTGCTATAGATCTCGCGTGATTATGAAACCAGAAAATAGTGATGGAAATATTTGTACATTAGAAAAAGTCCATCATTTATATATCACATAGTACTTGAAACATAAAAACATTCTAAGTCACACTGGGTTCTAACCCATAACCTAGTACTAGGAAAACATTCTAAAAGCAACCTTTAAACCCATACAAACAGTTTTAGCCCAAACATGCTGGAAAGTTTCTTACACCAAAAACATCCATTACATATCATATTTTTGCTACATTAACTTACTCAACCTCCGTAATTTTTAAGTAACCTCTTCAAATTGGCCAAATCACGCAAGAAACACTTCCTAGTGCGGAAACATTCAAGAGTCTTTGCCATCAAGACTTGGATGTAGTTGTCTAGTTGGGCCTCCGTCATTGTATCGCCCTTGGATGCCACAATTCCTTGCGTGTATGGAACAGCCGACTAGTTGCATGGTTGTCAACTCATTGGATCTAGTCGACTCCACCAACCCATCGTATTGCACAATCAAACTCTTTACTTCTTCTATTTTGCTGATTTTTTTTGTTAGGTTAAAGATGAATTAAAGGGTTAAGATGAAGTAAGTGGTTAAAGAGGTGAATATGGATTAGGTTAAATGGGGGTGGTATTTAAAGGGGAATGGAAGGGATGACGGATGGTTGGGTGGTGGGTCTACCAGCCAAAAGTAATTGGGTAGAAGAGAGATGTGAGTGTTTGTGTTCTCAATGTGCATGGAGACACACACATATCACTTCATTCACGCTCTGTGTATCTGACGGGAAGATAACGTACTCGATTTGTATCAATTTTTGCAGTCGACATTTTTGCAACGATTAATATTTTCGTGAAATAATCTGTGCTTATGCATTTCGATGTTAAAACAATTTATGTATACGTGTTTGTGTTCAAACGATTTATTAGTTTTAATTTGCGTAATCACATAGTTATTACTTTAATATCACCGAGTACAAATCATAATACGTGTGTTACAACGGCATCATCATTTTGTTTAGCATTTCTAGTGTTTAATATTTTTAGCGAGAGTGTAGGAATCGTATAAATCGTTTATTACGGCATAGTATTTTTTTTGGAAGTTTAATAATATATTTCGTCGTCATATTCTTTGATATGTGAATTAACATACTCGATTTGTATATACTTAGGAATCATATAAACTGAACGAAATGAATTGTCATTCATCTGTTACCTTGTTCAATTAGTCAGTGAATTGTGGTTTGCAGTCATGACTCTACATGACTTTGGTTGTGACTTTGACGAAGAAGTGACGTGATTGTACCACGTCAAGCGTGTGAATCTGCCGAAGTAAAGTCACTGCCCAAATCATAAATCCAAATAAATTGAGTTCTCATTCATCTATGACTATATATTCATTTGGTTAGTGACTTTACTTCACCTTACTTCATTATATTCGTGACTTTGCTAAGGCAAGTATTCAACGAATTAACGATACTTCAACACAAGATTTTTCGATACTTCAAGAATTGATTCCTTAAAAGATTTGTCAAAATTCATTCGTACATAATTTGCTACATATTCACGCGTTAGGATATTTACTTGGTTAACTTTTTTACTCGCTTACGCCTAGAGTCGATTTGTTTCCATATTTCCGGCTTGTTCTCTATGAAAGCGTTAATTTTCCCCAACGCGTCCCCACGCGCCTCATTCATGTCAGCAACGACGAGGGATGTTGTAATCTCGAATGACAAATAACACCTCCTGACCTTAGTCCCGATATCGTCGTGGCTGAACGACACACCATCGTACATGCACATGTGCATCAAACAGAAAATGCCGAATTCCGTGTCGATCTTCCTCATGCTCTGCCATTCCACTTTTATATGACGACGTGTAAACGTCGGCATGTCAAGGCCCTAATAAGTCACATGGACGTCCGTCCGCACAGCCCGGCGCCCTGCGCGCCCGCGCGGGGCCGACCCGGTTTTTCAATGTATGGCGGCGGCCACCCACGCGGCCCCCTCCCGGTCGGGGGCCGGTCCGATCTCGCGTACGGGGAGATGTTTCGGACCTCGATTTGGATGACGATCCAGACTTGTACTAGACGGGTGCGAGCACCCGTGTTTCCGTTTGGAATTGATCGAGTCGTGGTTGTAAATGTTTAAAGACCGTTATGTTTGGTAAGGCGACCTTTTTAGTGAACTGAATTCGTTGCCGATTTGTTGAGTCACCATCGAGTCAATTATGGGGACTCGGAAACCGTTCAAGTCAAGTTTGATCCTTAGCCGACTCAAAGCTGAGGGGCACGTGATCTAAAGATAAAGACTTGTACCCTTAATCACTCCATGCCTGGAATGACCCTCATAGCCAATGGTTTCGGACATCCGGAAACCGTCGATTCTGAGTAAGGGGTGAGGGTACGTATTGGGAAGCCAACATCTGATAGACATCGACACCCAATCCCGCCCGCACTATAGCGGCCTCTACTAATGAATCAGTGGGCTGATAACTTCGTTCTTTTGTTGTGGTGGAAATACTGTAACATCCGTTGTTTTCACCTTATACCTTTTACTACGTCGGTTGTTTAAGGACAAGTAAATTTTGTCGTCGAAGTAGTTGTGTCTACATTCTTTGCATGCGATTTCACGTGACAAGAAGGCCATGAAAAGATGCACGTAAGAGGGTAGAGAGTACTAATATTATACGTATTAGCAAATTAGTTTTAACGCGATAATACGGATATTAGTCGTTCTCGTAATATACCTTACCTGGTATTCTGCTTAAGATGCGTCGGTTCGGTAATAATAAAGATGCGTCGAACCATACATTGCGAGCACCGGGACTAATACAGAACCTGACCATCGCTTTGTTCAGTTTTAGTTTATTTACGTTTTGATCTCCGTGTTAGGTGATTTAGCATGCGATTATAAGGTCATACAGGCAATAAATCATACGAAAACTGTAAATGCGAATGTAAGTCAATCACGTAGTGAGGAGTTGCACCCTCGAAGTATACACTAAACGGGACATGATGCATAGATAGTTGAGAACGGATCTCGGAATTACTCGGGTCTATTTAGTATATTTTACTGTTTGCGGTTGAAGTTGGGACATTACATGTTTTACTGTGTGTTTGTGGACCTAGTGTCCATGTCTAGTATTATCGTAGTGCATAATAAAAGAAGGTGCAAGAACGTAAAGTTTTGTTTAGATGACAACCTAGTGATGACTCGACTTCGACAGGTGGATCCTCCTAGCTTGCCCAGTGATTTCGGCAGAGTTCTGTTACCGTTGACCCTTTATGCGGCTAATCCGACAGAGTCCGCTACTATTGGCTGATTCCGCGACTAATGCGGCAGAACTCCGCTACTAAACTATAGCTAGTCGAACATAAGCACCTCGGGATCGAGTGGAGTGCTCGAAGGTGAGGAGAAGCGTCGATGTCACTTTTATTGGAACTACGATCGAGTGGATCGTTTGCCTCGGGTGTCGGAGTGCGAGCCCTTAGCGAGAAACTCTTTACGAGTGAAGAGGGAGAGAATTGAAGAAGTTGTGTGTCGAAATGAGGGGATGGAGGAGGGTATTTATAGGTATTTTCGGCCCTTGTCACCCAGATAGGCGCCTAAGTTCAGGCGCACCAAAACTCAGGCGCCTTGGTTTACATGTGTGAAGACTCAGGCGCTCAAGGTAAGGCGCTTGAGATTTTGAAGATACGATTTTGATACTTTCCAAAACCGAGAGACGGGTGTATAATTCGTGGCTTAGGGACTAAGTCTCCCCCATCTTTACCTAGCGCCATGATGCTTAGCGGGCCTCGGTTGTGCATCCCGAGGTTTGCTTGGCGCGTTGTTGACTCGGTTTGAGTTTCGGGACCGACTCGGGGTCCTGGTGTCAGAATTCACTCTAATTAGTGTCTATGCGACCGTAATGACACGATTAAGGCTGCCAAGATGTTAGTTTAATTTTTCCGAGTAATTTATTTGATCCGTTCTATAGAAAAACTATCTAAAACATCGCGAACCAGCGTCGCGTTGCAGTCCGATCGTCATCGCGTGTTTGTTGGGCACTTCTGCAGCCACCAGGTCCAAATCTGGGTGTCTACAGAAGCCCCCACTTTGACTGAGGCTTGGACAAGGCGAAATTCAAAGTATAGCCACCCAGATCAATCGAGGATTACGACCTGGTGGCTGTTCGGTCAGGTCGTTTTAAGTTCATTGAACTACGTGTTGAGGCTCGCTAGCCAAGGCTTAGAAATCATACCTGACGTCTTCGCCTGCGGTTGCTTGCTTGGGCCCAGGCCGGTGCTTGTCATCTTGTTCTCAGTTCTTCGTGCTCGTGTGTTTTGCCTTTTCGGATTGCTTAAAAGTTTGTTCAATTTTGAATGCCTTGTGTGTGGGTGACGTGTTAAGCGTAGATGCGAAAAAAATGTTCGTATGTGTTGGCTTTTGTTTGAACAAATGTCTTTGAGATGCTTATGAACCCTTGGACTTAATGAAACAAAAATAAAACGTTCGAGGGCGTCAGTCTCCACTCGAGCGGCCGTCTTTGGGATGCCTATGACCCTTTGGACAAAATAAAGTGAGATAAAATGTTCGAGGGCGTCAGTCTCCACTCGAACACTCATCTTCGGGATGCCTCTGACCCCTAGGACAAAATAAAACGAGATAAAATGTTCGAGGGCGCCAGTCTCCACTCGAATAGTTGTCTTTCGGGATGCCTATTTCCCCTTGGACAAAACAAAGAAATACGAAATGCTCGAGGGCGTCAGTCTCCACTCGAACACTTGTCTTCGGGATGCCTCTGACCCCTAGGAAAAAATAAAACAATATAAACTATTCGAGGGCGTCGGTCTCCACTCGAATAGTTGTCTTTCGGGGTGCCTATGACCCTTAGGACAAAACAAAGCAATATAAAACATTCGAGGCCGTCAGTCTCCGCTCGAATGAAAAATGCTGTGGAGGTATACGACTCCTTCGAGGGCGTTGGTCTCCACTCGAATTAAATTGTTGTGGAGGTATAAGACTCCTTTGAGGGCGTTGGTCTCCGCTCGAATTAAATTGTTGTGGAGGTATAAGACTCCTTTGACGGCGTTGATCTCCACTCGAATTAAATTGCTGTGGAGGTATAAGAATCCTTCGAGGGCGTTGGTCTCCACTCGAATTAAATTGCTTTGGAGGTATAAGACTCCAATGCCTCTCGGATAACTAAAACCCTGTTAGGCAAAAATTTATGTGGAGGTATAGGACTCCAATGCCTTTCGGTTAACTAAGACCCTGTTAGGCAAAAATTGCTTTGGAGGTATAGGACTCCAATGCCTCTTGGATAACTAAGACCTGTTAGGCAAAAATAGCTGTGGAGGTATGGGACTCCAATGCCTCTTGGATAACTAAGACCCCTTAGGCAAAAATTACTGTGGAGGTATAGGACTCCAATGCCTCTTGGATAACTAAGACCCGTTAGGCAAAAGTTTCTGTTGTTTATTTGTTTTAGTTAAGTGACTTTTGTTTTGTGGGTTTGTCTTATTTTGTTCGGGTTTGCTTTTGATTTGCTTTGGTTTGTTATGCATTTGGGATTCGTTCGGAGTTTGCTTAGATAGGCTCGGTTTGGTTCGTCTTATTACGTGCTCGAGTGCAGTGTTCATGCTAAGTGTGGTTCTTATGCTCGTTTCATTATCATGCTTTATCGATATCGATTAGTAATTGCTTCGTCTTTTTTATTTTGCTTGTCTTAAAGGGTGCGTGTTTCGTGTATATTGGATGTTAAGCATCATTTGTTTCCGTCTTAGTCTGTGCTGGACTGTTCGGACGCGCGCACATCTGCGCCCCAGTCTTTAGGCGCCTAGCCCCCAGCGATTTAGGATTTGAGCGCGTCTCTTGAGGCGGTCGGGTTTATGTGGATCGGGTTGGTTTATGTTGGAGAAGGTTGGGGCGATTCGTTCATTCGTCCCATAAACCGAACGCGTCGCTTCTTTCGCCCCAATATCGCCTTTTCGATTTTTATATTTGGTTTCCTTCTTGATTTCCACTATACGTGAGAATGTCGACTCCGGGTAAGCGTTTTTCGTTCGCTTATTGTCGGTTTTGCTTGATTTGGTTGATTGTGAGTTTGTTTTGTTGAAACCCTAGAAAATTGATTCGGGGGTTTTTAATTTACTAAGTTTCGATGCTTGTGCTTAATCCCATTGTTAAATTAGGGTCGATTAGAGCTTGTTACGGTGATTGTAAGTTGACTAGGGGGTTTCGAGGTATGAGAATGGCTCCCTATAGTGACCGGTTCGAGATGCTAGGGTTAGGGACCGTTTTCTCGGATATTCCCGCATTTGTTTTGCATAATCTTGCTCAATTAGTGTTTGTGAGGATATGGGTAGATCCCTTGTCGATTTTTATGGGCTAGGATGGCTCTTAGGGCCTTCCGTGAGGTTTTGTGTGTCTTACGACGGACCAAAAGGTGTCGTAACGATGCAGGATTTTCCCAAACCACTTCCATCATGACCGGGATCAAAAATGGGTGTTAGCGGCCTTTTCGGAATTTTAATATCCTCATCCAAAATTTTGACCCTATTTTAACCTGTTTAAGCTGCTTTAGCCTTACCTAAGGTTCAGAACCCACAGTCTGTAGGCCAATTTCGGCCAATAGCATGCTGTAATGTCACTTATAAATGTCTTTCCAAGATCATTTGTGCACGGCTGAGTAAGGTGTTACCCACAATCATAAGTTCAATTCAAAGTGCGTTCGTAAAGGGGAGGGATATAAGTGAAAATATACATATATGCCAAGATTTAATTAGGCTCTATAACAGGAAGAAGTGTTCACCAAGGGTGTTAATGAAGGTGGATATGCAAAAAACCTATGATACAATTGAATGGTCTTTTGTGGAGGAGATGATGCAAGCTCTTAATTTTCCTCGAAGATTTGTGACGAAATTAATCATGGAATGCCTGAGATCTCCAAGCTATACCCTAACCCTTAATGGTGACCATTTTGGTTTCTTTAAGGCAAAAAGGGGGTTACGTCAAGGGGATCCGCTATCACCTTTACTGTTCACAATATGCATGGAGTACTTGAGCCGAATTTCGGAAGTAGTCCAGGAAAGAACGGATTACAGGTTTCATCCAATGTTCAAGCAAGTAAAAATCAGTCACTTATGTTTCGCAGATGATCTCATGCTATTTTGTAAAGGGGATTCCACATGGGTCAATTGGATTATGCAGGCTTTCGGAGTCTTCTCCCGCTCATCAAGACTTCAAATGAACAAAGCCAAATCTAATGTATACCATAATGGGCTCAAGGAAGAAGCGATTCTCGACCTGTTACAGCAAACTGGAATGCAGGAGGGAGAACTTCCTTTTAAATACCTGGGAATCTCCATGTCACCTAAAAAAGTATCTGTATTAGAGTGTCATGTCCTTACGGAGCGTATAATACAGAGAATCAGAGGGTTTGGAGCGAGGAAGCTATCATACTCAGGAAGATTGGTCTTGATTAAATCAATTTTGAGCTCAATCCATGGATATTGGGCACGCATTTTTGTTATTCCGAGTGCAGTTATCAACCTTATATCGAGCATATGCAGGAACTACTTATGGAAGGGCAGTGAACACTACAATTCCCCACCCCCCACCCCCCCAAGTTGGCAGCTTGGGACACGGTATGTCGACCTAAGGAAGAGGGCAGACTTGGTTTAAAGGATATCAAGCTATGGAACCTAGCTTGTATAGCCAAAAATGCGTGGTGGATCTCTAGTAAAGCTGATCACTTGTGGGTCAAGTGGATTCATGGGGTGTATATAAAAGAGAATGATTGGCAAACTTATAATCCATCGATCAACTCTAGCTGGTCGTGGCGAAAGATCTGCTGGGTTCGATCTATTTTCAACACCAATCAATGCTTTCCCACGTTGTTAGCACAAGGACAGGAGTATACAATAAGGGAAGGATACACGTGGCTATATGACAGTTTACAGAAAGTGGACTGGTATCAGTGCATTTGGAGCCGCATGAGTCTCCCTAAGCACTGCTATATCGCTTGGCTCATCAGTCACAAGAAACTCTTAACTAAAGATCGGCTAGCATGGATGCAGATGACAATAGATGGGGACTGTTTTCTGTGTGGGAGTGTTAGTGAATGTCATGAGCATTTATTCACTGTCTGCCCATATACAAGAGCTTGCTTCAGTGGACTAAGCAACTGGATGGGTATCCGTCTACCACTAATAGATGTAACTAGGTGGTGGAAGAGGTTGAGACATAAATCGTATCTCTTTAAACAAGTGGTAGCTGCAGTTATAGTGAGTACGTGGTACCATATTTGGTATTTCAGAAACAACTGTCGAGTGAATATGGTTGTGATTAGGCCGGAGGTCGTGTGTTTGCGGGTTAAGAACGAGGTTCGTGCAAAAATCAGGCAAATGATAAGGAAAACTCCTTGTAAGCATATAGGACTTATTAATGATTTGTTAGTGAGATACTAAATCTTTTGAGTGCTTGATAGCACTTGGTTGTAATTTTGGTTCAATTAAATCAATATACTTACATTGTTACCAAAAAAAAAAAAGCTGCTTTAGCCTTACCTGAGGCATGGGTTTTTCGTGTTTTGTTTGATTTTACAGCTAGAGGTGATAGCGAGTGTCCCGAGGGAGCTTCCACGGTTGGTGCCAGTGGCGAGGCCACCGGGACGAGCTTAGAGACTCCCCCGCGGGATTCGCAGGAGAAAACGAAGCATTTTATCTCAGCGTCGTGATCCGGAGGCCATATATGAGGCCGATTTTGATAGGGTGAGGAAGCGTAGGCTTCCCGAGACAATTGCTAGGAGGGCCCATGTTCCGGCTCCCGTACCAAAGAATGAGGAGATTGGCTACGAGGATCCCGAGTGGGCTCGGGGCTTGGATGGTCACCAATTGTTGTTTCGTTTATACTTGTATTGCTTTGGTTTGCAGTCCCCAGGTCCGATGAGGATTTTCTCGGGCTTTACTACATGTCTTAAGATTCATTCTCGAAAGTTGACCCCCGCGGTAAAGGGAATTATCGGGAGGACTGCTCTAGGTCCTGTGGTCGAGTAGTGGGTCTGGTTGGTGGGTTGCAAGACTAAGTGCAACCTTATGGTGATTAGAGCGATGGCAGACCTTTTTCATGATACTACCTCGACCTTCCATATGTTCTTTGGGGAGGTCGGGTGATTACCGGTTTGCCCCGGGGTCCGGAGAGGATTAGGTGGGCTACCGAGGGCACTAGGCTAGATAGTGATGAGGTGCGGGGCCTCATCGGGGATTGTTTGGAGCGTGAGGCATATAGTGCGCCTCATGCTTTGGTGAGCTCGTACATCACCGATTACTTCGAGCGGGTGGCGGTGTTAGAGGGTCGAGTACCCAACACGCCGAAGCAGGACGCCCGATTGTGGTTGTGGTACTTCCTAGGATCGACCCACTTCTCAGATAAGGGCGAGAGGTTCAGTACTAGGATTTTGCCTCTCGTGGCTGATCTGGGTCAGCTAAGACGTTTTGATTGGATAACCGCGGCTTTTGCGGAGATGAATCGCTGCTTGCAAGTCATGGTGAGGTCGTTGGATGTGGAGTCGGCCTCAGCCTTGCCCATTGTGGGTCCAGGCCTTGTACCGGAGGTTAGTTTCTATTCCCGCTTTTGCATCTTAGGTTCTGCTTAGTTTTGGCTTAGTTTTGCTAAAGGTGTTTTGGGATTTTGCAGGCTTGGATCTATTCCTACTTCCTATGTTTGGCACCTAAAATGGTGCAGGTTCATCCGACGAGATTCCCTGCGGGGATCGAGTGGAGGCTGGCTCAACCTAAGAGTACAATCAGCCATTACCCATCGAAGAACGTGTTGGTCAACCGGCTACGCCTCGAGGATGTAAGTTTTCTTTTTATGCCCCGCTTTATTTGGCGTTTATCGTGGGTTTAGGGCTGTTGAAGTGCTAATTTCGTTCGTACAATTTGTGGCCCGCCGTTGGGCCAATTATGAGGGTGTGCCTGGGTACGTGGCTGCGGAGTTGAGGCCTCGGAGCTATAGGAGGATAATGCTTCTTCCTGCGTTGTTTCGCGCAGTTTGGTATCTAGGCGAGCGGTTGGTGCGTTAGTGTTTGTATGACAATTTCAAGGTGCCGGTTGATCCTCCCCGGACCATGTTTAGACCACCGACCACCGCAGAGGTTCTCGAGGGAAGGGGTGGAGAAGGAGGCAATGCGCTTCGGGTGCCTGGTGCCTCCTATCTATCTCACGTCAGCCAGCGGCTAGCTTGGCACCGCCTCGTGGTAAGGTTTTATCTTTGGTTCTAAGGTTTGTTTCATGGTTTAGTGTTTACTTGCCCCTGACCGATCGATTTGCTGCTCTCTCAGCTGGCCGATCCGACTGATGTTATTTAGCCCCCAGAATTCCCCTTGACACTGCTTAGGGTGGATGCGGCCGGGATAGCTTTCACTGAGCCTCTCCCCTCGTGTTTTGTCGAGGAGATGGACGCTGGGATAGAGTGGCGTGACCGGGTAAACCAGGTAAGTTTTGGCTTTCGTTTTGGGTTTGGGTCCCAAGAGTTAGGATTTGTTTGTCTAGCTTCCGTGGTTCTGCCTTTCAGGTTTCATCAGCTTGCCATCAGCGGTTGTGGCAGGCCGCCAACCGCTTCCGGGCCTATGCCTCGAGGGTTTCCCGTAACACTCCGGGACCTCGATCGGTGAGTTTGCGTGACTAGAGTGGCTTTCTAGGCTGTTTGCGTGTTTTCCTAACGCTTAGGTGTACTTGTAGGATGTCCCAGATATGGTGGGACAACTGGAGACTCGGGTGACCGAGCTTGAAGCGGTTGAGGCGCGACAACTCCTGCAATCTCGGACCGACGAGATTGCTCACCTTAAGGAGCAGTTGGCTCGGTCTCAGGGTGAGACCTCCGTGCGGGGTGAGGCTAGGCATCAGATTGATAGGGAGGCAGAGGCTGAGGCTACGGGTCACGCTACGGGTGCTACCGAGGAGGTTGGAGGAGTCCCCGAGACGGTTACCCTACACATGTTGTCGGGAATGGATGGTAGTGAGTCTCCTCTTCTGGATCTGGAGGATCTAGGTTTGGACGACTACATTTGTTAGGTTGTGATAGCCATTGGCGCGGCTTCTAGGGGGTCCTCCCTAGTCTTATGAACTCGATTTGTGTATGGATTTGTATGTTTTGTATATTTTCTTGAGATCCTCAGTATTTGAATTAGTTCGATTAGTCTTGCGTTTTAGTTTGGTGAACTGTTTACCTAGATTGACAAGTAATCACTTCGCGTTTATTTATTTGCGAGTGTAGTTGTTTTGTCATTTAGAACTAAGACCGAAATTAAAATCCAGGCAACTTTTGACAAAAGTTAGACCACTTTTTGCATACTCATAACATTGCCTTATGATGGTAGGGATTTGTCGTGGAATCCCAACCGTCAATAATATAACCGGCTAAACCTATGGTAGATAGGGCAAGTCGGGTCGAATCCACGGGGACGGTAAGAGGCGTCTAGACTAGGTCGGCCCAAATACTAGACTAAGTCAACGAGCTAAGCTAGAGAATAATGAGAAGGGAGGAGACTAGATTAAGACTAAGAAGAACAACTAAGGAAAATGGGCTAGGATTAGGTCGGGGTCAAAGGGGTAACGGAATGGTCAAGGGAGGACTAGAGTGAAGGAGGTAGTAGGGTAATCTAGGTTGGTCCGGGCTCTCGCAACTTAGACCCACCTAGAGGTTCCACCTAGAACCCATCTCGGCGACACACACGACAAACGGGGTTCTAGCGCGCTATGGTCCTAGGTCGAATCCGGGCTCTCGCTACTTAGACCGGCCTAGGGGTCGTCCTCACCGGGCTCTCGCAACTTAGTGAGGGGACTGAACCCACAACAAACTAACACCCACAAAGAAAGGCAAGAAAACAAGCATTCGTACATACTTAGTCATTCAAGCAATTCAACAAACATGTGATGTGCATCAAACAAGAGGAAACCCAAATCTTCCACCAACATCTCTAACAAACCCTTAATCACCCAATTAACACCCTAATCACCTTACTAACTCTAGCAAGAACACTACTCTAACATATTCAAACTACAACTAACACTAACAAGATGGATTAACAAAAGAAACAACACAAACATCTACAAACTAATGAAAACTATTAACTACAATCAAAGATTGAAACTTGAATAACATAAATAAAGATTATGAGGAAAAGGAAAGGAATATACCAAACTAGTGAAGGAGAAAGAACAAAACTTGCATTAATGAAGAAAACCCAAAACAAACATCCAAGGTTGTCAAGCTTGGAGAAGATCTTGAAGAATTCCCTTAATACAAGTACTAATCTAAGATTAACTACTAATTATCGACTAATCTACACTAATCTAATCTAATCTAACCTAAAGTAATCTAGGGTTTTGTGTCTAAAGGAGTGCATATGCTTTACATAACAAGGGAAGGGTATATATAGGGTTACAAGTGGAAAGGAGAAGAAAGGAAACAATGCGGGCTGTAACTGACCCTTCCCGGTCGGGAAGGCTTGGTCCCGATCGGGATGGGCCATCCTTCCCGGTCGGGAAGGACCTTCCCGATCGGGATGGGCTCATAGTAGCCGTGCTTCATGTTCCCTTCATCCCGAACGGGATGAGGCCATCCCGAACGGGATGGGTCTTTGTAGGCCTCCCTTAAGAGCTCTTTGGTCCCTCCTTGCCTCTCATGGGCTTCTCGTCGATTCTCGGGACTCGGGATCGGGTCTCGGAGGCTTGGGATTGGATTCCGAGGTCTCGGGATCGATTCCAAGGCATCGAGTCATCGTTCCTCTACTCCGTTGGCTCCAAAATGTGTATGCATCGAGTCAGAATCGCTCCAACTCTTCCAAATTGGTCTCGGGAACCTGAAACGAACTAAAGGAAGCATAAGAAGCCCCTAAACCGCTCCCAAGGAGTGATTCAACAAGGAAAATGGGACCAAAACACAACAAAATAGGCACTACAAACCACACTTATCAACTCCCCCACACTTAACCCTTACTCGCCCTCGAGTAAACACATACTACTACTAACCTATCCGAGTGGGTATTAGCGCACCCTACACCCCTTCAACTCACGCGAGTGCACTTAGAGGACAAGTGCACTCCGCAAGGCAAGTTGGGTCTTGCGACAAAACTGTGGATGCAACCGGACACAAAACACATAAACAAACAAACACACAAACAAACACATAAATGGTTGCACCCAAAACAAAACAAATACCGCTTTCCTCAAAAAGCGGTGAATGAAACACCGGTTTAGGACTCGAGGTAAGTGACAACGTTCCCAAGCTAGACGTACAAACCAAGTTGAACTAAACCCTAATAGTATGACGATAAAGCAATAAAAACGTTGGTAACTTACCTAGGTCCTCCTAACTTTCTAAAAACGTACTACGGGACGATCGGCGGAGTGGAAAAGTGAAGAACCACGGTGTTAGTCGACACTGTAGGTAAGTGAGACCCCGCCCCCTTTAGCGTGAGCCAAGAGGGTCGTCCCGTGTTCAAAACCGCCTAACTAGTCGAAGTAAAAAGGTGGAAATATGCAAAATGAGGGAAGACCGACTAATGCCGCTATCATCCTTCCTCGGGACTCGGTCCTTTGGTAGGCTCTTCACGGCAAAAGTCCGAAAAAGGCTTATTTTTGTGGGGATTTCTTTTTGTGAGACGGGTTTTCTTTTGGCATTTTCTTTCTTTTCGACATTTTGATTTGTTTGTTGCCATGCCATTTCTTTTTCTTCTTTTCTATTTTCTTTTTGGCTTTTGTGCCTTTTCTTCTTCTTCTTTCTTTTCTTTCTTTCATTTTTCTTTCTTTTCTTTTCTTTGCCCCTTTTTTTGGCAAGATTTTGCATTTTTGGCATTTCAATGCGTAACGAGAAAGAGAGAATCAACAATTTGCATTTTATTGTGTTGAGATGTGTATGAGGTAGGTGAATGGGTGAGTCGGGGAGCGTCCTTCCCTTCAAACCCACAAAAAGTGGAGAACTTGGACTAATCAAAACAATCCTAAACACGGTCACCTAGGGGACGAGACTCGGTAACCAAGGCCTTTTCACACCGTGGGTGGTCATAATGGTCAAAAGTGCAAATCCCGTGGTAAATCCCTAGTAAGCTAGGTGGACTCAAGGTAAAGGACCAACGAATTTATTGATTTAGGGTCATTCTACTAGATTAAAGTCCAAGACTCGATTTACACTACTAGGAAGGGAAAGTACACACTCACACACTAGCCTCTAAACCGGTTTTTTGAAAACGGTTTACGCACAAGACACACAACACAACACAAAACAAAGACACGACGAAAACGAACGAAAGAAAAAGAAGCAAAAGCAACAAAACAAAAATAAAACAAAACGAACACACACAAAACACAAACACCACCCCGAATTTCCAAACAAGTCACCAAATCACCCACCAATATGCACAAAGCTCCACCCGAGCACACAACATCACAATCTCCTCCAAACTCCATAAGAGATAAAGAAGAAAAAGGGATAAGATGTTACCGGAAGTCATGAAAGCTCTCCAAAATTAGCGGCGATTTAAGCAACCTATAAGGAAAAGAGGGCAAGCACACAAAACAAAACAAATACACGACACAAAGACACAAAAGGAAAACACAAAAGAAAAATCTTTTTGATTTTTGTGAATTTTTTTCAAATTTTTAGGGTTTTTAAGATTTTTTTCGGAAAAACTACGAAAATAAACTAAACTATACTAGAATATCGCTCCCCCACACTTAAATCGAGCCATGTCCTCATGCTCGATCGTAGGGTGCGGAGAGACAAAAGAAAAAGAAAAGAAACTACGAAAATAAAGCTAAAAATCATAAATAAAGTGAAGAAATGGTAGAAGGTGTCCGGCCGGGGTGTAGTCAAGTCACCATGGGCCGAGACGAGAAAAAGATATGGATGGGGGAAGAAATAAAAGAAGGAAATAAAAGGAAATGAGAGGGGAGGGCTAGGTGTAATCAAGTCACCTAGCCCGGATTCCGCCTAAATCCGACTAAATCCTCAAAAAAGAAAAAGTGAAAAACTTGTAAAATTTGGATTTTTCGATTGACTCTCGACGCAATCACATCATCGGGAGTCGGGAGCAACCACTACCGAGGCCTCGAAGGCCACCATGACATCAAGACACATAAGTGTACAAGGGGAGGGAATAAACAAAGGAAAACAAGCAACAAAAACGGAAAAGAAAGGATAGTTGCCGTACCATAAGTTAGCAACTCACTCTCTCCATCGTCTCAAAGATCAATAAAAGCACTTGCTTGTCTTCATTGCCATCCTCCTTCAAGCTTGATAGAACCGCATGGTAGAGGTAGTAATGGTGTGAGGGGGTGGAAATTGATGTGGATCTCGGTGTAAGGTGAGGTGTACGGGTCATATGATAGGAGTAAGGAGGAGTAGGGAGGTTGGGAAGGGGTATAATGGATGGGTGGAGACAAAGGGGACTATCCCGATCGGGATGGATGGTCCCGATCGGGTTGATAAACCCTTCCCGATCGGGAAGCTCTCGTCCCGGTCGGGAATGCATTCCAGTGAGTCCAAACTTTTGCACCTTCATCCCGATCGGGATGGCTCCTTCCCGGTCGGGATTCCTCATCCTTCCCGGTCGGGAAGCCCTCTTTCCGGTCGGGATGAGTCTTCTTTGCTTTCCCCAAGCCCAAAAGCTTATGATAAGCTTCAAAAACCGACTTCCTCGCTCGCAAACCAAACTCCATCATCAACCACTCCTTTCTAGGAGTCACCTTCACTTCACCTATCACAATAAACTCAAAATACACATCAAATTCACTCCCTCACATCGCTCATCAATAATCCAATATTACAAGAATATCACAAAACTACCAAAATCAAGAGATAAAACACAAATACAAGCACAAGTATTCTAAAGAAGAGGAGAGGGGAATATACAACATGACGGTTCTTTTTAGGAACTCCGTCAAACCTAGGATGGTGGACTCCATTCTTCAACCATAGCCCTCAAGGGCATGGAGGAGCAAGTCGAACGCGCTACCGACGTCATAGTGAAGGCCCAAGAAGCGCTCGAGCTTAACCGACCTCCACGGCCTCCAAGGAGGAGGCAAGAAATAGGATTCAAAAGACCCAAAATCATCTTCAAAGTCGTCTCCGGGGTCTATCCATCCTACGAGCTTAACCGAGCTCTTCCTCCCTAAGCATTGCCTCCAATCACAAGCAAGCTTCATCTCCAAGAATCGAGGCACAAAAAGCGGTTTTGGCCTCATCTCTTCATTGCACACCCCCACACTTGCCTCAAGTTGTGGTTCCCCATCTTCATCACTCGGCCCCACATCATCTTGGAGGATAGGATCGAAACTTCTACCGGCGGTTTCAATCTCCTCCAAGTCATTGCTTGGCTCACTTTCTAGGGGCTCTTGATGCTTATCCACATTCTCGGACAAGGGCAACTCGAGGCTCACAATTTCACCCAACAACTCTACAAACTCCACCAAACCATCCCACTCACTATCCTCCTCCAATTCTTCACCAACGATGCCTTCACCAAGAGTCATCTCCTCATTCGTCTCTTTTTGGGTAGACGATTGAGGTTCTTCAAAGCAAACTTCTCTATCAAAGGGAACTACATCGGCGGCTTCGTAATTCGGTTGCTCCTCTTTCTCAAGTGGGCACCTTCCATCTAAATACGATGCTCGGGATAAAAACATTACGGCTTGAACCGATAATGCATTTAATTGAGCATTCCTCGCCTCGTTTGCCCTTCGGATTTGGACCATTAAATCATCTTGTTCCTTTTTTAATTGAATGGCCGTTTCTTGAAGGCTCCTTTGCATTTGAAGCATCGATTGATGTAACTCTAAGTTTGACGATTGGTGGTCATTGGGGTCTTGTAAAGCTCCTTGATAATCTTGATGATGCCCATAGGGTGGGGCATCATATTGTTGGTAGCAAGGTTGGGGTGGTTGGTAGTATTGTGGGTCATAGGGTTCATATTGTGGTTGGGGTGGAGGGTAATATTGTGGGTTTTGGGGGTATTGGCTTCCATAAGGTGAATCTTGATTGAACATGGTGGGTTCACAATCATAGCTTGAGTAATAGCCACCATGATCGTAGGAGTGATAGTCGTTCACTTGTTGGTAGCCGTTTTCATAACCTTGAAGTTCATACCCATCTTGATCCCCCCAAGAAGCTTGATAGTGATTAGGAGTCATCATGTCATAGCTTTGGTTCATGGAAGAAGAGTGGTAGCTCATATCGGCTTCCATGTGTGGGGAGTTTAGATCAAACCCATGCGCGCTCGAAAATCGTAGCTCATACCCGGTTGGAAACCACTCATTCTAGCAACCGTCCGTTTAAGCGACTCTAAGTTGCAAGAAGAAGATAGTCACCACCTCTAAGCACAAACTGTAGACTAAGAACAAACGTGAGAAGTCTAGTGCTTTTTGGGCACTAGACAAGAGAGAAATAAACCGCACACACACAAGAAGCAAAGTAACCAAAAAGAAAAAAAAGAAAACAGAAACACAAAGACAAAGTCAAGCAAATAGGAAAATAAAGTCTAAACTAGCACCGTCCCCGGCAACGGCGCCAAATTGATGGTAAAGGATTTGTCGTGGAATCCCAACCGTCAATAATATAACCGGCTAAACCTATGGTAGATAGGGCAAGTCGGGTCGAATCCACGGGGACGGTAAGAGGCGTCTAGACTAGGTCGGCCCAAATACTAGACTGTCAACGAGCTAAGCTAGAGAATAATGAGAAGGGAGGAGACTAGACTAAGACTAAGAAGAACAACTAAGGAAAACGGGCTAGGATTAGGTCGGGGTCAAAGGGGTAACGGAATGGTCAAGGGAGGACTAGAGTGAAGGAGGTAGTAGGGTTTTCACGTCCCGTCGTTATTGAGGGCGTTCGACCGACCAACACTGCTTTCGTCCGGCGGGGGGTTTGTGAACACCCGTCAGGACAGAGCAACTCAAAAGTTAGGAAGACAGCGCCGCTAGGGAACGAAGAGGTGACTTGAGGGAATGTCACAAAGTGCCTGACCAAGGACAGCATTACCGATCCTAGTACCGTCAGTTCATCTGTACGGGCCAAGACTAACGAGACCCATATTGAAAATGTGAGTGAGGGGGGAAAGTGGGATTGGCTGGACTCGCCTTTGTCTAGGGCAATGGAAGCTTGTGTTCAAAGGATCGATGGTGAGGGACACAAGCAGGCACACCCGAATGGCAAGGGAAAGAAAAAGTTGGACCGGTAGAGTCCAGCCATTTTGTATTATGTATTATTAGTTTATATTATGTGGCGTATTAGTACTAGTTTTTGTGGAGTTTCGACACGTTGTTGCTTTCCAGAATAGCCGGGTTTCAGATGCTTGATGTAAAGGCCTCGACAAAGGCTTGACTTAACCAAATTTTATTGTTAATGAAAATCACATTGTTATTATTTCCTTTTTTTTGTGGTGGCCCGCAACTCGATTCTTCATTTTACCCAGAGCGCCCTTTCGGGTTTTTACTCCGTCCTCGGCTCACCTTTTTATTTTTTATTATTTACATTTTTTTGACGGCTCGCAACTCAATTCTTCATTTTGCCCGGGGCACCCTTTCGGGTTTTCACCCCGTCCTCGGCTCGTCTTTTTTTTTTTCGACGACAGCTTGGAACTCGTTTCTTCATTTTGCCCGGGGCACCCTTTCGGGTTTTCACCCCCTCCTCGCCTCGTCGTTTGTGCTTCGTCACTTAAATCACTCAGTGGCCGGAACGTGGAAAGAGTCCCGGTTTGTACGTGAATCGAGTAATCAATTTTTTTTGATTTTTTTTGTTTATTTGTCTGGTTGTACCCGAAGGAGGGTTGCCTACGTATCCGCTTTTAAACGGAATCAAACCATGTTCGTAGTTCTTTAAAAAATGTGAGTGATTTTGCTTTAGACTCGTTATGCCAATTATCGATGCGAATTTGTTTGTTTCCTTTTTTTGTCGTTTTGCATGGTTTCCCCCTAATTCGGAGGTCGGGATGTGGTTGTTAGGATGTTTATGGGTAGTATCGTTTGAGTTGATCCATGTTGGTTGGAGTTGAGAACTCTTGACCGTCTAGGTCGGCGAGGATCACGGCGCCCCCCATTTTCTTAACGAGGTAGGGGCTCGCCCAGTTTGGTTTGAATTTTCCTCTAGGGTCGACGGGAAGGGGTGCTCTAATGGATTTGACTACTAAGTCTCCCTCGTGTATGTTTCGGGATTTCACTCGTTTATTAAAGGCTTGTTGTATACGTTGCTCTTAGGCTTGTATGTTGGATAAGGCATGTATCCTACGCTCGTCTAAGAGTACTAGCTCGTCATATCGTTTTTGGTCTTATTCTTCTTCGGGAATACCACTCTCGGCTAATATCCTTAGTAACGGTATTTCTAGCTTTGCGGGTTGCACGGCTTCAGAACCGTAGGTCAAGTAATATGGTGTGGCTCCGGTGGGTGTTCGATAGGATGTTCGGTACCCCCATAAGGCGAAGGGAATTTTGTTTGGCCAATCCCGGTAATTGTTTATCATTTTCTTAAGGATCGTGGTGATGGTTTTGTTGGCTGCTTCTACGACCCCGTTTGTTTGAGGTTTATAGGGTGAGGACTTGTGTCTTTGGATTTTGTATTTGTTGAGGAGTTTTTGGGTGTCGGCCCTGAAGTGAGCCCCCTGATCACTGATGATTTCGTGAGGTATGCCGTAGCGGCAGATGATGTTATTTTGTAAGAATTTGACTACTTGTTTTGAGGTTAGTACGGTGTAAGAAGAGGCTGCTTCTATCCATTTGGTGAAATAATCGATGGCCACTAGTATAAAGCAGTGTCCACCGGTCCTGGATGGGTTTACCTTTCCTATGATGTATATTCCCCAAGTAGAGAAAGGCCAGGGTGTGGCTATAGAATGGAGAGGATATTGCGGTAGGTGTTGGATGTTTTCAAATATTTGGCAATTGTGGCAGTGACGAACGTGACGTCGACAGTCTGTCTCTAATGTAATCCATTAATAGCCCAATCTCATTATTTTTCGGGCTAGTAGGTGTGCGCT
Source organism: Agrostemma githago (assembly GCA_958450325.1). Taxonomy (NCBI): domain Eukaryota; kingdom Viridiplantae; phylum Streptophyta; class Magnoliopsida; order Caryophyllales; family Caryophyllaceae; genus Agrostemma; species Agrostemma githago. The sequence goes on along the minus strand of OY288257.1, from coordinate 31,299,088 downwards.
CATGTAGGATCCGCACTCTCCGTCATGTACTTCTTCCATGACTCTCTCGGATTGGTTTTTGTTTATGCACCTAAGGAGGGCTCCTTGTGGGGTTCATTTGTATAATAGTCCTTGACTCAGGACGTAATGGGCGGCTTGTATTCGTAGGGCTCTTTTGTTTTTGGTGTTTGTGTTGGGTGGGTATGACCCGTTGGTTTTAAAGTTTAGGATTGCTTTGTACCAGGATTCCTCAGAGGTATCGTCGGTTTCGAGGTTATGGATGTGGGTTGGTTGTTCGCTTCTCTCTACGCAGATAGGCATAGAGAAAAGGTGGTCGGGCATGTTTATTAGCGAGGCTAGTTTGGATAAGGCGTCGGCGAATTGGTTTTCTTCGCGGGATATGTGTATGAAGTCGATTTCGGTGAATTCCTGGGATATTATTTCCACTTTGGTTTGGTATGGGGTCAGGCTTTCGCTATAAATCTTCTAGGTGCCCATGGCTTGGTTGACTACTAAGGATGAATCCCCGTGTACTCTGAGGTTTTTAACTCCTAGAGATATGGCTGCTTTTAGTCCTATTAGGCAGGTTTCGTATTCAGCTACGTTGTTGGTAACGGGGAAGTCTAGTTTGTATGAATGTTCGTTTGTTGCAGGCTCGTTGTCGTTTGGTCGGGGGGGTCAGTGATGGGTTGAACCTAGGGCTGTTTTTCCCGATCTTTTTAGGGTGAAGTTAAGTGGGTCGTTTGTTGTAGCCCTTGCGTTTTAGTCAATTGTTATCGATAAATGGCATACTGTAAAGTCTTTAAGCGTTAAATTAAGTTATTGAAAGAAGTCAAGCGATTTTCGAGACATGTTTGTAAAAGAAAAGAGTTGTTTTATTTCATAAATAGTAGACGGGCTAGATGCCCGTGATTAAGTTTGTTAGGGGAGGTGGAGGACATGTCCCTTCTCACCTCCCTGGACTCGATAGAGAAAACATTTATTATTATTAGTAAGCCTAGGCCCTAGGATGAACTAGACTCTGACTAAGACTGATCATGCCTCTAAGCATCGAGGCTTCCTCCAGGGAATAGCACCTTGATGGTGCCGCATGTGTTTACTACTACAGACGCGGTCGTCCCGTTGCTAGTCTTGCCAGCAGCGGGTTGTGAAGTATGTGCCTTCATAAGAGGGAAGGTTCCGACATCCACCAGGTCCTGAATGTCGTGTTTGAGGCGATCACAGTCTTCCGTATCGTGCCCCCTAACCTGATGATACAGGCAATAGGCACTGGGATCCCAATTCGCCCCCCGGGTTTCGCGGGGTGGATCCGGAGTAGGGACGAGCTGTGACAACTACAAATCCTCGTTGGCAATTCTAAGGGCCTCGGCGTAGGTCATGCCTAGGTCGGTAAGGCTTCTGAAGGCCCCCCCCCCCCAAGGGCTGGGACAAACCTAACCGGCCCGAGTCTCATCCTACCCTTAGGGATGAAGGACTTCTCGTCCACCTCCTCCTGAGGGAGGTTTTGTGTCCGATTGGCTGCGCCCTCAAGCTTGCCGAGCTGGAGTAGGATGTTGTCATGGGCGGCAATTATTTGGGCCATGTTGTTTTGGAGTTCTTTATCAAGCCTTAGCATTATGTTGAGTGGTTCGGTGTTGTCGTTGGAAGACATTTCTTGATCTGCAAAACAGGACTGAAGGTGAGGCTGAATCCACCAGACGAATTAAGGACTCGAGGAATGCTCGTAACTGAGCTACAGGGAAATGAGACCCTTGACTTACGCGTGTGTGCGGTCACCGGCTTAGGGACTCAAGTGCTTTAAACTCTTGGTGTATTGGGCGAAACGCCTGACGAATTTACGTCTTTGTCACGAAACGATTTGACACAAATCTCGGAGGAGAGATTTAAAGAGGACTTCTCGGGATGAGACTACCCAAAATGTAAGACCTCGAGTAGAGGCGACCCTAGTAATTAACACAGACAGTTAATCACATGGTTTTACGACGTAAGAAGTTGATCGCGGTCCCGGCTCAGGATCAAGGAATTTTGATATATGTTTTTTTTAAAGGAGCATGGTTCTTAGGGAAACCTGTTTTGAAAATGATGACGCGGTGTTTTTACCGAAACAACTATTAATTAGTCAATTCGATATTCATGGTGTATGCGGTGTTTGTGACAAAATGTGATGTCTGGTGATGATGGTTTGAAAATGATGTTTTGTGAGTGTGACCGTTTTGGATTCCTCGACTTCATTAATTAAAGCTTCGGCTATGTTAACAGTATGTGCATAAAAAACATTTTTTTAAATAAAATGTAACCGTTTGAGGTACCTCGATCCCATTGATCAGGAGTCTCGGTGGTATTAACGGTATTCGTTGCTTTACTTTGGCAAGAGTGATGGCATTTTTTTTTAATAAAAATCCTTTAAAAAAAATCTGTCATGATGACGGTGCTTTTAAAAGGTTTTCGAAAATCATTTTGACTTGGCCGGAGTACCGACGGTAAAACAACAATCCTGGGAATGACCTTTTCGAAAACGGAGTTGGGTGCGGTTGAATATATTGGCGTGGTTGAATCCAGATTTTTAGTGTTTTATTTGAGTTGTTCAAACACGCTACTCATAACTAGGAATGCATACACTCATGCAGGATGCAGACACGGGTAGGTTAGGGTAGGCTACTTCCCACGAATAGTCTTTACTTAGGTATTGGCAAATCATCTGGGGAGACGAGTGTCATACCGTCCGTTCAGAACTATGCATTTAGTATTCCCGCGAGGTACACGTTAGGTGGCCGGAGCGTCAATCGAGGATCTCTCCGCGTGTCCCTAAGGATCTTACCACAAAGAGGTCGATTGGTCCTGATATTGGTTAGGGTTGGATTTTTAGGGCTAAAACCTGTAGTGACCACAACTAGAAACTAGGAAATGAGCTTCACCCACCTCGTTCAAGTTACACCACCGCTGGAAACTTGTTTCCAAATCCCCAGCGGAGTCGCCAAACTGTGGACGTCCGTCCGCACCGCCCAGCACCCCACGCGGGACCGAACTGGTTTTTCAATGTATGGCGGCGGCCACCCACGCGGCCCCCTTCCGATCGGGGACCTGTCCGATCTTGCGTACGGGGTGATGTTTCGGACCTCGATTCGGATGATGATCCGGACTTGTACTAGACGGGTGTGGGGACCCGTGTTTTCGTTTGGAATCGATCGAGTGGTGGTTGTAAATTTTTAAAGGCCGTTATGTTTAGTAAGACGACCTTTTTAGTGAACTGAATACGTTGCCGATTTGTGGAGTCGCCACCGAGTCAATTACGGGGACTCGGAAACCGTTCAAGTCAACTTTGATCCTTAGCCGGCTCAAAGCTGAGGGGCACAAGACCTAAAGATAAAGACTTGTACCCTTAAGCACTCCATGCCTGGAATGACTCTCATTGCCAATGGTTTCGGACATCCGGAAACTGTCGATTCTGAGTAAGAGGTGAGGGTACGTATTGGGAAGCCAACATCCAATAGACATCGACACCTAATCCCGCCCGCACTATAGCGGCCTCTACTAATCAATCGATGGAATGATAACTTCGTTCTTTTGTTGTGGCGGAAATATTGTAACATCCGTTGTTTTCACCCTATACCTTTTACTACATCGGTTGTTTAAGGACAAGTAAGTTTTGTCGTCAAAGTAGTTGTGTTTACATTCTTTACATGCGATTTCACGTGACAAGCAGGCCATGAAAAGATGCACGTAAGAGGGTAGAGAGTACTAATATTATACGTATTAGCAAATCAGTTTTAACGCGATAATACGGATATTAGTCGTTCTCGTGATATACCTTACCTGGTATTCTGCTTAAGATGCGTCGGTTCGGTATTAATAAAGATGCATCAAACCATACATGGCGAGAACCGGGACTAATACGGAACCCGACCATCGCTTTGTTCAGTTTTAGTTTATTTACGTTTTGATCTCCGTGTTAGGTGATTTAGCATGCGATTAAAAGGTCATAAAGGCAATAAATCATACGAAAACTGTAAATGCGAACGGAAGTAAATCACGTAGTTAGGAGTCGCACCCTCGGAGTATACACTAAACGGGACACGGTGCATAGATAGTTGATAATGGATCTTGGAAATACTCGGGTCTATTTAGTGTATTTTAGTGTTTGCGGTTGAAGTTGGTACGTTACATGTTTTAGTATGTGATGGTAGGGATTTGTCGTGTATCCTAACCAACAATAAACTACCGATTACACCTAGTGGGTAGCTAGGGTAAGTCGGGATCGTATCCACGAGGACAGTATTGCAAGGGTTAGACTAGGTCGGCCTAAAACAAGACTATGCTACCAAACAAACACAAAGAAACGATAAATGGAAAACTATGGTGGAGGAGAAGTATGACTAAGCTAATGATGAAATAGGCTAAAACAATGCTAAACAATGCTAATGATCGAACTAATAAATAAACTAGAAGAACGATGGCTAACTAGAAAGATGAACTCAAATATGGAAGGAAGTGGGGTAGGTCGGGTTCATAGGAGTAGAAGGGTAATTGAGGTGATCAAGGGTATAGGTGTCTCCTAATTGCTAGGGTCGATCCGGGCTCTCGCAACTTAGACCGATGTCAAGGTGGGTCCGGGCTCTCGCAACTTAGACCCTAATCCGCACTCTCGTGACTACGACTATTCTCAACATTTCCACATAATAGACAATCAATGAGAAGATGAACACAAGCATGGGAAGCATGGCCACTACTACTCACACAAGCATATCAACAAACACATGGAGTGCCCACAATGTGACTAACAACAAAGATTCATCCTTTTTCCTTAATCAACCCTAATCATCCATAATCTACCCTTAATCCCTTTACTAACCCCACAAAGAAACTACTCACTCATGATGAAGAGAAAACCAACAATAACAAGAGAAATCAATACCACAAAACAAACATCCATAATGAATAACAAGAACAATAACAATAACAATATGAAAAGATTCAAACAAGATTAAATAAACAAGATTAAGAGTAGGGATGATTATACCAATACTAAGAATATGAAAAGATGCAATCTTGTATAAATAAGAACCCAAAATAAACCCCAAGGATGTCAAGCTTGGAGAATTCTTCAAGAACTTCTTAATACAAGAACTAATAACAATGATTAACTAAAGATTCACTAAGATTAAAGGAAGATTAAAACTAATGAGTGAAAGTAAATCTAGGGTTTTAGGGTTGTAGAGAGGCTTAAGGAATGCTACACTAGTCTAGGGTAAGATAAGATGTCTTAACATTACAAGGGGGAAGTATATATATGGGTACAAGAATGAAGGAGAATGAAATAAAAGAACCTGTGCTGCCCCTGTAGCGTCCCGACCGGGATGGGATCATCCCGACCGGGACGGCCCTGTCATCCCGCCCTCGCCCTCGAGTAAAACATAGTGAAAAAGGCACTACAAACTACACTTATCAACTCCCCCACACCTAACCCTTACTCGCCCTCGAGTAAGCACAAACTAAGTACTAAACTAACCGAGTGGGTATTAGCGCACCCAACGCCCTTAACTCATGCGAGTGCACTTAGAGGAAAGGTGAACTCCGCAAGGCAAGTGGGGTCTTGCGACAAAACCGCGGATGCAACCGGACACAAAACACACAAACAAACGAACACACAAACAAACACTTAGACGGTTGCACCCAAAACAAAAGAAATACCGCTTCCCTCTAAAAGCGGTGAATGAAACACCGGTTTAGGACTCGAGGTAAGTGACAATGTTCCCAAGCTATCAATTTAAATCAAGGTGAACTAAACCCTAATAGTATGACGGTAAAGCAACAAAAACGTTGGTAACTTACCTAGGTCCTCCTAACTTTCTAAAAACGTACCACGGGACGATTGGCGGAGTGGAAAAGTGAAGAACCACGGTGTTAGTCGACACTGTAGGTAAGTGAGACCCCGCCCCCTTTAGCGTGAGCCAAGAGGGTCGTCCCGTGTCCAAAACCGCCTAACTAGTCCAAGTAAAAAGGTGAAAAACATGCAAAATGAGGGAAGACCGACTAATGCCGCTATCATCCTTCCTCGGGACTCGGTCCTTTGGTAGGCTCTTCACGGAAAAAGTCGGAAAAAGGCTTATTTTGAGAGGTAGGGGTTATTTTTGTGAATCGGGTTTTCTTTTGGCATTTTCTCTTTTCTTTTGCATTTTTGCTTTGTTTTGCCATGCCATTCTTTTTCTTCTTTTCTATTTTCTTTTTGGCTTTTGTGCCTTTTCTTTTTCTTCATTTCTTTTCTTTCTTTCATTTTTCTTTCCTTTCTCTTCTTTGCCCTTTTTGGCAAGATTTGGCTTTTTGGCATTTTCATTGTATAACAAGAAAGGTAGAAATCAACAATTTGCAATTTATTGTGTGGAGATGTGTATGAGGTAGGTGAATGGGTAAGTCGGGACGGGCCCTTCCCTTCAAACCCACAAAAAGTGGAGAACTTGGACTAATCAAAACAATCCTAAACACGGTCACCTAGGGGACGAGACTCGGTAACCAAGGCCTTTTCACACCGTGGTGGTCATAATGGTCAAAAATGCAAATCCCGTAGTAAATCCCTAGTAAGCTAGGTGGACTCAAGGTAAAGGACCAACGAAATCATTGATTTAGGGTCATTCTACTAGATTAAAGTCCAAGACTCGATTTACACTACTAGGAAGGGAAAGTACACACTCACACACTAGCCTCTAAACCGGGTTTTCGAAAACCATTTACACAAGACACAACTACACAACACATTACAAGGACTCAACGAGAATGAAAGGTAAAGAAACAAAAGGCAACAAAATAAAGCAAAACAAGACAAAACGAACACATAGACAAAGCACACACCACCCCGAAATTCCAAACAAGTCATCAAATCCACCACAAGTATGTACAAGCTCCACCCGAGCACACCTCAACACAACCTTCTCCAAGCATCACAAGGAATAAAGAGGGAAAGAGGGTTAGAAGATGTTACCGGATGTCTTCAAAGCTTTTCAGACAACGGTGATTAAGCAACCTATAAGGAAAAGGGAGGCAAAACACACACAATACAAAACAAATATACGACACAACGACACAAAAGAAAAAGACACAAAAAGAAAATCTTTTTGATTTTTGTGAAAATATTTCAAATTTTTAGGGTTTTTAAGATTTTTTTCGAAAAACTTAAAAAATAAAACTAACTACGATAGAATATCGCTCCCCCACACTTAAACCGAGCCATGTCCTCATGCTCGATCGTAGTGTGCGGAGAGACAAAAGAAAAAGAAAAGAAACTACGAAAATAAAGCTAAAAATCAAAAAGAACGGGGAGAAAATGGTAGAAGATGTCCGGCCGGGGTGTAATCAAGTCACCATGGGCCGAGACAAGAAAAGATATGGAAGGGGGAAGAAATAAAAAGAAAGAAATAAAAGGAAATGGGAGGGGAGGGCTAGGTGTAATCAAGTCACCTAGCCCGGATTCCGTCCAAATCCGACTAATTCCTAAAAAGTGGTGAAAATCTTGTATATTGGACTTTTTGATTGACTCTCGACGCAATCATGTCGTCGAGAGTCGGGAGCAATCATACTATGGCCTCGAAGGCCACTAAGATCCCGTGACTCAAGGGAAGGGGGCAAACAATGAAAAACAAGCGATAAAAATACGGAAAAGTAAGGATAGTTACCCAAACCGAGCGGCTAGTAACTCACTTGCTCCATCGTCTCGATGATCATTAGAGGCTAGTCGCTTGTCTTCTCGGTTGCCATCTCGCTTCACACTCAAGAAGGACTTACGGTCGGGGTAGTAATGGTGCGAGGGGATGAAAATTTATGTGGATTTCGGTGTAAGGTGAGGTGTACGGGTCATATGATAGGAGTAAGGAGGAGTAGGGAGGCTGGGAGGAGGTATAATGGATGGGTGGAGTCAAACGCCTAAGAAAAGGCTCAAAAGGGAGAAAGGGGACCATCCCGGTCGGGATGGATGGTCCCGTTCGGGTTGATAAACCCTTCCCGATCGGGAAGCTCTCGTCCCGGTCGGGAATGCACTCCAGTGAGTCCGATTTTTGGCACCTTCATCCCGATCGGGATGGCTCCTTTCCGGTCGGGATTCCTCATCCTTCCCGGTCGGGAAGCCCTCTTCCCGGTCGGGATGAGTCTTCTTGGCCTTCCCTAAGCCCAAAAGCTTATAATAAGCTTCAAAAACCGACTTCCTCGCTCGCAAACCAAACTCCATCATCAACCATTCCTTTCTAGGAATCACATGCACTTCACCTATCAACAAAGCTCCAACACACATTAAATTCTCTCCCTCACTACGCTCATCAATCAATCCAAACAACAAGAATATCACAAAACTCAAACTAACTACAAGTAAGAAATATATACAATGAGACGGTTCTTGTGGAACTCCGTCAAACCAAGATGGTGCTTTCTCCAATCTTTTTCATCAACAACAATACTCGATCCCATCTCCATCAAGGGCACGGAGAAACAAATCGAAGATCCTCGCAAAGTCTTCAATCAAGCTCGAGATATAACCGTCCACATACCAAGGTTCCTCATGACCTTGCCTCGACGTTCCCGGGGCATCCCGATCCGCTAAGTTCAAAGGCTTGAACTTTTACTTGCGGTCTTTTGGGATATACCCAAATGTCCACTTGTCCTCATGCGGCCCCAAAGGAGGCTCATCTTGCTCCTTGCTTTTCAACTTGTCATCAAGCCCATGATATGGGCACTCATCTTCCTCCAAATCGGAGTCATCATCCTCGAGTACATAAGAGTACTTCTTCAAGCTTTGTCCCGGCTCGCTCCCTAGATCGACGTCTTCCGTGGCTTGGATCGTATTGCATGACTCATCGCTAGTAGGCGAAGTGTTACCTTGGAGGTCGAACACTATCTTTTCCTCACCTAACTCAAATGTGATCCTACCCTTCTTCACGTCGATCATGGCACCGGCGGTGTGTAGAAATGGGCGCCCAAGAATAATGGGAGTGTTTGTATCCTCCGGCATATCGAGCACAATGAAGTCGACCGGAATGAAGAATTTCCCTATTCGTACCGGCACATCCTCAAGCATTCCCAATGGTCGGTTAAGAGATTTATCGGCCATTTGGAGTGTAATGGACGTACATTTCAACTCCTTCATCCCGAGTCGGCAACAAATAGAGTAGGGAATGATGCTCACACTCGCACCCAAGTCACATAATGCATTCTTGATCATGAAATTGCCTATGGTGCAAGGGATCGAGAAACTACCCGGATCCTTCAACTTCGGAAGCGTGGAACCTTGAATAAGCTCGCTCACCACCCTCGTGAACGCTACCGTCTCTTCCTTGTCGATGGACCTCTTCCTAGCCAAGATTTCTTTCATGAATTTACCATATGCCGGGATTTGGGTAAGTAACTCGGTAAACGGGACACTAACATCCAATTTCTTCACAATACTAAGGAACTTGTCGTATTGAGTGTCCACCTTAGTCTTCATTTGCCTTGATGGGAAAGGCAACTTGATTTGGTACTTGTTTTGCTCACTAGAGGTGGACTCTTCAAAGGACACTTTCCTTTTTCCCTTGTCTTTCTCTTGAAGTGGGGGAGGGTTGTCTTCTTGGGGTTTTTCAACTTCCCCTAAAACTTGTTCCTCCATTGGATTATCAAAGCTTGATTCTTCTTGATTTGGAGACACAACTTCCTTCATTGCTTCTTGCTCACTAGGAAACACGGGAGGATTATAGGCGGCACCACTCCTTAAGGTGATGGCATTGACATGCTCAAAACTCGGAGTTACACCTTGAGGAGGTAATTGCCCTTTTTGCCTTGAAGAACTTCCCGATGCAAGTTGTGATACTTGATTCTCAATCATCTTCATGTGAGTTATCATTTCCTTGTTATCCATTAGAATTTGAGCAATGATTCCTTGTTGTGACATTTGTGCCTCCAATTGACTCTTTTGCATTTCTTGAGTATTCCTTTGCATATCCATCATTTGCTTTTATATGTCGAAATCCCGTGGTGGGGATGATGGATTATGTGGAGTATCGGTGAGGGCTAACGGAGTACCATAGTCATGAATAGGAGACCGGCTCCTAGGCTTGCTTTGTTGTTGTTGATTTTAAGTTGCTTGTTGACGGTTCCCTTGAGAATTACCTTGTTGTTGATGGTTCCCTTGGAACCCATGAGAATTGCCTTGATTGTGATTTTGATAGCCTTGGTTGTGGTTTTGGTTTCCTTGGAAATTTTGGTTTCCTTGGAAACCACCATGATTGAAGTTCCCTTGTTGGAACCTTGATTGTTGTTGTGAAAGGTACCTTGGTTATTTTGCTTGAAGTTGTTGAAGGGTCTTGGGTTACCCACATAACCTTGATAACCTTGAGTGTTGTCCCTTAAGGGAGGTGGAACATAGGGACGATGTTGTTGTTGATGTTGAAGTGCTTGTTGTTGAGGGACTTGATTGGAAGCTTGGTATTGATTAGAGTAGGAGGCACCTTGCTTGAACGCTTAAAAGGCGTTCACTTGCTCAATACTTCCTCCACAATTCATAGGATCATGACCAACGATTCCACAAGTATCACACATCCCAAAATAAGGCAAAGGAGGTGCAAACCCCAAAGCATTCACTTCTTGAATCGGTTGATGGTGGGAGGAACTAGTGCCTTGGACTTGGTTGAGGTGGCTTTGGAGCTTCTTGTCAATAGTCTCCATGTGTGTTTTCAATTGAGCTCCAAGGTCAATGCTTAACTTAGTGATAGCATCAACCTCATGCATGCCTCCTCGATGTGCCTTCCTAGGCCTAGAGTATTGCGAATTATGCACCGCCATCTCTTCGATTCTCGCCCAAGTTTGGTCGTCATCGACCTCGGTGAACCTACCATTGGAGCCCATGTTAAGAATAGCTCTCGAGTCCTCATAAAGACCGTTCCAAAATTGTTGCACCAAGAACCATTGTGAGAGTCCATGATGAGGGCACGATCTTACCAAAGACTTAAACCGCTCCCAAGCTTCATAAAGGCTCTCTTCATCCCTTTGTTGGAAACCGGTGATGGAGGCCCTAAGCAAATTGGTCTTTTCCGGAGGGTAAAACTTTTGGTAGAACGCCAAGGCAAGCGTTTTCCAAGTGTCGATACCCATGGTTGCCCTATCAAGACTCTTGATCCATTGCTTCGCTTTTCCAATAAGAGAGAACGGGAAAAGTACCCAACGAATTTGATCTTGAGTAACCCCGGTTTGAGATATAGCGTCACAATAATCGGAGAAGGTCTCCATGTGATGGTGCGGGTCTTCGGTGGGCAAACCACTAAATGGGCTCCTCTCCACAAGTTGGATAAATTGAGTCTTTTCTACAAAATTCCCGGTATAGGCTTCCGGTAATGCACTCGGTCCCAGCAAGACATCTTCCGTGAAAGTGGAGTGAGATGAAAACTTCGGCATTCTTGGATATAAGGGAGAAGATGGTGGTGTAGACGGTGTTGATGTAGATGAAGAGGGGGAACTAGGAGAAGAAGAGTTACCGAAGGGATTGATGAAGGTCCCTCCGGCCGTCTCTCGAGGTGACTCGCTAAAGTCGGATCCTTGAGCTTGCCCTTGATGAGTATTGCTTGCACTTGGTTGAGAGATCCTAACCCGGTTAATCGTCCGTTGTCGAAAGGCTCGAAAGAGTCTCTCCGGCTCTGGATTAAAGAGATAGAAGTCACCTCCCCTCCTCGGCATACACTACACACTAGAACAAACGTGAGAACACCTAGTGCTTTATGGGCACTAGGCAACGACAATAAACAAGCACAACTAGAGACAAAGAGAAAAAGGAAACTAAGAAAAGAAAAGAAACTATAAAATATTCACAAGAGAAGATGGAAGAGCACAAAGAAGGGTAACCAAGTCTAGAAATAAGCAAACTAAGTCTAAACAATGCACCGTCCCCGGCAACGGCGCCAAATTGATGGTCAGGATTTGTCGTGTATCCTAACCAACAATAAACTACCGATTACACCTAGTGGGTAGCTAGGGTAAGTCGGGATCGTATCCACGAGGACGGTATTGCAAGGGTTAGACTAGGTCGGCCTAAAACAAGACTATGCTACCAAACAAACACAAAGAAACGATAAATGGAAAACTATGGTGGAGGAGAAGTATGACTAAGCTAATGATGAACTAGGCTAAAACAATGCTAAACAATGCTAATGATCGAACTAATAAATAAACAAGAAGAACGATGGCTAACTAGAAAGATGAACTCAAATATGGAAGGAAGTGGGGTAGGTCGGGTTCATAGGAGTAGAAGGGTAATTGAGGTGATCAAGGGTATAGGTGTCTCCTAATTGCTAGGGTCGATCCGGGCTCTCGCAACTTAGACCGATGTCAAGGTGGGTCCGGGCTCTCGCAACTTAGACCCTAGTCCGCACTCTCGTGACTACGACTATTCTTAACATTTCCACATAATAGACAAACAATGAGAAGATGAACACAAGCATGGGAAGCATGGCCACTACTACTCACACAAGCATATCAACAAACACATGGAGTGCCCACAATGTGACTAACAACAAAGATTCACCCTTTTTCCTTAATCAACCCTAATCATCCATAATCTACCCTTAATCCCCCTACTAACCCCACAAAGAAACTACTCACTCATGATGAAGAGAAAACCAACAATAACAAGAGAAATCAATACCACAAAACAAACATCCATAATGAATAACAAGAACAATAACAATAACAATATGAAAAGATTCAAACAAGATTAAATAAACAAGATTAAGAGTAGGGATATTTATACCAATACTAAGAAGATGAAAAGATGCAATCTTGTATAAATAAGAACCCAAAATAAACCCCAAGGATGTCAAGCTTGGAGAATTCTTCAAGAACTTCTTAATACAAGAACTAATTACAATGATTAACTAAAGATTCACTAAGATTAAAGGAAGATTAAAACTAATGAGTGAAAGTAAATCTAGGGTTTAGGGTTGTAGAGAGGCTTAAGGAATGCTAAACTAGTCTAGGGTAAGATAAGATGTCTTAACATTATATATGGGTACAAGAATGAAGGAGAATGAAATAAAAGAACCCGTGCTGCCCCTGTAGCGTCCCGACCGGGATGGGATCATCCCGACCGGGACGGTCCTGTCATCCCGATCGGGACGGGTTGGTCCCGACCGGGATGGGCTCACAGTGGCCTTCTTCAAAGCGCACCTCATCTCGAACGGGATGAGGCGATCCCGAAAGGGATGGGTCTTGTAGGCTTCCCTTAAGAGCTTTTTGGTCCCTCCTTGCCTCTCATGGGCCTCTCGCCGATTCTCGGGACTCGGGATCGGGTCTCGGAGGCTCGGGATTGGGTCCCAAGGTCTCGGGGTCGATTCCAAGGCATCGAGTCATTGTTCCTTTACTTCGTTGGCTCCATAATGTGTATGTATAGAGTCGGAATCGCTCCAGCTCTTCCAAATCGGTCTCGGTAACCTGAAACGAACTAAAGGAAGCATAAGAAGCCCATAAATCGCTCCCAAGGAGCGATTCCACAAGGAAATGGGACCAAAACATAGTGAAAAAGGCACTACAAACTACACTTATCAGTATGTGTTTGTGAACCTAGTGTCCATGTCTAGTATTATCGTAGTGCATAATAAAAGAAGGTGCAAGAATATAAAGTTTTGTTTAGATGACAACCTAGTGACGACTCGACTGCGACAGGCGGATCCTCCTAGCTTGCCCGGTGATTTTGGCAGAGTTCCGTTACCATTGACCCTTCCAGCGGCTATTCCGGCAGAGCTCCGCTACTATTGGCTGATTCTGCGGCTAATCTGGCAGTAACTCCGTTACTAAACTATAGCTAGTCGAACACAGACACCTCGGGATCGAGTGGAGTGCTCAAGATGAGGAGTAGCGTTGATGTCACTTTTATCGGAGCTAGGATCGAGTGGATCGTTTGCCTCGGGTGTCGGAGTGCGAGCCCTTAGCGAGAAACTCTTTACGAGTGAAGAGGGAAGAGAATTGAAGAAGTTGTGTGTCGAAATGAGGGGATGGAGGGGGGTATTTATAGGTGTTTTCGACCCTCGTCACCTAGATAGGCGCCTAAGGTCAGGTGCAACAAAACTCAGGCGCCTGGGTTTACGCGTGTGAAGACTCAGGCGCACAAGGTGAGGCACTCGGGATTTTGAAGATACGATTTTGATACTTTCCAAAGCCCAGAGGCGGGTGTATAATTCGTGGCTTAGAGACTAAGTCTCCCCCATCTTGACCTAGCACCGTGATGCTTAGCGGGCCTCGGGTGTGCATCCCGAGGTTCGCTTGGCGCGGTGTTGACTCGGTTTGAGTTTCGGGACCGACTCGGGGTCCCGGTGTCAGAATTGACTCTAATTAGTGTCTATGCGACCGTAATGACACGACGAAGGCTGCCAAGATGTTAGTTTAATTTTTCCGAGTAATTTATTTGATCTATTCTATATAAAAACTAACTAAAACATCACGAACTTGTGTCGCGTTGCAGTCTGATCGTCATCGGGTGTTTGTTGGGCACTCCTGCAGCCACCAGGTCCAAATCTGGGTGTCTACAAGTCCCTTAGTCGGCCACTGCGGACGACTGTTGCAGTTTTAGGTAAAACTAAACGTCAACACTTACATAAGTAGCAGAATAAGTTACGCGAAAAATTAAATCTTACTAATGCAAGTTACTATTCTGTTTGACACCACGAACATATACGAGTCCGGAGCGCGTGTCTGGTGATCGAGGATGTCCACGGTGTGGTCTTTAAAATTGATGCATATGCACACGTAGTGCCCCCTAATATGTACCGAGACAAACAATATATCGGCGTTCATGTTGGATATTCCGTTCCAGTCTCGGACGAATTTGTCCCACGCTGCGTACACGCCGTCAAAGTCTTCGTCCATGGGGGTACTTGATTCGGACTACTCTAGTATACGGGCAGTGAGTCCTAACAAGAGGTGGGGGTGAATATTAGTTGTAAATAACGGAGAGTATAGGTTACGAATTTCATAAGAGAGTATAGGTCATGGCAGACTGCCTAAGTCACATGGTACAATCACACAGCTCCTTCATCAGAGTCACACCCACAACTATATTGAGTCATGATCATCCAACCCTCGGATAAGGTGACTATTCAATCTCATAATAGAGAGTATAGGTTCAGACAAACATGCAAAGTCACAGTCTTGACGTGGTACAATCACACCATTTCTTCGTCAGAGTCACACCCACAATCATTTAGAGTCATGATTATCCAACCCACAGTTATTGTGTTTGAAGTCATTTTACCATTCAATGTAATAGATGGGGGAGGAGGGCATACCATATGACGAATACTGAACCACGCCATCATCACTCCAGATAGGGAGGGTACCCCACGTCGTGCGTCGTCCGCCTCTAACCAGTTCATTAGGAGCGACCAACACTCCAACACCGTCACGCTCATTTTATCGTCGGACAAGAGCATTTGAATGTCATGTCTCTGCATCTTCGCACGAGCGATGTAGTACCTCAATTGCTCCCTACATTACGTATTGGTGAGATGGTTTAAAATGCAACAGGAACTACAGGCGTAAATGGTTACATACCTTCCTTCGTACCCATTACAATCAAGGAAGCAGTAGTCGGCGACGTATTTTCGCAGATGGATCATCTTACTCGTCAACGACCAGTTCATGTGAAACAAGAGTGACATGACGATGGCACCGGGGTCCGGTTCCCCTTGGTATAAAGAGCAACCTAACCCATCCCCACCGCCTCGTGATCGAGCCTTGATTGCCGACCGACATTCTTGGGGGACTGATCGAGGTTTGGGTGCAGGTGTCTCCGGGTTTGTACTCAGACGCTTCTGCTTTTGGGCGGTTGTCTTTGCGGGACTTCTTTCATTCACATGCCTCAAAATCAGCGATTCCTTGTACGTTGCGAAAGTTGCTACACTCATCAAAACAATGTCCCTCGCCTTGTTATTGTCACTCAAAACAAGGGTCGCGGCAATCTCCGCCCTGCACAGATTCATGGCCGCCATGGTCCCCAAAGAGCAGTGAAATTGGACCCCTGCGTACAACATCATGTGCATCATCAAGTACACTCCATAATCGTTGGCGGAGTAGCCTACTCCCTGCCAAAATAAGGGTACGTTCACAATTCTAAATGCACGGACTTTACCACCCTTGCTCACCCCTGTTATACCATGTATTCCCCCATTTTATCAGCCTACAAAATAAATCCAAACAGGATAAGTTGTTGAATACACTCACAGTCACAAAATTGATTCAAAATAGTCACACATGCCACTTAAAAGAGTCAAGTGACATTTGTGGGTCTTACCGTTATATATACGAGCAATGCCACAGTAAGGTAACTTATCAAAATCATCATCGTACAACCTGTTATCAAGATACTCTACTTGTTCCGATTAGAAGTTTATGTTGGCGCAAGTGCAGTTGTCTTTGTCCCTGGATAAAACCGGGACGAACACCTGCAACCAATGTGTCAGAAAATTACGCTGATAAACGCTACTAACGAACATTATGTGTGACGTTATGCAGAGTAATACCATGTCTGAGTACAAAGAAAATTCGGAGAAACTATTTCGCATCCACTCGTCCCACACGTAGAATATCTGTTCGTCCAGATTCAAGCCCTCATCTTTTTTGTTCCACAATTCCAGCATGGGCATCTTCTCAAATGCACCAATGTTAATACAAGTAGTTAGTAACTATACACCTTAGAGTGGGTGACTGTACACCACAAAGTATGTTACTATACATCTGATAGTGTGTGACTATACACCTTAAAGTGTGTGACTGCACACCACAAACTGTGTGACTATACATCTGATAGTCTGTGACTATACAACCTAAGGTGTGTGACTATACAACTTCAAGTGTATGATCATACACCTTAAAGTGTGTGACTGTACAACATGAAGTCTGTGATTATACACCATAAAGCTTGTGACTGTACAACCTAAAGCCTGTGACTATACAACATAAAGTGTGTGGCTATACAACATAAAGTGTGTGACTTTTTGAAAAAACATTTGGAGCTGCAGACTTTTGGAGAGTGAACGTACCGTATGTCCAAGAGAGAAGAAACATCTACTGGTTATGCGTGCTGCGGATTTCTCGCACATAAGCTGGTTCAGTAGCCTACACCAGCAGTCAATGACGTTATTTGTCAGCTGCAGGCCGGACTCAAGCAACTGCATGTCCTCCCTCGTTATACACAGTCGTACATTGTGTACTCGACAAATGCTTCGCTATAGGTCAAACAAAGTCTCGATGAACACAGGTATATAAAACAGCATGTATTCCAAAATACATGAACAACACAATTAGTACGTACCATTCTGAATGGTCAGGTGATTGGTCGAAGATGTATTCTATCACATCCTTCCGCACGCTGAAGACATCTGAGAAGATGACAATATTAGAGCACATGAATCGAGATACGACAGGCTGCCCCCTTTGCGAAGACCCACAGTCCATTGAACAACCCAAATTTTCCGGCATGATACCCAAGCACTCAAATGCCACGTTAGAGTAGAAAAGGAACGGATGATGTACACCATCAACCTTGGGAAGGTACGTTGTTCTTTTCTCACTCACAGCAGCGCGCGTCAGCTGACCCAATCTTGCATGTTCGCTGAGCATCCTCCATGACGACGTCCACTGTTGCGGCGGTAACGTTCACAGCGTCGGCCACATCCCACCCCGCCTTGTCCAGCGCCACCTCAAGGCTCACACTTACTTCACCACCCGCCTTGGTCGTTCTCGACTCTATGGTTGTGGTCTCATCGAGCACAACCGTGCGCACCTCCGTCGCGTCCCAACCCATCTACTGCAGAGCCAGTACTACCGTCTGGCTCTCCTGGGGCGATGTCCCACCGTTGTAAACGGTCACGTCTTCTTTGGTGGCTGGCGAGACATATTCTGTAGCCAGCTCGTCCACAGTCGTTCGTGCGTTCGAGGTCGCTTATCTCGCTCGCCGCAGAGCTACCACTACGGTCTGACTCATACCAACCGATGCTTGCACCTCGCAGCCTGCGTCGAGATCTTCACTATGAGGCAGAGTATCTTTGATGGTCGGCTCGTCCGCAACAGGCTCGGGCGTAACCTCAGCAGCCTCCTTGTAATCGTCCCCACCCTCCTCACCCTCACAAAAACCCGGTGACATAAAGCCACCTTCAAAATTACCCTCATCCTCGTATCCTCCTCTACTCTCAGCACGAGGTCTCCCACTAAGACCCCCGCCCTCTAAATCGAGGTCAACATCTTGCAATTCGTTGTCCAAGTAACCAACATCACGTAAGTCTTCCACCACCGTGCGTACCTGCTCGAAGACACCAGGACTGCATTATTCCTCGCCCTTTTCAAATTGCGTACCGACCTCAAGGACGGGGGCGTTATGGGTAGTTTGCCGCAACCGGTTAACCAACAAAACAACTTCGTCGACATACCTAACTACAACTGGATCCTCCCAAAATTGCTGAGACGATGGGTGTTGACTTGGAACTGCCAGGTTCCTCATCGCTATGTCCTTTACAGTTAAGGCAGATTTCTCACACCACTTGCTAAAGGCAAGCGCGCTCCTCTGAAGCTTCAGTAAAAACTCATGGTCATCCTATTAGTTAGTCAAAGTCAAATCATTAGTTCACTTAGACAAAGAGTGTAAAGCTGCGTGATCCTACAACATAATTACTGTGACTATACCGCATACCGAGTGTGACTATACATCTTAAGGTGTGTGACTATACAGCATAATACAAGCTGTGTGATTCTACAACACAATGAGTGTGACTATACAACATACTAAGTGTGACTATACATCTTAAAGTGTGTAAGTATACAGCATAATGATTATACAAGCTGCGTGATTCTACAATGATTTTTGGACACCCGCGCACAAATCGTTTTGTATTTAGCTTTTATTTTTAATCGTTAACGTTTAATTAGCGCGTTTTCCGTAAAAGCCTTTAAAACCGGGTTTCCATATTTTGAAAAAAAATATTTTCTGGATAGATTGTCTAAATATTAGTTTTAATTATTTATCGTAATTTTTACACTATTTTTCGAAGTTTTAAATGGTAGAATCAATTTTTAAGCGAAATCGTGAATTATCGTTAAAATACGATTTTACAGCAACTTATTTAATTTTCCAGCAACTTCGAACCTTCTGAAAATTTAACCATTTCATCTTAAGTCACCCCCTTATGTTATTCTAAAATGATTTAAATGTTTAATAAAATAAAGAATGTCAAATAAATTACTTTTATAAAGATATTATTGTCGTAAAACATTATTTTATGCTCGTTCCATCGAAACTAATAATAACTAGGGAATTTTAGTTTTATATATTTTCGAAACACCCTAATTCATAATAATAATATGTTTGTGAAATATTTCGATAATTCTTATAAATAATTTATATTCGATTTAGAACTTAATAATTGTTAAGGCCGAAAGTAGTAGTTTGCGAAATTAATAATATTTACTTTATAGTTAGAGTAAATTACTATTCTCAATATTTTCCTATAGCACTATTTTCATCGCATTATTATTCCGAGAAAATTTCCTAAAATAGAAAGTTTTCTAAAATAGAAAGTTTCCCAAATTAGAAAGTTTCCTCTTTAGAACGTTTTGATAATCTTATCGAATTACGACAACGGCTTTGTTTTGGAGTTATGCAATAAGGACAAGTGTACGGGTAGAGTAGTACAGTCTAGGTTATACGTTTTGCCATCAACTATAAAGCTGATGTGTCTATGTGAGACGCATTGGTCGTTGAACTGAGATATTTTGACCTTAAACTTAGATATCACATCGTGTAAGTCGCCGTCGGGTTGAACTGGATTACGGTTGGTGTCCAGGAGGGGTGTACATTACTTAAGCCAGGACCTCGCTGCACGCAGTCCTGTTATAGTTGAGTTGCCTAGTTAGAGACTAAAGTCTAATTTGTTTGGACTGAATTCTCGAACCTAGTTTAGTATGATCCTAGTGAAAGTCTATTCCATTACACTGATTGATTTCCATAACGCCGTTATTATTATTGATTGACATTAATTTGCAGGTTGACAATCATTTCGAATTATTTTACTGTATCATTTTAAATGTTTTCCATTTTCAATTATTTTGATATATTAGTAATCGTGCTTTAATATCATGTAATATGGCTGGGAGAACGTCGTCGTTACTCCCCACTGAATTGTGGCTGTTATGTTTATAACATGGCAGGTATTATCTGTTCGGGTTTGTGTGGGCTAGCGAGCGGCATTTAGTCTTGCGTCGTTGAATTTATTTTCATATTTTGGTTTGAATATTAAACATTTTTGAGGATTTTAATTTTTGCCCTTTTTATAAAAAGTGGCAGTTGTATTGACTTAACTTTAATTAATAAAGTTTAGTTATCTGTGTGTTAATCTCAACTCGACAGTGATTCCGTCACTGTTTTGCATTAGAAATTATAGGGGATTACAGCGCGTACTAGTTGTTGCAGCACATAACTGCACCAATCTTGTTGTCCGATTAATCCCACGTCCTCCACAACGGCCAGTAGGCTTAGGTCGAGGAAGTTGTCCGTATTCGGCGTAAGGAATGACGAAAATGTGAACAAGACGAACCTACGTACAAAGTCGTCATCCGTCGTCTTGGTGGCCAGTAACTTACTGTACACGCACCCTAAACCAATCGGTCCGCCAGGTTTTACAACGTCAAACTGCTTTCTCCGGCTATCCTTTAAACTTATTACGTGAGGCGAGTTAACTCTTTCTGATTTTTCGTCGGGATAAGCTCACGGGCTGAGGTCCAACGGGTATCTGGAAGAAATCGTGTACGTCGTACTTCGACACCTTGAACTTCTTCCGACGCGACGCGCGAAAAACATGACACCCGTCAGAGAACGCATGCAGAAACATAAACACATGCTCGTGTGGGAACGAATCGAACCTCAACTCCAATAACCCACCGAACCTGACATCACTAACCCTTTCTTTCTGCTCATCCGTCATATTCAAAATAACAGTGTGCAAGCGCTTAAGCCTACACTTCACCTCCGGCAGACTTTTTGGTTCGACAGTAGTGTCAGTCGTCTCCTCACTACCGGCGGACCTTGTGATTGTTCCCATTTTCTCTTACCCACAGTTTTCGAAGCGGTGGTATCCGGCAAGTGCGCAACAATTTGTCGTCCAGTGACGCGGTCGGCCGCTGTATCTTCCACGACCTTCTTCTTTCCACTGCCCCTTTTACCAATGTTTTTATTTCCCCCAACCATTTTGTCGTGACAAAACACACAATCAATCTAAAATACACAATGGATATGACTATACAGCCTAATGAGTACCACTATACCAACATAATGAGTGTGACTATACAACATAATCAGTGTGATCCTACAACATATTAAGTGTGACTATACAGCGTAACGAGTGTGACTATACAACATAATGAGTGTGATTCCACAACACAATGAGTGTGACGATACAACATAATCATTGTGACTAAACAACATAATCAGTGTGATCCTACAACATACTGAGTGTGACTATACAGCGTAATGAGTGTGACTATGCAGAATAATGAGTGTGATTCTACAACATAGTGAGTGTGACGATACAACATAATGAATGTGACTATACAGCATAATGAGTGTGACTATACATCTACAACCGTCGAATGAAAATAAAAACCATATACTTAATTATACTTCAATCATCATTAGCAAAGTCACGTCCACGATTAGGCAGATGATTACACCCATCAATGTGACTATACAACATCAATTGTGTGATTATACAAAACTAAAACCGTAGAATGGAAAATAAGAGTCATACAGTTAATTATACTTCAATCATTATTAGAAAAGTCACATTCATAATTAGAAAGATGATTGCACCTACGAATCAAAGCAAGATGATTATTTGAACTTGAATATGAAAAAATCAGATGACGATACACACTAATCGGGCAAAAAAACAATGATCATATGAACTTGATTAAGAAAATATCAGTTGAATATATCATTAATCAAAGAAATAAAAATTTTATACATGATTATATCCTCTACAAAAGGTTAGAGAGAGATTCAGATAATTTTAGGGCCTGACCACTAAAACAATGATCAAACTATATGCATGAACATATCTTGATATGTTGACCAGAGTTATTGCCGGAGTAACAGTTCTGCGATGGAGCTTATTTGATGATCTAAAATGTTAGAGAGAGAGAGGGATTGAGAGTTACAGGTGATGGATGATGTTGAAGAAATGGATTCAAAATGAAGGGGTTGGGAAGGGTAATAGGCGGGAGAAAAATAGAAGGAAGTAATGACAGTGATTGATGTTTAGTTGATGGGAAGTTTGTGAGGCGCGCTGTCTGCGGGGTACGTCAGTCCTGTATTTTTTTTAAAAAAAAAAATGAAGCTCATCCATCCATCCATCATACGGGATAGGATGAAGAGTAAGGGACTTCCGGGAAATTAGTAACTTCCCTGAACCCATACAGGTGGGATCTGGTGTAAACGTCAATTTTGGTGTAAATATCCTACTAATCTGAACCGTTGATTTAATCTTGATCAACGGCTAAGATTAATCCTTAAAAGAGAACAAAACCCTCCCCAAACCCCTCCTTTACCTCTCTTTTCTCTCTCCTCTCGTTCCTTCACCCTACATAACAAACAAAATCTGACAAAAAAATATTTCTCCAAAATTTTCGCCCAATTATCTTGGAAATTACTCAATCGTAAGTTCCTATTGCTCAATCATAAGATTAAATTGTAAATTTCTTCGTTGAATCGCTTTTATTGATAAAATTCATTCAATTTTCCAGAAATTTTGTTCAATTCATTTTTTATTATTGCAATTCGTTTTAGATTAAATTGCAATTCGTTTTCCCTAAAATTCGTCATATGAACATGAATTCCACTGTACATGAACATCATCTAATTAAAGTTCCTATTGTTAATGAACATGAAGGTTAGTTTTTCATGTTAGAGGTGTAATTTGTTTTTGGATTCTCAAATTAAAGGTAATATCATGATGAACATCAATTTTAATGTAGAAGACATGAATCAACTTGAAGGTAATCTCAAAATTTTAGAGTACTTGAATATATACATTGGAGTACTTGAATATATATGTGGGAGTAACTTAATTGGAATGTTAAAATAGGTACTTGAATCTCGGAATTTTAGAATACTTGAATATATGTTTTAGAACCCTTGAATATATAGGTTGGAATACTTGAATAAATACGTTGGAGTACTGAATTGGAATGTTAAAATAGGTACTTGAATCTTAGAATTTTAGAGTACTTGAATATATGTTTTAGAATACTTAAATATATACGTTTGAGTACTTGAACATATATGTTGGAGTAACTGAATTGGAATGTTAAAATATGTACTTAAATCTCATAATATTAGAATACTTGAATATATGCTTTAGAATACTTGAATATATATGTTGGAGTAACTAAATTGGGATGTTAAAATAGGTACTTGAATCTCAAAATTTTAAAGTATTTGATTGTATGTTGAAGACATCCATACAAGTATACAACTCAAACGATGAAATCATACGATGTTTATAACACGATAGTTATAATAGTTGCTTAATAAATACGCAGTATGATTTATATATATACAGGGTCCACTCGGAAATCTTTACGACTCAGTCAAAAGGATGAGACTATATGACGTTGAAGACATTCATACAAGTATACAACTCAGACGATGAAAGCATCAATATTTATAATACGATAGTTATAATAGTTGGAGTACTTGGAGTTATATCTTGGAATACTTGGTATTATAGTTTGGAATACTTGTGTTATATATCTTGGAATATTTGGTGTTATATCTTGGAATATTTGTTATTATAGGTTGGAATACTTGGTACCTTATACCTTGCTGTAAATTGTTAGAGTAACTGAGATCAAACGTTGGAGTAACTGTTGTCCAATATAATAATAACTGATTATAAGATTTGGAATAACAACAACATTATTATAGTAATATATTGAAGATGAATAATTGATTGATTTAATCAACAATTTGAATGATTGTTGGTATAACCACCAAAACATGTTGGAGTAGCTGCTTACAAGCATTGGAATAACTATGTTCGTCTAATTACATATTATTTACAAACCACCAAACATAATGCATCTACAAAAAAAAATTACATGTTATATGAGGTAGTTTATGACATCTTTGCTCCCCAAGTATTTTCATTAATTCTAAAATTCAACGTCACTCCCAAGTATGGCTTCTTCTCCATGTGGTCTAATTTTTTTCCCCGAGACCTCTTCTTTCCACGACATTCCCTGAAAAAATCACACGTTAAATGAAGTCAAATTAACAGTTATCAAGTATTGAAATCAGGTTGATGAATATATATACCTTGTGACATTATTAGTTCCACAAGCCCCTTACGCCAACATTTCACAATGATTGACTCTTGCCTGCAAACATCAGACCACCTTAGACAACATAAAAAATTGGAATAGTCGGAATACATTGGAAAGAAAGTTTTGAAAAATGAAAATTTGGATTTTAGAAAAAAAAATCCGAAAAATTGGATTGTGTTCCGGTATGGAAACAGGTCCCTGACCTTGGGCTTCGCGGTTCTCCTCGGCTCCAGGTGCGTGCCGACGGGGATCCTGCAAGGTGAACTCCGGGCCCGGGGGAACCCCCGGGGCGGAGCCTCCGACGCCCAAGTCAGTAAAATGTCTGACTGAATATAAATATTTAGGGAGATAAAGAGAGGTAGAGAGAGAATAGGGAGGAATATGTGTGAATGAATTGCCCCCTTTCCCCTCACCCTAAGTGGGGTATTTGTAGGGGAAAGGATGTGGTAGGGTGATGTCACCATGACATCAGCATGGTGATCAGTAGAGAAGTCTCTCTGAGTCAGTTAATGACTACCCGTAAGGGGGATCGTCTGATAGGGGGTTGGGCCTCTAGGGTCGGCTAGGACCCAGTTGGGCCTTCTCAGTCCTAGGAGTCGGGCCTATGCGTCTGGGGGTTTTATCCCCATCAGATTGGATGGCCCGATTTTTTTTTGAAAACCGGAAAATATTGTCGGGCCGGAATTTTTCGGAAGTTTTGATAAGGTTTGGACGGCATACCGGCTAAAAATAGGCTATTATGAGTCAAAAATCATAAGTTCTAAATTCGGTAGCTTTCCGAGTTTTGAAAATGGATGTTTTTGAAAAGATGCAATTTTTGAAAATGACGGTTTTTTTGAAAAGATGACAGATGAGTCAAGTAGCACGTAGGCATGGAAACAGTATAATGACACCATGTATGCTCTTATTCTAAGTCTCGGTCGGTCGAAAGAGGGTCTATACCAACAACGATAGCTTTCTCGCAAATCAGGACGATCCTCCTAAGCCGAGTTGGTCTTAGAATCTGCCGTAAAACCCATGCGAGTTCCGCCATCGAAGTCTTTAGTGCGCCCATTTAGGAACGCACCGCGGTATAGTGGGACGTCGGTCACAAGTAACCGGCCCTGGAAAAATTGGGTTATGCATGAACAATTGAACTAAAACGTGTACATTACTATTCGAACGATTTCTTTTCGAGTCTCACCCTAGGAACCTCGATGACAAGTGGTACATCAGGAATCCCCAGCGGAGTCGCCAAATTTTGGACATGACATAGGTCCACCCCGACGCGGCCACGCGCGGGTTTGGGGAGGCGAATGAATCTCCATATGAGATGGTCAAATTGAAATTTAAATCGAAGTAGGAGTCGCCACCGAACTTTGTGGGAGTTCGGGCCCGTTCGAACCCACTCTATGTCGTAGTGGGCCGTGTACAAAATACGGCCCATTTTCGATGTCAGAGTTTATTGGGTTCATCCATTTGCATTATGATACCGATACCGACATTATCGGATATCGTGTATTGAATGACTCTCGTTGCCAATGGATTCGGACATCCGGAAACCATGGTTCTGAGTAAGGGGTGAGGGTACGTGTTGGGAAGTTCACAGAGAACACCCAACCCCGCCCGCACTTAGCGGCCTTTACTAAGATATCGTTCGTTTTTGGTGTACACGCGTTAGTTCGACGGTTGGATGATATGCAAACATTGTTTTCCCTAAACATGTGAGAAAATTAAATGGGTTGCTAAGTCGATTAATGCATTTAAACTAATAACGTCAAAATTGTATTTAGCATGCAAGGTTTGTTTTAGTATAATAAAACAAAAGATAAAAAGATGAAAAAAGAATAAATCGCTACAAACATGAGCAAACAAGTTAGTAACGGTTCATAAATCGAATTAAAAAAAATGTAAGTATGCATGATTTTGAAAAGCTTTGTAACACGTGATGGATTTAAATGCGTGTTGACCGAGGTAAAAAATATTTGTCGAAATCTGAAAATATGCCGAGAAAGTCGCTGTTTTATGTAAGAAACTATGTTAAAAAAAAGAAGAGAAAACGAAAAAAAATGGGTCGCGGTTTACAGGCCCCCGCGCGACTTGCCTGGGAGGGGCGCAACTCGCCGGGGAGGGGCGCGACTCGCGCGGGTGGCTGTCTCGGCTCGGTTTTTTCTCGAAAATCATTAATTCTGATAAATCGCGTACAAATATGGATTAATTTATACTCGATTTATATTTTCGATATTCGTCGTATTCGATATTTGATTATGA
The DNA here is from genome assembly GCA_958450325.1 of Agrostemma githago. Lineage (NCBI taxonomy): Eukaryota > Viridiplantae > Streptophyta > Magnoliopsida > Caryophyllales > Caryophyllaceae > Agrostemma > Agrostemma githago. Next base: position 31,272,496 of record OY288257.1, on the reverse strand, counting down.
AATCGATATCAAATAGTCGGAATGATTTTTAGAAAAGGTTTTAAAAAAACTTTGAAAATCGTTTTGTAAGTTTAAACTAAAAAAACGATGTTTGACTCCCTCCGCATTAAAAATCGTTTTTAAGTCCGTATAACGATTTTCTAGCATCAACGGGTTTAATGTTACTCTTTTGATACGATATTCAACTAGAGAATCGATATCGTATTTTTAAGAATGTTTTGTTTTATGAAAATAATTTTGTAATATCGTTATTAGAAAAAAAATGCGATGACGACCCATATAGAAAAACGGACCGACCGACGAAGAAGAAAAAAAGGACGAGAAAAAGGAAGAGAGAAAGGAAAAGTCGGGTTTGATTTTACACCCTCAACCTGCATGCTTTGTTTTCTCGGGACGGGGCTCGTCGGAATGTGGCTTAGGCACGGGAGCGTCGAGATAATGCGGGTGAGTTAGGGTGGTGATTTGGGTCGTGTAAGATGACGGAGGTGGCCGGTTTTTGATCGGTTTTTGGTCGGAGTCGGATTGCACTATCGGTTTGTCGATGCTATGTTTGATGTTTGGATGTTACGAGGTTGTTGATGTATGTGTATGTGTATGTCGGGAATTGTTATTGTTTTGTGTGTGATGGGAGGGTCTATATATTTATAGGAGATGGCTAACTTGCAAAGGAAGAAAAGTCACCGGTCGGGATGAGGTAGGATTCCGTCTAAGGATAGGAATAATAAGCAATTTAAGGGGGACCTGACATCCGCTTGCTTGGTGGGGAAGTCACGGTTTTTTGGCGGGTGTTGGGGTACTCGGCCGAGTACTCCTTGTACTCTGTGGAGTGCTCGGTCGGGAATTCTACTGAGGATCGAATTCCACCTTTTGATGGATTTGTTTAATATTTTTGAGGCTGATTTTTGTAGTATTCGAGTCTAGGCCGAACTCGTGAGATGACACGGCTGGTCCGTGTGTCTCGAAAAAAAAATATTTGACCGGGTTTGACCCGGTTGCTAAAAGACGATTTTGCCCCTGGTGTCGAATTCGACCCAAATTAGTCTTATTTGACTCGAAACGACCCACTGGGCCTGGATTTAAGGTTGATTTTGTGAGATTTGTACTCTATAAAAAGCCTAAACCAAATGTCCATGATTTCGAGCCCATATCCGAGTCCATTAAAGCATGTTCGCGTCCGATCATCATCGGGTGTTTGTTGGAAACTACTATAGACACCTGGCGGTCAAAATGTAGGTGTCTACACTATGGTGCCCTCTTGTGCCTGATCTTGAGTATCTTTATTTCCTTCTTTCCAGAGTTCATATCAAGGATACATTTTCCGAAGTTCGATGCGGTTCGAATTTGAAGTTTGGGTTCGAAATTCGTTACTCCAAGTGAACTCGGTTTGGTCCTATATTTAAACGAACTAATTTAGACAATACTATAATTTAAAATGAATTAATAAAAGTTACGTAATATTAATAAACAATTTTATTTAAAAAAATATCAAAATTACTGTCACAATTTAGCTGTGACAAATAATTGTGACAATATTGCCATATTGTCACAATTAATTTTAAAAATAAAACCGTGACAATTATTTTGAAATATATCCGCGATTTTCGCGTTTACAATTAAAAATTTATAACCAGAAAACACAAAACATGTCGACACGAAGAAACACACTAAACACGAAGAAACCTAAATTTGACGACGTGAAGAAGATGACTCACGGAGAAGAAGACGCGTCGGTGACACACATATCATTAGTCTGTCGTTCCACCTCCTCTCACAGACGCAACCCAGTCAATCGCTTACAAGTGATTTTTTTTTTCAATTTGTTGAATTTCATTTTTTTTTTCAGATGCTATTTCCAGTCCTATATAGGCTTCAATTGAAGCTTTTTGTTATTAATTCTGATCTATTTCGAGTGTAGCATTTTTTTTTACTAATTTATACTCCGTAGTTTTTTTGTTTAGATTTTTTTATACAGATTACGAGTTTTTGTTTTTGTTGATGTCTCTAGCTACTAGGTTGTTTCCAATTTTTTAGATAAGTTTCATCCTCATTCTGACTCCGTCACTGATGTTTCGTAGTTTAGATCGGTTGAGTTGAAATTGTTTGAATTTTGTGTCTTTTGGAGTTGAATTTTGTGCAGTTAAGTCTCTAATTACGCTGTATTATAGGAATTTGTGCTATGATTGAAAGAATTGCTTGGTATTCAAAGTGCGTGTAACGTGTTTTCAGGTGTAAATTAATGAAGAGTCTGTCTGTTCAAAGGAGTATCAATTTTTGTGTCGAAATCGAGTTTTAGGTGTTTTGATTAAGTTTGAAAGTGTCATCATTTTGTTGGATTATTACAGGTGTGTAGTTTGTTGATTGTAATTTAGATGTCTAAATATATATAAAAAAAATGGGAATCTCATTTCAGTTTTTTGGTTATATCGTGGTTTTGACTGTTATTCTAATTGTATCCCTGCATTGAGAAATGGCTAGTTGACACCAAAAGTTTTCACTCCTGATCTTACTGTCATTGCAGAGGTTAGTGTTGTCTTTGTCCACTTAGCTTCCTTTTAACGACCAATTATGCTAGCGAGTTACAAGTACACATGTAATACTGAGCCAACATAGATTAAAATTGCCCTAGTGATTGCATTTGCACCAAATACAAATTTCATATGCATAGTTGCGATAAAGTCATTGACTAGTGTTATTGATAGCTTAGGTTAAATTTCCCCTGTGAGTCCCTTTACAGCAGGGATAAACATATGCACAGAGCCGAAGTCTTGCTCAACTTTTCCATTTGCTCATGTGGATAAACATATGCACATATAAAGGCCATAGGCTATTCTTAATTGTTTATGTTGTACAATGTGGAATGTTTGACATTCTGGCTTATTTGTGTGTTTATGATTTACGAGTGTTGTACATTTATGCAGATGCATAGAGTATGGATCCCATTCTTTCTAGCTTTATGTGTGACTCCGTCTATTCACAACTGTGAGGGCATATTGCAGGTAGCCTGGTACCACATGTTCTAAACTCTCTTATGGTTGTGGAATTCATCTAGAAATATGTCATTCCTTACGTTTCATAGACAAACAAAGATGTATATATACATCCAGATTTTACTATATGATAACCTAAGATTAATGCATAACACTAGTTGATTTTTCGCCATCAATTGTGCTAGTCTTATTTGGCCCTTGGGATATTTGTATCAACTTTTGATAATTCTACTGATGGATCTGCCAGAACAGTACTCCGTATGAGATATCCGCTTTAATTTCATATTCACATATGATATTTTATTTGGAATGTAGTTTCACTTTATACTAATACGTTATATAGAGTAACACACTTGACACTGTTTTAAAATACACATTCTTCATTAGGTTTATATTGGCGTTTTGTCATCTACACATCTCTCATCCTACTCAGAAGACTTTATATTTTCAAATATTTTTAACTCATTCGATTATATTCTACCAAATTCATTGTTTGGAATTTTCTCTAGTCATGTATTGTTAAACACTTTCGCTTCTCGTCGTCCATAATTTTACTTAGCGTCGTCCGTATTTTACCCAATATACCCATTTTACCCTTACCTTGTTTAACTCTTTTTACCCACATTCTCTTTAACTCATTCAAATAAAATTACATTCCAACATTCAACTCATCAACTTCCATCATATTTCAATTGCAATTGAACTACAATTAAACCGCTTATGCTCAATCCGACTCCAATTAATTCAATCTTGACATACTAATTTCGAGTTCAAGGTATCGTTTTTAATTTTTGTATATAAGTTGGTTTCAGGCGTGGTATACCTGACCACTGGTTAAATTGGTATCGAACGCGGAAAATAGTTTTTCTTTTTTAATTTTTGTATACCTGAATTAAGGCGTGATATCGGATCACTGGTTAAATTATGGGGTCGTAAATTGACCACGTGCCTCCGATTGTGGTGTTTGTGAACTGGAGAGTTCTACGCTACGTTGACGTTGTTGTGATCGACTCCTTTTTTACGCTAACTCGGGTGTTGTGTGATTCTGACATGATTTTAATATTTTAACGGGTCAACAATTTAATTGTCAAATTAGTTACCAAATTAATTACCAAATTAATTAACAATTCAAATAACAAATTTAATAAAAACACCAATTTAGTTAAATCGGTTTTTCTAACGTTAATGTTAATTTAGGAAGAAAACTCAATGATATTATCACGATAAATTAAAATATCAACTCTTTATTACTATACTTAAACAACATAATGATGATTCATTCCTTAATTAACATATTATCGTGTGCCCAGTGGGCATACGTTAGAAAATCCGTAGTTAAATTGACAAATTAATATGTAACAAATTATTTACGAGTTAACTTAATTATAATAAGTGAATAAGTGAAGACTGAAGACTATAATTAAGTAATAATAAACAACAATAATTAACAAAATTAAAGTAAAGGGGATTAAGTTAGAAAATGCAAACAAAGTTTATAGAAATCCGGAAAAGCGGTCGATTAGCGAGATTCGATAGATTATAATAAAAAAAACCATAAACCCGATACGATCAATTCTTCAATATAGCAAATTAGCACCAAAAGCGCATCCAAAACCTTCAATTCATCAAACTTTAAGGTTAATACTTATTATATTAAAATTACTATATTTTGTATAAGATTAATAATAATTTTTATATATATAGTTTTTATAAGATTAGTAGAATCAAAAAGTAAGAGAGAGAAATATTATATTATTTAAATGAAATAAAGTTGATTGAAAAAGTATGAGAGATGAATATTATATTAATTAAAGATGAAAAAGTGTGTGAAAAAGTTTTTCCATAAATAGAAATAGGGAAGAAGATCAAACTTAGCCCAATAATGAAAGAGGGAAGAACACTAAAACTCGGAGGGAATATATTATAAGATTAGAATATTAAAAATGTAGAATAGTATAAATGTAGAGCATTAAGATTTGAGAGAATTAGTAAAAATGATTAGAAGATTAGAAATATATTAGAATGATTTGTGTGAAATAAAGTTGGATGAAATGGATATTTATAAGAAAAAAAAATAAAAAAAAAAGAAAAAAAAAGAAAGAGACATTGCACTCCAACGCCAAAAAACGACCATTTTTCTCGGGCTCGGGCCCGTCGTACCCGGGTCGTGCCTAACCCGTGCCTGTCAGCGTGCTGGACCGAGCTGTACCCGTGCCAGACACGAGATTATCATCCAATTCGCCACCGAGATCCGACCCGAGACACGGCAGGTCATGCCCGTGCAAGACATGATTTTTCATTCAGGTCGTGCCTGTCGTGCCCAAAAACCGTGACGAACTGGACCGACCGCAACGCCCGACCCGAATTGCCTGCTCTACCTGTACAGACCATAACTATCAATACCTAATACGGGGTTTATAAATTATAACCCTAACCCTATGACTCTATTGGGCAGAGTCGGTGACAGCCTGCAGTGCTACATCTTTCATCTTCCTCCACCTAATCAACCTAAAAAAAATTGAAAAAATTGAAATCAACCTATTCCTCCTCCTAATATATCATCTTTATTTCCTCCTCGCTTATCATCCTTTTCCTCATCTTCCTCGAAAAAATTGAAAAGTTTCGTGGTGTTCGAAAGTCGAAAGCCGAAACTCTCAAGATTTTTCTCCTACTTCTGGTTCATTTCATGGGCTCATCAGGTAATAGCATTTGTTCCGGATTGATTTTTGTTGTTTTCATGCTTGATTGATTGAGCAATTTCTATTTCAAAAGTCAGTTCGTTGGTGATGATGAATTAGTTCGCGCACGAACTAATTCGTAAATCGGGCGAACTAGTTCGGAAATCGTGCCGGCGAACTGCGAATCTGGTAACACTGGTTCATATGTTACAGCTCCTCTCAACACTTTATCTTTGAGCAAAGAAATAGAGCTGAAGCACAATGGTGTTCAATTTCAAACGGTTTCACGAACCCATAGGTCTATCTCCATAAAGCAGAGTTTTTCTTTGAGGTAAATGCTATGTCTTTCTTCTTGTTTGTTACTATATGGACTGGGAATGCTACATAATCATGAGTAGTTTTTAGCCATTACTTCTATAGACTTGTCATGCCAACACTGTAATCTTTCATTTCATCGATATGTTTATCCATTAGTGTATATGCGCTATAGATGACAATGATAAAGACACCAAGTCGTCGAAGGTAAGATTATATCTAATAGTAAAGAAATACTATCCACATACGTATCAATGATAATAATATTTACTTATCAATCCGTCAATATCAATCATCAATATATATATAATTAAAGGAAATTTTTTTTCAAGCGAAGAATCCAACTTTTGTAAAAAACTAAGAATTTAAATATTATCTATATTAAAAGTGAATATAATAAATCATACTCTCATTTGTTTTAGTATTAGATAATAATTTAATAAATAATACCCTTTAAATTTTAGTATTATATCCATATTAAAAGTGGATATTATATCCATATTAAAAGTGGATATAATAAGGGGTCGTTTGGTTGGAGGGTTTCGGGAAAGGGAAAGGGAAACAAGCTTACCGATTCCCTTTGTACAGGTTTGTTTGGGCAAATTAATAAAACTCTTTCCCCCATTTCACCTATTAACTAAACCCCATATCCATCTAAATTGAAAACCCCACCCCCAAGGATTTAGAATTCCCTTTCCCTCCCTCTAGACCTATAACGTTGCTCTCATAATTGTCGTTATGTCTCCGACCTCCTCGCACCTCTCAACTCCGATCTCCCACCACCAACGTCCACGTCTCACTGTGTGTACGGGTCACTTCACCTGTCAAGTGATCCGACCCGAAAATCCAAGCCGCCTGACCCATTTTTTTAGGTTATGAACCCATTTTCTCGACCTATAACCTGTTTGATCCGAACCCAATATGACCCGTTCATTTAGGATTGAAACTCGACTCGCCTGGGTTGACCCGTTGGATCAACGAGAATTTATCAAAATTAATAAAATATTAATATTTAAATATTATATTTGTATTTATAATTAAAAAATTAACTTTTAATATTTTAAATTACAAAGATAAAAAATATTCAAATTAATAAAACTTTTTAATCATTTAATAATAAAATAGTTATTAAAATAATTTTAAAAAATGATTTTAATATTTTTGTAATCATTTAATAATAAAATAATTATTAAAATAATTTTAAAAAATGATTTTAATATTTGTTTAAATATAAACATTATAATTAAAGAGTAGTATAATAATAATACTATTAAAAAAAACTTAATATTAAATTTTATTTTAAATATGTTATTGTCATATTTAATTTTGTTATTATTCGATATGACAAGAATATATGTTTTTTTTAAATGTTTTAAAAAAAATAAGCAGGAAAAAGTTGGTGAAAAATAATATTGAAAAAACAAGGTAAACCGATATAATAAAGAAAACATGTAAAAAAAATTGATTCCTAATTGTAACCAAATGACCACGAAGAAACAAGGGTAATATAATTTCTTTCTAAGATTGAACCAAACAATAAGTTAAAGTGAGGGCAATCCCTTTCCTTTTCCCTTGTTTCCCTTTCCTAATCTCATTCCCTTTCCCCTCTGCGAACCAAACGCTCCTTAAATAATAATCCCATTTCTTTTAGTATTAGATAATAATTTAATAAATAATACTCCTTTAAATTTTAGTATTATCCATATTAAAAGTGGATATAATAAATAATACTCCCATTTGTTTTAGTATTAGATAATAATTTAGTAAATAATACTCCCTTTGATTGCCTATTTTTTTCCCATTTCTTTTGAGGTGGAAAATTAGGAGGGAGTATTATATTATATTTAAAAAAATGAAAGGTGGAATGAAAAAATAATAGAGAGAAATATTATATTAATTAAATGAGAAAAAATGAGGGGTGAAAAAATTTCCTTAAATGGAAAGATGGAAGAAAATCCAACCTAGCCCAATAAGGAAAGAGTGAAGAAAATAGGCAATCGGAGGGAGTACTCCTTTAAATTTTAGTATTAGACCAAACAATCCTAACATCCCTAAAACTCAAAGAATTACCATTATATAACCGTCAGTTATCACCTCAGAAAACAACAAAATTTGAATCGACACCGCGTGGAATGCGTAAAATGATTATGATTATTTCAAATAATTCTCATTTTTGGAGAATTATTAATAAAATAAAATTATTATCCTAATTTCAAATTACAATTTTATCTCAAAATCATTACATTTCGTTTAACAAAAAAATATTGTTCCTATGGAGTACAGAATATTAGGTAAAATTACAAAATAAATAAAACATTATTTATTTATTTATTTTTTACTTTTTACCTTTTGTAATACTTTAAGAGTTTTATTTTATTTAAGATTGGATTATTTTATTTATATTCATTACTTATCATAGTTATACTCCGTAAATAATAAATGTATTAAAAGATTACTTCATTTATTTGTGTACTGTCATAAAAATAAAAATAAACTGGATTTAATATTGAAGTCATATAAATAATTTTTTAACGGACAGGTTGGGTCGAGCCGCAATCCTAAATTACCGGGTTTGATGACAATCGAGTCGCGGATCAAGATTTATACGTGTTGCCCTACGAAAAAACAAGTTGGATGGGTCGGGTTTACGAGTCAGGTCAAGTCAAGTCATTCAACTCGAGAGTACAACTTTAGTCATACGATATATAAGCAAGCAATATATATACTAAAAGTGCTAGATAATTAAAAGTTAAAATTAGAAACAAAATCATATTCAAATAAATCAACTAATATATAAAAATTAGTTATGTTGAATCAATCAATCACCAATATTAAACGAAACATTTTTCGAGCACGTTGGTAATTTCCAACAATTTTAGAATTCTTAAATACAAACTTCAATTATTTATCATATTAATATATGTTGGGTTAGACTACAGGTCGGTTCAAATATGGGTTGGGTTATTGGGGTCACGAGACAGATTATGCTTAAAATAATAAGGGTGAAAAATAGTTTCGAACGCAGATTTTTTTACCATTTTTTAAGTAAAAAATAATGTTTTTGATATTACCTTTCTATTTATTTTAATAATATTTTTTTTACTCCTTGATTATAATGTTTATATTTCAATGAATTTTTAAAACTATTTTAATAATTATTTTATTATCAAAAGATAAAAAATGCTGTATTCAATTGAATGTTATTTTATATTTGTAATTTAAAATATCGAGTACTCATGTCAAGTTTTGTCGAGTCTAATAGTAACATTACTATTTAACATGATAATACAAATTTAATCTCTCAGCAAGTATTCCTTGTGACGGACATATCCGTCACAGAATCAAAAGCTTGCGACGGGGAGAATACTACCCGTGGGTAGATAAGACAAAACAGATTGTCATTTCTAGTTATTTTGCTTTTGTTCTATTTATCCCACATAGGTAGTACTTGACCTGACGGATGTACGGATACATCCGCCACAAGTAAGAATTTGTGTTAAGCTCTTCATGTACAACAAATACGGACCACGTATCGGGTTATGGTTAGAATACGAGACATAAATAGTTTCAAACGCTTAATATTTTCCCGCTTTTAAATTTTAAAAATTATTTTTGGTATTGATTTATTTATTTATTTTAATAGTATTAGTATTATACTCTTTAATTATAATGTTTATATTTAAAAAAATAATCATAATCTCTTTAGCCTATCTCACTTATTGATTTCGCTCGGGGTCGTCCCCTTAAGATATACATCGATAAGCAGTATCTATTCTTCAAAATGACAATTATTTGAAATAATCATAATCGTTTCGTCGCAGTCCAAATTTCTACTCTCTCCAATTTTAAATGATTGCCCAATTTCAATATGAAACAGGAGTATAATACTTCTCACACGTGTTACCCAAAAGGGACAATCATTTATAACCGAAGGGGTTAAAAGAAAGTACGAGTATTATAACGTTATTGTTGAACCCGTGCATCGCACGGGCTTTACAACTAGTGTAAAGTAAGAGACTCAATTTGACATAGATAAAAAAACAAAAACATATTGTACGTAGCGTGTATATATATATAGCGATATGAGTGATTAAATTTCATGATAGTATAAATAGACGTGTTTATTTCTTACATGATAAATGTATAACTTATTGATCAAATAATGGATTAGAATGATAAGTTTCCACTCCTAAATTCGATTAGTGTTAGATTAGTTTTATCAAAAAAATATGTTCATATGATTAACTAAGTACATGTAATAGTAAACTCTATTAAAATATATAGTGTAGAATAATAATTTAAATTTTATGAACTCTGTATATAGTGAATAATTGGTTTATTATGATTATATAATTCGCTATATAATCATAAATAAGCTTAATATATAAATATGTTATGCAAGTTGAAACCAACTACTTCGTATAATATGTTAAGCTGATACTCCATATACTCCATATATAGCTGATATATTCTTAGTCACTGTATTTCATCCGTAAGTTTTATCACCTATTTATTACTCCGTATGGTTGGTATGTCTTAATCCCTTTTAAATGTCTTAATCTCATCTTAATTAATAATTTTCATATCTATATAATTCGCTATTTATAAATGTCTTACTTAATCCCTTTTAAATGTCTTATATATTAAGCTTATTTATAGACATGTTATTATGAGGTCTTTGTATATTTATATATTAAAAATATCACATCATAATATACTTATAATATATATTATATTATGAAATTTATCAACAAATTCATAAACTAAGCTCATAATTAGGGATGTCAGTGGGGTAGGTGAAAGGCGGATACCGCACCCGCACCGCTTGGGGCAGATGCGGGATATTGTTATGCTGGTGGCGGGGTGGGTAGAGGAATGAAAATGTTACTCGCGATGGGTGATGGGGTGGACGTGGTTTTAATATTTTACCCTCCCATGTCCGCTTCGCCCATACCCGCACCGCGTACCCGCACCGCGTACCCGCACCGCGTACCCGCACTGTTCTATACTTGCACCGCCTTAAATCTATAATATTACTAGAAAAAACAAAAATTGTACTATGATGTTTGTTATTTACTTTGATTACATTTGTTTTGTAATTTTGTATGTCATTAATTAGTCAAACAGTTAATGAGAGTGCTACTCTCTCTGAGTTTGACTTATGTTCTCTCTTTCTATTTTGGTTTTTTTAAGTTATAAATATGTGACTCATATTCATCCATTCATTTCTCTCTTCCTTCATTTTTTAGCCACACATTTCCACACCCTTATTTACCCCCAAAAACCTAGGGGAAAATATCTTCGACTCGGATGGAGTATTTATTTTTATTGGCAGGTGTCGCAGATACCCGCAAATTTAGCGGATAAAGGCGGGTGAGAGGTGGATAGCGGGGCGGGGATGGGTCCTCTAAGTATACTCGCACAACGGGTGGCGGTGAGCACTTTTGTACCCGCGGTGGGTAGCCCTAGGGATCACTTTTGAGTGGCGGGTGTGGGTGCGAGTGCGAGGTACCTATCCCCGCACCCGCCCCTCCCCAATGACATTCCAACTCATAATATATTTTCATAAACCAATTATGAATATATACCTCCTACACGAAGGATCAACAAATAAGACTCAATAATATATACTATGTGGTGAATTTGTTTAATAATCAGTACCATAATCATCTTATGATAATATGCTACTGTATTACTCGTATGATATATATATAGTGAATTACTAGATTAAAGCTCGTGCACGAGTTAGTTGGCTTAATTACATTGAAAAAAAAGTTATATAGAAATAAAAGATCTCATATGAAGATTATAAAAATAAGGGTAAATAAATTGATATTTTATACCTTAAATAACATCATTTTTCAAACTTTATATCTTGAATAACTTTCTCTCAAATTAATACTCCGTATTTAATAGATTATTAGGACAAATTAATATTTAATAACACAAATTTAAACTTTCTTCTAACAAATTTCACTATTGTTGAGATAATAATTAAAATTCATAATATCTGTCTTTTTTATTGTGTAAATATTTGGGTTGATATCTAAGAACTAATAATGACTTCAATTTATAATCATAGGATCATTCCCTTATGATAATCTTTCAATGTACTACAATTATACTACGGAGTACTTCCTCTTTCCTTCTACAATTATATTATGTAGTACAATTATGCTACAATTATATTTGGAGTACTTGCTTTATTAATTGCCTTTACCTTTTATCAACCGAAGTGTTTTGCTACTACAGACCATTTCCTCGATGCGTGAGTGAAGCAAAGCCAAAAAGGTTTCAAATTTTATCCTTCAAAGGAAATATTCACCATGACGAAGATAGAGACTCAGTCAGTAAATCTAAACCATCAAAAAACTCTGTCAAAAACTCCACTGTGCCGCATGTAAGGGATGAAACTCTATCAGAGTCTCCAGTAGCTCATGATTTACCAGTTTCTTATACGTCTGGATCAGACAAAAAAAATTCAGGATCCAAGGCCATACACAGATTGTTTATGAAGTGGTTGAACATTCTACACACAGAGGCACCAGGTGAAAGTGGGAATGATGTGTTGGAAGGGCCATCTCAATCTCGCCCTCTGCAAGAGCAGAATGCAGCCAGCCGCAAGGAAAGAGGCAAGATTCTGAAGCTGGTTTTATGCTACTTTCTAGGATTGGATGCGACAGTAACAGTTCCCTTGATCATATTGTAAGTATGACGGTTAAATCCTTAAGCTTTCGATAATCTCCTTAACCATTTTTTTGCGAAATCCTTAACCATTGTTTGGGTTGCATTTTCTTTTGAATCTCACAATAATATGCAAGACTATACAAGTAATTTTAGCTTTCATTATCGTCAGTAAGTAATTTAAATGGAATATCCATCACGCGGCTAATACATGAATTGAATTTAAATGGCATCGGTGATTTTGATGTCTGACATTAGTAAGATTGTGTACATTTAACTCCTTACCTCGCTATAAACGAGAATTATTGGGTCATACTGCTTTTATGTCACGTTTTTCTAGACCTTGTTTTTCTAATGTATATATAACATTTCTTATAGTTTTTTGTGTTTTATTCTTTACTAATGTTTTCACCATAATGCAGCGCCCCCCTCTATCTGGCCATAAATGTTGTCTACGGCGCTGAAGTCTCGAGAGAATTGACTCCCTTGTGGGTCATAGGTCCTCTAATTGTTTCTCTTTATGTTAAGCTGGTTCGAGGAATTGTTGCACTTTATGTTTTTTCCTTCAAGCAAACTATCAAGGTAATTAAAAATTTGCCAACTTATTATTCAATAGCATACGAGTATACTGTAGAGGGGAAGTTCAAAGAGGATATTCAAGCTCGTTTATTACAGCCCATAGCCAACATAAAAAATACTGACTACAAAAAGCTATTGATGAGGAAATGGAAGGCATTTGAAGAGTGGTTTATGGAGATGTACCTTGATTATGTGGAGTCAATATGGCCCTACTATTGTAGGGCTATAAGGTTCCTGAAAAGCGCTAATCTTCTTTAGGTTTAGTCAGCAACATACATGAATGTACCAAGTTTTATTGTTCCCAGAGAAAAGGATCCATTTGTTCTCTTTCTCGGTTTTGTCATTTTCGCTTGCTCCTTTTAGAATGCTGAGAAATGAGAAGGGTAGGCGGAGTTTAGTATACACATGTATTGTATTTTTTGTTGTTAAGTTGAATTTCTGTAATAACTTTACATTAAGCCAAGTTTCTTGATTTGTGTTTTTTGCAATGGTGTAAAGCTCAAACTCATGTCTATGATTATTTGATTGGGGCTGTGTTTTGTTTTTGTGTTGCAAGTATGGGAGGGTTTTGTAACCTCTTTCAGAACTAAGATCCGTATGGGGTTTATGTGACACAGCGTAGAGCATTTTTTCAAATGGATCAAAATGTCGGCTTTTCTAGGATACTGTGTTCATGCATATCTTTGCGTACAAAGCTTTTAAGTATAGTTGTCATTAGCTTGCCGTGGAGCCCATGATAATGGGAATGATCTGTTGTCAGTACTCCAAAAGCAAGGTGCAATAGGAGTACGGACAAGGGCCAATTCACAAAAGAAACACAATACAATAAACTGATCCAGAAGTCTTCAAGCAGTCTACTTGGGGAGGTCCTAGCCAACACACCATATCAAGGTAGCAGCTGCCACTTGGATCAGTTGAAAGAGTGCACTACTAGCAACAATTAAGTCCTAGATATCCAAGGCTAACTCTAAATAAGTAACTCAGAAATTGAGCCCCAAAACGGAAAACAGAATTCAAGAAAGTCCACTTTCCTCTTTTGGTGCAGACAACTCAAGAAGAGCTTAAAGTACTTTTGCTATGTTTCTACCAATATCAGAACATGATGAACAAGTAGCCAAGAAGGGCAATTGATACCTCGAGCCATGGCACCACCCAAGGAAGACCCCAACCACCATAACTTGCTGTTAAAGGGGACATGTTGACCTGCCACTGCTTTGTTTTTATCCAACTTTTCCTTACGTTTTGTTTGTTTGTCAGTTGTACTTTTGGCCATTGGATGCAAATTATGGACGTTACTTTTGTATTGAGTTGTGGCCTATATAAGGACCTTAACCTCAGTTCTAACACTCAGATATTGAATGAATGAAAACCAGGGGCGGACCCAGAAAATTGATGTATATGGGCTAATTTTTTACATCGTATTATTATTCACAATATATTTTATGTGTCACTATCATAATATTTTAGATAAACATGATTAATTAAATAACTTGTTTTGAGATTGTAGCATTAAAATATGAGTACTCGTATAGTCGTATACTAGCTATATGAACAATTTCGAATTATTCTAGCTATTTGGCAACGAATCACTTAAATTGAACTTGGATAAAAATTCATCGAAGTTCATTAGCTGTGATGTACCTAACATGTTTTGTAATATCATCAATTGTTTGACGTGAAATAATATCCATTAAAATGAGTTAGAAAGTTAAAATTCAAACATATACGGAGTAACTTATTACAGTATACAATGCGATTCAGATTCATCAATTTTGTGAATAAAAATATACAAACTCGACATATGTATGATATATATGAAAGCATCAAAATATATACTCCGTATTTTATATAAGAAATGATATATTCGTGTTAACCTTAAAATGAGTTAAATTGGATAGATGAAAATATTTACGAGAAGGAATTAGTAAAAAATTTGACCTAAATTGAATAATATTTGGATTGTTTTGATCTTTAGAAAAGACAAGAAAGTAGGAAAATAAAGAAAATTAGAAAGGAAGGATGTTTGAATGCTGTAATTGTTGTGGGTAAGGAAAAAAATAGAGAACATTAGGTTTCGAACCTAGGTCTCCTGAATGAAAGGCAAGCTACCAAGCCATTGAGGCACACTAATTTTTATATCTCTTGAAATCTTGTTGGGCTATAGCCCAACAAGCCTAGGCTTAGATCCGCCTATGATGAAAACTGAGTTTAACTATCAAATAAAAATCTTAATTAACTTGTGCATTGCTATAGTTACCAAGTCACACCTGTTAACCATCTTGTACTTGGCTGTGGCTGTTTGAGCATCAATCTGTTGCATAGTTTAAGCTAATTTCTGTGAGATTAGCTTAAGTTATGTGTGTTTAGTGTCTTAGCTCTGTGCTGGGCTGTGAGTTAGTCCTAAACAGCCCCAATTAGGTGACTAACTCCCTGTGCGTGACTGTGGGAATCTAGTTCACCTTCTATATCCCTCTCCTTGTCCAAGTCTTACCAATTCTGTGTGAACCTCATAGTTTACACCGCAATTCTGGTATCAGAGCTTTGGTTGTAAGTTCATTAAACCTTAACTATATTAAAAACACAAAAAATAATCCAATGAGTGAAGAGAGAATAGCCATCATAAAGACTAAGGTTGTTTGTATTGCTGAGACTATCAACATCACGGTGCAAGTTGTCAATAATGTGATGAATCAAGCAAACAACTTTGGAGCTTTTAGATGAGGTTTTGGTCCAAGAGGAAGAGGCAGAGGGAGGAACCAAGGAAGAGGAGCAGGCAGTGGCGGACCTAGGATTTTCCGTCTAGGGGGCACAAAAAAAAATTCCGACATTTTTTAAGTTTATAAATTACCCCACATTTTACGCTATTATTTTCTCTATAAATTAATCCATATTTTACGTTATTATTTTCTTTATAATACTTGAAAGTTTTGAAAAATAGTTTAGATATAATACAAATCTTCCAATGATATGTAACATGAAGTAGAAGGCGGTAAAGTTGGTTGCGTTGACAATATTTCATACACCTGACTCAGATTCGAATCCCTTTATTTACGCATTTATCTTTTGAAAAGTTACAAAATAATTTAAAAATAATTTAACAACTCATCAACAACCATCAAACTGATATTGCAAATGGCCATCAAACTGATATTGCAAATGGTTTAAATCTATTTGTTTCAAAAATTGTCGGGGGGCCCGGGACCCCCCGGACCCCCCCTTAGGTCCGCCCCTGGGAGCAAGTCTAGGAAATTGAGATTTCTCAGATTCTGAGGAAAGCCAACAGGAAAAGGTACTTGAGCTCTTTGACAGACATTTAAAGGTAGAGATTTCTGACTTTTCTGGTGATTTAAATCTTGTAGAACTACTAGAATGGATTAGGGATGTAGAAAGAGTCTTTGAGTATAAAGGGTACAATGATGTTGTAACACCCAATATTTTTTTGAACAATGTTAAAATTTTAAACATTTATTTAAACCAGGCTTAGCACTTCAAAAATTATTTTCGTGAATAAAAATATTTTATTTTCGTTGATTTAAAATTTATTCCATTATAAAAACAAAGACATTTATTTATCAAATTATTAACATTTCAACTTTTTCGTTAAACCGAGTTTTAAACTCCAAAAAATATTTTAATAAATAGTAACTTGTCGTTCAGATAAATTGAAATATTATCTCGTCTTGTAAAATTTAAAAATGATTTATTGAATTTTTAAAATAATGTTTCAAAATCCCGTTACACGAAGACGTGAACAAAACTATGGAAGGACACCTGTAAACATGTCATAAAGGTTATTTAAGCTAATCGCAACCAAATAATAATTACTCGTAACTATTATCCCTTAATACGAAGTACTATTTATCGTTTGTCTTAGATATCGTCTGACAAATTCCGTTTCAAAAATAAGTTTTACGGTTCCCGTTATCTTAATCCTGTAACTTATATTTCAATTTTTTAAGAATTAAAGACGTTTGTCTGAGAAACGGACGAAGTGGATCACTTCAATCCTTAATTTATCATTTGAATCACGTGTAATTGTTACGAGAAACCCATAAGTTGCTACATTTAGGTGTCCTAATTTGAGTTCATATGGTCAGCTAGTCACATACTCCTACCTTATGACTTGTTATACTACGTAGGATTTTTTCAAATTCCTATAAATAGAAAGTACTCCATAACATGTACGGAATAGTAAGAAGAGTTATACATGATGGGAAGGATTTTGCCGTCAATCCCTACCAACAAGTAAAATCAACTAATCCTAACTGGGTAGATAGGGCAAGTCGGGTCAAATCCACGGGGACAGTAAGAGGTGTCTAGACTAAGGTCACCCAAATACAAGACTAGGTCAACAAGCTAAACTATTCTAAAACTATGAAGGGGGAGAAGACTATAACTAAGAGTAAACTAAGTAAAACAACTAAAGCTAAAATATTCAACTAACTAAAGAAGCAATGACTAAGACGATGAAGAAATCAAATAAGGAAAAAGTAGGGTTAGGCTGGGTTCATAAGTGTAGTAGGAAAGTTGGGTAATCGAGGGTGTAGGTTTCACCTAGTCACTAAGGTCGGTCCGCGCTCTCGCGTCAAAGACAAACCTGAATACTCATGCAAGATGCTACTCTAAACAAGAGGATTCAACTACCAATCAACCAAACAATGGGAAGGAGGAAACAAGCAAGAGAAGTATTTGCAACTACTACTCTAACAAACATTTCATCAAACACATGGTATGCATAACAAGTGACTAGCAACAAAGATTTAACCTTTACCCACAAATCAACCCTAATCACCCATAATCAACACATAATCCCCTTACTAACCCCACAAGAATCTACTCAATCATATCTAAACCAAAACTAACCCAAACAAGAGAAACTAACTCAAGAGCAAGAACATACATAATGAAGAACAACAAGGATGAACAATACAATAAACAAAAGATAAAGAAGTAAACTATACTAACTCTACAACATTAAGAGAAGGAAGAAAAGAGATTATACCAAACAAGAGAAGAAAAGATGAACACTTGCATAGAAGAAAACCCAAACATCCACCAATGTTGTCAAGATTGGTAGAGATCTTCAAGAATTCCAATAATACAAGGATTAAACTAAGATTAAGGAGTAGTTAAAGAGGGATTAAGCTAGTCAACACTAATCTAAGCTAAAGTAGTCTAGGTTTCTCTAATCTAAGGGTTGGTGTCTAAAACAATACAAGAGGGGGGTATATATAGGGTTGTAAGAATAAGGGGAATGAAGTGTCAAAGCGTGAGGAGAAACAGGGGGCTCACGGCCATGAGGCACCCCCGTCATGGCCATGATGGTCATAGGTCACGGCCATGACGCCCTAAATCTTCTTCATTCCTCTCGTCTCTTCTTCACCGCTTGCTATATGGCCATGTAGGCTCCTAACACGGTTATGTAGGTCCCTGCTTGCTCTTCCTAGGCTTCTTGTCGATGTTCGGTGCTCGGGATATTCTTAAATGGGCTCCAAGGGACTCGGGATCGAGTCTAAGTCACTGAATCATCGCCGCTTCTCTTCAATAGCTCCATATGCGTTGGAAACGAAACGAAATCGTTTCATTTCTCCAAGATAGGCCTTATGAACCTAAAACATGCTATATATGAAGCATAAGTAGCCTCGAAACCGCTCCAAAGAGCGGTTCCATCAAAGAAAGCGGGTCCAAACACGTGAAATAAACACTACAAAACACACTTATCAATACACATAAGAAAAAATATATCACGTACCCTTAATAATTAAGTATGTACACCTTTACATCTATTTACTACTTCTTAATCCTTTCATCCTATTACTCCACTCCACTTACTATACTTATTACCTTACTCTTTTATTTCTAGTGAGGTTAAAACCTAGCTATTTTTATTTTCTTTTGTACGTGGGACGTGACACTCTAAAAGGAGGAGATGACTTTCCTAACATAGAAGATATTATCGACCCCGACAACCTTTAATTTGTAATAACGTTAATAAATACTCCGTAGTAGCTATTAAGGTAACCAAGCTTTTTTTATCATCATTTTATATAACAACTCTCTCTCTAAACTCCTAGCTCTCCATTCCCTCTTCCAAAAAAACAAAAAACAAAACCCTTACCTAATCCTTGCAGCCCCCCCCCCCCAATACTCAGCCTCCCGATCCGCTTGCCTGGCCGGAGATATGGCCGTCCCCTTGGCCTATCTCCGGCCGGCCGATTGACTAGACCATTCTTCTTCTTTTCCGTTCCGATTAAGCTTCCCCATCCCCACCTCCATCTCGTCGGTGGTGGCCACCATCTCGTTTAGTAAATCTTTCTTGTTTTTTTGTTGTTTATGGTGGTGATCGACCCTCTTCTGGCTGCCTCGTCATTGTCGGCTTGTTCCGATCGTCCCCTCTCGGCTGGCCATCGCTCGCCCTATCCCTGGCGTTCGTCGGGGACGATCGCCCCCTCGCCCCCTCCCCCACCCTCCGACGACCGACATCTGACTTCCCCCTCCCTGTTTTGATGCATGTCTCAGCCCCTTCCCCTTTCATTGACGTTTGTCGGTGGGTGTTCCCCTCTCCCTTCCCCTCGTCCCCTTCCCCGACCCCCTGGTTTTTGTCGGTGCTTTGCTGGATTGGTTAGGGGTCTGTTTTTGTGTCTAGGTTTTTGGTTAGGTTTGTTGGTTCGGGTTTTGGTTTATGTCCACGGTTTTTTTTGTTTTGGGTCAGTTTGGCTGTTAGTGGCTTGGACGATGGCTCTTGTTTTGGTTGGTTTCAGATTGGTCTTGTCGGCGTGTTTGGTCTTAAGTCAGGTGTTGTAAGGTCTGTGTCCGTCTTCTTCATTCATCTTTCTTGTTTTCTTCTCCTTGGTCTTACTGGAGTATGGATGTGATGGTGAATCTCCTTCTTGGCGAATGTGGGCCGTGCTACTTTATTGGACGGTTTCGGGACTATGTGTCTGTCATGTGTGGTTTGGTTCTGGTGGCTTTCTGACATCTTGTGTAGCTGTTTTCTTTAATAGTTTTTTAATTTTGAGTTTAAGTTTCATTTTTCTTAAGAATAAAGAGCCCTCTTTAGTGGCTTATTTGCGTTTGGAGTAGGTTGGTTTGACCATAGATTGGTCTTGGATAGGTTCTTCTGGTAGGGGTTTGGTTAAGGGGCGGTCTTTATCCTCGACTCTTTGCATGTTGCTCGGTTCTTTGGTTCTTTGGCCTTATGAGTTTAGGGTTCGTTTATCGAGATGTAGAAGTTCTTTCTCCACTAGTGGCAAGCCTTGTTGCTTTGTTCTCACCCGTTTCTTTCTACGCCTTCTTCGTAAGTGCGTAAGTGTATCTTGGTTACGTCATTGTACTGAAGGGGTTATGTCCACTGTCCTATACAGATTAACCCGTTTAAGTCTATATATCCGATATGTCTTGCTAGAGGTCGATGTTGGATTGACATGTAAATGAGTTATGTGTCTGGTAGTCTTAAGTGAGCCTATTGGGTCACACACAATGTACGAGATATTATTAATATATATATATATATATATATATATATATATATATATATATATATATATATATATATATATCGATATATTAAATATATCGGGTCAGTAGTAATACGGACCCAATTGCGATGCTGGGTTATGGTAATTAGAGTTATAGTAATAATCTAATTATGGTAATTAGAGTTATGGTAATAACCTAATTCTAGTTTCTCATCTCCTATATAAAGAGGTTCATATGATAACTAATATATGGATTTAAGAGTATTAACTCATAATATATATATATATATATATATATATATATATATATATATATATATAGAGAGAGAGAGAGAGAGAGAGAGAGAGAGAGAGAGAGAGAGAGAGAGAGAGAGAGAGAGAGAGAGAGAGAGAGAGAGAGAGAGAGAGAGAGAGAGAGAGAGAGAGAGAGAGAGAGAGAGAGAGAGATATATATATATATATATATATATATATATATATATATAGAGAGAGAGAGAGAGAGAGAGAGAGAGAGAGAGAGAGAGAGAGAGAGAGAGAGAGAGAGAGAGAGAGAGAGAGAGAGAGAGAGAGAGAGAGAGAGAGAGAGAGAGAGAGAGAGAGAGAGAGAGAGTTAAGATCGGATGAGAACCCATACTATGGTGAGAACTGTGAGAACCCTTTACAGCCCTTGGATCTCAGCCCTTAGATTTCACGTAAAAAAAGTTCCTCCCCAGCCAAAGATGACACCAAGCCACATTTGCTTACCGCCACACATAAAAATAAATAAATAACTACATGACTTACACCCATGTAAATGAGGGAAGTATGCAATACTAACTCTTCAAATATACAGTGGACTACATGAATACAAGAGAAAGTAGCTAAGATTATTTACTCTATGATATTAATTACTCCACTGTAACTATCAACCTCATGCCCACCAGCCTGGTAAGGCTGTCAGATTATCAAGCATCAAACAAGCACTGTTCAATATAAGAAAGGTCTAGGCTAACAAAATTAGAACACGCAAACTAGATTGCATACTTTGAACACGCGTTGATCCACAATCAGATTCAGACATTTTGAACTCCTCTCGCACTTTTTTCAGCTCGATCTTCAATTTTTTGATCAGCAGTAGACATGTTATCGGGATGGAAGTACTGCAATATTTTTCAGAAATACACAAAATTTCGTTAAATCATGATCAACTGAGTTCTCAATCGAGAAGCTATTAGGGAAGAACCAGCGACCTATGGCATGTTACGACTAACAAGCATGATTAATGGAGAAAGTAATATTCGAAAAACCAGAAAAAAAAATCACAATGAAATACATATGGGGAAGAATTATTACCTTTTCAATTAAATGTTATGTACGGAGTAATAACTTTTCGGTTTTTCACAATTGAAGATTGGATTGATGTAGCCACATTTCTTCTTAAAAATCAAAAAGGGTACACCAAAACGGGTACGCTAAAATTGAGAAGGGGTACACCAAATTAAAAAATGTACGCTAAAATTCAAAAGTGAGGGTACGCTAAAATTGAATTGAAAAATGGTACGCTAAAATAGAAAATGGGTACGCTAAAAGTGAAGAAGGGTACACTAAAATTGAAATTGAAAAAAAAGTACGCTAAAAGTGAAAAAATGGTACACTAAAATTTGAAGAGGGTACGCTAAAATTGAATAAAGATACACTAAAATTGAAATTGAAAAAGGGGACGCTGAAATTTAAAAAGGGTACGCTGAAATTGAAAAAGGGTACGATAAATTTAAGAAAAGGTACGGTACGCTAAAATTGAAAAATGGTACGCTAAAATTGAAAAAGGAAATTAAATCGAGTAGGGCTTGGAGAAGAAGTGTTGTATTCCATATAAAATCCGTACAAAAGGAAAATAAAGGACAATATTTTAGATGAACTCCTAAATTAATGAGGAAATTTGAAAAAAAAAAAAAACGATAGCTGGGATTATTGCAATTATATAATTGTCGACGATAATACTATTACTATTGTAATGAAATAATGAATTTAATCGAATAAGTTAACTCATAAAATAATTAATTTAAAATAAATAAATTAAAAGTTACTTAGTTTACTGATGTTCAATACCCAATTGATGGATTGAAAATCGGATTCAATGGTCGCTTGAAGAATTATGGATTAAAGGAATACGGGTCGAAGAATTTTGTAGAAGGAGAAGGAGTTACGACCTTACGGGTTGAAGGCTCAAGGAATTGTGATTAATTGATGGGATTGAAGAATTTTGAAGGATCCAACGAATGAGATTGAACACTATGATCTAATTGCTCATATTATTATATAGTAACAGATGCTCTGATACCACTGTAGGGTTATAACCCTTAAACCCAAGGACCTTTAACAAGTATTAATCAAAAAGACAAAAGTAGAGGGATAACAATTATACCTTATTTGCAGCGGAACAATGTACTAATAAGAAGTATAGTAAACCCAAAAATATATATATAATCTCCACGGACAGAATAAAAAATCTCCACGGACAGAATAAAGCACCCCAAACGTGATGTCTTCTTTGGTATCCACACAGGTACGGAACTGCGACGTATATGCTAGTATAAGGGTTTTTGTGAGACCGTCTCACAACTTCTCTCTAGATCTCTCTTATCACTCTTTATAAGAAGAATACTAAATATATATATTTAGGTTCATGTGAGAACCACTCCTTCAATGAGAACTATGAGAACTCTTCTCAGCCATCAGATCCTATTATGTGAATGGATGACTGAGATTGCAGTTTGATTTCTTAATGCAATCTGAATTAGTTTTTCCCCCAATTAATTTTATTTCCCTTACTAGCTTTCCCTCGTTCCCCCGATTAATTTTTTTTGGCTCCAATTTTAGTGTACCATTTGACAATATTGTTGTACCCTTTTTAAATTTTAGAATACCTTTTCTTAATTTTATCGTAATTTTCAATTTCAATTTTAGCGTACCCTTTTTCTATTTTAGCGTACCCTTTTTTCTAGCATACCCTTTTTCAATTTCAATTTTAGTGTTCCATTTTTCACTATTAGCGTACCCTTTTTCTATTTTAGTGTACCCTGTTTCACTTTTAGCGTACCCTTTTTCAATTTTAATTTTAGCGTACCCTTTTTCACTTTTAGCGTACCCTTTTTTAATTTTAGCGTACTCTTGTTCAATTTCAATTTTAGCGTATCATTTTTCTATTTTAGTGTACCCTTTTTCAATTTCAATTTTAGCGTATCCTTTTTCAATTTCAATTTTAGCGTACCCTCACTTTTGAATTTTAGCGTACATTTTTTAATTTTGGTGTACCCTCTCTCAATTTTAGCATACCCATTTTGGTGTACCCTTTTTGAATTTTAAGAAAAACATGGCTACATCGATCTAATCTTTATTTGTGAAAAACCGAAAAGTTATTACTCTATATACAGAGCAACGACAATGCACAATTGTACACTGAGTTGCCATTTGTTACCGTTCAAAATGGTGGGTACAAAATACTTCGTATTAAGCACAAAAAATTCAGTGCCAATCAAAACCGAAATCGGCGTTTTCAGGATACAGTTATTACTCCGTTTGATTCAGAATCTTGATTCATACTATCTCGCCTCATCCATCTAAACTCTTCGAATTGGCGACGGGACATGGAACACAATGCATTTCAACGAAACACAACTCTCATCATTCAGAGAATGAAATGTGATCCAATTTTCATACCACAACACGGGCAGCATTAGATAGCAATTTGACAGTACAGTTAACAATTCAATGAGTAAATAACGTGAAACTTAAATCAATCGAACACATTTTGAGAAGAAGGATCAAAACCTGGCTAGACTTTGGCCCATAACGAAAGAGAACACCGCGAAGCTGATTTTTCCTAACGACGGGGCCGAGGGAAGAAGAAACGGAAGACGCGGCAGAGGTGGCGGCGGTTACGGAAATGGAGCTCGGAGCTGATCGAGTTCGTGGATTCAAATTCTTGGCGGAGAGAAGGAAGAAACGGATTTTGTTTTTTTGTTAAAAGGAAGAGGGGATGTTTTAAAAATAATGTCAGGCATTAGATCTAAATAAGATCACTGGTTCTAAATGATTCTCACAGTTCTTATTGAGGGATAGGTTCTCACCCGATCTTATATATATATATATATATATATATATATATATATATATATATATATATATATATATATATATATTGTGGACATAACATAGGTCCACCCCGACGCGACCACGCGCGGGTTTGGGTAGGCGAATGAATCTCCATATGAGAATGGATCGAATTGAAATTTAGGTCTATGTGGAGTCGCCACCGAATTTTGTGGTTATTCGGAACCGTTCGAGCCCACTCTATGTCGTAGTGGGCCATATACAAAATACGGCCCATTTTCGATGTTAGAGTTTATTGGGCTCGTCCCTTTGCATTGCGATACCGATACCGACATTATCGGATATCGTGTATTGAATGACTCTCGTGCGCCAACGGTTTCGGGCATCCGGAAACCGAGGTTCTGAGTAAGAGGTGAGGGTACATGTTGGGAAGCCCACAAAGGACACCCAACCCCGCCCGCACTTTAGCGGCCTCTACTAAGAATTCGAATGATGTTCTAATACGCGTGCTAGTAGAACGGGAAAAATGCTTATGCAAACATTGTTTTCCTAGGCATGTGAGGAATAGAAAAAGGGTTTCTATTTCAATTTAATGCATTTAATTCTACGTCAAAGTGGAATTTTAGCATGTGGGTTCATTTTAGTAAAATAAAACAAACGATAAAAAAATGACAAAGGAAACGACAAACGGTTAGTAACGATATAACGAATAATAACGGTTTGTGCAAATATTGAATTGAATTGAATGATGAACAAGATGATGCATGGTTTGAAAAAGATAGTAATACGCGTGATTAATTAGGCACGTGTTGACCTAAATCGTAGAATACTATCGAGTTTAGAAAATAGAAGAATGTACGACTCGTAGCTTTGGTCGTGATGAGGCCACTCGATCGAGTGGTCGATGGACTCGATCGGGTGGACCTTAAAAAAGGGTTTCTGTTTTGCGTTTTAGACCATACTCGACCGAGTTATTGACCAACTCGGTCGAGTACATAGCCACTCGACCGAGTCACTGTGAGACTCGACCGAGTGGGGGTCGTAATAGACATTCTGACCTGATTTTGGGGTGCCACTCGACCGAGTGGGCTAGGCACTCGGTCGAGTGCTCCCTGTACGAATTGTAATTCGTTTGCAAATTGTATTGATTTTGAAATTGCTTTTGATTTTTGATAATTCGACGATTTTACCGAATTGAACATAAATATTGCACAATTATGCTCAACTCGGATTTTATGAATCGTTGATTTTGTTGAATCGAATATAAATATTGCGGGATTTATATTCGATTCTAATTTTGAATACTCGTAGTATCCCATATTCGATTATTGAATCGATATGGAATATTAGAGTGAAATAAAAAAAATAGATTAACTTTAGTCGTCTTAAATTAATTATCACGATATGAGCAAATCGCGTTAATTAATTTATGTGACTTGATTTTTAGATTCGACATCCAATTATGGAATTGGTATCAAATCTAATGGATCGATACTTTGCTCGAATTAAAGGACTTGATTCCCTCGAATTCTCCGACATCGAAACCCCTAGGGATTGTGATGTCGGGTCCGTGTCAACGGGTTTCGACCCTTATTAAAATACAATGTTTGTTTTTGAAAATCGACGTGAATATGCGACTCGAATATTGATGAAAACGAAATAAAACGGATTATCGTTTAAGTTAACTTATTTCAATAATCAAACGATCGGGGTGATGGGATAAGCGACCGTCAACGCGTGTGCAGTACACTTGTATGTTCGGTTTTCCTTATCCCACCATCACTCACATTCGACACAAATCAATAAGTATTTTAATGTTTTTGTACTAATTATATTATCGATATTAAGATGCGATGAACAAAATAATAAAAAACGAAACTAAGGACATGAAAAAAGAAGAAGAAGACGACGAGAAGAGAAGGAGAAGAAAAAGGGTTTTGACACCCTCAACCTACATGTTCTTGTCTCGGACCGGACTCGTAATCGTGGCTTTAACACAAGAGTTTCGAGATGTATGAAGGTTGAGTTGTGGTGGCTCGGGTTCGATTCCTAAAACTAAGTTTAGGGTTTGCTAGTGTAGAATTGCTTAGGGTTTGCTTAGGGTTGCCGTGTGTGTGTAGGATTGCTTAAGAGTGTGTAGAGATTAGGGTTGTAAAGTCCTGAAAGTTGTGTTGCATGGGGTTGCTTATATAGGAAAAGCTAGGGCACCCGGTTTAGGGTTACTCGACCGAGTAGGTGGCTAACTCGGGCGAGTGGCCCGTTATGCCTGCAGCCGGGCTCGAAACAAGCCCACTCGATCGAGTGGCCCAATTGGGTTGCACGGGTCCATTGACTTGGACCTTGACTTTGAATGCTTGATGGATTTTGTACTTGACTTGGACTTTTGATGATGTGAGGGGTTGTTTTATGTATCTCGGAAACGACTTTGACCGGGGTTGACCCAATCGCTAAAAGTCGGTTTTTATTCCTGTGTCGGTTTTGGCCCAAATTAGTCTTGTTTGACTCGGAATGATCCACTGGGCCTGGATTTGAGGTTGATTTTGTGAGATTTGTGCTCCGTAAGTGCGTTAGCCAGCAACTAATGGATTTAAGCCCGTATCCGAGCGTGTAGAAACATGTTAGCGTCCGATCATCATCGGGTGTTTTTTGAAAACTGCCATAGACACCGGGCAGTCAAAATACGGGTGTCTACATATATATATATATATATATATATATATATATATATATATATATATATATATAGAGTTAAGATTGGATGAGAACCCATACTATGGTGAGAACTGTGAGAACCCTTTACAGCCCTTGGATCTCAGCCCTTAGATTTCACGTAAAAAAAGTTCCTCCCCAGCCAAAGATGACACCAAGCCACATTTGCTTACCGCCACACATAAAAGTAAATAAATAACTACCTGACTTACACCTATGTAACTGGGGGAAGTATGCAATACTAACTCTTCAAATATACAGTGGACTACATGAATACAAGAGAAAGTAGCTAAGATTATTTACTCTATGATATTAATTACTCCACTGTAACTATAACCTCATGCCCACCAGCCTGGTAAGGCTGTCAGATTATCAAGCATCAAACAAGCACGGTTCAATATAAGAAAGGTCTAGGCTAACAAAATTAGAACACGCAAACTGGATTGCATACTTTGAACACGCGTTGATCCACAATCAGATTCAGACATTTTGAACTCCTCTCGCACTTTTTTCAGCTCGATCTTCAATTTTTCAGCAGCAGACATGTTATCGGGATGGAAGTACTGCAATATTTTTCACAAATACACAAAATTTCGTCAAATCATGATCAACTGAGTTCTCAATCGAGAAGCTATTAGGGAAGAACCAGCGACCTATGGCATGTTACGACTAAGAAGCATGATTAATGGAGAAAGCAATATTCGAAAAACCAGAAAAAAAACATCACAATGAAATACATATGGGGAAGAATTATTACCTTTTCAATTAAATGTTATGTACGGAGTAATAACTTTTCGGTTTTTCACAATTGAAGATTGGATCGATGTAGCCACGTTTCTTCTTAAAATTCAAAAAGGGTACACCAAAACGGGTACGCTAAAATTGAGAAGGGGTACACCAAACTAAAAAATGTACGCTAAAATTCAAAAGTGAGGGTACGCTAAAATTGAATTGAAAAATGGTACGCTAAAATAGAAAATGGTACGCTAAAAGTGAAGAAGGGTACACTAAAATTGAAATTGGAAAAAAAGTACGCTAAAAGTGAAAAATGATACGCTAAAATTTGAAGAGGGTACGCTAAAATTGAAGAAAGGTACACTAAAATTGAAATTGAAAAAGGGTACACTGAAATTTAAAAAGGGTACGCCAAAATTGAAAAAGGGTACGATAAATTTAAGAAAGGGTACGGTACGCTAAAATTGAAAAATGGTACGTTAAAATTGAAAAAGGAAAGTAAATCGAGTAGGGCTTGGAGAAGAAGTGTTGTATTCCATATAAAATCCGTACAAAAGGAAATTAAAGAACAATATTTTAGATGAACTCCTAAGTTAATGAGGAAATTTGAAAAAAAAAACGATAGCTGGGATTATTGTAATTATATAATTGTCCATGATAATACTATTACTATTGTAATGAAATAATGAATTTAATCCAATAAGTTAACTCATAAAATAATTAATTTAAAAAAAAGATTAAAAGTTACTTAGGTTACTGATGTTCAATACCCAATTGATGGATTGAAAATTCAATGGTCGATTGAAGAATTATGGATTAAAGGATTACGGGTCGAAGAATTTTGTAGAAGGAGAAGGAGTTACGACTTTACGGTTTGAAGGCTCAAGCAATTGTGATTAATTGATGGGATTGAAGAATTTTGAAGGATCCAACGAATGAGATTGAACACTATGATCTAATAACTCATATTATAATTCTCATATATATAGAGGGGGGATCAAGGGAGTTAGTAACTTTCCAAGAGTTGCTTAGTGTTGATCCTCCCATCCATTTAGCTTAATATGGACGGTGGATGGATGAGTTTAGATTATAAAAAAAAAGGGGGCTGCGGGA
Organism: Agrostemma githago; assembly: GCA_958450325.1. Lineage (NCBI taxonomy): Eukaryota > Viridiplantae > Streptophyta > Magnoliopsida > Caryophyllales > Caryophyllaceae > Agrostemma > Agrostemma githago. The sequence goes on along the minus strand of OY288257.1, from coordinate 31,243,126 downwards.
CTGACATGCTGCGGACAGCCATCAACCCCATCACTAGTCAATAGCCCCCTCACCCTACCCCCCAATTAATTTCCCTCCTCTCTATACTCCCGCCCAAAGCCCTTTACACTTCCCCATTCACCCATTTTCAATTCATTTCACCAGCTAATCACTCACCGCTCTCTTCCTCTCTCTAAAAAAACCCCATCTCCATCTCCATCTCCATTTCCGCAGCTTCTCCATCTCCGATAATGCCTAAAATTCCGGTGGTGCTACAAAGGTATGTTGAATGTTCGATTTTGACCTCCGATTTTCCTTTTGTTCAACCCTTTTTTATTCCTTTTTCATGAACCCTAAAAAGTGGTCAAGAACTCCGGTCATGCATGAACCATAAAAAATGGTAAAAGAGCATTTTTCCAACCCGATAACCCTAATTTTGAGTTAAAGTTGTTGTAGTTGTACAGTGATTGTAGTTATAGAGTCGAAGATGAAGTTTTTTTTTCTTTGACAACTAATATTCACACACTTTTTGTTCTTGATTAATCGTTATTCCTCTAGTTATAACCCTAATTTTGAGTTGAAGTTGTTGTGTTGTACAGTAGTTGTAGTTATAGAGCCAAAGATGAAGTTTTTATTTCTTTGTTGAAGTTCATGTTGAAGTTCCCATAATCGTCATTGTAAGTATGCATGTGCCATCGATTAGATAGTTTTTTGTTGAAGTTTTGCATGCTTCCTTGTTGAAGCTTACGTTAAAGCAGTCTTATAGTCACAGACTTGGTGTTTGGGAAGAAATAAAATTAACATTTGAATAGTCATACAGAGTTGGTTGTACGGTCATACAGAGTTGCTTGTACAGTTGTGGACATGACGTAGGTCCACCCCGACGCGGCGAAGCGCGGGTTTGGGTAGGCGAATGAATCTCGTGGTAAGATTGTTCTCGGGTTCGAAATTTAAGTCAAAATGGAGTCGCCACCGAATTTTGTGGTTATTCGGAACCATACGAGCCCACTCTATGTCGTCATGGGCTATACACAAAGTAAGCCCACTCCGATTTCAGAGTTTACGGGGCTCGTCCCTTTGCATTGCGATACCGATACCATCTACACCGGTAATCGTGTAAAGAATGACTCTCGTTCGCCAAGGGTTTCGGACATCCGGAAACCAAAGGTTCTGAGTAAGGGGTGAGGGTACGTGTTGGGAAGCCCACGAAGAACACCCAACCCCGCCCGCACATGGCGGCCTCTACTAAGACATCGTTCGTGTTCATGATACGCGCGCTAGTAAATAACGAAATGATATGCAAACAGCGTTTTGTATAAACATGCGAATTTTGCGTTAACTACGTCATTTAATGCATCTAATTATGGTCGAGTTGAGTTAGCATGCGAGGTTCATTTATAAAGCGTAAAAGCAAATAATAAATAAAGCTCGAAAAAGGAAGTAAAAAGCGTACAAGCTACACGGGCGGAAATACAACCCGGATTTCACAATACGACATAAACAAAATAATGTAAAGATAAAAAAAGGACCCGTATGAAAGCTAGACCGCGAAATATGTAGATGGACTACCCCGCTTAAATACGTATTATGTTACGTATGAAGCGAAGGACGGAAATATGAGATTGTGGCGTATTACTAGCCTAGTCTCACATTCCGTAGTCTTGTCCCGACTTATCACGTCAAAGTGGTCAAAGTCGTTCTACGTGTCGTGACATGTGTAGCGTTTTGAAAAATGATGAAGGGTCGGTCAATGGTCTAAAGTTGATAAGGACGGGGCTCGGAATATGTGTCCAAGCCCTCGGGTTTCTGAGTTGCCAGACCCACTCGACCGAGTCATTGAGTGACTCGACCGAGTGCGCCATTAACGTGGCTACTGCCCATATTTTGGGGGGTTACTCGATCGAGTGCCTTATGGCACTCGGTCGAGTGCATCATTAATGGGGCTACTGCCCTGTTTTTGGGGTGCAACTCGATCGAGTGGCCTATGGCACTCGGTCGAGTGCCCCCTGTACGAGTAGTGATTTGCTCGATTTTATGACTTGAAATCGATGGTCGGCCGATATCGCATGATTTGTATTCGACTCGGCCTCCGGTACTATAATCGTGTAAGAACGATTATAATACCGTCACCGGAGGTTTTATAAAAACGCTTGCGTTTAGATTACGAAACTTTAGAATTAGTAACGAGATGCATCCCTCTACGTCACGACATCGAAACTAACCCTTTCGGGTTACGTGATGTCGGTGTTCGTGTCAACAGGTCTCGTACCAATTATGGAAATGGAATGAAATTCGTTCAACTACAACCGTTTGCGATCGCGTTACGCCCTTGAGTACATTGGGGCGGGGCTCCTCGAAAGGGCTCCACCTCCGTCGTTGCTCGTAAAGGGATTAAACGGATCTAAGGCAAACATCGTAGTCAAACGGATTTTAAACCGAAATTTGATACTAGTTTTAAATATACACGGTATTAATAATATAATGAAGATAAAATGATATAAAACGAAAATGTAAAAGATGCAAAAAAAAGTGCTAGTGTTAACGTTGTGACAATTACGATTATAACACGAAAAAATATGATGAATAAACGGAAATAAAGCGAGATAAAAGAGATTAGAACGAGGTTTAAGACACCCTCAACATACATGCTAGTATAGGACTCGGAAATAGGCTCGTGAACAGCGACAATGCTAAGGAGTATCGAGTATGTATGTGAGTTATGGTGTATATGGATGTGTATGTGTGTGTGTGTGTCGATTTCCGAGGTATAGAGGCTCGGAAATGGTGTGTTTTGCTTAGGGTTTGCAATGTATGGAGTGTAGGGTTGAAGTAGGGTGGATGTAGGGTGAAAGTGTTGTGTAATTTCTGAAGAAAAAAGGTTGTAAAAAGTTGTGAAAATGCATGGGGGATGTCGGTATTTATAGCCATTTTGCCACGACCTAGGGACACTCGATCGAGTGGCCCTAGTGCACTCGATCGAGTGCCTAAATGGGCGGGTCTGATCCGGTTGGGGACGCTCCACTCGACCGAGTGGGCAATCCACTCGATCGAGTGGATCAACGAAGGTTGAGATAAATAAGGCAAGAATATCTTGCTTGTTTTGACTTCATTTTCGAATTCAAATTTGTGCGCTCACTTGAACTCAGCCGGTTTTTGAGACGGTTTTGCCTTTGACCGGGTTTTGACCCGGTCGGGAAAGGACGGGAAATATTTTTGGTGTCGGTTTTGGCCCAAATTAGTCTTATTTGACTCGGAACGATCCGCTGGGCCTGAATTTGAGGTCTGTTTTGTGAGATTTTACTCCGCCTAAAAGTCCATGTCGGATATTATGAATTCCGAGCCCAAATCCGAGTATACTAAGTCACGTTGACGTCCAATCATCATCGGGTGTTTTTCGGAGACTACCATAGACACGTGGCAGTCAAAATGCGGGTGTCTACAGAGCCCCCACTCTGACTGAGGCTTGGACAAGGCGAAATTCAGAGTAGCTACCAAGCCCGTTAAGACCTGGTAGACTTCCGGTCGGGTCGTTTATAGTCCAGTAGACTCGCGTGAAAAGGCTCGCCAGCCATAAGATAGAAATCATACCTGTGCCAGACACATGTCCTGGGGCGTGCTTGTATGTGGAGAATGCCGCCTCGGGCGTTCTGCTGGGGAAATATGTGAGCTTGTACGAGCTTGCTTTCGAAGCCTTGAACCGTACTTGAGCTGAAAAATGCTCCGTGGGGAGTGAAGGTTGCTTCTTTCGGGGAGTTGGTGTACCCGTATGCCGACACATCATATCTTGGATGTAGCATACTGGGAAAAAGCTAACTCCGTTGGGGAATTTTGGATAGTTCCGCGGGGACTTGCCTCTGAAGTCTGGAGTGTACCTATATGCTGACACATAACAACTTGCATGTAACATGTAGGTAAAATATTGACTCTCGCTGGGGAGAAAAAAGATTGAAAATTTTGGAAAGACAAAAATTTTGACGCAAAGAATTTTTTAGAAAAACTTAGGAAAGCTCGGGACAGCTTGATTCCTATTCTGGGTTTAAGTTTGGAATCAGGCCTGCGCGCGCATGGGGCCCAGCTGGATGAGGAGGCAGTAGCAGTTAGGTTTCAGTTAGGCTTCTCCATTATAAATATAGGAGATTCTTGCTTCAGTTTCTGCATCACAACTCAAATTCTCCTTCTCCTTTCTCAAAATCTTGTAGACTTTTAAGAAAGCTAAAAAATTCCTATTATGGGCATCGATCACTTGACTGCCATGCTTCTCGCCTGGTACCAATACTTTCGGGACGAGGAGAAGGTTAGGCTAACTCAAATGGGGATAGTCAATCTGTTCCCCTTCCAACGTCTAATAGTGGATTCGCACTTTCTGGATGCCTGTCTGTCGTTTTGGGACACCACCCATCACGTGTTTGCATTCCCGAGGGGCGAGATGTGCCCCTTGCCCGAGGAGATCGCGGCCATAGGCGGTTGGGGCCTTGCTATTCAGCCCGCCATTCCCCCATTCTACCCGGATCCGAGGAAGCGTTTGAGGGAGTTCTTGGGTTTGTCTCATGCTGAGGCAAACCGAATGGTGCAGGGAGATAACGTCTCCCTATTTGATTTGGCCGACAAGTTCATGAACCCACGGGACGTGAGGGCCACCCCTGCTCATAGGCGTAGGGCATTCGCTTTCTGCATGCTACACTGCTATGTCTTCGAGGGGCTGATGGAGCTTGACACATGCAGGGGTCAAATCAGGCTAATCGGAGTGGTTGACCAGATGGAGACTGGTCATAGCCCTGCCTGGCTAGCCACTGGGGAGATCATTACGGGTCTGGACGCTCGACGGCTTGACCCAACTCGACCGCTGACGGGGAGTACCCGTATTCTTCAAGTATGTACCTCGATTTTTTTTTTCTTGTATCGCGTTTCATGCGAATTTTCTGATCTTCGTAAGTCACTCGATCGAGTGGACCTGTCACTCGATCGAGTGACACTTATGTCGTGCTACTGCCTGTTTTTTACAGGCTTACTCGATCGAGTCAGATGTTGCACTCGATCGAGTGGCACTCGATCCCGGCTACTGCTTGTTTTTGACAAGCTTACTCGGTCGAGTCAGATTTTGTACTCGATCGAGTGGGCTGTAGCGAGTTGCTCCGTTGCTTATGAAGTTTGTATATGCCTTTCAGATATGGTTGTCGGAACGACTGTCAATCATAGAGACTCCTCCGAGCATTTCCAGTTATCGGAGTAGTCAGATCAGCTCTAGGAGGCGGAAGATAAGCTCGAGTCACCAGATAAACCGAGCTTACTGGGATGAAGATCTGGCATTCCACGGGGGTCCTTTGATCAGGTGGACCGTTGCTTGGTGGTTTCTTTCGAAGCTAACTGGATTGGCCAAGAGGGATCAAGCCCGATATCTGACGATCTTGTCCCTAGACTGGACGGTTCATATTTACCCGGACCGCCTCCTAAGGCAGTTCGGTTCATCTCAGCGCATCCCTGAGAAGGAAGCCATTATTAGCGTCCCGCTCCAATTGACGGACGCTATGTGCGACACTTGGTTGCAACGATGGTTCACTCGTCCCACATGGACGATACCTAGCCCTTGCCAATCCGCTTGGGTATCACGGGCTTACCAGAAGTGGACTTCTGAAGAGTCCGAGGAGGCTCGCAAGGCCTTAAAAGTTGACGAGGCCATCGAATTGGTGCAGCGCGAGTCGGCGAAGGATAACAGAGAGCTCTTCGCCGGGGAAGACACTCCTGGAGCTAAAGTCCGGGAAGAATCGGGTCATAAGTCACATACTAAGACTCGATCTAAAGAAGTCGGTTCTAGCAGTACTCGGGGGCAGACCGACTTGGAACGACGACTTGGGCCGAGGTTGGCGGCCCGGGACCGACTTGGTCCGCGTGACCGGCTCCCTGAGCCGGTCAGGGCCCGACTTGGGCCCATCGAGGTGATGGAGGATTCGGGCTCACACAATCGAGCCCGAGCTAGAGAAGTTCCCGTAGTGATTAGGGAGCGTTCTCCTCCGCGTCGTCGCCAGTGGACGACTAAGGATGCTAAGGACAAGGGGAAGGGCAAGATGCCCTAAATGCCGAGTCCTTAGATTTATTATTATTTAAGTATTATTATTATTTTTATTGTGTGCCCTTTTTTTTGTATATATTTTTTTTGAATTCCTGCACTTTGTAATTTCCGAGTTCATCGGGATATATTTTTTTTTGAATTAATAAAAGAAGTTTATTATTAAACCGCTCCTGTCTTTTCTTGATTGCATTGGTTGTGCCCTTTTGAGGGGTTGCCTACGTATCCGCGATTAGCAGAATCAAACCAAACGTAGTTCAGGCATAGGAAATTTGCAATCTCGAATTACACCAAGACTATTGGTTCAAGATGTTTATGACAGTAGAATAAGTAATTCTAGCTCATTGACTTGCTTTTTGTAAAAAATGATTTTGATAAAATTTGCTAATGACATTGAGAAATGGGCTTAGGGTAGTAACGCTTCAGCTGGTCCAGGTTGGTTGGGTTGACAAACTCGTTCCCGTCCAGGTCCGTTAGCATCACTGCTCCCCCCGATAGGATCTTCTTCACCAGATATGGCCCAGCCCAATTGGGTTTGAATTTTCCCCTTGGGTCAACCGGTAGTAGAGCCCGAATAGACTTAAGGACTAGATCGCCCTCCCTGATGTGCCTGGGCCTTACCCTCTTGTTGAAGGCCCGTTGGATCCTCTTCTGGTAGATTTGGATATTATTGAGGGCACGAGACCGTCGTTCGTCTAGTAAAACCAACGAGTCATATCGTGCTCGAACCCAGTCAGCTTCGGGTACTTGACTTTCTAGCAGGATTCTGAGGGACGGTACCTCCAGCTCGACTGGTTGGACTGCCTCCATCCCGTAGGTTAAGTAATATGGTGTTGCCCCGGTTGCGGTGCGAATTGACGTTCGATATCCCCATAGGGCAAAAGGTATTTTGTCGGGCCAGTCCCGGTAATTGTCAGCCTTCTTTTTAAGTATGGTGACAATTGTTTTATTAGCCGCCTCTACTGCTTCATTTGTTTGGGGACGGTAAGGCGAGGAAGTATGCCTTTGGATTTTATATTTGGTCAGTAGGGCCGCAGTCTCGACTTGAAAATGAGTCCCGTGATCACTGATAAATTCAGCGGGAATCCCATATCGACATATTATCTTGTTTTGAATAAACTTGGCGACATGCTTGGCAGTGAGAATGCGATATGATTCAGCTTCGACCCATTTGGTGAAGTAGTCGATAGCTACCAAAATGAAGCAATGCCCACCGGTACCCGAGGGGTTTATTTTCCCGATTATGTCGATACCCCACGTTGAGAACGACCAGGGTGACGTCATGGTATAGAGTAGTGATGACGGCATATGTTGTACATTGCCAAAGATTTGACAGTTATGACAATGTTTGACATACGACCGGCAATCGGCTTCCATGGTATTCCAGTAATAACCTAGCCTCATAATTTTCCGGACCAGCATGTGGGCATTCATATGTGGGCCGTTTTCACCGTCATGTACTTCGGCCATAACCTTTTCAGCCTTGTATTTGTCAACACAAAGGAGAAGAGCCCCCTGTGCCGTCTTTTTATACAGTTGTCCGTCGTCGGTGCGGATGAACTGGGTGGCTAGCCTCCGTAAGGCTTTCTTGGCTCGACCTTCCGTCCCGGGAGGATATTCTCCATTCGTTAGGTACGTTAACACGGCTTGGTACCACGGGTCGGGATCGGTTAACTCAATGTCTTCGATGTCGTAGATGTATGCTGGCTCGGACCGTCGTTCGACGCAAATCGGCATACTAGTCACGTGGTCGGGAATATTCAGTAAAGATGCCAATTTTGAGAGTGCATCTGCGAACTGATTTTCTTCCCGGGGCAGATATATGTATTCTACCTTTTGGAATTGTTTCTCGAGATCCCGTACTCGTGCCTGGTAGGCCACGAGATTAGCATTTCGAGTTTTCCATTTTTGAAGTGCTTGGTTAATAACCAAGGATGAATCACCATGTACCCGGAGATTTGTGATCCCCAGATTGGCGGCGGCTTGTAGCCCGTAAATGCATGCTTCATACTCTGCTGCATTATTAGTAACATCAAAGTCCAGTTTGATGGAGACGGGAGTATGTTCCCCTTTTGGTGAAATCAGGAGGATCCCGACTCCGAACCCTCGAAAATTAGATGCACCGTCGAAGTATAAATCCCATGTTTCAATATCAGTATGGAAAATATCTTCGTCTGGGAAGGACCAAGTGTCGGTGTGTCCTTCTTCGGTTATCGGGCTATCGGCGAGAAATTCAGCTACTACTCGACCTTTAATAGCCTTTAACGGTACAAACTTTAAGTCGAACTCTGCCAGCATTAGAGTCCATCTAGAGATTCGGCCGTTGAGAACGAGCTTTTCGAAGATGTATTTGATGGGATCCATCTTGGATAGCACATGGATCTCATAACTGAGCATATAATGTCGGAGTTTCTTGGTAGCCCAGACTAGAGCCAAACACGTCTTTTCGAGCATGGTATATTTGCACTCATACTCCAAAAACTTTTTGCTGATGTAGTAAATGGCTCTTTCTTCGGAGTCAACTGTCTGAGCCAGCATAGCCCCCATGGCTGTCTCGGTCGTCGTTAGATATAACGACAGAGGCAAACCGGGTTGAGGTGGCATTAAGACTGGCGGAGCAGACAGAATTTCTTTGATCTTGTCGAAAGCGGTTTGGCACTTGTCATCCCATAGTACCCGTTCTCCTACTTTCAGCTTCTTGAAAATTGGTTCACACACCATGGTTAATTTGGAAATGAACCGACTGATGTACTGGACTTTCCCGAGGAATCCCCTTATTTCTTTTTCGGTTTTAGGAGGTTGCATCTCGGTAATGGCTTTGATTTTAGCTGGATCGACTTCGATACCTCGTTGGCTAACGATATGACCCAGTAATTTGCCTGATGTTACCCCGAAACTGCACTTTTGAGGGTTTAACCTCATGTTATATCTGCGCAATCGGGTGAAGAATTTTCTTAGGGCGGTGATGTGACCGTCCCGTTCTTTGGATTTGACGATCATGTCGTCTACGTAAACTTCTACCTCTTTATGCATCATGTCGTGTAGTAAAGTGGTAGCAGTTCTTTGATATGTGGCCCCGACATTAATGAGACCGAAAGGCATAACGGTATAGCAGTAAGTACCCCAAGGTGTGGTGAAGGTAGTCTTACTCATGTCTTCTTCCGCCATCTTGATTTGATTATACCAGGCATACCCGTCCATGAATGATAGAAGGGCATGATCGGCCGTATTATCCACCAGTATGTCGATGTGTGGTAACGGAAAATCATCTTTCGGACTCGCCTTGTTAAGATCCCGAAAATCTACACATACCCGCACCTTACCGTCCTTTTTAGGAACCGGCACGATGTTTGCCACCCAGTCCGGATACTCGGACACTTGTATGAAGCCGGCTTTGAATTGTTTGTCGACTTCTTCTTTTACCTTGAGAGACCATTCGGGCCTCATCCGACGAAGCTTTTGTTTGACCGGTTTGCACCCGTCTTTGATTGGTATGTGGTGCTCGGCTATTTCCCGGTCTATCCCCGGCATGTCCTTGTAGGACCACGCGAAGACATCTTTGAACTCTTGGAGGAGGCTTATGAATTGTTGTTTCTCCTCGGGATTTAAGGATAACCCTATCTTAAGTGTTTGAGGTTCTAAGGTTGTTCCCACATTTATGGACTCGGTTTCTTCGATTACCGGGTTCCGGGACTCCCTTTGCTCTAGTTGCTCGATCAAATGCGGAGGTAAGGGTACCTGTTCGTCTGATTTCTCAATGTCATAACATAAAACATTTTTAAAAGCAGAATTTGAAAGAGACAAGTCGTAAGCAGAACGGTTGTTATTATTGATTGAAAATTTGGAGAACAGCTCAAAGAGAGCAGCCATCTGATCATTGGTCAGTGGCGGGATAGGTAGGGCACTCGGGACAGACCCCGAAGTGCCAGCAGCAGGAATAATAAAAGGGAGGGGGGTTACAGGAGTGACTCTAGCACCGACTTCCCTAGACTCGACCTCAGACTCTGACTCAGACTCCGACTCAGACTCGGACTCAGACTCAGACTCAGGCATGTCTCCCTCTCCGGTGACCAGCTTGTAGATCCTTCCCTGACTGTCAGTCCACTTGACAGTCTTCCTCCAGGCTCTGTTACCCGTCTCGGAACCAACATCCGAGATCAGCTTGGTCGGGTCAAACCTGTTGCTGCGGAGAATCAGGTTGACCAGGTCTTCCTTTGGAGTTGGGGCTATGGTGTCTTCCCTAAATAGTAGCCCTAGAGCGGGCTCAGCATCTTCAGCTCCGTTGGATTGGATGAGGGCGAACACATCATCCGGAATGTAGTTGCAGTCCCGGGCCATGTGGGTCCCGAGCTGCATAGCATTGGGTTGGTATAGACCAACCTGAACAGCCCCAAACACCGGTGTGACGAAGTAGTCAGCCAACCGTGGGCTATAAGGGCTCAAGTAGATACCCTTAAGGATGTTGCAGGCCTTTTCGATCCCTGCTCGGACAACATTGTCGGGGGTGATATCATAACCGAGACCAAAGTGAGATTCTTCGTCTTTGAGAACCTCGATGATCTTCCCAGCTGGAAGATCGGGTCGAGAGGTAGCCCCCGGAAAGTACCCTAGGTTTTGGAGCATCATGTCGATACTCGTAGTGAAGTAAGGCCTAAAGAGGTACTCTTCCTCGATCATCCCCACAAAATCGAACCCCCAGAGGTTCGTGCGCTCCGTGGCGTTACAGCTAGCCACAGTCATTGGTGTTGCCTCTAAAGTGATGATATCGTTAAGCAGAGGCATCTTAATCTTTCGGTGGAGGGTGGAGGATACCGCCTTGACCGCGTGGATCCAAGGCCTACCTAGGAGCAAGTTGAAGGATGAGGTGACATCAATCACCTGAAACTCGAGCTCCTTCTCTATCGGGCCAGTGATGATGGTCAGTTTGACGGCCCCAGCTACCGACTTCGGGCTCCCATCGAAGGCTTGGATGGTCTGAGCAGTCGGAACATAGTCAGCCTCGGTAATGCCGAGGGCTTTTGCGGTCCTTAGAGGAAGGACGTTCACAGCAGACCCGTCATCAACTAGGGTCATGGGAAGGTATTTTCCTCGGCAGACCACCGTGATGTATAGGGCCAGATTATGGGTGGCCCCGAATGGTGGTAGGTCGGCCTCGGAGAAAGTGATTACCGGTCCTTCTTCCTTAGCTTTGCCCTTCAGGTGGGGCAAAATCGTGGCTACCATCTCAGCGGGGGTAGCCAGAGAGTCAACCTTGATTTGATCGAGAGCCTTTGTAAGTGCTTCCCGATGTTCTTGAGAACTAACCAGAAGTTGCCATATAGTGAGGTCAACTCGGGTTTTCTTCAACTGTTTCACAAGAGCCGTTTCAGCAGTTGGCTCTTCAGAGGCGACTTCCGTAATGACGGTTGTCGGGATAGGGGTGTCCCTAGAGCTAGTGGCTTGAAAGGGACGACCAAGGTGGTTACTGGTTAAGACTCGAGATTTAGTCTTTCGAATCTCCTCGGCGGTAATGGGGACAGCTTCCCCTTTGGCGAGGTAGACGTCTTCCTCGTCGTCGAACCAGATCCCGTTCACTTGCGGGATAAATGGGGAGATAAGGTGGGAGCAATCAATCACCTCCCCGGTAAAGATGGCGTGGGAGCTGAAAGGATTCTCCTTGTTACTGGGCTTATCTCCGGGCAGCGGGATTTTACCGCTTTCGATCAGGTCTTGAATCAAGTGCTTCAGCTTCCAGCACTTCTCGGTGTCATGCCCATTGCCTCGGTGGTATTGACAATAGGGTTGAGCATTGTAGTTCTTGGAGCGTCGCTCAACCGGAACTTCGGGAGTTGGGCCTATCGGTTGGATTAGGCCTTTCGAGGACAGCCTTTGTAAGGCATAAGTATAGGTCGTACCTATATCAGTGAAAACCCGAGGTGGGGTGTTTCTCTTGGACGGGGCATCTAGTAGATTAACCGCGTCGAAAATACTGCGGGTTGCAGCTTGAGGCTTGGTTGTGGAGGAAGAAGCCCCTTGGTAACCCTTAGCAGCGGCCTTGGTGAGGCCTTCCAGTCTCAAGTCATCTTCGATCCTCATACCCATTTCAGTGAGGGTGGTGAAGTTGGGTATGACAGCATATCGGAGGTGAACCCGGTAGGATGGGAGGAGGTTCTTAACAAAGGCCTCCACTAAAGTCTTTTCACTGGGCTTATCGACCAGTTTCACGCTCTCGGCCCTCCATCGTTGAAGGTATTTGGTAAAACCTTCTTTCGGCTCTTGGGCCATAACCTCCAGAGATCTCATTGTGGTTTGGATCTCGGTGTTGTCAGCGTAGTTCCGAGCGAACTCGGTGGCCACATCATCCCATGTAGGGTATTTCTTCGGGTCTAGCCTGTAGTACCAGGCCCGAGGGTGCTTTTCAAGAGACGCAACAAAGAGGTTCTTGAACATGGTGGAGTCCACCCCTTTGATGGCCATGAACTCCTTGAAGGCCCGTACATGTAGTAACGGGTCTTCAGTCCCTTCGAACATAGGCAAACCGGTGAGGTTCAGGTTTGCAGGCAGCCTGTCACTTAGCGGGTTATACTCCCGACTGTTTTCCCGGTGAATGTTGTTATTCCCAGTTAAATGAACTTGTTCTTCTAGTCGGCGAACCGAGCTAACCAGTTCAGCTAAAGGTCCGGTAGTTCCGGTAGTAGGAGTCCTGTGCTCCACCGAAGCCAATCGAGTGACGATAGCAACTTGCCCAGCCCTCATTTCATTCAGTTGGGCATCGATGTCGGCCTGCTTCTCGATCATGGAATCAACGGAGGCTTTCAGTTCAGCTAAGGCAGTTTCCATCCTGCGAGTGTGTCTGGTTGATGGTGGCCTCTCTGTAAGAACACCACGTAATCAGAAACCGAACCCAGTCTTGGAATCAAAGGAAACAGCACATCCCGAGCGACCCAGAAAGAAAGGACTGAGCGGAAAAGACTCGAGAAAGACATCTAGACGGATGACTCGTGGGTGGTATGACTTCCTTAGGATTTCGGCTTTGTGGGCCTAGTCCCGTTCGAAGGAAGGTCCACGTGAGATTGCTCCCCAGACTTTTGACTCGAGTGTATGGACGGACTTTCCTTTGTAGGGGTATGCCCTACGCGGGTTGGTCGTGCCTTGACAGATAAGGCGGACTTGGGAAAGGGGGAAACTCGTGATATAAGATCGACGGAGTTTCGACGCTATAAACCCTCTACGTACTTATGCAAAGACCCGACACACGGATAGGCGGTAGGTCCTATAATAGGAAGGTTTATTTTAGGAAAGTTGAAAGTTGAGGTTTGAATGCAAAATGAACGAATTTCCGAAATTGTTGAAAACCGAAAACGAAATTTCGAAAACCGAGATTAGAATTTTGAAAAGGAAAATTCCGAAAATCAAGGTGATGGGGGTGGAAATTCGAGAATTAAAACGGACAGCATGCCGACTACAGAAAAGGATATTTTGAGTCAAATCGTTGATCCTAAATTTCGGCGGCATTCCGAGTTTTGAAAATTGGGTATTTTGAAAAGGTGAGTCCCGAAACGGGCAGCATTTCGGGTTTTTCAAAATGGGCGTTTTAGAATGACGGGTCCCGAAATGGACAGCATTTCGGGGTTTTTTGAAAGGTGGGTATTTTTGGAAAGATGCAAATTTGAAATGACGGTTTTTTGAAAATTTGACACGGAAACCAAGTAGCACGTAGTCAAACAAGCATTATAACGACGCTTATGTATGCTTTACACTAAGTCTCGGTCGGTCAAAATAGGGTCTATACCAACAACGATGGCTTTCTCATGTGATGGACGGACTCCCTAAGCCGAGTTGGTCTTAGGACATGCCGCAAAACCGAGACGAGTTCCACCATCGATGTTTTTAGCGCACCCATGTAGGAATGCACCGCGGTATAGTGGGACGTCGGTCACAAGTAACCGGCCCGGGCAAAAATGGGTTATGCATGAATCATTAGACTAACGCGCGCACACTAATCTACGAACGATTTCTCTTCGAGTCTCACCCTAGGAACCATGATGACATGTGGTACATCAGGTATCCCCAGCGGAGTCGCCAAATTGTGGACATGACGTAGGTCCACCCCGACGCGGCGAAGCGCGGGTTTGGGTAGGCGAATGAATCTCGTGGTAAGATTGTTCTCGGGTTCGAAATTTAAGTCAAAATGGAGTCGCCACCGAATTTTGTGGTTATTCGGAACCATACGAGCCCACTCTATGTCGTCATGGGCTATACACAAAGTAAGCCCACTCCGATTTCAGAGTTTACGGGGCTCGTCCCTTTGCATTGCGATACCGATACCATCTACACCGGTAATCGTGTAAAGAATGACTCTCGTTCGCCAAGGGTTTCGGACATCCGGAAACCAAAGGTTCTGAGTAAGGGGTGAGGGTACGTGTTGGGAAGCCCACGAAGGACACCCAACCCCGCCCGCACATGGCGGCCTCTACTAAGACATCGTTCGTGTTCATGATACGCGCGCTAGTAAAATAACGAAATGATATGCAAACAGCGTTTTGTATAAACATGCGAATTTTGCGTTAACTACGTCATTTAATGCATCTAATTATGGTCGAGTTGAGTTAGCATGCGAGGTTCATTTATAAAGCATAAAAGCAAATAATAAATAAAGCTCGAAAAAGGAAGTAAAAAGCGTACAAGCTACACGGGCGGAAATACAACCCGGATTTCACAATACGACATAAACAAAATAATGTAAAGATAAAAAAAGGACCCGTATGAAAGCTAGACCGCGAAATATGTAGATGGACTACCCCGCTTAAATACGTATTATGTTACGTATGAAGCGAAGGACGGAAATATGAGATTGTGGCGTATTACTAGCCTAGTCTCACATTCCGTAGTCTTGTCCCGACTTATCACGTCAAAGTGGTCAAAGTCGTTCTACGTGTCGTGACATGTGTAGCGTTTTGAAAAATGATGAAGGGTCGGTCAATGGTCTAAAGTTGATAAGGACGGGGCTCGGAATATGTGTCCAAGCCCTCGGGTTTCTGAGTTGCCAGACCCACTCGACCGAGTCATTGATTGACTCGACCGAGTGCGCCATTAACGTGGCTACTGCCCATATTTTGGGGGGTTACTCGATCGAGTGCCTTATGGCACTCGGTCGAGTGCATCATTAATGGGGCTACTGCCCTGTTTTTGGGGTGCAACTCGATCGAGTGGCCTATGGCACTCGGTCGAGTGCCCCCTGTACGAGTAGTGATTTGCTCGATTTTATGACTTGAAATCGATGGTCGGCCGATATCGCATGATTTGTATTCGACTCGGCCTCCGGTACTATAATCGTGTAAGAACGATTATAATACCGTCACCGGAGGTTTTATAAAAACGCTTGCGTTTAGATTACGAAACTTTAGAATTAGTAACGAGATGCATCCCTCTACGTCACGACATCGAAACTAACCCTTTCGGGTTACGTGATGTCGGTGTTCGTGTCAACAGGTCTCGTACCAATTATGGAAATGGAATGAAATTCGTTCAACTACAACCGTTTGCGATCGCGTTACGCCCTTGAGTACATTGGGGCGGGGCTCCTCGAAAGGGCTCCACCTCCGTCGTTGCTCGTAAAGGGATTAAACGGATCTAAGGCAAACATCGTAGTCAAATGGATTTTAAACCGAAATTTGATACTAGTTTTAAATATACACGGTATTAATAATATAATGAAGATAAAATGATATAAAACGAAAATGTAAAAGATGCAAAAAAAAGTGCTAGTGTTAACGTTGTGACAATTACGATTATAACACGAAAAAATATGATGAATAAATGGAAATAAAGCGAGATAAAAGAGATTAGAACGAGGTTTAAGACACCCTCAACATACATGCTAGTATAGGACTCGGAAATAGGCTCGTGAACAGCGACAATGCTAAGGAGTATCGAGTACGTATGTGAGTTATGGTGTATATGGATGTGTATGTGTGTGTGTGTCGATTTCCGAGGTATAGAGGCTCGGAAATGGTGTGTTTTGCTTAGGGTTTGCAATGTATGGAGTGTAGGGTTGAAGTAGGGTGGATGTAGGGTGAAAGTGTTGTGTAATTTCTGAAGAAAAAAGGTTGTAAAAAGTTGTGAAAATGCATGGGGGATGTCGGTATTTATAGGCATTTTGCCACGACCTAGGGACACTCGATCGAGTGGCCCTAGTGCACTCGATCGAGTGCCTAAATGGGCGGGTCTGATCCGGTTGGGGACGCTCCACTCGACCGAGTGGGCAATCCACTCGATCGAGTGGATCAACGAAGGTTGAGATAAATAAGGCAAGAATATCTTGCTTGTTTTGACTTCATTTTCGAATTCAAATTTGTGCGCTCACTTGAACTCAGCCGGTTTTTGAGACGGTTTTGCCTTTGACCGGGTTTTGACCCGGTCGGGAAAGGACGGGAAATATTTTTGGTGTCGGTTTTGGCCCAAATTAGTCTTATTTGACTCGGAACGATCCGCTGGGCCTGAATTTGAGGTCTGTTTTGTGAGATTTTACTCCGCTAAAAAGTCCATGTCGGATATTATGAATTCCGAGCCCAAATCCGAGTATACTAAGTCACGTTGACGTCCAATCATCATCGGGTGTTTTTCGGAGACTACCATAGACACGTGGCAGTCAAAATGCGGGTGTCTACAACAGTCACCCGTTTGAAGATACATAGTCGCACTCGTTATATTTTGTTGTGAAGTCACATAATGATGTACAATCACACATTTGAAGCCACACAGTCGCAGTCTTATGATGCAAAGTCACACGCTTTATATTATATAGTCACAGAGTTGTAAAGTCACAGAGTTGGTTATACAGTCATACAGAGTTGGTTATACAGTCACCCGTTTGAAGGTACATAGTCGCACTCATTATATTTTGTTGTGAAGTAACAGAATGATGTACAATCACACCTTTGAATCTACACAGTCGCACTAGTTATGATGCAAAGTCACACGCTTTATATTGTATAGTCAAGCAGTGTTGGTTGTATAGTCACCCGTTTGAGGCTGTATAGTCACATTCGTTATGTTGCAAAGTCACTCTCTTTTTACTGTAGAATCACACTGTTGAAGCCGTATACTCAGTTGTGAAATCACACTCATTACGCATGTTGTTATTGCAGCAGAAAGTCGGGTGCGAAGAAGAAAGTTCGAACGAAGACCAGTAAAAAGAAGGTCGTGGCAGAGACATCGGTCCGCGAAAATGTAATTGATGATAGATTGGTTGTGGACCAAAATTTGGGTAAGAAGAAGAAGAAGAAGAAGAAGAAGAAGAAGAAGACTGTTGTAAAGTCTGTTGAAGATACATCGGGGGCCACATCGTTGCCGAGACGAATGTGGGGGGGACAGAAATCGATGACGAAGGCAGACAAAAGAAAAAAAGAGGGTGACTTTTGATACACCGGTCGCCGATCTGGATGTGGGTGAGACATAAAATGTTGAGGAAAGCAGGCCAAAAAAAAAGAGGAGGGTCAAATCTGATACACCGGCCGACCCCACATACGTGCGCGTGTCTCGGAGGAAGAGGGGAGGGGACCGCCGACAGGGTCAGCCCGATATTCACTGTAGGCCCAAGCGGTTGCACCAGCTAATTGCGCAATTATCGAATGATCAGATAGAGAGGGTGCGTGCTGTTGGCTTCGTCGGGCTGTTGGAGCTGAGGCTTGAATCGGTACCCATTGACCACGGGGTTATGTTCCTCCGTGCATTTTCTGACGGGTCCCATATTTTCCGTGCCTCACGCCGGGAGGCATTCATGATGTCAAAGTACGACGTCCACGACTGCCTCCAGCTACCTTTGGACCCTCATCCGGTGAAAGTAATCCCAACCAGCAACAAGAAAGGGGCAGACTCACCTGACGTGATCAGGTTAAAGAGTACCTGGAGGAAAGACTTCAGTGTGGTGGACAGCAGCAACCCAATAACATTAGGGAGGGTGCACGAAAATTTAATGGCAACCAAAGCCGCTAACAACGACTTTGTCCGCAGGTTCGTGTTGTTCGCGTTGTCATCATTCCTCGCGCCTACTACGAACAACTCACTGGACCTGAGCCTGCTGGCCGTAGTGGAGGACGTGAACTTAATTCGGGAACAGGACTGGTGTAGCTTTGTTCTGCAGGATCTGGTGCGGGCGAGTAAGGGGACGCGTGACCCCAACAAAGTCCTCAACTACCTCCGGGGATGCATCCCCATTCTAATGATTACGTACTTCCAGGGCTACGATTTTCGTAGGGAGACTTGCAGATGCGACATGCCATTTATCGCACATTGGGATGCACGGAGAATATGCGATCGTCTCGCTGGGGAACTGGAGACAGGGTCACTGGGAAATCAGCTACGTTCGAAGGTGTCGTACCCACGTACATGTGGGAAAACAGGCAGCGAGGGCGCCCCCGCTATAACGATGCCCTCTGACAACCAGCACTCTAGTCCCAAAAGAATAATGACAAGGATTAAGAGAGACGATCAGTTGGAAGACAACGCCGTTGACGTAAGTGATCTCCCAGCCACTCTATAAATCATCAATAAATTATCAATTAATTGTCCGTGAAACGATTTAATATGACAACCTTACCTATGTTTATAAAAGTATATACGATTCATAAAACTGTGTTTATAATACAGTTGAGATTCAGTAGTCACGGTTGTTATGATCACACTCATCCTGATGTATAGTCACATACTATTAGCTGTATAGTCACATACTATTAGCTGTAGAGTCACACACTATTACCTGTATAGACACACACATTACGTTGTCCAGTCAGTACTGTAACATGCACAGTCACACGCTATAAACTGTATAGTCACACACTTTATGCTATATAGTCACACACTTTATTCCGTACAGTCACACACTTAGATGCTTAGTCATACTCACACTGCCAGCCTCAACACCACTGAGCTTCACACTAATGATTTGACTTCAACTGAATTATAGGACGACCGGCGATTTTTCATGAATTTTCGAAGGTGTGCGCTAGCCTTTTGCGGTTTCTGTGAGCAGGCTGCCTCCAAAGTAAGAGAAATATCGACAAACAACGCAGTTCCAAGTCAAGACCCATCCTCCCAACAGTTCTGGAAAGATCCATCTGTCCTCCGGTATATCGATGAGGTCGTTTCGTTGGCCGGCCAGTTGAAGCAGACTACCGAGAACGCCCCCGTCGTTGAGGACAAGGATCAGCTCGATGCTAAAGCCTGCAGTCTGGTACGCCAAGTTGTCCAAGACTTCCGTGAATCTGGATACACGGATGAAGATATTGAGAAAGCGGGTTTCTGTGTGGGAGATGGTGACGGAACAGAGGGTTACGATGATGAGGGCACTTTTGATGGTGGCGTCGTGACACCGGGTTTCTGTGAGGGAGAATTTGAAGAGGATGATGCCGCTGAAGAAATCAGCGTTGAAGAGGATGATGCCGCTGAGGACGATGTGCAGGGTTCAGTTGACAAGAGTCCGACCGTAGTGGTGGCTCTACGGCAAGCAGCGGGGGAGACAACTGACGCACGATTGGCTTCCAATGTGGAGGGAATGCGTGATGTAATGCCGACTCCGTCTGACGCGACAGTCAGTTATAGTCTTGAGAAGGAACAGAACAAAGCAGGCTGGTCTGTAGCGGACGATGTTGCCACCACGCCTACGACGGCGGTAATCGTCACGAACGATAATCAGCAGACATGCGAGGGTCCAGGGATCAGGGCGCACCCCAAGGAACCACATCATCGGTACATCTTCCACTCCGACGTGGCATTTGAATGCATGGATACGTTTCCAGACAATTTGGGCTGCACGTTGAACTGTGGGAAAATATTGAGAGGGCAGTTTATGGTCTCTGGATTCATGTGCTCCAATATCGTCATCTTCTCGGATATCCTCCACGTACGGAAAGATGTAATCGACTACGTCTTTGACCACTCAACGCCACGTTCGTCGGGGTACGTATTTATTGTGTTGCTCGTGTTTTTTTAAAAAAAATGCATGTGCTAATTGGGACTTTGTTTGGTCTACAGAGAAATGTTGGTCGAGTTCACAGATTACGACTGTATAGCGAGGGGCGACATGCAGACGCTCGAGCCTGGCCTGCAGGTGGTGAATAACATCATTGACTGCTGGTGTAGGCTGCTGAACCAGCTGGTGTACGAAAAAAAAGCAATAAGAGTAACAAGTAGATGTTACTTCTCTCTTGGAAATACGGCACGTTCACCCCCCAATTTAGCTGTATAGTCGCGCACTATTGGCTGTATAGTCACACACTATTACGTGTACAGTCACACACATTATGTTGTCCAGTCATCACTATAAACTGCACAGTCACGCACTTCAGGCTGTACAGTCGCACACTATAGGCTGTACAGTCACGCACTAGTTGCTGTACAGTCACACATTTTACGCTGCACAGTCACACAATTATAGATGTGCAGTCACACTAATGTCAAACACACACTAACTACATGTATTACAATCAATGCATGTGAGCAGCTCCCAGTGTTGGCATTGTGGAAGAAAGGAGGTCAGGGCAACGATCATGACGAAGAAATATTTTACGTGTGGAACGAGTGGATAAAAAATAGTTTCTCCGACTTTGCTTTGGACTCGGACATGGTATTACCCTGCACATACTGTTTATTCGTAGTTATGTGCAGGATAATACCATGTCTGCCCATAATCCTGACGCATTGTTTGCAGGTGTTCGTCCTGATCTTAACGGGTGACGAGGGCCACTACAGTTGCGCCTGCATCAACTTCAATTCTGAGTAAATAGAGTACCTCGACAACAGGATGTACGATAAATATTTTACAAAGTTGCCTTACTATGGCATTGCTCGGACAGCGGTCAGGCCCTTTAAATTTAATATTAAATCAATTATGTGACGGCGAATGTGTTCACCACCTGATCCTATTTGAACTTGTTTTGCAGGCTGATAAGATGGGGGAGTTCATGGTACGACGAGGGATGAAGAAAGGTGAGAAGGTCCGTGCGTTTAAATTGGTAAACGTTCCCTTATCATGGCAGGGGGTGGGGTACTCCGCCAATGACTGCGGAGTGTACCTGATAATCCACATGATGCTGTACACCGGGTCCCCTCAACTGCTCCTTGGGGACAATGGCGGCCATGAATATGTGCAGGGCGGAAATCACGGCGACCCTTATACTGAGCGACGTGAACAGGGTGAGGGACACTGTTTTGGAGAAGGTGGCAGCATTTGGAAAATACAAGGAAGCGTTGGACTTTGCCCGTACGTTTGAAACCACTCCTGTGAAGGCAACCACCAACAAGCGTTGGAGCAAATCACCGAAAACACCTGAACCCACCCCCCGATCAGTCCCAGAAGAAAGACATTCAGCAATTAGGTCTCGGATACGGGGCTGTGGAGATGGGTTGGGTTGCTCTTTGAACCAAGGGCATCCTGACCCCACCACCATTGTCATGTCGACCTTGTTTCGCCTGCACCGACCGCTGACGAGTAAGATGCCCATCTTGCGGAAGCACACCGCTGACTACTGCTTCCTTGACGATAATGGGTACGACGAAAGGTGAGTAACCGTCTTTGTTTACTGATACGAGTTGCATACTACACATACTGACCGGTGTCGAAAATCTCGCAGTGAACAATTGGGGTCCTACAGCACTCATGCGCAGCTGGAGAGACGTGATATTCAAACGCTATTGTCCGGAGATAACATGAGCGCCGCTGTGCTGGAGTGTTGGTCGCACCTCATGAACTGGTGCGAATCAGACGACCACGGGCGTGGGTTATCCTCCCCCACTGACCCAACGATGGCGTGGTTCGGAATTCAACACATGGTATGCCCCAGTTACCTCTTACCTATCGCATTCAATAGTACAAATGACCCCCCATTCACATTAACTGAAAAGATGTAAAGTCCGTGTAATAGTTAGAAATAATCACAAAGTTCACTAAGCACAGTCACACATGTTGATGTCTACAATCACATGCTATGAAATGCAGAGTTACACGTGTCGATGTGTACAATCACATGCTATAAGTTGCATCGTCACGCATTCAACAGTACAAATGACCCCCATTCACATCAACTGAAAAAATGTAAGGTCCATGTAATGGTTAGAAATAATCACAAAGTTCACTTAGCAAAGTCACACATGTTGATGTGTACAATCACATGCCATGAATTGCAGAGTCACACATGTTAATGTGTACAATCACAGGCTAGATATTGCATAGTCATGGTCAGGGTCACTCGTGTTGAGGTGTACAATCACGTGATATAAGATGTACAGCCACGCACATGATGTAGTCAGACATCCTAGAATTTACGATCACGCAGTCATGTATAGTCACAGTCTGTACGCTGCAAAGTCACACAGCTTAGTCTGTACAATTACACACTTTGCGATGTGCAGCCACGCACATGATATAGTACTGTCTCGGGCCCCGTCACTGATGACAACTAATATTCACCATCTGTTAGGACTCACTGGCCCGTATGCTGGAACGACCCGACTCAAGTACCCCTGCGGACGAATACGCTGACGGTCTGTACGAAACGTGGGACAAATTTATACAAGGCTGCGCCGGGATATTCGACTTGAACGCCGAACTGTTGTTTTTCCCGGTGCATACTATGGGGCACTACGCGTGCGTCTGCGTCAACTTTAGAGATAGAACAGTTGATATCCTCGATCAACAGACACACGCCCCAGGGTCGCATATGTTTCGGATGTCCAGCAAAATAGTAAGTTGCACGCATATGCTTTATTTCACTGCGTCAAAATATTATACTGCTCCCATAAGTGCCGACGTTTACTATTAACTAATACTGCAACAGCTGCAAGCATTGATCGACTACATGGACGAAAAGGGGCTGATTAAGGGCAGTCACATGACAAATTTTATACATCGACAAGTAAAATTGGAATGGTAGAGCGCCCGGAAGAACGATCCGGAGTCCGGCATTTTCTGCTTGATGCACATGTGCCTGTGCGACGGTGCGCCGTTCACCCTCCCTGATATTGGGACAAAGCTCGGGAGGCGTTACTTGTCGTTCGAGTTTGCAGCAGCCCTCGTACTTGCTGACATGAATGAAGCTCGTGGGGACGTCTTGCCGAAAATTCGTGCTTTCATGGCAGACGCGCCAAAAATATGGAAAATAATCGATGAAAGTCGTAAGCTACGCAATATCGTGGAACGGAAGACCTTCACGAAGACCTCCACGAAACGTAAGGCATGAATGTGTAGTGAAGTAAAAACACTTTTTTGCGCACATAGAAAAAAATCTCATGTTGGAGTATCTTCTGAGTATCAAATGAATGACAACTCAGTATCAGGGTCGCATGTGCGATATGATACAGTCACGCAACTTCTGACTCACAGTCACAGTAAAACCCCTACAGAGTCATGACAGACAACCACAAATTAACTAAATTCACTAGATTAATCTAACTTAATCATCCCCACATATGTCACCATCCATTTTCTTTCAGTTTATATAATTCATAAGATGCAATTTGAATCGCCACATACAAACAACAAAATATTGGTTTTCGGACGCATGGTTCGTGAATTACATTGTAAATTATATAGCAAAATAATCGTAAAAAAGTTCAAAAAAACGATGTCGACGACGAATGTTAAAAACCGACGTGACTGTGAAGGGATGTTTGTAAGTCTCAATGAAACATTGAGAAACACAAACACCCACCTCAAACTCCTAACGCTAATTAATTTATGAGGATAAACACCCCACCTAACCCATTAAATTTTCACCCCCACCTAACCTATTCAATTTTCACCCCACCTTTACTGCCTAACCCATGAATTTTCAACCCCCTATTTACTGCCTCCCCCTCTATAAATACCAACGCATTTTTCACAACTCCACCACTTCAAACTTAGAAAAAATGGCAAGCAAAATAGAAGAAATCAGAAATTTGATCGAGGAGTACGAGGATGTATTGAATACCACTATGTCTACTGAATTAAAGGCCGTGCAGCAAGCCGCAACTGCAGTTGACGCGAGGAACTTCGTAGCGTCCATTGGCGATACACATACAGAGGCAGAACTGGATAACTACATCCAGTTCTTCATGAAAAGGTCTATGTACTGTTTCCGCACAAGGAAGGGGTTCCAGCGCGACTTTGTCAACTTGAAGAAGATGCTTAAAAAGTACGAAGGTTAAGTATGTATGGATTAAGATGTAGCGTTTAGTAACGAACTTTTTTATGTGTTTTAAGTTCTAATGAATGTTAAAATGTAGCGTTTAAAAGGTATGCAATGGATGTTTTCCGCATTATGTCGTAGAATATTTTCCGCGTTTAATGGTATGCAAGTATTATATGTTGTGTAAGAGATAGACTTTTTCTAATGTACAAATATTTCCATCGCTATTTCGCTATTTCTCTATTTTCTTCGCTATTTTTCTAATGTACAGACACATGGTGTATAGTCACAGTTCACAAGTTTTATAGTCACACTAAACATGGCGTACAGTCACAGTCATCATGTCATAAAACCGGTTTAGGTTTCTAACTTCATTTTGTAGAATCACAGTCAGTGTAATGTAGAATCACAGTCATTGCCTTGTACAATCACACTCCCATAATTACAATCACACTTGTACAATCACACTCCACCTCTTGTTCTACAGTCACACAGTGCCTACTGTAAAGTCGCACTCATTGCGTTGAACAATCACACTCACTTGTTTCTTGTCAACCAAATATTAAGGGCATAATGTTCCTGTACAGCTGTATTTGTAGCCAAAGATGATGCATTCCAGAATAAAAACGACTACGTTCCTCAATGTACTCTTACAATCCAAAAAACAAAACCAATTTTACGGACCCCCATGCTTTACGACTACGCCATATTAGAAATAATTAAGGTCCGCAATAGACGTAAACAAAATCACGGACCTTGACCATTTCAAATGCCGCCAAGTCTTTATGTTTCACAAAAAAAAATAGCCCCCCATGATCTACGACTTACACCATATTAGAAATGATTAAGGTCCGCAATATACGAAAGCAATGTCACGGACCTTGACCATTTCAAACGTCGACAACCTTTGTGTTCCCAAAAAGAATGTTGCTAAGTAACAGATGATATTCATGAACAATCCTCCTCGGCAATCCCTGCCGGGTCCTCATCCTCCTCCTCCTCCTCAACATCGACAGACAAGTCAGCAATCGGTGGGTACTCAGCAAATGGGTTGGGGCAGTTCCTCTTGTCATGGTGACCCATCCTCTTGTAGTTCTTACACAGTCGTTTAGGCTTGGCGGCAATTGCAGCAGCCTTCGCCTTAGAAGAAAGCCTCCGCTTCCCACTGCCCTTGTTCTTGGCTTTCTTTGGGGGCAATATGGTTATTTCAATTGCGCTCGTACAGCCGAGGATCTCCTCTAATTCTTGCGTCTTGCTACAAGGGCCAGCAACGACAATATCGGACCTGAAGTCGCGAATGACGTCAGCTAGATTACTAACGTCTTCCTTACCCATTTTGCTAACATGACTGACAGTTGCATAGAACTCCGAAAACAGCCTCGTGACTGTAACAGCCTTATCATCGCTTAGGTGACTCTTTGACAGGGGACACGCATTAACATTACGTAGAGCATCCTTTGTCACGTACTGTTCCGGGATCTTCTCCCGTCCTTTCGAAGAGTATATCCAAATGGCGTACCTGCAAAGAATTCCATACCGACGGAACTTCCTGCAAGTACAACTGATCTCACAGGTACCTGCGAGTGCATTAAGAAACACATAAAGAGTGCGACTCTTGACCGTACGGACAGTGGCTACACAACGTACGAGATGTGACTTTCTAAAGGTATGATCACAACCTTGACATGATACAGTCACACCCATTATGCTGCATAGTCACAGTCCTTACATCGCAGAATCAAACGCATTGCGTTGTACAATCACACGCACCGCATTCCAGAGTCGCACCCTTTATTGTGTATAGTTACATTCAATGAATTATGGAATAAAACTCGTTACGTTTAGAGTCACAACGTTTAGATCATATAGTCAGGCTATGTGACTATGGCTACACGACATGGACAGTGACTTTCTATGCCAGTACCTGGGTTGTATTCAATAATGTAGTTGCGGTCCCGGATGAAGTCCAGTACTGTTGTCGCTTCGATCCCGTCCTTCTCCTGATACCCACGAACGCTGCACGTGTACAGCGAAAACTTAACCTCTTCCTGAAAGTGTGCAAAAGCCACGTGCGTGTACACCCTTGCCGCGTGGCTCTACATCGGATTCGTCGATCCAATTTTGGGGAATGACTGCCGGTTATCGTTGTCTAGCCTCTTCTACATGTGCCTCTTTTGGTCCATCGCACTTTCGAAATGCATCCAGAACTGGACCAACGTACCATTGTTGTCTTAAACTTTTTGAAGAAACTCTTCTCACTCTCTGATCTCTGCGTTGTCCTCATAATTCCGGACATCCTCACCTCCCTGCAATGCGCGGCGACCCATTTGCTCCTATCTTCGAACATATTTTCGAACCATTCGATCCCAACAGCATCATGGTCGATCATAATCCGCCCCCACCTGTCGTCAAACTCCGACGCCTCGATGTCATCATCCCATATAATTGCATTGAGGGCTTTTACGAAGTCCGAGGCCTCCTCTCTTGATCTGCCGTACTTTGTTGGAACCTTGTTCATGATGTGCCACGTGCAGCACCGTTGGTGCGCTGCTTTGAATATTTCCGGGACGGCTTTTAAAATTCCGGGATTCTGGTCTGTAATGATATAACATGGTTCCTTCCCGCCCATGGCTTCCAGAAACCGGGAGAGGACCCATATAAATGAATCGTAGTCCTCCTTAAATAGCAACGCCCCACAGAACGTGACAGACCATTTGTGGTTGTCCATGCCAGTGAACGGTGTGAACACCATGGAATACACGTTGGTTGCGTACGTTGGGTCGAACGAAACTGCATCCCTGAATGCTGCGTAGTTCCTTCGAGCTGCACCATCCGCCCAAATGACCTTGCGTAAGCTTCCGTCTGTATCCACATCGTAGTCAAACTAGAAATCCTCTTGACTATCCCTCAAACTCTTGAACCGGTCTATGAACAA
The DNA here is from genome assembly GCA_958450325.1 of Agrostemma githago. NCBI lineage: Eukaryota > Viridiplantae > Streptophyta > Magnoliopsida > Caryophyllales > Caryophyllaceae > Agrostemma > Agrostemma githago. The sequence goes on along the minus strand of OY288257.1, from coordinate 31,216,002 downwards.
CTGACCATCCTGCTCGTGGACGAAGCACTTGACGTCCCTCCCCCAGTTCTTGAAATCAACCAACGATGCTCCAATGTTCTGATATCCGCCCGACAACTCCTTGCACATCCTGTATGTCCGAGTCGCCCCGATCTTCAGCTGCACACACAAAATTGCAACTGCATTAGTCTCGCACAGTTAGCAGTGAACCATACACTAACAACATTATTGACAGACATTACACACCCTCAAGTTGCAAACGATCATCTCCTTGTGATACCTTGATAGATTTCGAGATGACTTTTGAAACTCTCTGTCCTTAACCATCACAAGATCGTGGTTGTGTTCCTCAATGAACTCTTCAATATAAAACCCCCCGATCATTGCACAAAGCCTAATTCTTGCTCCACATTGCGTCCTCGTCGCCTTCGTAATCCTTTTGGGTTTGTACGATCCCACATACTCTTGCCCCTCCTTCTCTCCCGTGCTCGACAGCTTCACCATGCTCTGGCTGGCTGTTTTGCCCTCCTTGTTACAAGCCAACAATTTTTTCTTGATCGAACCATCAAATGATCTAGTTGTCGTGTACCTCTTCGCCTCGAAACCAAAATAAAATGCATAAGATTGATAAAACTTGAATGCTCCATCGATGTCCGCGAACTTCTGCCCTATGTAAGGGACAATCACTGTGTCTTCAGCTAGCATATAGGTTGGAACAAAAACAAATTATCAAAGGTTGGAACAAAAAAATCCTATATTATACAATAGAAAAGAGACCCTAAATTACACACTATCAATCTTGCAACGTACGCATTCATCTTTGACCTTATTGAAATGTGACTTTTCTCAACAACGACTGTGACTTTGCTCGTATAACAGCATGATTGTTAGAGATTAACACCCGCACCGCATAACAAAAACAAGTACAACTACAACCCAAGATGCAATACCAACAATAATAATTATATATATTTTCTCAACAACAAAAAAAAACACCAATAATAATAAATATAACAATGATAAGGAAACAAACATATATATTTTGAATAGTAAAGCAACTTCAACGTAATACAACTACGCCTACAGCAGAAAACTACAACTACAACCAAACCCTAAATTACACACTATCAATCTTGCAACGCACACATTCATCTCTGACCTTAATGAAATGTGACTTTTCTCAACAATGACTGTGACTTTGAAGAACAACGACTGTGACTTTGCTCATATAACAGCATGATTGTTAGAGATTAACACCCACACCGCATAACAACTGCAATTGCAACTACAACCCAAGCTGCAATACTCAACAACAATAATAAATATAACAATGATAAGGAAACAAACATAAATATTTTGAATAATAAAACAACTTCAACGTAATACAACTACACCTACAGCTAAAACTACAACTACATGCAACCAACAAAATAATAATTTGCCTTGATTAATATAAACAACACATAACAACTACAAGTACAACTACAAACCAATATGCAATACTCAACAACAACAACAACAAAATACAATGATAAATATAACAATGATAAAGAAACCAACATACATATTTGGAATAATAAAGAACCTTCAGCGTAATACAACGTAATACAGCAGAACAACTACAACAAAAGTGAACGTGTGACTGTCTGTCATATTAAGTGTGACTATCACGTTATAACGGTGTGACTCTCCAAAAATATCAAACCAAACAAAACAATGTCCGACTGCACATTTTCGTGACTCTTCTCATTTAACAAACCAAATATATATGTATATATCCATCTTACCTTCCTACATGTTGCCCAGAAATTTTCAACTGCACATTTTCAAGCATATGATCATCGCGTGGTTCTTCGAGGAACAACACCATTAGAGCGTAAAGACGTACAGCAATTTACGAATTAGGGTTTAGTTATTCTGAATAATGGTATAGATAGAGGGATGCTTTTTTATTTGGGATAAATTTCGAATTTTAGTGAGAGCTTGGTGAGAGATTTAGGATGATTTTCAAATTTTGGTGAGGGAGTGAATTTTGTTGATGGAAAGGGTGATAGATAAGGTGACGGAAATGGTGATTGCATGCTGTACTTTTGCCCTGCTGCTGCCTGCTGCTTGTCATTCACGGACAATCTTCTCCCTTTTTTTTCTTTTTTTTGATTAATCTAAGTGTGGACATGACGTAGGTCCACCCCGACGCGGCCACGCGCGGGTTTGGGTAGACGAATGAATCTCGTGGTAAGATTGTTCTCGGGTTCGAAATTTAAGTCAAAGATGGAGTCGCCACCGAATTTTGTGGTTATTCGGAACCATTCGAGCCCACTCTATGTCGTCATGGGCTATACACAAAGTACGGCCCACTTTGATTTCAGAGTTTATGGGGCTCGTCCCTTTGCATTACAATATCGATACCGTTTACACCGGCTTTCGTATATAGAATGACTCTCGTGCGTCAATGGTTTCGGACATCCGGAAACCAAGGTTCTAAGTAAGGGGTGAGGGTACGTGTTGGGAAGCCCACTAAGGACACCCAACCCCGCGCGCACAATGGTGGCCTCTACTAAGACATCGTTCGTGTTCGTGTACGCGCGCTAGTAAAACACGACTAAATGATATGCAAACAGCGTTTTCGGGCTAAGCATGTGAATTATATGTGAACTACGTCATTTGATGCATCTAATCATTGTCGGAGTAGTTTAGCATGTGATGTTCATTTAAATAAATAAATGGAAAACATCGAAAATAGAAAACTCGTAAATAAATTACAAATTACACGGGCGGAATACAACCCGGAATTCACAATACAACGAGCAATAAAATAGAATAATTGAATTATAAGCAGCAAATGTTAACTAGAAACGGACCCGTATATAATAAATATAAACTAGACCGTAAGTTGTGCAAATGGACGAACTTCGATTAGATACACATTATATTGTGTACTAATCAAAGGACGGAGATATGGGACCTAGGCGTGGTGCTAGCCCGATCCCGAATCTCGATTCCTTGTCCAGACCTATCATCTCGAGGAATAGAGTCTAAATTAATCATGTGTCGGATACGACTAAAGAGTCGTCGACACAAGATTAATAGCGCGAGACCGTCGATGAATGTCGTTTTAGTGTAATGATATGCATGGGTTTTGAAAAATAGAATTACGTGATTGACTTTACACGCTACGACTAAGTCGTAAAAAAAAAGACGAGGCTCGGATGTTGCATCAAAGCTCTCGGATTTCTGGGCTACCGGACCCACTCGATCGAGTCATGGCATGGACTCGATCGAGTGCACACTCGAAGCAACTACTGCCCAGTTTTTGGGGTCCAACTCGATCGAGTGGCCCATGGCATGGGCCACTCGATCGAGTGCCCCCTGTACGAGGCATGGCTCGTTTCATTTTTATTTGTTTGAATTCGATAATTGACCGAAATAAAAATATTGCATTATTTAAATTCAACTCGGTTCTCGATGTCATAAACGTGTATTATACGATTATGAGACCGTTATCGGGATTTTATGAAATATGCTATTATGTGATTGAAAAGTTTGATTAATGACGAAAATATAGTCCTCCGCGTCACGACATCGATACTAATCCTAAAGGATTATGTGATGTCGGTTTTCGCCTCAACGGATCTCGTACTAATCTTAGAAATGGAGTCTTACGCGTTCAACTATGAGCAACCACGATCGCGTTATGCCCTTGAGTACATTGGGGCGGCGCTCCTCGAAAGGGTGCCACCTCCGTCGTGACTCGTAAAGGGATTAAACGGACTTTGGATGATCGTCGTAGTCAAACGTGTTAAGATCCGAATTTTAATATTATATAAATATATATATACACGGTATTAATATGTTAATGACGATAGTTAAATGTTAGAGGTTAGATACAATAAATAAAAATGTTAGATTGCGATAAATAAAAGTGTTAGGTTAGAGAGTTAGTATACACGAAATTAAAATGTTAGTGTTAGCGGTTAGTAATAATAATAATAATAATAATAATAATAATAATAATAATAATAATAATAATAATAATAATAATAATAATAATAATAATAATAATAATAATAGTATATACATAAATATATAAAAGAAACAAAAAAAAAAAGGGAGAAAGAGATGTCGGGATTTGAATTACACCCTCAACCTACATGCTTTAATCTCGGAAACGGACTCGTCAAGTAGCGGCGTGTGCGCGGGAGTGTCGAGAAATGTAAGGTGAGTTAGGGTGTGTTTGGTTAGGGAGAGGATGCTCTCGGGTCTTTGGCGAGTTTTGATCTCGAGGGTGTGTATGTGTGTGTAGAGAGGATATATGAATTGTGAGTTTGAAGCCTAGTTCAAAGGGGTTTGTATGTGTTGTGAAGAATGATGTTGAATGATGGGTAAATGAGAGGTTTTTGAGGGTGGTAAAATGGTAGAGTAAAAGTTGTGAAATGGTTGTGGGGTGATGGGGTATTTATAGGAAAAATACCCCGGTTTAGGGTCACTCGATCGAGTGGCGCGGGTGCACTCGATCGAGTGCCCGGTTCGAGTCCGGTTCGGCCGGTTCATGGCCTTACTCGACCGAGTGGGTGTGAACCACTCGATCGAGTGGGTCGGGAAGGAGGGAGTGTAAATAAGGCATGATTTGTTGCCTATTTTTGAAATGATTCTGGTTGATTTGGTTGTTGAGTCTGAATTCATTTTGTGTATTTGGACATAATGTGAGGCTGGTTCGTCTCGGGATTCGACTTTGACCGGGTTTTGACTCGGTCGCTAAAAGACGGTTTTATTTCCGGTGACGGTTTTGGCCCAAATTAGTCTCATTTTACTGGAAACGACCCACTGGGCCTGGATTTGAGGTCGTTTTTGAGAGATTTGCACTCCGCTAAATGCCCACGTCGGATACTATTGATTCCGAGTCCGTATTCGAGCGTATTAAGTCACGTTGACGTCCGATCATCATCGGGTGTTTTGTCGGGAACTGCTATAGACACTAGCAGGCAAAATGCGGGTGTCTACAGAGCCCCCACTCTGACTGAGGCTTGGACAAGGCGAAAGTTAGAGTAGCTACCAGGCCAATCGAGGATTACGACCTGGCAGCCTTCCGGTCGGGTCATTTATAGTCCAATAGACTTGCGTGAAGGGCTCGCCAGCCATAAGCAGAGGGTCATACCTGTCCTGATGATGATAGCTCCGTGGGGAGTCGAATTTGCCTTTGAAGTCCTAGGTGTACCCGTATGCCGACACATCACATCTTTGATGTAGCATTTCAGGAGAAACACCGACTCATGCTGGGGAGTAAAGTAGCTGCGCGGGGACTTGCTTCTGAAGTCTTGGGTGTACCCGTATGCCGACACATCACATCTTGGATGTAGCATCCCAGGAGAAACACCGCCTTTGTTGTTCCATTGGGAAGCACTAGCTGGTACCTGAACTGTTAGATACATAGGCAGAAATGGCAGGCATAGTAGATAGCAAGATAGCATACAGGAAATGCAGTTAGCATCTATAGACTGGCTTGCGTTGGGGAAACTGGTTTTTGCTTAGTCTTGAAATCGAAGTCCTGAAAGCAACTCACATGCTAGGAGATAGGTTTTCAAAATTGGCAGGGGTAGAAAAGAAATTTGCAGTTTAAATAGATCGAAATTTGACCTTGTCGAAAAGGATTTTCTCAAATGGCTAAGTTTTGCAAATTTCAAAGCAAGTATTTGAAAAGAGAGACATACCGACAGACTCGACTCTGGACGTGACAGGACGAGTTGACAGACACGACTTAGAATCTTGAAGGGGTTGGACTGTGACTCGGTAGGGGGGTGGGCCACCTAAGACGACAAGACTCTTAAGCTGCGCTAATCCATAGCCTAGGCGAGTGGCAACACGGTCGAACATCGAAATGGGAAGGATGTGATATAGGGGAATTGCAGTAGCCTGTAATGAGACTGTTTCTGCATGACAAGACTTAGTATTAGCAATGCTGCAGCCTAGTGCTCTTTTGAATTTTTGGTTTTGGGGTACATTCCCAAAGTGGGTGTCACTTCGAGTCCCTGACGGATTCTCGTCTTCGACTGGGCCGAGTACTAGGACACACTATAGAAAGGAGGCTAGGTTTTGAAAGTCATTTGGATTATGTGAGTGGATGGAGGACTTCTGTCTAATAGAAGCCCCTAGGACGACAAAGCTAGCTGCTGAGAACATGACAGTGTTGTGACCGGACTAACGGTGCTTTTTTTGAATTTGTGGGTGTGGGTGGTTGTGCCTTTGTTGAAAGGCTGCCTACGTATTCACGTGTAGTGAAATCAAACCAAGCCGTAGTTCTGTGGTTTGGAAGATATGTTATGGTGCGTAGTTTATTAGGGCTTTGTGTGTGACTAGCCATAGCGATGGTGTGGGCTAGGTGTGTTCCCAATGATGTCTTGATCAAAGGGCTAGAACAGTTAGGATGTTGATCCTGTGACTGTGAGCGTTCTCCGGGGTAGCCCCCAGAGGTGGTGTGAACTATTTGGGCATGTTCTATGCCGACCGCAGGTTGGGTTTCCGTGTTTGGGGTTGGTAACAGGTTTGGATGTTTTTTGGAAATGTGGAGCTAGGTCATAAGTGGCTTTGATGACTCGAAATATGGAGCTCGATTCTGTGGAGCTAAGGCTTCGAGCGTAAGGTACTGTAATGTGGTAGGAAAGGGGGAAGTCGAGTAAAAATGACTCGAACTTCGATCAGGCAGGTTTGATAATGCGGGATCTGATTTCCATGTCTGGCCCTAATGGTTAGGGTGTATCCTATGGAGCTTGAATCCTCAAAATTCCGGGTTGTCTCTTAGCCTAGGTCTCGGGAAGGTCTTGAGGGTTGTAATGTGGGAAGGCTAAGTGTGGCGTCAGTCGACCAGCTTGATTGTCTCTCCCCTATTTGATGGTATAGACATCAATAATTTTTGAATTGACCGTACCCCGGTCAAGGGACTTTCACTGAGCTGACCGTTGACCACGGTCATGGGTATTTGATTTTTTTTGTTTTTTTTGTTTTTGGGTTGACCTCTTAGCCCCGGTTGTGGGATTCTTCATTTGAGTTGACCGTGCTCCGGTTAAGGGATTGACCGTATCTGGTCGAGGGATGTTGATCATGGCCAGCTCTTTTGTTTTGGCCTTTTGCTTTTTCCTTGGACTTTTGGAATTTTTTTTTTTTCTGTCCAACTCTTTTTTCTTTTATTTTTCACGGTAATCCCCTCCTATGGTGTTGTGGGTGGATATGGGGGTGGGTCCATCAGTTGGATTAGACTTGTGGAGCTAAACCTTTGTATGGTGTAAGCCTAGTTGGTGTTTGTGTGAGTGCAACTCGCGGTGGAGTACTTTACGGTAAGCATGGTGATTTGGATCTCAGTATTGTCATCATAATTCCGAACAGGCTTGGTGGGAGTATCGTCCCGAGTTGGGTATTTTTGGCATCAAGTCTATAGAGTCACGATGCTTTTTTTTTTTTTTGCTTCTGGTCAAACTAACGCCTAAGGTAGGCTAGGGATTGGTCCGTTTTATTGGAGGGGTGTTTATTGTGGGAAATGGGCTTGCCTCCCGCCTTGAACCCAAACTAGGAGACTACCTAGATTTGTCATAGGATTCGATACGGCTCCTACTAGGGGTAGTTATGTGGCTGTCTATGCCAGACATGGAACAGGTAAAGGAAAACACGGGCCTCAGTTCCTGCAGTCGTTATAGATGTGCCTATAATAGTCACGTGCATGTGCTCACAGTGTATGATGGCGTTCATCATGTTCTCGGAAACACATAAGGACAGAATATAGTAGAGATAGAATATTGAAAGCTGATTTTTTGTTGAATTTTGAAAAGAGGACAGAATGCAAAAGACTCTGACTCTGATTTGGAAATGAGGATGTAGGGTATTCTAGACTCGGACTCAAACTTAGACTCGAATCAAATCCGGACTTATGGATGCTCGGTTGGTTGTTTCTTTTTTGGTAAGGTCTTTGATTGGAGAAAATGATAGGAGCCACGACTCGCCTAAACTCGACTTTGCGCAAATGCAAGAGAGGGAGTCAAACTAGACATGGCCCGGGGTGACGGGTCGACAAAGACTCTTGGATCGGGATACTCGAACGTTGACTTAGACGAGGTAACGACCCTGGCTTGGACTTGACGATGAGACTCAAGCTGCACGAGGGTAAGTCCGAAAATGGGGCGACCGTGTTTGACCGCGTCACGTGTTCGGACCAACCGTGGCGACCTAAACCTTTAGGAGACTCGGGTGTTCATAGCATAGGTACGACTCGAAGAAGACATCATAAGGACGCCGGTGTATGATGAACGTAAGGTACCCCTTAAGGTGACTGTGGTCGAATGCTCGGGTGGAGGACATCCCCCGAGTGAGACTGAAGACTTTGGTAGGACTCAGATGGTGTGACATCTAAGTGACTCGAAAGTGGGGTACGTGAGACAACACGTGTAAGACATGACCCTTAGAGAAACCGTGATTGATCGCTCTGCTGAAGGGTAGCCCCCGAGTGAGATTGTAGGTTTTGCTAAGACTCGAGTGTCGGACGAGTGACCCTTAGATGTAAGGATCACGAACCTTTAGCTACAGGGTTATGCCTTGTAAAAGGTTGACTCGGCCTCGAGAAAAGGCAGACGGGGTAAGGGAAGAAACTTGCGATGTAAGATCGACAGAGTTTCGACGCTAGAGACCCTTGACTTGACTTGGATAAGGATAGACCCTGTGATTAGGGTAGACCCTTAAGTTAAAGGATTCTCGATTTGAGATGACTCGACTAACGGATTGAAAGATGGGCGAAATTCCCTTAGGAAAGGTCGTGGGGACCGTCCTGTTAGAGGAAAAATCGCGTGGGACTTTCTAGTTAGGACTCGAGTGTATGGATGAACCTTCCATTTACGAGTGTATGACTCGTGTTGGTCAGTTGTGCCTTTAGGATAAGGCGGACTAGGATGGGGAAGAAACCCGTGATGTAGGATCGACGGAGTTTCGACGCTAAAGACCTTTGATGGTAAGGATTTGTCACGTCCCTAACCATCAATAAACTACCGATTACACCTAGTGGGTAGCTAGGGCAAGTCGGGATCGTATCCACGAGGACGGTAAGGCGAAGTTTAGACTAGGTCGGCCTACAAACGAGACTATGCTACCAAACAAACACAAAGAGGCGATAAATGGAAAACTATGGTAGAGGAGAAGTGGGAACTAGACTAATGATGAACTAACAAGTAAACTAGAGTAAACTATGGCTAAATAAGGAGGATGAACTCAAATATGGAAAGAAAGTGGGGTAGGTCGGGTTCATAGGAGTAGAAGGGTAATTGGGGTGATCAAGGGTATAGGTGTCTCCTAATTGCTAGAGTCGGTCTGGGCTCTCGCAACTTAGACCGATGTCAAGGTGGGTCTGGGCTCTCGCAACTTAGACCCTAGTCCGCACTCTCGTGACTACGACTATTCTCAACATGCTCACACAATAGACAAGCAATGGGAAGATGAACACAAGTATGGGAAGCATGGCCACTACAACTCACACAAGCATATCAACAAACACATAGAGTGCCTATTATGAGTCTAACAACAAAGATGTAACCTTTACCCCTAATCAACCCTAATCACCCATAATCTACCCCTAATCCCCCTACTAACCCCACAAGTAATCTACTCACTCATTATCAATGAAAAACTAACAATAATAAGAGAAAACAACATGAACATCCAAACATCCATAATGAACAATAACAATAACAATAAACAAAATATAAAGATTCAAACTTGATTAACAAACTAAGAACAAGAGTAGATAAGAGAAGAAGATTATACCAACAAACAATGGATGAAAAAGAAAAGAACTTGTATTAATAAGAAACCCAAATAAAACCCAAGGTTGTCAAGCTTGGAGAAATCTTCAAGTATCCTCTTAATACAAGAACTAATTACAATGGATTAACTAAAGATTAACTAAGATTAATGGAAGATTAAAACTAATGAGTGAAAGTAAATCTAGGGTTTTAGGGTTTTTGGGAGGCTTAAGGAATGCTAAACTCTGATAAGATGTGTTAACAATACAAGAGAGAAGTATATATATGGGTACAAGGATGAAGGAGAAGAAAAGAAAAGAAGTCGTGCTGCCAGCTCTTCGTCCCGACCGGGACGGGATCATCCCGACCGGGACGGGTTGGTCCCGACCGGGACGGGCCCACAGTGGCCGTCTTCAAATTGCACCTCATCCCGAACGGGATGGGTCTTGTAGGCCTCCCTTAAGAGCTCTTTGGTCCCTCCTTGCCTCTCATGGGTTTCTCGCCGATTCTCGGGACTCGGGATCGGGTCTCGGAGGCTCGGGATTGGGTCCCAAGGTCTCGGGGTCGATTCCAAGGCATCGAGTCATTGTTCCTTTACTCCGTTGGCTCCAAAATGTGTATGTATAGAGTCGGAATCGCTCCAACTCTTCCAAATCGGTCTCGGGAACCTGAAACGAACTAAAGGAAGCATAAGAAACCCATAAATCGCTCCCAAGGAGCGATTCCACAAGGAAATGGGACCAAAACATAGTGAAAAAGACACTACAAACTACACTTATCAACCTTCGACAAATTATGAAAAGACCCGACACACGGATTACGGTAGGTCCTATAATAAGGAAGGTTTTTGAAAAATGATTGAATTTTGAAAATTGAGAGGACGGTCCAGAAATTGGTAGTGGGCCAATAGGACCGAGCATTTTGAAATGTTAGAATGGTTGCGAGTAGATTCGCATTTTGAAAAATTGGGAGACGGTCCAATCTTTTGAAATTGGCAGCGTGCCGACAAGACCGATTTTTTTTTGAAAAGTTGAATTTTTGAAAATTTGAATATCGAAAATAAATTTCCGAAAATTTGAAAATCGAAAATAAGATCCCGAAGATTTGAAAATCGAAAACGGCATCTCGGAGATTTGAAAATCGAGAGTGGATTCTCGCAGATTTGAAAATCGCGAATGACATCACGAAGATTTGAAAATTGAAATTGAATTTTGAAAATTCGAAAATCGAAAGGGAATCAAAAATTCGAAATTTGAAATGGGAAGCATGCCGGCTAAAAAGATAGGCTTATTTTGAGTCAAATCGTAAGTCTAAATTTTGGCAGCATTCCGAGTTTTTGAAATTGGATATTTTTTAAAGATGTATTTTTAAAATGACGGTTTTTTGAAAAATGACACGGAAACCAAGTAGCACGTAGTCAAACAAGCATTATAACGACGCTTATGTATGCTTTACACTAAGTCTCGGTCGGTCAAATAGGGTCTATACCAACAACGATGGCTTTCTCGTAAATCAGGACGGACTCCCTAAGCCGAGTTGGTCTTAGGACATGCCGCAAAACCCATACGAGTTCCACCATCGAAGTCTTTAGCGCACCCATGTAGGAATGCACCGTGGTATAGTGGGACGTCGGTCACAAGTAACCGGCCCGGGCAAAAATGGGTTATGCATGAATCATTAAACTAATGCGCGCGCATTAATATACGAACGATTTCTCTTCGAGTCTCACCCTAGGAACCCCGATGACATGTGGTACATCAGGTATCCCTAGCGGAGTCGCCAAATTGTGGACATGACGTAAGTCCACCCCGACGCGGCCACGCGCGGGTTTGGGTAGGCGAATGAATCTCGTGGTAAGATTGTTCTCGGGTTCGAAATTTAAGTCAAAGATGGAGTCGCCACCGAATTTTGTGGTTATTCGGAACCATTCGAGCCCACTCTATGTCGTCATGGGCTATACACAAAGTACGGCCCACTTCGATTTCAGAGTTTATGGGGCTCGTCCCTTTGCATTACAATATCGATACCGTTTACACCGGCTTTCGTATATAGAATGACTCTCGTGCGTCAATGGTTTCGGACATCCGGAAACCAATGTTCTGAGTAAGGGGTGAGGGTACGTGTTGGGAAGCCCACTAAGGACACCCAACCCCGCCCGCACAATGGCGGCCTCTACTAAGACATCGTTCGTGTTCGTGTACGCGCGCTAGTAAAACACGACTAGATGATATGCAAACAGCGTTTTCGGGCTAAGCATGTGAATTATATGTGAACTACGTCATTTGATGCATCTAATCATTGTCGGAGTAGTTTAGCATGTGATGTTCATTTAAATAAATAAATGGCAAACATCGAAAATAGAAAACTCGTAAATAAATTACAAATTACACGGGCGGAATACAACCCGGAATTCACAATACAACGAGCAATAAAATAGAATAATTGAATTATAAGCAGCAAATGTTAACTAGAAACGGACCCGTATATAATAAATATAAACTAGACCGTAAGTTGTGCAAATGGACGAACTTCGATTAGATACACATTATATTGTGTACTAATCAAAGGACGGAGATATGGGACCTAGGCGTGGTGCTAGCCCGATCCCGAATCTCGATGCCTTGTCCCGACCTATCATCTCGAGGAATAGAGTCTAAATTAATCATGTGTCGGATACGACTAAAGAGTCGTCGACACAAGATTAATAGTGCGAGACCGTCGATCAATGTCGTTTTAGTGTAATGATATGCATGGGTTTTGAAAAATAGAATTACGTGATTGACTTTACACGCTACGACTAAGTCGTAAAAAAAAGACGAGGCTCGGATGTTGCATCAAAGCTCTCGGATTTCTGGGCTACAGGACCCACTCGATCGAGTCATGGCATGGACTCGATCGAGTGCACACTCGAAGCAACTACTGCCCAGTTTTTGGGGTCCAACTCGATCGAGTGGCCCATGGCACTCGCTCGAGTGCCCCCTGTACGAGGCATGGCTCGTTTCATTTTTATTTGTTTGAATTCGATAATTGACCGAAATAAAAATATTGCATTATTTAAACTCAACTCGGTTCTCGATGTCATAAACGTGTATTATACGATTATGAGACCGTAATCGAGATTTTATGAAATATGCTATTATGTGATTGAAAAGTTTGATTAATGACGAAAATATAGTCCTCCGCGTCACGGCATCGATACTAATCCTAAAGGATTATGTGATGTCGGTTTTCGCCTCAACGGATCTCGTACTAATCTTAGAAATGGAGTCTTACGCATTCAACTATGAGCAACCACGATCGCGTTATGCCTTTGAGTACATTGGGGCGGCGCTCCTCGAAAGGGTGCCACCTCCGTCGTGACTCGTAAAGGGATTAAACGGACTTTGGATGATCGTCGTAGTCAAACGTGTTAAGATCCGAATTTTAATATTATATAAATATATATATACACGGTATTAATATGTTAATGACGATAGTTAAATGTTAGAGGTTAGATACAATAAATAAAAATGTTAGATTGCGATAAATAAAAGTGTTAGGTTAGAGAGTTAGTATACACGAAATTAAAATGTTAGTGTTAGCGGTTAGTAATAATAATAATAATAATAATAATAATAATAATAATAATAATAATAATAATAATAATAATTATAATAATAATAATAATAATAATAGTATATACATAAATATATAAAAGAAACAAAAAAAAAGGGAGAAAGAGATGTCGGGATTTGAATTACACCCTCAACCTACATGCTTTAATCTCGGAAACGGACTCGTCAAGTAGCGGCGTGTGCGCGGGAGTGTCGAGAAATGTAAGGTGAGTTAGGGTGTGTTTGGTTAGGGAGAGGATGCTCTCGGGTCTTTGGCGAGTTTTGATCTCGAGGGTGTGTATGTGTGTGTAGAGAGGATATATGAATTGTGAGTTTGAAGCCTAGTTCAAAGGGGTTTGTATGTGTTGTGAAGAATGATGTTGAATGATGGGTAAATGAGAGGTTTTTGAGGGTGGTAAAATGGTAGAGTAAAAGTTGTGAAATGGTTGTGGGGTGATGGGGTATTTATAGGAAAAATACCCCGGTTTAGGGTCACTCGATCGAGTGGCGCGGGTGCACTCGATCGAGTGCCCGGTTCGAGTCCGGTTCGGCCGGTTCATGGCCTTACTCGACCGAGTGGGTGTGAACCACTCGATCGAGTGGGTCGGGAAGGAGGGAGTGTAAATAAGGCATGATTTGTTGCCTATTTTTGAAATGATTCTGGTTGATTTGGTTGTTGAGTCTGAATTCATTTTGTGTATTTGGACATAATGTGAGGCTGGTTCGTCTCGGGATTCGACTTTGACCGGGTTTTGACTCGGTCGCTAAAAGACGGTTTTATTTTCGGTGACGGTTTTGGCCCAAATTAGTCTCATTTTATTGGAAACGACCCACTGGGCCTGGATTTGAGGTCGTTTTTGAGAGATTTGCACTCCGCTAAATGCCCACGTCGGATGCTATTGATTCCGAGTCCGTATTCGAGCGTATTAAGTCACGTTGACGTCCGATCATCATCGGGTGTTTTGTCGGGAACTACTATAGACACTAGCAGGCAAAATGCGGGTGTCTACACTAAGCCATCCATCCAAACCAAATCAAGGGCCAAAAACACAACTTCCCAACTTTCCACTTTTCACCAAACTCCCTTGATCTCTTTTCTATATATATATATATATATATATATATATATATATATATATATATATATATATATAGAGAGAGAGAGAGAGAGAGAGAGAGAGAGAGAGAGAGAGAGAAAGAGAGAGAGAGAGAGAGAGAGAGAGAGATCAAACAAGTTCACCATATGTAATTAAGTCTATATTAAAGTTACAAATGACATACGTTAAAGTTGCATTTTTTCAGAATTAATATATAACTATAACATTCACCTCTTTTATCACTTTAAGTGATAAAGTACAATTTTAACACTCATCTCGTGTAATTTTAAGCACCTTTTGTGTAACTTTAACACTGGAACTTATGAACTTATAAGAGTTGTTGGCCTTATGTGAACCTATCTCTCTCTCTCTCTCTCTCTCTCTCTCTCTCTCTCTCTCTCTCTCTCTCTCTCTCTATATATATATATATATATATATATATATATATATATATATATATATATATATATATAGAAGTGGGATCAGATGAGTCCACTTATCTATTTCGAGTCCGTGAGTCCCCATCTTAGCCCTTGATTTAATGTTAGATTAATGATTAAGATTTGTTTTCATAATTATGGAAATAACTAACAAATTTGGGTAAATATATCATTTCTCTCTCTTCTCCTTAATTATCTCAATGCAAATCTTTTCTCTCTCTTATCAATATTTTTAACGGCCTCTTTCTCTCACACAACAAGTTTCTTCAAAATTAAGTTTTTTCATCTTCACCAAAAAATCATCATTTTCCTACTGCCATTGTACGTATGTTACTGTAGACACCCGCATTTTGACTGCCAGGTGTCTATGGCAGTTTCCAAAAAACACCCGATGATGATCGGACGCTAACGTGTTTCTACGCGCTCGGATATGGGCTCAAAACCATTAGTTGCTGGCTAATGCACTTACGGAGTACAAATCTAACAAAACTGACCTCAAATTCAGGGCCAGTGGGTCGTTTCCAGTCAAACAAGACTAATTTGGGTCAAAACCGACATCGGAGATAAAACCGACTTTTAGTGATTGGGTCAACCCCAGTCAAAGTCGTCTCCGAAACATGCAAAACAGCCATATAAGCGTCAAAAGTCCAAGTCAAACACAAAACCCACAAAATATCAAAAGTCACGGTCCAAAACAATGGACCCACTCGATCCGGCTGAGCCACTCGATCGAGTGCTCAACCTACTCGATCGAGTGGGCCTTATTCAGGCCCGACTGCAGGCACAATGGGCCACTCGACCGAGTTAGCTGGTTACTCGGTCGAGTAACCCTAGACGGGGTACCTAGGCTTTGCCTATAAACACCCCATGCAACACAACTTTACACACCTTTTGACAACCCTAATTCTACCCTAATCAAATACTACACTAGCAAACCCTAAACCTAGCTTTAGGAATTCGAAACCCTAAACCACCACAACTCAATTCGCATACTCGATAACTCCCGTGCAAGCCGTCACTACGAGTCCCGTCCGAGCATAAGAAACATGTAGGTTGAGGGTGCCAATTCCCGCTTTTCTCTTCTCCTTTCTCCTCTTTCTCGCGTCGTGCGTCGTTTTGTTGTTGTCGTTGTCTTTTTTTTATTATTTTATTCGCGTCCTAATATCATTAATAACGCTAGTATTCAAAGATATTAAAATACTTGTCGATTTGTGTCGAGTATGAGGGATGTCGGAATAAGGAAACCCGAATATACAAGTGTACCGCACACAGCGTTGCCGGTCGCTTGTTTCGACACCCCAATTGCTTGATTATTGAAACAAGTCAACCTAAACAATAATTTGTTTATTTTCGTTTACATCGTTATTCAAATCACATATTCGCATCGATTTTCAAAACAAGTATTCTATTTTAATAAGGGTCGAAACCCGTTGACACGGATCCGACATCACAATCTCTAGGGATTTATTTCGATGTCTGAGAAGCTGAGAGAATCAAGTCCTCTAATTCAAGCAAAGTGTCGATCCGTTAGATTCGATACCAATTCCATAATTGGGTGTCGAATCTAACGATCTAGTCAATTTAATTAACTAATGCGATTTTTTCGTTGATGCTAAAATAATTGTCATACGATTCGGTAGAATCACGACATTATTAAACGCGGAGAAAATCTATTCATATCGCGATAGTTAATTTAAAACGACTCAAAGCAATTTTTCTTTTATTTTCACTCTAGTATTCCATATCGATTCAATAATCGAATATGGGATATGACGAGTATCGAGGTTAAGTTTCGAGTATAAATTTCACAATATTTATGCCCGATACAAAATTATCAAAAATTAAAAGCAATTTCGAAACCGATACAAAATTGCGAAACGAACAGCAGTTCGTACAGGGGGCACTCGACCGAGTGCCTAGCCCACTCGGTCGAGTGGTACCCCAAAAAGCGAGGCATAATGCATTTACGACCTCCACTCGGTCGAGTCTCACAGTGACTCAGTCGAGTGGCAACGTACTCGGTCGAGTTGGCCAATAACTCGATCGAGTAGGGTCCAAAAACACGGGACAGAAACCTTTTCAAAGGTCCACTCGGTCGAGTCCGTCATTGACTCGATCGAGTGACCTTATCACGACCAATGCCGTGAGTCCTATATTGTTTTCTACTCTCGATAAAACTTCTTTTATGACTTAGGTCAACACGTGCCTAATTAATCACGTGCACTACCTTCTTTTCAAAATCATGCATCACGTTTTCATTATTTATATCGTTCATCTTTGCAAACCGTTATTATTCGTTATACCGTTACTAACCGTTTGCTTTCTTGTCAATTTTTGGTTGTTTATTTTATTATACTAAAATGAACCCACATGCTAAAATTCAACTTTGACGTTAGGATTAATTGCATTAGATCGACATAGAAACTCTTTCAATTTCATTCACATGCTTAGGGAAAACAACGTTTGCATAAGCATTTTTCACCGAATTACTAACGTGCGTATTAGAAAGTCATTCGAGATCTTAGTAGAGGCCGCTAAGTGCGGGCGGGGTTGGGTATCCTTTGTGGGCTTCCCAACACGTACCCTCACCCCTTATTCAGAACCATGGTTTCCGGATATCCGAATCCATTGGCATACGAGAGTCATTCAATACACGGTATCCGATAATGTCGGTATCGGTATCAAATGCAAAGGGACGAGCCCAATAAACTCTGACATCGGAAATGGGCCGTATTTCGTATACAGCCCACTATGACATAGAGTGGGTTCGAACGGGCCCGAACTCCCACAAAGTTCGGTGGCGACTCCACTTCGACCTAAATTTCAATTCGATCCATTCTCATATGGAAATTCATTCGCCTACCTAAACCCGCGCGTGGCCGCGTCGGGGTGGACCTATGTCATGTCCACAGTTACTATGTTACTGCCATAATCCATAAACTATGTTACTTTAACTCATATAACGTGTTACTTTAATTCATGAACTGTGTTACTTTAACTCATAAAATCTGTTACGTTCTATAATATTCTCTTGCAAAAACTATTACTCTAACTCATACAATGTGTTACTCTAACTCATGAACTGCGTTACTTTAACTCATAAAATCTATTATGTTGCATAATAATATTTTGCAAAATCAAGACTTTCAATCAACCAAAAGAATAATATATGTTTCTATTAAGGATACTCCAAAACAAAAATTATAAAACTTCATTATAATTCCAATGTTTCACACCTGTAACTATAAGAACTGGATATAAACTGTGTTACTGTAACTCATTAAAACTGTGTTACTGTAACTCATTAAGTATGTTACTCTAACGCATAATGTGTGTTATTCTAACTCATTTTACTCCAATCAAGGATGTTACACTAACGAATAATGATGTTACTCTAACAATATATTGCCCTACTCAGAATTGTGTTTCTTCTTCATCATCTTCTTCTCCTGATTCTTCTTCATTGTCAGACGATGATTTACATGGCGTTTCCTTCTTCTTCTTCTCATCTACATCTTTGAAGATCTGCCCTATGTATGGAGAAATTTCTCACCCGCATCCCTTCGTCATTCATGTGCTTTTGCGTCTACTGAAAAAACAATAACAGTGCCAATAAACGTGGCGAAAAAAACAATCAAAACTTGAAATATGGATTAAAGTAACAGATAACAAGAATTAAAGTAACAGATGAAGTGCATTGAAGTAACATTGAATTAAATTAACAGATGATGCTTATACACCAGGTATAAACACTAGTAGAAAAAAGCTCATTTGCGGCTCCAAAATATCTATCATTTGCGGCGTTTTAGGCTAAGAAGCAAATGGCGGGGAAGCAAATAAAATATTATTTGCGGCGTTCTACAAACGCCTCAAATAATACTTATTTGCGGCGTCATTCTGAAAAAACGCCTCAAATAACTGCATTATCTGCAGCATCTTTATCAAAAAACTACTCAAATACTCGCATTATTTGCGACGTCCTATGTAGGAAACGCCTCAAATAATGAATTGTAAATGGTGCTTTGTAGGTGGCTGACGCCGCAAATAAATATATTTGGCGCATCTAAATCAATTACAAATACGCCACAAATACATTTCTAAAATGAAAAAAAAAACCTTTTTTTTGAGACTTTTGGTACCACCCAAATTTTCAATAACACCAAAGATGCCAATATACGCCTCAAAAGGGTATCAACAAATTGTCAAATCCAAATGATTCATAGTGATGCAACTTACATATTATCCACCATTCAAAAGAGGATTCTACTACAATCGACTTAGAAATCTAAAATTACTTAGCATTTTACGTACAACGAGAAGTAAAGTAAGAAGCCCACTTGTCCCGTACATCATTAAGCTCATCTTGGTTGTAGTTGTACCGCTGCTCTTTGCGTGAGATCCAAACCGAACATAATGCCACAAAATTGACCAATATTCATAATTTATATGCATCCATATTTACAAAATATCCAATTTCAACAACTTCAACATCCACAAAATTGACCAATGAAGCACAAGTTCACGAACCTAATTTCATAATCCATACTCATCCTATAATAGTTCACTCTAACTTACAAAGGGAAATTGAATTAGTAATTTTTTGTACGATCCCCTGCCCCACCACAGTTCATACTCATAACCCATTGGATCATAGTAATGAAAAGCATAACTTATCCAAGTCACTTATCGTGGAGCAATTTTTTACTATATCGTGCATAAACCGCATCACATAGAAGCCATGGTCCATGTCTCCACTTTGTTGAGGGCACTACCAAGACAAATACAAAAAACATCGGTATTCTCATCCCAATAATTGAAGTTCAAATCATCGAAAACACAAAGAAATGAACATTTAAACGTTTCCCCTCATAGATTTCCAAAATGGTTCATTTATTTTGACCTTCATTTCACCACCACTCATTTTGAATCTCTTTAGAGCCCTACAAATCAAATGTTATTATGTTTTTTATTTTATTTTAAAGTTAATCAAACAAAATTAAGCTTTTAATTTTTACTTACCTATTGACCACCATCTTCACGTATAACTTGCGACCTTCTTTAAGGGTTACTAAGTCAAACTCATAAATGGTGTAAGTTCGAGGGCAAATCACAAGTAAGACCCAATGCTTACTACAAAAAAGACACGTTAATGTTTATTACTCCGTAGTATACAAAAATGAGAAAAATACTAGTAAGTCAACGATGATGATATTCGTTAGTATTACCTGTCACATATCGGGGCCAAGATAAATTCGTTACCACCAACAGTTGACTTTAGGAATGCATTACTAATGTAGGCTATTACATCCTTTGTTTTTTTCTTCCACCTACTTTCAATCGTGGCAGCCGGACATAACCATCCAATTCGGAGTCCACTTTTTTCTTTCTCCATATCCTCTCGAAGAGCCTTACTGAAACATTAAACATTATAATCTAACACTAGAAAAAATAATGAATAAAGAGGAACAACGGTCTACCTTTGTGCAATAGCGGTGGCGGTATATCAAGTGAAGGTTCAAAGTAACAGCGGTCGTATATTAGCGGTGGTATAGTAGTAGAATGCATATTATTTAGAACACATATTGTGTTCATTAGTATGAAAACTAAATTAAGCACTCGATTAGTATGACTTTCTAAAGGCTTTGATTCATCTATTAAGGTCTACTTAGTCTTATACATGACTTAATTGATTTATAATACTTACATTTTACCCAAAAAAAAAGTTGGATCCTACATTATATCAAGTATGAAGTTTGCCATTTGTCTTACCTTGGCTGGACTCGTACTTATGGATTGTTGAAAAAGTATCCAGTCTTCAATTTTGATGTGTTTCCAAATGTCAGGTGGCAACTTTCCGGTCTCATATTTTGTTCTCTTACGTGTCTCAGTGATCCACCCGCTAACCAACTTGCTTTTGAAATCTCTGAATCTTTTTGCAACTCTTGACAAGAAATTCTTCTTGAGCCTCTTTTCATCAGTGATTGATGCTATGGTTCATGAGTCATGACCAATGTTGGTTATTTCGCTTATGTGGATGATAAATGCAAGTGCCTAAGATGGTAGCTGACAACTTAAGGATATAGTAGCAAAAGCATTACTGGACAAATCTGCTCTCTAATACCAAAGTTTCAATCTTTTTAGAGTCAAGTCAAGAGCTGAAATCACAGTAATGCAGAAACCTGAGCAATAGTAGTAAGTTAAAACCAGAAAGAATTCAGCTTGCTGTCACAATGCTAGATCTTCTTAAGTTAATTCTTAGCAATGTAAGCGTAGTTTAAGTTTACTTATTTATAAATTAATATTAATTATTATTTTTTTGAAAAATTTACAGGGATACAGTAGCAGTAGATTAGGTAAGTTTTTTTTAACTTCAACTTCTTTCCATACTTTAATTTCTCATATTCATGAACATGATACTAGATTTACGGTAGAAATGCCCAAAATCAATTAAACTCAGAAAAAAATTATCAATTAAAATACCTAATAATAGCAATAGCAGTAGATTAAAAATCAACCCATCAATTACAAAAATTAAAATCAGAAATAGAGGTTTACTGAAGTGAATATGACGATGTCGAACAAAGACCGGCGAAGGAGACGACGTCAGGAAGGACACAACGGGGAGTGACGGTGCGGAGGCGAGTGACGGCAGGGAGAGGAGCACGCCGGCGAAGAAGGGAGTGACGGCGGGGAGTGAAGACCGTCGACACGGAGGGGGATTGATCGGTAGGAAGTGACGAGGCTTGAGATTTTTGGGGGTAATTATTCATATTTTTGTGGGCTGAAATGAAGAATGTTGAATGATTCCAGTTGAAATGAGGAAAAATCGAGCAAAATGATGGAAGAAAATCTAAACCCTAATTGAGAGGATGTGACAGAGGGAGAGACAGTGAGGAAGAGGAACGACGAGAATGAAGGCAGGCCGGGTAGGGAGAAGAGCAGGGGCGGACCTAAGGCTTATTGGGCTATAGCCCAAGTAGTTATGACAAATACAATTGAAGTGCAATATTTTACAAATATAAATTGTAGCTGAGTTGGTTGTATTACTTGTATGGTAATGACGGCCTAGGTTCGAGCCTTGCTTCTAGCAGTATTCCTTTTTTTTGCTACCAGTCTCACTTCTAGTGCTAAGAACACTTCTCTTATTTTAATGCTCCGTATATTTTTTATGATAAAGAAAAATATATTTAAGTTGAGTTATTAGATATAATGGTCATTAATATGAAAAAAAATTAAAGCATACTACTAATTACTACTTCTAATTAAGTTACACTACGTACTTATTTTTCTACCCAAATTCTCATGTCACACGGTCTTACAATGCGATTACTGTGACTTTGTGAGTCTGTTTCACATGAGACTCCCATATTTTATTAATTCATGGTCATTGGGGTATATAATCTTTAATTACATCACTTCTGATTATATTTAATTATTCACTTCTGATTAAATCCGAAAAAATTCGCCCAAAAATTATCGAAATCCGAAACTAACCCGACCTGATAATAACCCGAATATTTTGGGTCAAAACACCCCCGAATCCATTACCCGTCCGAAAATATATAAATTTAAAAAATTATTGCTATTATACACTAAGTCAGGGGTACGGCTTGGAGGGTGCCGATTTTTTTATTTTATTTTAATAATATATTAAATAATCCCAAAATTGGTAAAGACCCTTTATTTGTTGCTTATAATAAGGTGGGTGAAAATTTAGAAGTAATATTATTTGCTGCTATTTGGCTAAGATGTCGCAAATGAGGAGCCGCAAATGAGCCTTTTTCTACTAGTGAAAGTAACAGAGGTCAGACATTAAACTAACAGATAGTGTGAATTAAAGTAACAGATAATGTTCATTAAAATAACACCAGATATAGGATAGTGCAAAAAATTCATATAATGATAAAAAATGAGGGTATGACGCAGTATCTTACTCTTTGATATTGTTTCCTATTTTGAAGTCATCATGTCCATAATTATAGGAAGCAGTATTTATTTTTTTATTTTTTTTATATGGCGTTACTCTTTGATATTGTTTCCTATTTTGGTGGCAATCAAGTCCCATTATTATAGGAAACAATATCTTTTTTTTTATTTTTTTTTTAATATGGCATTTTCCTAAATTCTTAGGACACTCCAATGCACTACAATAACAGATGAAAAGAACTAAAGTAACGATTTTTTTGTCACTCTAATGCATTAGAGTAACAGATGAAAAGAACTAAAGTAACAGATGAAGTGCGTTAAAGTAACATTAGATTCAATTAACATTATGTGCATTAAAATAACAGGGGTTAGCCATTAAAATAACAGATTGTGTATATTAAAGTAACACAATATATTTGTTTGTGCGTAAAATTCATATAATGATTAGACCTTTAATAATATTCAGTTTCCATACTGTAAACTTTAAAATCTAATAATATGGAGCATCCTAATGACGCGTTTTCAGTATAAATTAGAAACCAAATACTCACCGTTTGTGTATTCGCTGATTTGCATATCCGCCATCGAATGAGAAATTTTAGCGTCGCGAGGAAGAAGATAAATGATTGGACATGTTATTGAGTAGGTTGATTGAACGTAAGTTGCAACCGCACGAAGAAGAAGATGAATGATTGAACGTGATAAAATGAAATGAATAAAATTAACAAAAAATCTGTAAGAAATATCGAAAACGCATCATTGTTGTACTCTACGTTTTGCTTATCAACAGTTGATGAAGATGTCGCGATCATTGAATCCATAGAACGGGATGTCGAGCACATATTGATGGGAAGTGTTTTTTTTTTAGGTTTGATGATGATGAACGTAATAATGTGAATGAATGATTGAATTGATTTGTTGTTTCCTAAAAATATGAGAGTTATTTTAGGAAGCAGTATTTCTCTCTCTCTCTTTTTTTAATGCAAATCTTAGAACGAATCTTGTCCATCCATTCATCTCCCATCCAATGGATGGGATGAGGACTTAGGGACTCAATATATGAGAGGGACTCATAAGAACCCATATATATATATATATATATATATATATATATATATATATATATATATATATATATATATATATATATATATACACAGAGTGAGGATCCGGTGAGTCCCTTCATTTAAATGAGTCCGTCCCGCAATTATACACCATCAGATCTTCTTGCATTAGACGCACCAGATGATGCCACGTCGCCTATTACACCACAATCATAAGCGAGAAAACTCCAAAGGATCCTGCAAGTAGAGCGTGTTGTTACTTTGTTTAAGACACCTCTGATGTATTTGGTCCTGCAAGTAGAGCGTCCTGCTAAACATTTTGTAACAGATTCTGTCGGTCATTTCCTATCCGTTTAGAATAACCATTACCCATCTGTTTTCTATTCTCATAGTTTCCAATCAATCAATTAATTTACTTTTGCGGAGGTGTTTGGAATGGTGAACTTAGTTCTTGCTTTAGGATACTGAAGAAGAATAAATAGGGATGGTGATGCAGAGAGCAATTCGATGCATTCATGTCGCCACCAATGCGCCTCCTCTTACCAAATTCTCTCTTCGCCTACCTAAGTTTGTGAGCATCATCTCTTTGCCTTGTTTTGCCTGTTTACCCCTTTCTTTCACTTTTTTGGGTCGTTGAATTCTTATTTTTTCTTCAGTTAAGATAATCCTTGTTCAGCTTAGTTAGGTTAAGCTTAACCTCATTAATAAACTTATATAAAGGGAGAAGAAAGATGGGTGCTTTAATTTATTGTTTGATGCAATTCTGCTGGTATGTTTTACTTTAGCATTTACTACCTGTGTTACAGTAATATGATTACTGTATCAGTATTATATAATTATACTTCTGTTACTGTAATAGTGTGACAGTGTCACAGTAAGATATTTGTGTTACTGTAATAGTGTTCTGTTACTGTAACATTATTACTGTGACATTATTATTGTAATTCATTATTACTGTGATAGTGTCACAGTAAGATAGTTGTGTTACTGTAATAGTGTTCTGTTACTGTAACAGTAAGATTATATACGATGAAGATGATGCTGAATCTCAGCCATTCATGTGATTTGATCATGTGGCTGTGATTCGCGGGACGGACTCATTTAAGATAGAGAGACTCACGAGATGCAATTCCTATATATATATATATATATATATATATATATATATATATATATATATATATATATATATATATATATATATATATATATATATATATATATATATATAGAGGTAGGTTCAAATAAGGTCCACAATTTTTTTAAGTCCATATTGAAGTTACAGATGACATACGCTAAAGTTGCATTTGTATATATATCAATTTTGAACAAATGCAACTTTAGCGTATGTCATCTGTAACTTCAATATAGACTTAAAAAAATTGTGGACCTTATTTGAACCTACCTATATATATATATATATATATATATATATATATATATATATATATATATATATATAGGATCCTTTGAGGCAGCTCAACTCGCCGCACCCATTGAGGCACAATCTCAACCATTAGATTAAAATCAAATTAAAGGCTAAGATTAAAACAAAAACTCATACATAAAAAAAAAGTTCCCCAATTTTTTTTCCCGGGGAAAAAAATCGATATTTTTTGGAAAACATTTTTTTTTTCCGGAAAAAAACAAAAATTTGAAATATTTTTTTCCAAAAAAAAAATCCAAAATTTTTTTTCCAAAAAAAAAAACAATTTTTCCGAAAAAAAAAATTCGGAATTTAAAATAAAATTGGTGTATATAAAAACAATTTCAGTGTACATAATAACTGTTTTAAGGTATATAACAATTCTATTATATCAAATAATTAAGTACATATGCCAATTATTTCAGTGTATATATGTTGATTAATTGGTGTACATAGTAACCATTTGAGTGTATATAACAATAACAATTTTACTGTATATATATTTAGTTCTTAAGTGTATATATGTATGTAGTGGGTTTAATAGCGTATATAATGAGTTTTTTAGCGTATATAACAGTTATTTTGATGTATGTTCCATTGTTGATTAACTGATGTACATATTAATTATTTGGGTGTATATAACAATTATTTTACTGTATATATTGAGTTCTTAAGTGTATATATGCAGTGAGTTTAATAACGTATATAATGAGTTTTTTTAGTGTATATAACAGTTATTTTGATGTATGTTCCATTGTTGATTAATTTGTGTACATAATAATTATTTGAGTGTATATAACATTTTTTTATTTGAGTGTATATAACATTTTTTTACTGTATATATTGAGTTCTTAAGTGTGTATCTATAGTGAGTTTAATAACGTATATAATGAGTTTTTTAGTGTATATAACACTTATTTGGATGTACGTCTCATCTTAATCTAATAGTCTAGATTGTGCCTCAATGGGTGTAAGAAGTTACCCTGCCTCACCGGAACCCACCTCTATATATATATATATACATATATAGAAGTGGGATCTTTTACCCACCTTAACTTTGTGTACAATCTACCTTCAATTTACAGCCATTAGATCGATATAGCTAGATCAAGGGCCAAGATTGAATATTGTAACTTAAATTGAAACACAACCCATCAACAAACCCTAAACCTAAACTGAAACAGAGAACAAAACAACTGAAACAAAAAACAAAAAACCATATTCACGAAGGACAAGGACGACACAGTCAATTTTTTGTCGATTGAAATCACGAAATCAGGTAACGCGCATCAATTGAAATCAGGTATTTCAATTTTTTTGTATTAGTTCAATTAAAATCACGAAACGCGCATCCTCTCGCATCTGAAATCGCATCCTCTCGATTCTATTTTTCAATTTATCAAATATTTAATCTGAAATCTCGATTCTGGTATTAGTTCAATTAAAATCTGAAATACAGTTATCAATTTCGTATTACTGTACAATTTATCAATTTTGCATCTGGTTTATCAATTTCGAATCTTGATTTAAAATTTTTTCGTAGTACTGTCAATTTTGATTCAATTTTTTTTAGCAATTTCGATTTCAATACCGTGACTTCAGTATCGTCAATTCTATACTTTTTTCGTAGTACTGTACGATTCTGGTTATTGTTTGATGATTACATGTACTGAATATCGCTTATTTCATTTAGTGCTTTGATTTTGTGTTCAATTCTAATTGTTATTCAATTCCGTACTCTGTTTTTGACTCAATTTTGTGTGTTATTCTACATGGTTTGATACATTATTTGAGTAATTTCTGAATTTTTGATTACAAGATGTAAAATTGAAATTATGAATATTACTTGAATATGAACAATGAAATAATTGAACATGAACATTACAATACTTGAACATGAACATTAAAATAATTACATATTATTTCATAGTATGAATTTTTGGTTTTGATACATTATTGTTACTATGAAATACCAAATTATTTTATTATGTTATTACAGTTATTCTATACTATTGTTGCGGTAATTCTATATTATTCTTAAAGTTATTTCATTATATTCGTTACCTTGGTTTATAACCAAGGTTATTTTATAGTTTTTTTTTGACGGTGTGTTTTTATAGTTATTCTATCGCACATATGTGATTATTATACTTCAATTTTATTTATTTTACTGTAACTAACTCCCTCTTTATTTCTGTCTTTCAGTGAAGTTTCTTTTGCTGGGTGCATGCGAGATGTTTCATCCCAATACAATAACACGAGTTATTTATTACAATAACTAAGTTTCTACATTTGACTAACTACGTAAAATCAGATAATATTATTCTAAAACTGATTATATTTGAGTGTCAGCCAAATATAATAATATGAGTTATTCATTACAATAACTGAGTTTCTACTTTATAATAACTACGTAAAATCATATAACATTATTATAAAGTTAATTATATTTGAATTTCATCTCAATACATACAATAACACGATTTATTTATTATAATAACTGAGTTTCTACATTGGAATAATTACGTAACATCAGATAACATTATTCTAAAATTTACGGGGTATTATATTTGAATTTCATCTCGATACAATAACACAAGTTATTCAATACAATAACTGACTTTCTACATTGGAATCACTACGTATCTACATTGAAATAACTACGTATAACCTGATAACATTATTCTCAGTAAACAATTTAGTAGTTAACTATAAAATAACTATGTTTTCTCATTAAAATAATCTTGTTTGTACATCAAAATAACTATAAATATCTGAGAAAAAATAGCTTTGGAAATTTAAAGAGTTTTAATCTTGGCTCTTGATCATGTGAGATCTAAATCATCTAATGGTCACAATTAAAAGATAAATTGTACCAAATTTGAGAAATGTACCAAATCCTGCCTCTATATATATATATATATATATATATATATATATATATATATATATATATATATATATATATATATATATATATATATATATATATATATATATATATATATATATATATATATATATATATATATATAGAGAGAGAGAGAGAGAGAGAGAGAGAGAGAGAGAGAGAGAGAGAAGGGATCAAATAAGTTCACCATATGTAATTAAGTCTATATTAAAGTTACAGATGACATACGTTAAAGTTGCATTTTTTCAGAATTGATATGTAACTATAACATTCAGCTCTTTTATCACTTCAAGTGATAAAGTGCAACTTTAACACTCATCTCGTGTAACTTTAAGCACCTTTTGTGTAACTTTAACACTGGAACTTATGAACTTATAAGAGTTGTTGGCCTTATGTGAACCTATCTCTCTCTCTCTCTCTCTCTCTCTCTCTCTCTCTCTTTCTCTCTCTCTCTCTCTCTCTCTCTCTCTCTCTCTCTATATATATATATATATATATATATATATATATATATATATATATATATATATATATCCACAGATGGTATCAGAGTCATGGACAATAGGGAGTTTAAGATATGTTAAGTCATAATTCAACATTTTCTCAATTATGAGTAAATTCGTTAAACATGCCAGTTCGAGTAATAAACATGTTAAAAACAGTACCACTAAAGAGACCGAATTACCTCAAGATATGAAACTATTAAACAAATGGACTATTCCTAAAGTTAATACTAGGACCATTTATAAATTAGGATGGTTTGAAAGGATAGGTTTAAAACAGGTAGTAAAAACCACTGAAGAATCTATTTCTTTAAATAATGACGAAATGCACATCCAATTATTAAATAATTTTGATTTAGAACCTTATAGAAAATCTGATAATAAATTTATTCACATAGGGTTAGTCCAAGTGGCTTTCAAACCTTTAACTCTTGAAGGATTACCAGAGAGCTTTATAGCAGCTCTAAGAGACGGTAGAAATTTAGATTTTGGGAAGTCAATCATGGGAGTAGTTAAGTCTAGCTTAGCCCACGGTCTAGTTTATTTTGATGTTTACCCAAATTTACAGTTATCTTAAACAGATACTAATATCCTTGATGCTTTGACATTAAATGTTAAAACTCATGGTTATAATTATGCTAAAGGATCCGAGCTAATATGCATCTGCTATAGAATTTATTTTAAACCGTTATACACATTAAATCCTCACTGCAGATTGACGGATAAGGATATTAATGAAACTATTGTTATCGAAACTAATTGTAATAGATCTAATATTACTACTAGACAATCTATTAAATGGGAAGAAATATCTTTTCCTGAAAATTGGACGATTACAAAGGCAATGCCCCCACAACCTATTATGCAAACAAACTTATTTGATGTTAAACAAACTCCGGAAGGAGTTGTGACTTTAAATTTTGGTGACAACCATTTCAGACCAAGAAGTAGTACTTCCAGACTGACCAGATCTATGTCTAATAGGACTTTTATTTCGGCTCTAGACCATGATCTAGATATTCCTACTCCATCTAGATTCTCAACTTCTCAAATAAAAGATGGTGAAGTAATAGAAACTGATGAAGACATTTACGACTTCATCCAGACAAAATTTTAAAAAGACAACCCAAAAGGGAGTCAGAGACTATGTCTCAAATGAGTTTTAATTTTAATGATTAATACACCTTTATTAGACTTTACTTCTGGTTCAGAAACCAGAAAAAGAATTAGTAATGAATTCAATTCTCCTATATGGGAAAAATTTAGAGATTGGTTTTTTGATAATTTTAATAGTAGCCAACAAGAAATTCTTCAAGACGAATTTTATGATTTTTGTATTTTAAAAAATGAGATCATACATTTTGTTCCTTGGTATTGTGCTACTTATTTATCTAATTATTTATCAGTTCTTGAAAGAAATTTCAAACTTTTAAATGGTGAAAACCTTAAAGGAGTTTACCCCCCTTTACAATCCTTTAAACTTGATGGATGCGGCTATATAGCTCTTTCAAAAATATTTGAAAATGATGTTGCTACAATTACTACTAATCATCTTAATAGTTTGATCCAACAGAATAATTATGCCAATCTTTACTTAAAAATTCTTGGGGACCATATTGTGGATTTACACAAAAAAACTGACAAAGTCATTAATCTAATTAATAGCCTTGTTCCGGATAAAATAGAAAAATTTAAACCTTCATTTTCTAGAATTCCGAATATTCAGACTAATATTCAGGATCCACCTGAAATTAAGAATTTTAAATTCAAAACAGATCAAGAAAAAGAATTAACTGAAAAATTAATCAGTACTTTGGCTGATAAAGTTGCTAGTCTCAGTATTAAGACACTGGATGATGAGTTAAATCCAGAAAATGGTGACAATATTAATGTTATCAAAAAGAATAAATGGTTTGATAAACCAATCAATACTCTTTATTATAACACTAGACCTTCACCAATGGATCTTCTTCATGAAGAACAAGAATATCATATTAATAACAGTTACAGTGGAACTCATATTTATGAATGGAATATAGATTGTTATTCTGAAAAACAAATTCATAATCATGTACATAGAATGCTTATGTATTCTACTATTTGTAAAAATGCTAATAATGATGATACCACTGTTGCTAAAATGATAGTAGCAGGTTTTACTGGCCAACTAAAAGGTTGGTGGGACAATTACTTATCTGAAGAAGAGAAACTTGGTATATATAATATTGTTAAAATTGAGAATGGTGTTACTTCCCACCAAGCTGTTTATACTTTAGTTATAAATATTGTTGATCATTTTACAGGTCAATATGCTAATAATCAAGAGTCTACTAGGACTCTATTACAAAACCAAAGATGTAAAACTTTGACTGAATTTAGGTGGTATAAAGACACATTTCTTAGTAGAGTTATGCTATTACCAGAGACTAATAGTCCTCATTGGAAAGCCAAATTTATTGACGGTTTACCTCATTTATTTGCCGAAAGGGTTAGAAAAACTCTTAGAAAGGATGGAGCCTCTATTCACTATGATGATTACAATTATGGTCAACTAATAAAAGTTTGTACCCAAGAAGGTTTAAACATTTGTAATGAGATTAAACTGAACCAACAATTAAAAAATCAGGATTTAGTTGAAAAACATCAACTAGGTGAATTTTGTGAACAATTTGGTATGGATATGACTTCTTCTCGTAAAAAGAAGAGGAATAATAACATAAACGAAAATTACCATAGACATAAAAAAAGGAAGCATTCTAGAAAAAATCTAGAGGGGAAATCCCAAAGAAAGTTTCAAAGGCAACAGTATAAAAAGAATTACAAAAAAGATTATACCGCTTCTAAGCAAATAAGATGCTTTAAGTGCAATAAAAAGGGTCACATGGCAAATAATTGCTGGACTCAAAAACAGATTAATAATTTGGAGATTGATGACGATCTTAAAGATAAGTTGTCAAAATTATTTTTAGACAATATTGATTCTAATAGTGAAACTGAAGGAAGTCAAAGTAATTCTAGTAATAATAATATCAAAATCATTGATAATGATTTAGATACCTACCCCGAATCCTCCAGTTCAGAATGCACACCGTGTGGTATGGGAAAATCTTGTAAGAATCCTAATAAGGATGAATTTTATAATTTAATATCTCAATTCCAAGAGAATCATATTAATGTACTTGATAATGATCAATGGATAGATTTGTTAAAAACAATCCAAGACCCCGAAATACGGTCTAAAGTTATTGAAAATATTCCCAGTACTTCCAAAAATACGAATAAATACAAAAACGATGATATTGTCACTGATAAGAATCCTTATACCATGTCCGAAGTTTATAAACTTCTCCAAAATAAGAGGAAACACTCAAATCCTACTTCTTTACAAGACATTTTAAAAGAAATGGAGATTTTAAAATCTGAGATAAAAGATCTAAAATTTCAAAATAAACATAATGACACAAGAATTTCCAATTTAGAAACTCTTGTTGTTTTCCAAGAAGAACTTTCTAAAAATAATAACATCATTAATAATAATGATGACGTTTCTTTTCTAAGAAATTGTCAAACCATGGATAATAATCAACCCATTAATATAAGGGAGGATAAATTACCTAATGAATCTAATACGACTAATAAATTTCTTCAAACATTAGAAATTGTTACAGGACAAAAATGGTATGTAAAAGTCTTACTTAGAATTGATGATCAATATTTTAAAGAATTTACCGCTTTAATTGATACTGGAGCTGATTTAAATGTTATACAGGAAGGATTAATTCCTACCAGATATTTTGAAAAAACTACTCACACTTTATCTCAAGCAGGTGGAGATAAACTTGATATCCAGTTTAAACTTCCAAAAGCGTACATTTGTGTTAATGATACTTGTATCCCCTTGAGTTTCTTACTTGTTAAAAATAAACTTTCAACTCCAATCATACTTGGAACACCATTTATTAATAAAATTTATCCTTTTCAAAGTGTTGATAAGAATAGGTTAATAGCAACCTATAAAGACAAAACTATAACTTTCAATTTTATAATGAAACCTTTTGTTAAAGCTATACATGAAATGTATAACCAAATATCTTTAAAAGAAAATCAATTAGGGTTTTTAAAGCACGAAGTTAATATTTTAACGATGAATGAAAAACTTAGTAATCCTAAGCTTAAGACAAAGATTTCAGAAATTAAAAACCAATTTTCATTAGATATTTGTAATGACCACCCAAATGCTTTTTGGAGTAGAAAAAAACATATTGTTGACCTTCTTTATGAAGAAGACTTTAAGGATGAAAATATTCCTACAAAAGCAAGTCCTTGTCAAATGAATTCTGAATATTTGACTCTTTGCAAATAAGAAATAAATTCTCTTATAGAGAAAAAACTTATAGGACCATCTAAATCTCCATGGTCCTGTACAGCTTTTTATGTCAATAAAAATGCTGAGAAAGAAAGAGGGGTTCCTAGGTTAGTCATTAACTATAAACCCCTAAATAAAGTTTTAAAATGGATTAGGTATCCTATACCTAATAAAAAAGATTTACTGGATCGTTTATATGATGCAATCATATTTTCTAAGTTTGATTTAAAATCTGGTTATTGGCAGATTCAAATTAACCCAGCAGATAGATATAAAACTGCTTTTAATGTTCCATTTGGTCAATATGAATGGCATGTTATGCCATTTGGATTAAAAAATGCCCCTTCAGAATTTCAAAAAATTATGAACGATATTTTTAATGACTATAGCAATTTTATTATTGTCTATATTGATGATATCCTAGTATTTTCTAAAACCATAGAAGAACATTTTAAACACCTTAACATTTTTAAAAAAATTGTGATTTCTAACGGTTTAGTTATATCCAAGCCTAAAATGAATTTATTCCAAACCAAAATTAGGTTTCTGGGTCATAATATTGAAAAAGGAAAGATCATTCCTATAAATAGGAGTATTGAGTTTGGGTCAAAATTTCCAGACGAGATTACGGATAAAACTCAGCTTCAAAGATTTTTAGGAAGCTTGAACTATATTTCCCCCTATTATGCTGATCTAGCAAAAGATACAGTCATTCTTTATGATAGATTAAAAAAGAATCCCGGTGCATGGTCTAAAGATCATACTATTGCTGTCAGAAAGATTAAAAACAAAGTAATATCTTTGCCATGTCTTATGCTAGCAAATCCTTTTTGGGATAAAATTGTTGAAACTGATGCTTCAGACATTGGTTATGGAGGAATTCTTAAACAAGTTAATCCCACGGATAAAAAAGAATATTTGGTCAGATTCTATTCCGGAGAATGGAATTCTGCTCAATCTAATTATGCGACTGTTGCAAAGGAGGTTCTTGCAATAGTTAGATGCGTGTTAAAAGTTCAAAATGATTTATATAATCAAAAATTTATAATCAGAACTGATTGCAGCTCTGCAAAATTCATGTTTCAAAAAGATTTTAAGCATGATGTTTCGAAACAAATGTTTGCCAGATGGCAAGCACATTTAGCCCCTTTTGATTTTGATATCTTTTATAAAAAAGGTACTGAAAATCATCTCCCATATTTTTTAACAAGGGAGTATTTATCTGTTTAAATGTTAATTTTTTCAGGAATGTATCGTGGCAGTGGTCGTGGCACTTATTCCTCTAATAAAGGAAGAGGAAAATATTCTCCTAAAAAGGAAGGCAATTCAGAATCTGGGCCATGTAATATCTTAGTCCAGCATGGAAGTAGAAAGCTTATAGCTAAAAATATTAATGATGAAATCATTAAGAAAGAAGATTTTGAAGAATTCCAACTTTGGAAACAAAAGGGACAAGATAAAATCTCTCCTTCATTTAGAAAGATAGTTAAAGAATCAATGGACGAAAAAGAAAAAATGGTTAAAAACCAAGAAGAAAGGATTATACTCATTCTCAACATGTCTGATAAAAAAAAGGGAAAATCAGCCCTGGAGTTTATGTGAGAAATATCTCATGAAAAATAATTTTATGATGGAATCATATAAAAATAGAACTTTTTATGAAAATATACTTTCATCGAATGGTTGTGAAATCAATCATTTTACGGGTAATGACTCAGAAATTTATAACTTTTCAAAAATTATTATTAGAGAGGTTATTACCATTGGAGATTGGGGAATCACCCCTTTTACCACGAAATCCTTAATTAGCAAAGGATCTCGTATTGACTACAATTATTGGGATTATATCCAAGCTTTCGATAAGGCTTTTCATTACGAGAATGATAAAAGAAGTCATACTTGGTTTATAAAAATTAGCCAAGAGGTTATAACCGAAGTTATGCCGCCATGGTTAATAAAATGGTGGCAATTTTATGGAACTTCAGAGGAAATATTACCTCCAATATTTAGAGATCTTTATAATGAATGGAAAGAAATTATACCAAAGGCTCCGGAGGATAATATTCCTGGACTTATTCAAATGCAATTTTTTATTGAGTTTTCTATTCCTTGGATATGGAAATTCAGTCCAAAAACGGGTTATACCCAAGAAAATTTATTCTGTCTAAAAAGAGAATCATATTCTCACTTCTGGGATACTATGCTCAGAGAAAATAAAGACACCAAGAAACTAAATTGTAGCTCTACCCTTGACCTTATTCAAGAAAAAATTGATAGTTATACTATCCTCTACCTCAATGATGAAGATAATCATTCAGATAGTACTCGTTATGAGTCCATGGATGTCCAGGACAAAACTGATGAAGACATTGTCCAATACTATTTAGCTTTAGCTCATAAAGCTATAGCCCAAAAAGCCGATAATAATGATGGTAAATCACAAAAGAGTGATACTTCTATGGCAATGTCTATAACATCAAATAGCAAAAATAAATTTAATATTTTGCAAGACGCTCAAGACCCAGAGGATAATATCGAGAAAGATACTCAGATTATTCAAGACTTGGCAAATAATTTGAAGTGATAATAAGAGCTATTAAAATTATGATTAGGTGCATTAAATTCATCTAATAGAAGTTATTATGGGATAATGCACATTCATGCATTTTGTGTTTCAAAAACACAATTATGAAGAACTTTGAAAAAGGAGGCAATTATTTGGAAGCATTGGTGAAGATGTTACGTAAAGACATGCATTTTGTGTTTCAAAAACACAATTATGAAGAACTTTGAAAAAGGAGGCAATTATTTGGAAGCATTGGTGAAGATGTTACGTAAAGATGCTTTTCCAATTTTGGTGTATTCTATGGCACACTTGTTCTTTCCTTTAAAGGATGGGCTTTCAAAAAGCTTTCAGTGTATTAATAAGTACATGCACTGTTCTATATTCTTAGTTGTACTGTTATATATTCGTTGTACTGTTTTTATTTTGTTGTTTTTCCCCGCTCCTTGCTTATAAAAGGATGCGTTTTTATGTTTTGAAGGCAGACTCTTTCCGAGCCTTCTTAGTCTTTCTTTCAGTTGTAAAAAATCTCCTATTATCAATAAAAGTTTACTAAGCGTTCTTCATCTTCTGACTACAAATTAAGTTTGTAAGTTATTTTTATTTTTATTTTAACTTTATTTTTATTTTATTTATTGTTAGGATGAGCCTTATAGGCTAAATCCTTTGTTGAATTATGTCTTGACTTGATTAAACTAACTATTGGACCATGGTTAGGTTTTCAACTAACTATTGGACCATCCTTTATTCTATGTACATGATTATGAATTTGTTTTTCAGAATAACAATCTATATTCCATTCATAAATATGAGTTCCACTGTAACTGTTATTAATATGATATTCTTGTTCCAACAGAATAATTATGCCAACAGAATAATTATGCCAATCTTTACTTAAAAATTCTTGGGGACCATATTGCGGATTTACACAAAAAAACTGACAAAGTCATTAATCTAATTAATAGCCTTGTTCCGGATAAAATAGAAAAATTTAAACCTTCATTTTCTAGAATTCCGAATATTCAGACTAATATTCAGGATCCACCTAAAATTAAGAATTTTAAATTCAAAACAGATCAAGAAAAAGAATTAACTGAAAAATTAATCAGTACTTTGGCTGATAAAGTTGCTAGTCTCAGTATTAAGACACTGGATGATGAGTTAAATCCAGAAAATGGTGACAATATTAATGTTATCAAAAAGAATAAATGGTTTGATAAACCAATCAATACTCTTTATTATAACACTAGACCTTCACCAATGGATCTTCTTCATGAAGAACAAGAATATCATATTAATAACAGTTACAGTGGAACTCATATTTATGAATGGAATATAGATTGTTATTCTGAAAAACAAATTCATAATCATGTACATAGAATAAAGGATGGTCCAATAGTTAGTTGAAAACCTAACCATGGTCCAATAGTTAGTTTAATCAAGTCAAGACATAATTCAACAAAGGATTTAGCCTATAAGGCTCATCCTAACAATAAATAAAATAAGAATAAAGTTAAAATAAAAATAAAAATAACTTACAAACTTAATTTGTAGTCAGAAGATGAAGAACGCTTAGTAAACTTTTATTGATAATAGGAGATTTTTTACAACTGAAAGAAAGACTAAGAAGGCTCGGAAAGAGTCTGCCTTCAAAACATAAAAACGCATCCTTTTATAAAGCAAGGAGCGGGGAAAAACAACAAAATAAAAACAGTACAACGAATATATAACAGTACAACTAAGAATATAGAACAGTGCATGTACTTATTAATACACTGAAAGCTTTTTGAAAGCCCATCCTTTAAAGGAAAGAACAAGTGTGCCATAGAATACACCAAAATTGGAAAAGCATCTTTACGTAACATCTTCACCAATGCTTCCAAATAATTGCCTCCTTTTTCAAAGTTCTTCATAATTGTGTTTTTGAAACACAAAATGCATGTCTTTACGTAACATCTTCACCAATGCTTCCAAATAATTGCCTCCTTTTTCAAAGTTCTTCATAATTGTGTTTTTGAAACACAAAATGCATGAATGTGCATTATCCCATAATAACTTCAATTAGATGAATTTAATGCACCTAATCATAATTTTAATAGCTCTTATTATCACTTCAAATTATTTGCCAAGTCTTGAATAATCTGAGTATCTTTCTCGATATTATCCTCTGGGTCTTGAGCGTCTTGCAAAATATTAAATTTATTTTTGCTATTTGATGTTATAGACATTGCCATAGAAGTATCACTCTTTTGTGATTTACCATCATTATTATCGGCTTTTTGGGCTATAGCTTTATGAGCTAAAGCTAAATAGTATTGGACAATGTCTTCATCAGTTTTGTCCTGGACATCCATGGACTCATAACGAGTACTATCTGAATGATTATCTTCATCATTGAGGTAGAGGATAGTATAACTATCAATTTTTTCTTGAATAAGGTCAAGGGTAGAGCTACAATTTAGTTTCTTGGTGTCTTTATTTTCTCTGAGCATAGTATCCCAGAAGTGAGAATATGATTCTCTTTTTAGACAGAATAAATTTTCTTGGGTATAACCCGTTTTTGGACTGAATTTCCATATCCAAGGAATAGAAAACTCAATAAAAAATTGCATTTGAATAAGTCCAGGAATATTATCCTCCGGAGCCTTTGGTATAATTTCTTTCCATTCATTATAAAGATCTCTAAATATTGGAGGTAATATTTCCTCTGAAGTTCCATAAAATTGCCACCATTTTATTAACCATGGCGGCATAACTTCGGTTATAACCTCTTGGCTAATTTTTATAAACCAAGTATGACTTCTTTTATCATTCTCGTAATGAAAAGCCTTATCGAAAGCTTGGATATAATCCCAATAATTGTAGTCAATACGAGATCCTTTGCTAATTAAGGATTTCGTGGTAAAAGGGGTGATTCCCCAATCTCCAATGGTAATAACCTCTCTAATAATAATTTTTGAAAAGTTATAAATTTCTGAGTCATTACCCGTAAAATGATTGATTTCACAACCATTCGATGAAAGTATATTTTCATAAAAAGTTCTATTTTTATATGATTCCATCATAAAATTATTTTTCATGAGATATTTCTCACATAAACTCCAGGGCTGATTTTCCCTTTTTTTTATCAGACATGTTGAGAATGAGTATAATCCTTTCTTCTTGGTTTTTAACCATTTTTTCTTTTTCGTCCATTGATTCTTTAACTATCTTTCTAAATGAAGGAGAGATTTTATCTTGTCCCTTTTGTTTCCAAAGTTGGAATTCTTCAAAATCTTCTTTCTTAATGATTTCATCATTAATATTTTTAGCTATAAGCTTTCTACTTCCATGCTGGACTAAGATATTACATGGCCCAGATTCTGAATTGCCTTCCTTTTTAGGAGAATATTTTCCTCTTCCTTTATTAGAGGAATAAGTGCCACGACCACTGCCACGATACATTCCTGAAAAAATTAACATTTAAACAGATAAATACTCCCTTGTTAAAAAATATGGGAGATGATTTTCAGTACCTTTTTTATAAAAGATATCAAAATCAAAAGGGGCTAAATGTGCTTGCCATCTGGCAAACATTTGTTTCGAAACATCATGCTTAAAATCTTTTTGAAACATGAATTTTGCAGAGCTGCAATCAGTTCTGATTATAAATTTTTGATTATATAAATCATTTTGAACTTTTAACACGCATCTAACTATTGCAAGAACCTCCTTTGCAACAGTCGCATAATTAGATTGAGCAGAATTCCATTCTCCGGAATAGAATCTGACCAAATATTCTTTTTTATCCGTGGGATTAACTTGTTTAAGAATTCCTCCATAACCAATGTCTGAAGCATCAGTTTCAACAATTTTATCCCAAAAAGGATTTGCTAGCATAAGACATGGCAAAGATATTACTTTGTTTTTAATCTTTCTGACAGCAATAGTATGATCTTTAGACCATGCACCGGGATTCTTTTTTAATCTATCATAAAGAATGACTGTATCTTTTGCTAGATCAGCATAATAGGGGGAAATATAGTTCAAGCTTCCTAAAAATCTTTGAAGCTGAGTTTTATCCGTAATCTCGTCTGGAAATTTTGACCCAAACTCAATACTCCTATTTATAGGAATGATCTTTCCTTTTTCAATATTATGACCCAGAAACCTAATTTTGGTTTGGAATAAATTCATTTTAGGCTTGGATATAACTAAACCGTTAGAAATCACAATTTTTTTAAAAATGTTAAGGTGTTTAAAATGTTCTTCTATGGTTTTAGAAAATACTAGGATATCATCAATATAGACAATAATAAAATTGCTATAGTCATTAAAAATATCGTTCATAATTTTTTGAAATTCTGAAGGGGCATTTTTTAATCCAAATGGCATAACATGCCATTCATATTGACCAAATGGAACATTAAAAGCAGTTTTATATCTATCTGCTGGGTTAATTTGAATCTGCCAATAACCAGATTTTAAATCAAACTTAGAAAATATGATTGCATCATATAAACGATCCAGTAAATCTTTTTTATTAGGTATAGGATACCTAATCCATTTTAAAACTTTATTTAGGGGTTTATAGTTAATGACTAACCTAGGAACCCCTCTTTCTTTCTCAGCATTTTTATTGACATAAAAAGCTGTACAGGACCATGGAGATTTAGATGGTCCTATAAGTTTTTTCTCTATAAGAGAATTTATTTCTTATTTGCAAAGAGTCAAATATTCAGAATTCATTTGACAAGGACTTGCTTTTGTAGGAATATTTTCATCCTTAAAGTCTTCTTCATAAAGAAGGTCAACAATATGTTTTTTTCTACTCCAAAAAGCATTTGGGTGGTCATTACAAATATCTAATGAAAATTGGTTTTTAATTTCTGAAATCTTTGTCTTAAGCTTAGGATTACTAAGTTTTTCATTCATCGTTAAAATATTAACTTCGTGCTTTAAAAACCCTAATTGATTTTCTTTTAAAGATATTTGGTTATACATTTCATGTATAGCTTTAACAAAAGGTTTCATTATAAAATTGAAAGTTATAGTTTTGTCTTTATAGGTTGCTATTAACCTATTCTTATCAACACTTTGAAAAGGATAAATTTTATTAATAAATGGTGTTCCAAGTATGATTGGAGTTGAAAGTTTATTTTTAACAAGTAAGAAACTCAAGGGGATACAAGTATCATTAACACAAATGTACGCTTTTGGAAGTTTAAACTGGATATCAAGTTTATCTCCACCTGCTTGAGATAAAGTGTGAGTAGTTTTTTCAAAATATCTGGTAGGAATTAATCCTTCCTGTATAACATTTAAATCAGCTCCAGTATCAATTAAAGCGGTAAATTCTTTAAAATATTGATCATCAATTCTAAGTAAGACTTTTACATACCATTTTTGGCCTGTAACAATTTCTAATGTTTGAAGAAATTTATTAGTCGTATTAGATTCATTAGGTAATTTATCCTCCCTTATATTAATGGGTTGATTATTATCCATGGTTTGACAATTTCTTAGAAAAGAAACGTCATCATTATTATTAATGATGTTATTATTTTTAGAAAGTTCTTCTTGGAAAACAACAAGAGTTTCTAAATTGGAAATTCTTGTGTCATTATGTTTATTTTGAAATTTTAGATCTTTTATCTCAGATTTTAAAATCTCCATTTCTTTTAAAATGTCTTGTAAAGAAGTAGGATTTGAGTGTTTCCTCTTATTTTGGAGAAGTTTATAAACTTCGGACATGGTATAAGGATTCTTATCAGTGACAATATCATCGTTTTTGTATTTATTCGTATTTTTGGAAGTACTGGGAATATTTTCAATAACTTTAGACCGTATTTCGGGGTCTTGGATTGTTTTTAACAAATCTATCCATTGATCATTATCAAGTACATTAATATGATTCTCTTGGAATTGAGATATTAAATTATAAAATTCATCCTTATTAGGATTCTTACAAGATTTTCCCATACCACACGGTGTGCATTCTGAACTGGAGGATTCGGGGTAGGTATCTAAATCATTATCAATGATTTTGATATTATCATTACTAGAATTACTTTGACTTCCTTCAGTTTCACTATTAGAATCAATATTGTCTAAAAATAATTTTGACAACTTATCTTTAAGATCGTCATCAATCTCCAAATTATTAATCTGTTTTTGAGTCCAGCAATTATTTGCCATGTGACCCTTTTTATTGCACTTAAAGCATCTTATTTGCTTAGAAGCGGTATAATCTTTTTTGTAATTCTTTTTATACTGTTGCCTTTGAAACTTTCTTTGGGATTTCCCCTCTAGATTTTTTCTAGAATGCTTCCTTTTTTTATGTCTATGGTAATTTTCGTTTATGTTATTATTCCTCTTCTTTTTACGAGAAGAAGTCATATCCATACCAAATTGTTCACAAAATTCACCTAGTTGATGTTTTTCAACTAAATCCTGATTTTTTAATTGTTGGTTCAGTTTAATCTCATTACAAATGTTTAAACCTTCTTGGGTACAAACTTTTATTAGTTGACCATAATTGTAATCATCATAGTGAATAGAGGCTCCATCCTTTCTAAGAGTTTTTCTAACCCTTTCGGCAAATAAATGAGGTAAACCGTCAATAAATTTGGCTTTCCAATGAGGACTATTAGTCTCTGGTAATAGCATAACTCTACTAAGAAATGTGTCTTTATACCACCTAAATTCAGTCAAAGTTTTACATCTTTGGTTTTGTAATAGAGTCCTAGTAGACTCTTGATTATTAGCATATTGACCTGTAAAATGATCAACAATATTTATAACTAAAGTATAAACAGCTTGGTGGGAAGTAACACCATTCTCAATTTTAACAATATTATATATACCAAGTTTCTCTTCTTCAGATAAGTAATTGTCCCACCAACCTTTTAGTTGGCCAGTAAAACCTGCTACTATCATTTTAGCAACAGTGGTATCATCATTATTAGCATTTTTACAAATAGTAGAATACATAAGCATTCTATGTACATGATTATGAATTTGTTTTTCAGAATAACAATCTATATTCCATTCATAAATATGAGTTCCACTGTAACTGTTATTAATATGATATTCTTGTTCTTCATGAAGAAGATCCATTGGTGAAGGTCTAGTGTTATAATAAAGAGTATTGATTGGTTTATCAAACCATTTATTCTTTTTGATAACATTAATATTGTCACCATTTTCTGGATTTAACTCATCATCCAGTGTCTTAATACTGAGACTAGCAACTTTATCAGCCAAAGTACTGATTAATTTTTCAGTTAATTCTTTTTCTTGATCTGTTTTGAATTTAAAATTCTTAATTTCAGGTGGATCCTGAATATTAGTCTGAATATTCGGAATTCTAGAAAATGAAGGTTTAAATTTTTCTATTTTATCCGGAACAAGGCTATTAATTAGATTAATGACTTTGTCAGTTTTTTTGTGTAAATCCGCAATATGGTCCCCAAGAATTTTTAAGTAAAGATTGGCATAATTATTCTGTTGGATCAAACTATTAAGATGATTAGTAGTAATTGTAGCAACATCATTTTCAAATATTTTTGAAAGAGCTATATAGCCGCATCCATCAAGTTTAAAGGATTGTAAAGGGGGGTAAACTCCTTTAAGGTCTTCACCATTTAAAAGTTTGAAATTTCTTTCAAGAACTGATAAATAATTAGATAAATAAGTAGCACAATACCAAGAAACAAAATGTATGATCTCATTTTTTAAAATACAAAAATCATAAAATTCGTCTTGAAGAATTTCTTGTTGGCTACTATTAAAATTATCAAAAAACCAATCTCTAAATTTTTCCCATATAGGAGAATTGAATTCATTACTAATTCTTTTTCTGGTTTCTGAACCAGAAGTAAAGTCTAATAAAGGTGTATTAATCATTAAAATTAAAACTCATTTGAGACATAGTCTCTGACTCCCTTTTGGGTTGTCTTTTTAAAATTTTGTCTGGATGAAGTCGTAAAATGTCTTCATCAGTTTCTATTACTTCATCATCTTTTATTTGAGAAGTTGAGAATCTAGATGGAGTAGGAATATCTAGATCATGGTCTAGAGCCGAAATAAAAGTCCTATTAGACATAGATCTGGTCAGTCTGGAAGTACTACTTCTTGGTCTGAAATGGTTGTCACCAAAATTTAAAGTCACAACTCCTTCCGGAGTTTGTTTAACATCAAATAAGTTTGTTTGCATAATAGGTTGTGGGGGCATTGCCTTTGTAATCGTCCAATTTTCAGGAAAAGATATTTCTTTCCATTTAATAGATTGTCTAGTAGTAATATTAGATCTATTACAATTAGTTTCGATAACAATAGTTTCATTAATATCCTTATCCGTCAATCTGCAGTGAGGATTTAATGTGTATAACGGTTTAAAATAAATTCTATAGCAGATGCATATTAGCTCGGATCCTTTAGCATAATTATAACCATGAGTTTTAACATTTAATGTCAAAGCATCAAGGATATTAGTATCTGTTAAAGATAACTGTAAATTTGGGTAAACATCAAAATAA
Source organism: Agrostemma githago (assembly GCA_958450325.1). NCBI lineage: Eukaryota > Viridiplantae > Streptophyta > Magnoliopsida > Caryophyllales > Caryophyllaceae > Agrostemma > Agrostemma githago. Next base: position 31,171,842 of record OY288257.1, on the reverse strand, counting down.
ACTGGACCGTGGGCTAAGCTAGACTTAACTACTCCCATGATTGACTTCCCAAAATCTAAATTTCTACCGTCTCTTAGAGCTGCTATAAAGCTCTCTGGTAATCCTTCAAGAGTTAAAGGTTTGAAAGCCACTTTGACTAACCCTATGTGAATAAATTTATTATCAGATTTTCTATAAGGTTCTAAATCAAAATTATTTAATAATTGGATGTGCATTTCGTCATTATTTAAAGAAATAGATTCTTCAGTGGTTTTTACTACCTGTTTTAAACCTATCCTTTCAAACCATCCTAATTTATAAATGGTCCTAGTATTAACTTTAGGAATAGTCCATTTGTTTAATAGTTCCATATCTTGAGGTAATTCGGTCTCTTTAGTGGTACTGTTTTTAACATGTTTATTACTCGAACTGGCATGTTTAACGAATTTACTCATAATTGAGAAAATGTTGAATTATGACTTAACATATCTTAAACTCCCTATTGTCCATGGCTCTGATACCATCTGTGGATCTTTACCGACTTAAGAACATAATAAGAAAGGTAGTATTACAAGTGATTGGGATTTCACCACAAAATATGTTAAGTTTGAACTGTGAACAGGCAAATTAAACCAACCGGGGACAGCAAAAGCCGGCGCCTACTAGGCATATGGCAACGGTGCTTCCCTCAAAGGTCCCTTACGCCAGTTTAAACTTAACACAATATGTACCCTCACTAAACCCTCTTCATTTATGTTGATAAGTAATAAAAACCAGTTAGTTGAAAACCTAACCATGGACAATAGGGAGTTTAAGATATGTTAAGTCATAATTCAACATTTTCTCAATTATGAGTAAATTCGTTAAACATGCCAGTTCGAGTAATAAACATGTTAAAAACAGTACCACTAAAGAGACCGAATTACCTCAAGATATGGAACTATTAAACAAATGGACTATTCCTAAAGTTAATACTAGGACCATTTATAAATTAGGATGGTTTGAAAGGATAGGTTTAAAATAGGTAGTAAAAACCACTGAAGAATCTATTTCTTTAAATAATGACGAAATGCACATCCATTATTAAATAATTTTGATTTAGAACCTTATAGAAAATCTGATAATAAGTTTATTCACATAGGGTTAGTCCAAGTGGCTTTCAAACCTTTAACTCTTGAAGGATTACCAGAGAGCTTTATAGCAGCTCTAAGAGATGGTAGAAATTTAGATTTTGGGAAGTCAATCATGGGAGTAGTTAAGTCTAGCTTAGCCCACGGTCCAGTTTATTTTGATGTTTACCCAAATTTACAGTTATCTTTAACAGATACTAATATCCTTGATGCTTTGACATTAAATGTTAAAACTCATGGTTATAATTATGCTAAAGGATCCGAGCTAATATGCATCTGCTATAGAATTTATTTTAAACCGTTATTGATAACTCCGTTATTGACCGCTTTTCTACACCCTTTTGACGTTTATTTAGCCTCGATTAATCGTATTTTCTTTGGCATTCCGGCTCATTTCGCCTATATTTTGTATTACACGGGTTTTTGCGTTTGTTGTTCGTTTTTAGGCATTTCCTTGACGAAAACGATGAAACTTGAGCATGCCCGGGTAAAAGGAGGTACATGACCCGAGTTCGAGCCTAAACAAGCGCATAGAAGACAAGAAACGGGAAAATGGGCATAGGAAGAGAATAGCACGGTGGACCGTGCGATTCTCAAGTCAGGAGGCTAGGACCGTGCGATTCTCACCGTGCGAAACGCATGTTTCGTGCGTTTCTCCGGTTTTGCCATTTCACTTCGTTTTTCGACCGGTTTTTCTATGTAACCTAATTAGAAGTATAAATACCCAAATTCTTATTTTTTTGCCTCTTAAGTTTTTCCATAACACCTTAGTTCCATACTTTGAATTTCTTGGGGGTTTTTGAGAGAATTTGTAATTTTTGAAGATTTTCATCCTCCTCATTCAAGATCCAAGCTTTATATATTATTTTCTTCTATTATTATCTCCTTTGTCTCTCCATCTTTGGTAATCTCTAATCTTTATTCTAGTTTGGTTTTTCTTCATTTTTTCCCAATTTCTTAGTTTTATTTGTTAGCTATTGTTAGTTCATCTTAGTCTTCTCTTTTCTTTGTTTGTTACTCTAGTTTGCAATTAGTTTAGTTTTCTCTCACTTGTTAATATTTATGAATTTCATGTTAGTATTAGAAATCCCCAATTAGATTCTTCCAATTTGACCACTTTCACATAATTGGTAGTATAATTCAATTTACAAGAATGTTCATAATTAAAGACTCCACCTTTATACTTAATTCCACTAATTTAGCCATGATTAGTGAGTAGTCCTCTTCTAGGGTGCGATTTGGCCCCGATATGCCTAAATTGTGTGTTTGAATACTATTTTTAGATTGTTGAGGATTGATGGGAATTGGTTAGTTTTGGGCTTTGTGGATTGACTTGTCTTGTGGGTTGTGTTTGAACCCTTAACCCTTGTCCACCGATGGGAGTCGGTTAGGTTTAGGAAGTAGACCTCGCCCTTAGACTCGCTTTACCCCACCTAGTTGAACATGGGAGTGGGAACTTGGTAGGGTACCCAAGCTTTCGGTTTGAACTCTTTGCCTTGGGAAAGGGAGGAGGAAGAATCGGGAATAGACGCGGTCTTAAAGAATCGACTCACGAACCCGGGAGGGAGGTGGCCGGTTTTAGCTTAGTCGGATTACGAACCCGGGAGGGAGGTAACCGACCCTTAGAGGCGTTCCACTCTTCCCACCGTCCATAGCAATCCAATACCCGGTATTCTTTACTCATGATTATGGTATATCGGAGGTTAAGTCGGACCCTAGGTTTTTCCCTATTTGAGTAATCGTAAATTTTAGTATTTGCTTGTTTTATCTTTAGTTTTCCACCTCCTTTAGTTTCATTTCTTTCTTTAGTCTCTCATTCGTCATTGTAGTCATAGTTCACCATTTCTCCCTTATTAGACTTAGATAAACATTTAGAATTAAAACAATTAGGAACCGTCCCGCTCCTTGTGGATCGACCCTATATTGTGCTACGATTACGTCGTGCGCTTGCGAGGTATTAAAACCCCAACAAGTTTTTGGCGCCGTTGCCGGGGAGTGTTAGCGGTACTAGTAGTTTTTATTCTTGCGTTTAGACTAAGTTATTGGTTACTTTGCACACTCCGGTGTGCCTTTGCTCGTGATCTAACTCCTACTTTCTAGTTTGTGTATTGTTTTGCATGAGTAGGCGAATTCTTGGGCTCTCACCAATTCATTTGTTGAATCCCGAGATTGAAGCTACCGCAAGGCGATACAACGCCGAGAGAAGAAGAAATCGAGGGCAACCACCTTCACCACCTATTATTTCCGAATCCGAGGAAGAAATAAGATCCGAAGAAACAATTGAGTCCGACGAAGAAGTTAATTCTCCAAGACCACCATCACCACCTCCTATTATGGCTTCTATACGAGAGGAATCGACACCCCAAGTGGTGTCGCAATCAAGTATTACGAGGCCCGCAATTGGAGCAAACAATTTTGAGATCAAGACTACTCTTATTCAATTCGTACAACAAAATCAATTCTCCGGGTTACCTCTTGATAATCCCAATGAGCATATTAATGTATTCTTGGAAGCTTGCGATAATGTCAAGATCAATGGAGCCTCGGATGAAGCTATTCGCTTGAGACTTTTCCCGTATTCATTGAATGGGAGAGCTAAGGAGTGGCTAAGAAGTCAACCGGCCGGTTCTTTTGATACTTGGGACAAATTATCCAAGGCTTTCTTGTTGAAGTTCTTCCCACCGGGCAAGACGGCGAAGTACCGAAATGATATAACCAATTTTGTCCAAGAAGACCATGAATCCCTCTATGATGCATGGGAGAGGTTTAAGGAGTTTCTAAGACAATGCCCTCATCATGGCATAGCCCCTCATGTGGTCATCCTCACATTCTAAAATGGTGTGCGTCCCGAATATCAAGTGGGATTGGATGCGGCGGCCGGTGGTGCTATTGATCTAGTACACCACACCGCGGCTATGGGTTTCATTGAGAAGATGGCCTCCAATAATCATCATTGGGGTGGGGATAGGAGGAAGTTGAAGAAGCAAGATAATAGTGAGACCTTGAATGCTCTTAATGCAAAGATAGATAACTTGACAAAGCAACTTTCTCAATTCAAGCAAGGGGGATCGAGTTCTTCTAAGGAGATCAATGAGTTCTCTTGTGAGCTATGCGGAAGTCCAAGTCATGATGCCGCGGAGTGTTGTGTTGTCACCACAATGGAGCAAGCCAATGGTATATGGGAATCCAACCAAAGGCAAGCATTAAACAACAATAATCAATATCACCAAGGGCAAAGAGCGTTCCTATCTTATGGGAACAAGAACTTCCAAACTCCATTCAATCAACAAAAGGGAACTTTCAATCAAAACTTCCAAAGACCGAATCAAGGCTTTAATCAAGGGTTCAACTTCCAAGCACAAGATACATCGGGTTTTCAAGCAAGAAATTTCCAAGCAAGACCAACATTCAACACCACTCCCTTTCAAACCCCTCTCCAAAATCAATTTCAAGTTCCATTCCAAACTCCTACACCCTTCACTACTCCTATACCACAAGTCCCACAACAACAACAAGTTGTGCCACAACAAGCTCCACCACCAAAGTCCAATTTGGAGATACTTATGGAGCAAATGATGAGCACTCAAAATAGTTTCATTCAACGCCAAGACCAACGCCATGAGGAGACTACATCTTCTATTTCTCAATTGAAGAGTCAAGTCCTAAATGCCCAAAGAATCACCGATCATCAAATACAACAACTCGCGAATCAAGTCAACGAGTTGACCACATCGAGTGGGATATTTCCGGGTGGCATTAAGGAAAATCCTAAGGGTAAAGGCGAATTGAATGCCATTCAATTAAGGAATGGGCGTATATTGGATGAAGTTGTGGTTAACAAGAAGAGGAAGGCCAATGTTGAAGATGAAGTAAGTGAGGAAGCAAATGGTGAAAAAGAGGGTTCAAGTGAAGTGGTTGTTGATAAACCACCTATTGTTGAAGATCATATGTACTAGAAACCCCAAAGGCGACTAGTGAAGTTAAGGCATATGTGCCACCAATACCATTTCCTCAAAGATTAGCTAGAGTCAAGGTTGAGCAAAAGTATGGTAAGTTTTTAGAGATGATGAAGAGTATGCATATCACACTCCCGTTTCTTGAGGTTATTAGAGACATCCCCTCCTATGGCAAATTTTTGAAGGATATCATTTCCAAGAAGTTATATGGTGAGCAATTGTCGGTGAGCCTTTCAAAGGAGTGTAGTGCCGTTCTCTTAAACAAGTTGCCACAAAAATTGGAAGATCCCGGGAGCTTCACTATTCCTTGCTCAATTGGTTCTATCAATATTGAGAAGGCATTTTGTGATCTAGGGGCAAGTGTAAGCCTTATGCCTCTTTCCATCTTTAACAAGCTTGAAGGCTTTGAGCTAGCTCCCACGAGAGTGTCCCTTCAATTAGCGGATCGTTCCGTTAAATATCCGATGGGGGTAGCCGAGGATGTGTCGATCAAAGTCGGGAACTTAATCATCCCGTGTGACTTTTACATCATGGACATTCCCGAAGACACCAAGATTCCCATTATACTTGGTCGTCCATGCCTAGCCACCGGGGGAGCTCTTATTGATGTCAAGAATGGTAAGCTCTCACTTCAAGTCGGGGATGACAAGATGGAATTTTCACTTGAGAAAGCCATGAATGAGCCTTCAAATGTTGGATCATGCTACCAAATACAAATGCTTGAAGAGTCTACAATGGAGCAAGATGATCATTATGCCCTTGAGGAGTCCATTGTTGGGAGCTCGGAGACGAATGCAATGGAGTATGATCTAGCTATGGACTCAATCTTGAAGCAATGCACCACGAGGTCCCTAGAAAACTTGATCGAAGAGGGATTGTATGAGGAGAGGTATATGCCTTTTCAAGTGGAGTCGAAACCCCTCCCCTTATCCCTTAAATATGCCTTTTTGGGTCCAAGTGAGACATATCCCGAAGAAAAATGTGAATATGAGAGTATGCACTTTGAGGTTGATCTTGAGTCATTATTGATAGATGATAAGTTTGTTAGACCGAGTGTCTTAAGAGAGGGTGATGGTTTGTCGAAAGATGGTTTTATTGAAGTTGTGAGGGAGCTTGAGTTAGTTGGTAAAGAGGGATGTGATAACTCAAGTTCTAAGAAATTGATCAAAAATCAAGAGAATCGAGAGATAATAAACATGACCCGATTTGTTTTTAAACTCATTCAAGGGTATGATCCTCCAATATTTGGTGGACTTGGCGAGAATGCAAAGGTTAGGGATGTGGTTGTTCATCAAGCACGTCGTGTGCACGATCCCGGTTGATTGGAAGGTTTTCTTCTTGAGAGTTTGGCGGGACTCCTCAAAAACCGCGCTTCTTGAGAGGCACCCCAAGCCTATCCGTTGTACATATCCTTTTATTTTTGTGTTTTTGTTAGTTTCATCGTTTTTATGTATTGCGTGTTTGTTTGTTACTTTGGATTTTTTTTTAGGGTGAGCATTTCTCGATCAAATTTTTGGTGAGTTATGGTGGTAGTGAGAATTGGAGGGTGTTGGTGGTGATGGTTTGGGTGTGAGTTTTACTCATGATTTTGTGAATTTTTTTTTTTTTGGTGAAAATCCCTTGATTTGGTGAAATTTTGTTCTTGATGAATTTGTACTTGGAACTTGGTCCTTAGCTAGTAAGGAATGATGAGAGTAAGATTATTGCTCCCGGAAATTTGGTGATGTGATTACACCGAATTTTCATTTTTGAAAAATCCAAATTATTGCTCCCGGATTTTTGGTGACGTGATTACACCGAAAATCCATTGAAAAATCCAAATGTTTTGCTCCCGGTGCTTTAGTGACTTGATTACACTAAAGCACCACTTGAAAATCCAAATTTTTTTTTTTTTATTTATTTTACTTTCTTTCATTTTTTTTATTAGATTTTCTTAGTTTCTTTTAATCTTCCCTTAGTTTTTTTTTTTAATTTCCTAGTTTTTTTTTTTTACTTCCTTTCTACTTTCCATCTTGAGTTTTGCATTGGGGACAATGCAAAGTTCAAGTGTGGGGAGGAGTCTTGTGTGTCTAGTTTGATTTAGTGTAGCTTGTGTACATATATTTGTTTTTGTGTTGTTTCTTCTTTTTCCCTTGTGTTGGTAAACAACCCGTCGGACGCCAAAAATCAAAATCCGAGGTAGATGGAGGAAGACCGTCCCGGTATATTCTTTCCACCTTATTCTTTTTTTCCTTGCATTTGTTGGAGGAGGATGGGATTTTGATTGTATTGGAGGTTCTTGGATGAACATTTGGGTTGTTGGTTGTTTGCTTACTTGTGGAAATTGACTCATTCGTGTTTTGTTTTATTTGTTTTCTTTATTTTCGTGTGTTTAGGGTCTAGTTTAGTGTGCCTTAGGGTAGTGTAAATATTTTCGAAAACCTAGTCTTGAAGCTTATGTTGGAAGCCTACATTTTCTTATTAGTTTTACTTACCTTGATGTAGGACTCGAATCTAGTAGAATAGCTTTAAAATACTTGGTTTATCGACATTCTAGCTTAGGTCCACCCTTCCTACTAAATAGATTACTCGGGGGTTTGCACTTGACCATTTTGATCCCCCGTGGTGTGAAAACTCCTTGGTTACCGTGTCTCGTGTTCCTAGGTGACCTTTACTCTTACGACCGCTTTTATAATCCAAGATTATCTATCAAAAATCACAAATACTTTCCACAATAATTTTTGCTTTTTGCTTATTGGTGATTCTAATGTGTAATGTTCTCCCCACTTCGAAAAAAAAAAAAAAAAAAGAGAGAGAGAAAAAAAAAAAAAAAAAAAAAAAAAACCGAAAAAGAAGAAATTGAAAAGAAAACAAGGGGGAGAAAGAAAGAAATGAAAAACTATGAAAATCGAAGAAAGATCACCACACATCAAAATAAATAAATTTTCCGTTGATTTGGGGAGCCATCGTGAAGGGCCTACCAAGGGACCGAGTTCCTGAGGAAGGAATATAGCGGTGGTAAACCGGTCATTGGAATTATCACTTTTCTATTCCTTTTTTTTTACTTGGATTATTTGGTCATATTGAGTTTTGGGACGATCCTTCTCTTTATTTCATAAAGAGGTCGAGGCACACTTACCTACAGTGTTTTATAACACCACGGTTCTACCTTTCCACGCCATCTTACGCCCTCTTGTAATTTATTTGGAAGGTTGGGAGGAAATTTGCTAGATTATCGATGTTCATAGTAATTTATAGCTATAGTATTAGATTTTTGTCCATGTCTTGTAGGTTAACTAGTTTGAGAATGTTAGTTTTCATAATAGGTGGATGATTAGTGTTTTTCCCGCCGTCTTGATGAGGGTGACGGTGTTTTCCTTTTGTGATGCAAACATGTCTTGTATTTGTGGGCTTAATCGATTGTTTGTGTCAATAGTTTTGTGCAAGACCCAACTTGCCTTGCAACGGGATACCTATCCTCATGGTATGTCGTTGTGAGTTGAAAGGGCGTTGAGTGCGCTAATACTCATGCGGTTAGTAATAGTCTAGTGAGTGGTCGAGGGATGCCTATATTGTGCATTCACTCTTTGTAGTCTAGGTGCTTGTCTTTGCCTTTGTCGCGCTTACTCGAGGACGAGTAAATGTCTAGTGTGGGGAGGTTGATAACTCCGTTATTGACCGCTTTTCTACACCCTTTTGACGTTTATTTAGCCTCGATTAATCGTATTTTCTTTGGCATTCCGGCTCATTTCGCCTATATTTTGTATTACACGGGTTTTTGCGTTTGTTGTTCGTTTTTAGGCATTTCCTTGACGAAAACGATGAAACTTGAGCATGCCCGGGTAAAAGGAGGTACATGACCCGAGTTCGAGCCTAAACAAGCGCATAGAAGACAAGAAACGGGAAAATGGGCATAGGAAGAGAATAGCACGGTGGACCGTGCGATTCTCAAGTCAGGAGGCTAGGACCGTGCGATTCTCACCGTGCGAAACGCATGTTTCGTGCGTTTCTCCGGTTTTGCCATTTCACTTCGTTTTTCGACCGGTTTTTCTATGTAACCTAATTAGAAGTATAAATACCCAAATTCTTATTTTTTTGCCTCTTAAGTTTTTCCATAACACCTTAGTTCCATACTTTGAATTTCTTGGGGGTGTTTGAGAGAATTTGTAATTTTTGAAGATTTTCATCCTCCTCATTCAAGATCCAAGCTTTATATATTATTTTCTTCTATTATTATCTCCTTTGTCTCTCCATCTTTGGTAATCTCTAATCTTTATTCTAGTTTGGTTTTTCTTCATTTTTTCCCAATTTCTTAGTTTTATTTGTTAGCTATTGTTAGTTCATCTTAGTCTTCTCTTTTCTTTGTTTGTTACTCTAGTTTGCAATTAGTTTAGTTTTCTCTCACTTGTTAATATTTATGAATTTCATGTTAGTATTAGAAATCCCCAATTAGATTCTTCCAATTTGACCACTTTCACATAATTGGTAGTATAATTCAATTTACAAGAATGTTCATAATTAAAGACTCCACCTTTATACTTAATTCCACTAATTTAGCCATGATTAGTGAGTAGTCCTCTTCTAGGGTGCGATTTGGCCCCGATATGCCTAAATTGTGTGTTTGAATACTATTTTTAGATTGTTGAGGATTGATGGGAATTGGTTAGTTTTGGGCTTTGTGGATTGACTTGTCTTGTGGGTTGTGTTTGAACCCTTAACCCTTGTCCACCGATGGGAGTCGGTTAGGTTTAGGAAGTAGACCTCGCCCTTAGACTCGCTTTACCCCACCTAGTTGAACATGGGAGTGGGAACTTGGTAGGGTACCCAAGCTTTCGGTTTGAACTCTTTGCCTTGGGAAAGGGAGGAGGAAGAATCGGGAATAGACGCGGTCTTAAAGAATCGACTCACGAACCCGGGAGGGAGGTGGCCGGTTTTAGCTTAGTCGGATTACGAACCCGGGAGGGAGGTAACCGACCCTTAGAGGCGTTCCACTCTTCCCACCGTCCATAGCAATCCAATACCCGGTATTCTTTACTCATGATTATGGTATATCGGAGGTTAAGTCGGACCCTAGGTTTTTCCCTATTTGAGTAATCGTAAATTTTAGTATTTGCTTGTTTTATCTTTAGTTTTCCACCTCCTTTAGTTTCATTTCTTTCTTTAGTCTCTCATTCGTCATTGTAGTCATAGTTCACCATTTCTCCCTTATTAGACTTAGATAAACATTTAGAATTAAAACAATTAGGAACCGTCCCGCTCCTTGTGGATCGACCCTCTATTGTGCTACGATTACGTCGTGCGCTTGCGAGGTATTAAAACCCCAACAGTTATACACATTAAATCCTCACTGCAGATTGACGGATAAGGATATTAATGAAACTATTGTTATCGAAACTAATTGTAATAGATCTAATATTACTACTAGACAATCTATTAAATGGGAAGAAATATCTTTTCCTAAAAATTGGACGATTACAAAGGCAATGCCCCCACAACCTATTATGCAAACAAACTTATTTGATGTTAAACAAACTCCGGAAGGAGTTGTGACTTTAAATTTTGGTGACAACCATTTCAGACCAAGAAGTAGTACTTCCAGACTGACCAGATCTATGTCTAATAGGACTTTTATTTCGGCTCTAGACCATGATCTAGATATTCCTACTCCATCTAGATTCTCAACTTCTCAAATAAAAGATGATGAAGTAATAGAAACTGATGAAGACATTTTACGACTTCATCCAGACAAAATTTTAAAAAGACAACCCAAAAGGGAGGCAGAGACTATATCTCAAATGAGTTTTAATTTTAATGATTAATACACCTTTATTAGACTTTACTTCTGGTTCAGAAACCAGAAAAAGAATTAGTAATGAATTCAATTCTCCTATATGGGAAAAATTTAGAGATTGGTTTTTTGATAATTTTAATAGTAGCCAACAAGAAATTCTTCAAGACGAATTTTATGATTTTTGTATTTTAAAAAATGAGATCATACGTTTTGTTCCGTGGTATTGTGCTACTTATTTATCTAATTATTTATCAGTTCTTGAAAGAAATTTCAAACTTTTAAATGGTGAAGACCTTAAAGGAGTTTACCCCCCTTTACAATCCTTTAAACTTGATGGATGCGGCTATATAGCTCTTTCAAAAATATTTGAAAATGATGTTGCTACAATTACTACTAATCATCTTAATAGTTTGATCCAACAGAATAATTATGCCAATCTTTACTTAAAAATTCCTGGGGACCATATTGCGGATTTACACAAAAAAACTGACAAAGTCATTAATCTAATTAATAGCCTTGTTCCGGATAAAATAGAAAAATTTAAACCTTCATTTTCTAGAATTCCGAATATTCAGACTAATATTCAGGATCCACCTAAAATTAAGAATTTTAAATTCAAAACAGATCAAGAAAAAGAATTAACTGAAAAATTAATCAGTACTTTGGCTGATAAAGTTGCTAGTCTCAGTATTAAGACACTGGATGATGAGTTAAATCCAGAAAATGGTGACAATATTAATGTTATCAAAAAGAATAAATGGTTTGATAAACCAATCAATACTAGACCTTCACCAATGGATCTTCTTCATGAAGAACAAGAATATCATATTAATAACAGTTACAGTGGAACTCATATTTATGAATGAAATATAGATTGTTATTCTGAAAAACAAATTCATAATCATGTACATAGAATGCTTATGTATTCTACTATTTGTAAAAATGCTAATAATGATGATACCACTGTTGCTAAAATGATAGTAGCAGGTTTTACTGGCCAACTAAAAGGTTGATGGGACAATTACTTATCTGAAGAAGAGAAACTTGGTATATATAATACTGTTAAAATTGAGAATGGTGTTACTTCCCACCAAGCTGTTTATACTTTAGTTATAAATATTGTTGATCATTTTACTGGTCAATATGCTAATAATCAAGAGTCTACTAGGACTCTATTACAAAACCAAAGATGTAAAACTTTGACTGAATTTATTTGGTATAAAGACACATTTCTTAGTAGAGTTATGCTATTACCAGAGACTAATAGTTCTCATTGGAAAGCCAAATTTATTGACGGTTATATATATATATATATATATATATATATATATATATATATATATATATATATAGGGATGAGATCCCATACGAACCTTACTTCGGTACGAACCGTCCGAACTAAGCTTTAAAAACTCCGGTTACACTTTTAAGGATCCAATTACACTTGTAAGGTTAAAACAAACATAGGAGTAATTGGTGTCCCATTATTCTCTTAATTTTTGAATAATTTGTAAGTAGTTAGAAATTACATTCTTTAATGATCCCATTACCCTCTGAGATCCCATACGAACCTTACTTCGGTACGAACCGTCCGAACTAAGCTTTAAAAACTCCGGTTACACTTTTAAGGATCCAATTACACTTGTAAGGTTAAAACAAACATAGGAGTAATTGGTGTCCCATTATTCCCTTAATTTTTGAATAATTTGTAAGTAGTTAGAAATTACATTCTTTAATGATCCCATTACCCTCTTATTTTTTGTTTTTTCTCAAAAGTGTAACTGAGGTCCTTAAAAGTGTAACTGAGATCACTAAAAGTTTAACTAGTTACACTTTGAAAGTGTAAGTGGAGTCCTTAAAAGTGTAACTAGTTGGTTCGGACGGTTCGCACCGAAGTTGTGGTTCGGACGGGATCCTAATTCTATATATATATATATATATATATATATATATATATATAGAGAGAGAGAGAGAGAGAGAGAGAGAGAGAGAGAGAGAGAGAGAGAGAGAGAGAGAGAGAGAGAGAGTAATTTCCCCATATGTCAGTAGGTCTATATATGTCAGTAAGTCTATATTAAAGTTTCAGATGACATACGATAAAGTTACATTAGTTCAAATTTGATATGTAACTATAGCATTCAACATTTTTACCACTTGAAGTAATAAAGCGTAACTTTAAGACCCATCCTGTCTAACTTTAAGCATTTTTTTGTGTAACTTTAACCCTGAAACTTATGAACTTAAAAAAGTTGTTGACCTTCTTAGAATCTCTCTCTCTCTATATATATATGTAGAGGTAGGTTCAAATAAGGTCCACAATTTTTTTAAGTCTATATTGAAGTTACAGATGACATACGCTAAAGTTGCATTTGTTCAAAATTGATATATATACAAATGCAACTTTAACGTATGTCATCTGTAACTTCAATATAGATTTAAAAAAATTGTTGACCTTATTTGAATCTCTCTATATATATATATATATATATATATATATATATATAGTTGATACACACCACCTATATTCATTATCTACGTACAATCAACTTATTTACCACCATTACTCCATTCATTTACATCATTTATGGAAAATTACAACAAAGATCAATCACAGAAAAAGAAGAGAACTCATAAATCTAGCACAGTTTCTCATGGTTAGTTGTTTTGATGTTTTCTATTAATGCATTCTTTCAAAATGTGGTTACAATATATTATATTCCAAAATTCAGTATTCTGTTAATGCAATCTTACATTTCAAATGTGTTTATGTGTTTATGTGTTTATGAACTTTTCCTGTGACAGAATTAATATCAGGTTTTAAACGTAGGCGTGTGGAGTCTACATCTTCAATATTCAATGAGCTTACCAATCAACCGTCTATGCTTAAATCTTCAGGTATGGTTATATACATATATGGAATTTATGTTCCCTCAATGGTTATTGCACTTACGTCTATAAACAATCAATTCAGTTTTATTTACATACTCCATTTAAAGAATAGGTAGAAGTGGTGTGTAATATCAAGTATCCCTTCAGACATAATATATGCAGATGAAGCAGAGTGAGAACCATATATCTCAATATCCAACAATAAAACAAAGATAAAATATTCGTGAAGAAAAAGGATAAAACTGATGTTATATCAATTAATAGTAGACATACATCTAATAATTTGTTTCATCTATTTTCTTCATTGGTTAGAAAGTGATGTTATACTTCATTATTTTCTACTCTTCCGTTCCCCTAAACAAGGTGTATGAAAAAAATTTACTACTTTGAAGCTTCTGTATTGAAACGAACAAGCCCTAAAGTATATTTTTTTTCATGGATTTAACCCATTTATCAATAAGAATTTTTCATACAAGAAATTATTAAGTTTTCAAAATATTAACATATAGAAAGCTATGAATTCAAACTATTTAGGGAAACTAATACCTGAAGATAACCATTGAAATTAATACTAATCGTTGATTTAATACTTTAATTCAATGATTAGTATGTATATAGGAATCAAACTATAAATGGACGTATGGTAATCAAACTTTATAAATTGACCCATATAAACATATAACAATTGAATTAATTAAACTATAATTTATCAAACCATATACTCCCTCCATTTTTTATAAGTCATTCTCAAAATATATGCAAATAAACATTATGATATGTATATTCATTTGAAAGCTTAATATATGCAAATAAACAATGTCGGATGTTCAAAAAGGCATGCAAGAAATGCGATCATGGATCAAACAAGCATAATCACCCCCCAAAGACAATTTCTTTCTACAATCAAGTAATTAAATCACACCAAAAATCACCCGACTCATAACTCATGCCATGTTTATTAAGAAAAACCCAATTCAAAAATCTATCCAACGATTCATAACACAGTACACCATATACCGAATAAAAAAACAGGAAATGGTTATCTCATTTAAAGAAAAGGGATAAAAGTACAGTATATAACATCTTTAGTATTCGTGAAAGTTGCATATCCTAGACTTAGTTCATTGTAAATACAAACAGAAACAAACATAGAACAAACATTCTTTTGATTCAAGCAACCAGTTATGATTTTTTGCCAATAACCTTTCTTCGTCCCTGCCCTACCACATCCTTTTTGTTTCCTGTCTAGCCCAAAACCATTTTCGGACATACTGCAGAAAAAACCAGTGATTTTGATATCGCATATCATGGTTTCATACATTGCCCAAAACAACTTTAATTTAATTAGTTCAGTAAATTGATAGCCCTATAAACTAATAATCCTTTATATGAAACATTAATTGAATAAATCTATAAAACAAACAAAAACTACGGGGTAATTAATTTAGTTAGTGATTAAGAAAAAACATTACTTCATTGATTAACAACTGAAGATTCATGATTGCGATTGCAGGAAAAATTCGATCATGAGAGTTAATTAAAGAGGATTCAGAAAAGATAAACAACAATTAAGAAAAAAATTTAGGAGCAGAGGTTCCACATCGAGCTACTACAATCAACGAATTCACAGAAAAACAAAGCATAACCTTCCAATTTTGGGCATAAAATCGACCACAATTACCCTCAATAACCTGACTACAATCGAATTAGAAGCTACTACAATCAAATTTCTAGGTATTAATCATTAATTAACACACAATCAGAAACTATAAATGAATAAATAACTGATCTTACATCGTTGAATGTGAATGAAAAATTTAGTGTTGAGATCCAATTTACTGGTAGTGTGTAGCGTGTTTTTGAAATCCAATTTTGATGGTAGTGTAGGTGACTTTTTTGGAGAAATCCAATGGGGACGAAGAAATCCAGTAAGGTTGCGTTTGGATACTCGGAATTGATTTAAATTTCATGATTTCAATTCTAGAATTCAAATCCAAATCCAAATCCAAAATTGTGTTTGGGTACCCTTGGATTTGGATTTGGAATTTGGGCGGGTAGAGTCGGGTCAAGGTTATCAATTTTTTTTAAAAAAGTTGTATCATTAGAAAAATATAAAATTTTCAAATACGGGAAAAAATGAAGAAAAAAAATATATATTCTAACAAGATTATACGGAAAAAACAAAAAAAAATTGAGGGATTTGAAATGACTACCATATACTAAGAATTTGAGGGAACCAAATTTGAACTATGTTGGATTTGGTATAAATTTCAAATCCAAATCCAAGGGGTTCCCAAACGCTTAAAATATTTCAAATCCGAATTTGAAATCCAAATTCAAATTCCCAAACATACCACTAAGGATTTTTTAAAGTCCAATTTTGATGGTAGTGTTAGTGTAGGTGATTTTGATGGTAGCATGTTTTTAATCGGGTAGTGCAGGTGAGGGAGTAACGACAATAACTGGTAAGTTTGTAACGAATTAAGGGACGGAGGAGAAGGGTAAAACGGACAAATCAATTAAAATACAGACGACATTACATAAAAATATGTACTATAAATTATTCAGTGTAACTATGTGATTCCTATAGTCCCAAATATTAGGATTTGACTCCCATTACTACTGCTGTGACTTAAAGGTCGAAGAAAACGATTTCGTGCCTGTTTATTACTTCAAATCTTCTTTGTATTGTTAGGTAGAATTCGTGTTGCACCTTAAATTTTCGTAACCTTTACGGTTCAAAATAAATCCACTTCTGTGGACATCTTTGTTCTGTGGACATCTTTGTTCGTCCTACGTAAAACAATGATTCAAGTTATTAAATTAATGAAGTTTATTTGGAAAAAAAAATACTTAACCTTTTATACTCACAATCTATTAATCACTTTACTATGCACAAATCCCTAGGTATAGCTATATACATAAACAGAATATACGTTCCACCAATGGTTGTAGCATTTACCACTGATTTGTTTGTTTGTTTTCAGGAATAGTAAGGTCTCCCCTCCAAGATGTTACTAATACGACTAACAGTCGTGGGAGGACAAAACAATTATCACAAGGTCATGTTCATGTTCAAAGTACTTCCACCAGTTTGCTATATCAGCAAGAAAATATCACACCATATTTATCCCAATCAATATCAGGTTTTGTTGTGTCTCTCTTGCAATCCACTATTATGTACTGTTATTTAGACCACTATATAGTCTCCTAATTTTAATATTGTTCCAAACAGATATTACCTATTCGCAAACTGATTCCCTGTTCAACAAAGCCAATGCAAACAAAGCAAAGGGTGACTTTTGATTTGAAAGCTCTTTTTCACCAAGATTTCCTAATTAGTCAACATATTTGTTATCATGTCATATTATGAACTGATGTTCACAACTGTGCTCAATTAATTTGAATATATATATAAATTGTGATTTCAATTTAATAATTTCTCAAGGAAACTAAGTCTAACAGGCACTGTCGACAAACAACATGAATTTACAGAAGGACCAGCAGTAGATGCCACTTGCAAATTTAAAAGCAACCAGACACAATCTGAACCAGGTTATATCAGTTTACAATTACAATTTTTTTCATCATATTTTATAAGAATATTCATGTATTTACTAACCAAAGACACTTAATTTAGGGATTGTAGATCTGAACCTCCAAGCACATAATGCCGCAATTGAATCAACTGTTCAACGCAACAGGCAACTCACAGATGGTTCTCCTCTCCATAACTTTAAAAAAAAAATCAAATTACGTTAACCTACGTTGTTATGGTTACCCTGACTTTACATTTACTCTTACTGTTATTAGCCGCTCATTTGGAACGATACCTAATTGATTATCTGTCTGCACAACAAGCTCGAAGAGATCGCAGAATAATTCTATCCGAGAAGAGACAGGGACATAATTCCCATGAAATGGCTAAGTACACAAGAATTGATCCATATAGACAATGGTGTACAAAACTTGCACGTCGAAGTCGGATGACTTCATTACGAGATTTGCGAACACGTAAATTATTGGGAGATTTAATGCCTACAACCCCCGAAAGCCAGATTACTCTGATGACAGCTGGTATGTTATGGCCATCTAAAACTTCTCCTAAATTTAGTTCTTAAGTTTCATTTACATATGCAACAACTAACTAATTTTCAAACTTGAAACTAAAACAGATACAGTGAATCGAGTTGTCGATGATGTTCGGTTAGCTCAATCTCACGATGAATCCACAAGTAGGCATTTGAGCAGCAACAGCAAGTTCAACTCATCGTAGCACAGTGCATTAATAATTGAAAGTCTTGCCCGGGATATATTTGGGACTGAATCTGATGACCTACCTAATGAGTCCACTCAAAGAACATCTATAGGTTTGACCTTTGCCTATTGAATCTGATGACCCACAAAGTGCACATATTTTTGTCTACTACATTTAACTTTAAAAGTTATTATATATTCACAGATGTTAAGCTTCGAAATATTCTCTTAATTTTTTTAGGGTGCGAAGGTTATGATGACATTGGCGACCCTGAATATACATGTCAAAAATATCGTGCTCAAATGTGGTACGGCGAGAAAGATAGGATGGACAGAAGACCGCTGGTGCCTTTCTTCAATATGTGTTGTAGGGACGGTATAGTAGAGTTACCTTACTTGACTGAACCAGCGCAACTACTGAAAGACCTTCTTTCCAGTGTTCATCCTAAGAGTCGACATTTCATGGATAACATAAGACCATATAATTCTATGCACGGTTTTACTTCAAACGGCTGGAAGATCGACCACTCAGTAAATCAAGGTAGGGGACCGTATACTTTCAGGATTGGTGGACAGAATGTTCATCGAATAGGGAGCCTACTTCCAATTGATGGACAACCACCAAAATTCTGTCAGCTCTATATATATGACACAGAGGATGAGATTAAAAACATAAAGGCCGCTTTGAGGTAACTTTTAATCTATGCTTTTTCTAAAATCTTAAAAACAACATATTGCCTAATATTGAACGGAATGTGTCAATGCATCATGAACAATTTTGATGTATAAAACAATACTTCGTATGTACATTGCGAATAACGACTTAAGCGTACATGTTGAGCATTATATTTCATATGAAAGACTTTTGGAACATAAATACGTTTCAAATAAATCGAAACCCACAAAAGTAATGACTGATTTTAATAAAAACAATCAACTAATTGTGACATTGACTTCATTAATAACATTATGCTGTCATTTCATATGCTTTAACAGGGGTGACTCTCAGCCTTCACGAGAATTTGACGATGACCTCATGGGTGAACTTCAGGTTATGATTGGTGAATATAATCCATTGGCAAAGTCATTTCGAATGGCACGAGACATTATCAGGGAGTTTGGCCACATATATGATGTGAGGTTGCATCATCTAATTAGTGGTAGACATACTGACGGGAGGACATACAATCTGCCAACTGTATCTGAAGTTGCTGCGCTTATTGTGGGTGACATTGAAGACACAGTTGACAGCCAAGACATTGTTGTTCAGAAAAGATGTGGTGCCTTGCAACGTATCTCAGAACTACATCCATCTTATTCACTGACTACCGACCGAAAAAAACAGTCGGGAAAGTGGGAAATCGGTCGGTAAAACACGATACCGACCGTTTTTTTATATTTACTGACCGATAAAAATCGGTCGGTAATAAGGGTCGGTAAATTTATTTACCGACCGATAAATTCGGTCGGTAAGATTAAGATTTAGCAACCGAAATTCGGTCGGTAAATTCATAAATCGGTCGGTAAATTTTAGCAACCGAAATTCGGTCGGTAAATTACTAAAATCAGTCGGTAAATTTTAGCAACCGAAATTCGGTCGGTAAATCCCTAAAAACGGACGGTAAAATTTGGCAACAAAATTTCGATATTTATCAATAATAATCCTTAAATTGACCATGACAGCTATTTCTATACACATGAACTTTTCCTGCAAATCAATACATTTACGAAGGGCACAGAAGATACAAAACCTGTATTATTTAAATTAAATATCATCAATACAAGATACAATATCCAATTAAGGTTTGTCAAACTACAAATTCAAAACTTACGGAGTATACAACATGTACACCCTACGAGTTAAGTCCAACAACCTACTCTAACTCCACCAACGCCAAATTTATCTTCTTCGGATTACGAAAATTGTATCGTCTTTGGCCGCAATTTAGAGGTTTGGAAGTTGGATCAAAATTGAAAACTTGATCGCATGAGTAGTCGTTTCCTTGTTCCTTCGGTTTTCTAAAGGCACAACTGCAAAAGGTATGAACAAAAATTATGGCGAGATCACTAAGAATTTAATAGAAGCATGTCATGGAAAGGAGGTTCATACAATACAGTAACAATAAACCTCCTACCACCAATATCGATCAAGAGCTCCTCCTACTCAATGGAGTGATAAAGAAGAAATAATGAACTACGCTGTACACACCAAAGATCTCATAGGTTTTGAACAAATTTCCATTTTTCATTTGCTGCGGCAAATTTTTCCCTATCTCGATGCATTCATCTGTAGTTCACATCAGCTGCATATGTTAATTCAGTTAAACTATCTAGTTGATAAGCGTAATTTGTAGTGCCTATTTGTTATATTTTGGTCCCATTTTCCTTGTGGAATCGCTCCTTCGGAGCGATTCATGGGCTTCTTATGCTTCCTTTAGTTCGTTTCAGGTTCCCGAGACCGATTCGGAAGAGTTGGAGCGATTCCGGCTCGATACATACACATTTTGGAGCCAACGGAGTAAAGGAACGATGACTCGATGCCTCGGAATCGACCACGAGACCTTGGGGCCCAATCCCGAGCCTCCGAGTCCCGAGAATCGACGAGAAACCCATGAGAAGCAAGGAGGGACCAAAAGGAGCTTAAAGGAGGCCTACAAGACTCATCCCTACCGGGAATGGCCTCATCCCGTTCGGGATGAGGTGCGCTAAAGAGAAGGCCACTGTGGGTCCGTCCCGGTCGGGACCAACCCGTCCCGGTCGGGATGACACCCCGTCCCGGTCGGGACCGACCCGTCCCGATCGGGACCAAGCACCTACAGCCGCGCATCATTTATTCCTTCTCCTTCATTCTTGTACCCATATATATACTCCCTTCTTGTATTGTTTATGGATCTTATCATACATTAGACTCTAAAAAGCCTCCAAAACCCTAGATTAGTTCTACACACATTAATCTTAATGTTCCTTTAATCTTCCTTTAATCTTTAGTTAATCTAGTTTAATTAGTTCTTGTATTAAGAAGTTCTTGAAGAATTCCCCAAGCTTGACATCCTTGGGTTTGATTTGGGTTCTTATTTATACAAGATTGCATCTTTTTCTTCCTCTTATTGTTGGTATAACTTTCTTTACTCTTGTTCTTGTTTATTTAATCAAGTTTGAATCTTTTTATATTGTTTTTGTTATTGTTCTAGTTCCTCATAATGGATGTTTGGTTTGTGATGTTATTTTCTCTTGCTATTGTTAGTTTCTCCTTGATAATGAGTGAGTAGTAGTCTTGTGGGGTTAGTAGGGGGATTAAGGGTAGATTATAGGTGATTAGGGTGTGTTTATGGGAAAAGGGTGAATCTTTGTTGTTAGTCACATTGTGGGCACTCCATGTATTTGTTGATATGCTTGTGTGAGTAGTAGTGACCATGCTCCCCATACTTGTGTTCATCTCCTCATTGTTTGTCTATCTTGTGGTCTTGTTGAGAATAGTCGTAGTCACGAGAGTTCAGACTAGGGTCTACGTAGCGAGAGCCCGGACCCACCTTGACATCGGTCTACGTAGCGAGAGCCCGGACCGACTCTAGCAACTAGGAGACACCTATACCCTTGACTACCCAATTACCCATCTACACTTATGAACCCGACCTACCCCACTTCCTTCCATATTTGATCTCAACTTTTTAGTTAGCCATCGTTTACTCTAGTTTACTTGTTAGTTCGATCATTAGTTATCCTTTTTTAGCATCGTTTTAGATAGTCATTGTTAGTCCACTTCCTCCTTCTCCAATCATAATAGTTTGTCAATTTTAGCTTTCTTTGTGTTTGTTTTGGTAGCATAGTCTCGTTTTAGGTGGACATAGTCTAAACTCCGCAATACCGTCTCCGTGGACACGATCCCGACTTACCCTAACTACCGTTAGGTCTATCCGGTTGTATTATTGACGGTGGGGACGTGACAAATCCCTACCATCAATTTGGCGCCGTTGCCGGGGACGGTGCATTGTTTAGACTTAGTTTTCTTATTTCTAGACTTAGTTACCATTCTTTGTTCTCTTCTATCTTCTCTTGTGCATATTCTCTAGGCTTTTCTTGTTTCCTTAGTTTTATTTCTTCCTTTTTCTCTTTGTCTCTAGTTGTGCTTGTTTATTGTCGTTGCCTAGTGCCTGTAAAGCACTAGGTGTTCTCACGTTTGCTCTAGTGTGTAGTGTATGCCTAGGAGGGGAGGCGATTTATTTCTCTTCAATCCAGAGCCGGAGAGACTCTTTCGAGCCTTTCGCCAACGGACGATTGATCGGGTTAAACACTCTCAATCGGGTACTAGCAATATCCATCGAGAGCAAGCTCAAGGATCCGACTTTAGCGAGTCACCTCGAGAGACGGCCGGAGGGACCTTCATCAATCCCTTCGGTAATTCTTCTCCTAGTGCCCCCTCTTCATCTACATCAACACCGTCTACACCACCATCTTCTCCCTTATATCCAATTATGCCGAAGTTTTCATCTCACTCCACTTTTGCCGAGGATGTCTTGCCGGGACCGAGTGCATTACCGGAAGCCTATACGGGGAATTTTGTGGCAAAGACTCAATTTATCCAACTTGTGGAGAGGAGCCCATTTAGTGGTTTGCCCACCGAAGACCCGCACCAACACATGGAGACCTTCTCCGATTATTGTGACGCTATATCTCAAACCGGCACTACTAGAATAAGCACAAAAGAAATCATTAATAAGAAATCATTTAAGTATAATCAATGATTTCTTTGGTTAAAGAAATCAATTATCCTAAATAAGTGATCTCTTATATAATAACAAAGACACCATATTTTAGGCAAATGATTTTTTAACCCATACAAGTTAATATCAAAGACACCATTTTTCAAAAAATGATTTGTTAATAATACAATCCTATGACAAAGACACCATTTTTAAAAAAATGATTTTTTAAAATGACAAAGATACCATTTTAAAAAAAATGATTTGTTAATAATACAGCCATTTTTTTTTCTAATTTCTTTCTATTAGAAACAATAAATAATCCAAATCAACCTAAGAATCATTTTTTCTATTTTTCATTTCTTAATCAACACCCAGATCAATATAAGAACCAAAATACTCGAAGAACTATAGAGAAAGACGAGAGAAAGACTTGAAGAATATTCTGCACACTCTGACGCGCAAATCAATCGCACAAATCAATCGCAGATTCCGATCAACTTCAGTTTTCCCCCAAATCAATCGCACACTCACCGTAATCTCCGTTCCGCCAAATTAACCTCGCAAACCCTAATTAAACCCCTTAAGAAACCCTCTGTAGTTGCTCCCCCGATTACCAACTCAATTAATCAGAAAAAGAGCCAAAACCTTGATTTCAATTCCATTGATAGTGGTGTGGTAAGTACTGGTTCCAACAATTCACCCAAGTCCGATACTGCTCCGTCTCATCCCGCTAAACCTCTTTCTCGTGCCGGTAATTCTTCTTACCTTGTTTAATCGCAATCCTGATTGCTATTCACGGTTTGATTTCGTGATTTAGTTCTCTCTGTTGAAGTGCGCCTTTATGTTTAAATGTTTAATTTGATTATTTGAGCTGATTAGAGCTTTAATGGGATTCATTATTTCGATATATGTATGAATACCGTGGATCGCTTGTTAATGTTTGGAATACCTATGTTGGCTACCTATTTCAGATGGGAACGATTAGAATAGATCGATCAAGCCAGTTTGGTACTAGTCATTAGGTTGATAGTATGTCGGGCTTTTTTTCTTTTGTTATAGTAGGGGCCTGATTAAGCAGAACTTGCTTTTTGAAGTGCTGAGGAGGCAATCAACGACGATTGATTTGTGGTTTTCGCTTTTTATGGAAGAAGAACTTGAGGAGCTAAATCAGACTATTCATAACTTTCAGTTAGTTTGGTTCGACTTAGAGACACAGGTTAGCACGATTTAATCACTAAAACTCAAAGTTCAGCTCAATTAATCACTGATCTCTACATTTGAAGCCTTGGGAATTCTATAGGTTCACAGAGTAGAGGCTGAAATGAGAAGAATCCTAAGGGATATCCGATCACTAAAACTTAGGGCTAAAATTGCGGAAATGGAAATGGAATTGCTCATGTCATTCATTAATAGGGTAATACTACATCACCTTTATATGTGACAGGAGAATCATCATCTCAATGTTTGCAAAAACTTGTCTGCTTTGAGCTAATAGATTTACTTCAGGTATCGGTTTTTCGCAAACATGAGTTGGAAAGAAATCAGCTCACTCTCGGCTTTTATCTTGAAGATTTGACATCACTTTTAAGTTGATTTATCATAGAAAACTGTGCTTCAAGTATCTCCATTCCAAATTTCTCGCGGTGGTTAATGGATGTCTAATTATATACGTATCACATTTCTTGTTCCAGGTTTCTGCTGAATTATTCTCTGTCATGATTGTTTCACTGATATCAACATTTCCGTTTATTCTGGTAAGTCGATTATGAAGATAGTCATTTGGCTCGTTTTTTTTGGTTTAGCTCTCGTTATACTTGGCCTGTGCAATATTTTCATTCTTCCTTGTATTTTCTTTGACGAGATTCAGTGAACTATGTGTCATAATCAAAATTGATGAGATCCTGTGTAAGTGTGCAACTGAATTATGAGTATTTTTTTTAAGATTCATGGTGAGTATGGTTTAACTGGTACTATTTTGTTATCTATCTATCTATCTATCTATATATATATATATATATATATATATATATATATATATATATATATATATATATATATATATATATATATATATATATATATATATATATATATATATATATATATATATATATATATATATATATATATATATATATATATATATATATATATACATATATATATATATATATCTGTGGGGATTTGAAATGTAGTGATACATTTCAGTACATTCTCTTTAATTCAATGACATTTCAGTGCCTACACCTACAGAGAGTTGTGAATGTGTGATGATCAGATCTTACCAATGTAATGGAATTATGAGTTTTTATATATATGTTTGATGTTTAAGGTGTGCTATTAAGATTGTTAGAATTTTCTTGACTTAAACTGTAAAGTGATTATATATGTTCAAGGAAAAGGTGTGTTAAATGATAGCGAATTCATGCCAATTTATTGTTTTCTCCAGAGTGATGCAGATAGTGGTTGGCTTTACGACGCGATGATAGCATCGTTGATATGTAGAGAAACATGGATTAGAACGTCATTGCATCACTGAAGTGGGTATTTAGATTTTTTTTTCGGAAAACATTTTTTTTTTTGTAGATTTTGATGTTATAATGCATTATAATAATGTAATTTCCCTTCCAATGTAAATTTGTACACATTTTGGCATCAATAAATATATTTATGATATTTCCTTAAGTATGGTGTTCATGTATTTAATTTTGAGTTATTAAAAATATTAAAAGAAAAAAGAAAAACTAGGATGTCAAATAAATCATTTTTCTCAATTTGATAGTTACCAAAGAAACCATTTAAGTGTGTCACATGGTTTATTAGTTGGTAGGTAAAGAAATCATTTAAATACTCTACATGATTTATTAAGTTTAGATAAGAAACCATTTATCTCTCCCAAATGGTGTCTTTCTCATGGACCAAAGAAACCATTTATCTCTTAAAGTTGGTTTCTAAAGCATAAGCAAAGAAATCATTTTTCTCACATGGTTTCTTATCCTAAGACACCTTTGACCTGGAGATCATCTCCAAAATGGTGTCTTAGCGCATTTTAGCATGGTTTCTTTGCCATCTTTTCTAGTAGTGCGGGGTTACTCAAGATCAAATTCGTTGGGTACTTTTCCCATTCTCTCTTATTGGAAAAGTGAAGCAATGGATCAAGAGTCTCGATAGGGCAACCATGGGTATCGACACTTGGAAAAAGCTTGCCTTGGCATTCTACCAAAAGTTTTACCCTCCGGAAAAGACCAATTTGCTTAGGGCCTCCATCACCGGGTTCCAACAAAGGGATGAAGAGAGCCTATATGAAGCTTGGGAGCGGTTTAAATCTTTGGTTAGGTCATGCCCCCACCATGGACTCTCACAATGGTTCTTGGTGCAACAATTTTGGAATGACTTTTATGAGGACTCGAGAGCTATACTTAATATGGGCTCCAATGGTAGGTTTACCGAGGTCGATGACGATCAAACTTGGGCGAGAATCGAAGAGATGGCGGTGCATAATTCGCAATACTCTAGGCCTAGGAAGGCACATCGAGGAGGTATGCATGAGGTCGATGCTATCACCAAATTAAGCATTGACCTTGGAGCTCAATTGAAAACACACATGGAGACTATTGACAAGAAGCTCCAAAGCCACCTCAACCAAGTCCAAGGCACTAGTTCCTCCCACCATCAACCGATTCAAGAAGTGAATACTTTGGGATTTGCACCTCCTATACCTTATTATGGGATGTGTGATACTTGTGGAATCGTTGGTCATGATCCTATACATTGTCGGGGAAGTATTGAGCAAGTGAACGCATTTCAAGCGTTCAAGCAAGGTGCCTCCTACTCTAATCAATACCAAGCTTCCAATCAAGTCCCTCAACAACAAGCTATGCAACCTCGTCCCTATGTCCCACCCCCTTTAAGGGACAACAATCAAGGTTACCAAGGTTATGTGGGTAATCCAAGACCCTTCAACAACTTCAAGCAAAATAACCAAGGTACCTTCCACAACAACAATCAAGGGTTCCAACAAGGGAACTTCAATCAAGGCGGTTTCCAAGGAAAACAAAACTTTCAAAGACAACAAAACCACAACCAAGGCCTTAATCAAGGCAATTCTCATGGGTTCCAAGGGAACCGTCAACAACAAGCTACACAAGGTAATCAACAACAAAGCAAGCCTAGGAGCCTGTCTCCTACTCATGATTATGGCATTCCTCTCGCCATCACCGATACTCCGCATAATCCATCATCTCCACCTCGGGAATTCGACATTCAAAAGACTATGACGGATATGCAAAGGAGTCAAATGGAGATGTCAAAAACCCATCAAGAGCTCTTTGCCTATATTCAAGGGGAAAACGCGTCAAGAGATGCCCGTATGAAGATGCTTGAAACTCAAGTATCTCAACTTGCTTCGGGGAGCTCCTCAAGGCAAAAGGGGCAACTACCTTCTCAAGGTGAAACACCGACATTTGAGCATGTAAATGCTATCACCACAAGGAGAGGTACATCTTATGACTCCCCTTCATTCCCTAGTGAACAAGAGCCAATGCATGAACCGACAAAGAAAATGGCATCTCCAATCAAAAAAAGCTCAAGCTTTGATAATCCAATGGAGGAGCAAGTCCTTTGGGAGGTCGAAAAACCCCAAGAAGACAACCCTCCCCCACTTCAAGAGAAAGACAAGGGAAAAAGGAAAGTGTCATTTGAGGAGTCTACCCCTATTGAGCAAAACAAGTACCAAATCAAGTTGCCTTACCCAACAAGGCAAATGAAGACTAAGGAGGATACTCAATATGACAAGTTCCTTAACATTGTGAAGAAATTGGATGTTAGTGTCCCGTTTACCGAGTTACTTACCCAAGTCCCGGCATATGGTAGATTCATGCGGGATATCCTAGCTAGGAAGAGATCTATCGACAAGGAAAAGACGATAGCGTTCACGAGGGTGGTGGGCGAGCTTATTCAAGGTTCCACGCTTCCGAAGTTGAAGGATCCGGGTAGTTTCTCGATCCCTTGCACCATAGGCAATTTCATGATCAAGAATGCGTTATGTGACATGGGCGCG
The DNA here is from genome assembly GCA_958450325.1 of Agrostemma githago. NCBI lineage: Eukaryota > Viridiplantae > Streptophyta > Magnoliopsida > Caryophyllales > Caryophyllaceae > Agrostemma > Agrostemma githago. Next base: position 31,144,099 of record OY288257.1, on the reverse strand, counting down.
AGTGTGAGCATCATTCCCTATTCTATTTGTTGCCGACTCGGGATGAAGGAGTTGAAATGTACGTCCATTACACTCCAAATGGCCGATAAATCATTTATTCGACCATTAGGGATGCTAGAGGATGTGCCGGTAAGAATTGGGAAGTTCTTCATTCCGGTCGACTTCATCGTGCTCGACATACCGGAAGATGCCCACACTCCCATTATCCTTGGGCGCCCATTTCTACACACCGCCGGTGCTATGATCGACGTGAAGAATGGTAGGATCACCTTCGAGTTGGGGGAAGAAAGGTTAGTGTTTGACCTTCAAGGCAACAGTTCGCCCACCAACGATGAGTCTTGCAATATAATCCAAGCCACGAAAGACATCGATCTTGGGGGTGAGCCGGGACAAAGCTTGAAGAATTATTCTTATGTACTTGAGGATGATGACTCCGATTTGGAGGAAGAGGATGAGTGCCCATATCATGGGCTTGATGACAAGATGAAAAGCAAGGAGCAAGATGAGCCTCCCTTGGGGCCGCATGAGGACAAGTGGACGTTCGGGTATATCCCGAAAGATCAAAAGTACAAGTTCAAGCCATTGAACTTGGAAGATCGGGATGCCCCGGGAACGTCGATGCAAGGTCATGGAGAGCCTTGGTTTGTGGATGGTTATATCTCGAGCTTGATTGAAGACTTTGCTAGGACCTTTGACTTGTTCCTACGTGCCCTTGATGGGGATGGAATCGGTTTCAAGGTTTTTGAAAAAGATTGAAGAATGTACTACCTTGGTTTGACGGAGTTCCACAAGAACCGTCTCATTGTATATATCCCTTTCTTGTAGTTAGTTTGAATTTTATGAAACTCTTTGTTATTTGGATTGATTGATGAACGTTGTGAGGGTGAGAATTTGATGTGTATGTGAGCTTTGTTGGATAGGTGAAGTGAAGACGATTCCTAGAGAGGAATGACTACGATAGAACTTGGATAGTAAGCATGAGGATCGGGTTTTTGAAGCTTAGAGTAAGCTTTTGGGATTGTGGAAGATCAAGAAGACCTATCCCGACCGGGAAGGAAGCCATCCCGATCGGGATGGAGGTGCACATTTTCGTGCCTACTGGGGGTCCGTCCCGACCGGGATGAGGGCGTCTCGACCGGGACGAGCAATCCATCCCGACCGGGACCATCCATCCCGACCGGGATGGTCCCCTGCTCCCCTTTGTGCATTTTCTTCGACATTTGAGTCCACCCAACCATTTTATACCCCCTCCCAACCTCCCTAACTATTCTTGCCTTATCATATGCCCCATATACTTCATTGTCATGCCCTCACTTCATTTCCTATCCACTTACACCGACTCTCACATCATATCCCACCCCCTACCATTACTACCTCTACCATGCGTTCCTTTCAAGCTTGAAGAAGGATGACAACGAAGACAACAAGCAAGAGCCTTTATTGATCATTGAGACGATGGAGCAAGTGAGTTGCTAACCGGTCGGTACGGCAACTATCCTTTCTTTTCTATATTTTATTGCTTGTTTTCCCCTTGTCTATACGCTTCCCCTTGTACACTTATGTGTCTTGATGTCATGGTGGCCTTCGAGGCCTTAGTATAGTTGCTCACGACTCTCGATGACGTGATTACATCGAGAGTCAATCGTTTAATCCAAATTTACATGATTTTCACCCTTTTTAGAAGTTAGTCGGATTTGGACGGAATCCGGGCTAGGTGACTTGATTACACCTAGCCCTCCCCTCCCATTTCCTTTTATTTTTTTATTTCTTCCCCCTTCCATATCTTTTCTTGTCTCGGCCCATGGTGACTTGACTACACCCCGGCCGGACGCCTCCTACCATTTTCTCCACTTTGTTTTATTTTTTTAGTTTTATTTTCGTAGTTTCTTTTCTTTTCTTTTGTCTCTCCGCACACTACGATCGAGCATGAGGACATTGCTCGGTTTAGGTGTGGGAGAGCGATATTCTATCGTAGTTAGTTTTATTTTCATAGTTTTTCGAAAAAATCTTTAAAAACCCTAAAAATTTGAACATTTTTCATAAAAATCAAAAAAGATTTTCTTTTGTGTGTTTTCCTTTCGTGTCTTTGTGTCGTGTATTTGTCGTATTGACTGTGCTTGCTTCCTTTTTTCCTTATAGGTTGCTTTAATCACCGATAACTTTGGAAAGCTTTAAAGACATCCGGTAACCTCTTCTATCCCTTCTTTTTCTCCTTTATCTCTTGCGGAGTTTGGAGGAGATTGTGATGTGGTGTGCTCGGGTGGAGCTTTGTGCATATTGGGAGATGATTTGGTGACTTGTATGGAATATCGGGGTGGTGTTTGTTATATGTTTGTTTTGTTTTGTTTCTTGTTTTGTTGCCTTTGCTTCTTTTTCTTTCGTTCGTTTTCGTCGTGTCTTTGTTTTGTGTTGTGTTGTGTGTCTTGTGTGTAAACCGTTTTCGAAAACCCGGTTTAGAGGCTAGTGTGCGAGGGCTTACTTTCCCTTCCTAGTAGTATAAATCGAACCTTGGACTTTAGTCTAGTAGAATGACCCTAAATCAATGATTTCGTTGGTCCTTTACCTTGAGTCCACCTAGCTTACTAGGGATTTACTGCGGGATTTGCACTTTTGACCATTATGACCACCCACGGTGCGAAAAGGCCTTGGTTACCGAGTCCCGTCCCTTAGGTAACCGTGTCTAGGATCGATTGATTAGTCCAAGTTCTCCCCTTTTTGTGGGTTAGAAGGGAAAACGCGCTCCCGACTTACCTATTCACCTACCTCCTACACATATCCGCACAATAAATTGCAAATTGTTGAATTCTCTCTTTCTTGTTACACAAAGAAATGCCAAAAAAAAAGCCAAATCAAGCCAAAAGGGCAAAGAAAAGAAAATGAAAGAAAGAAAAGAATGAAGAAAAAGAAAAGGCACAAAAGCCAAAAAGAAAATAGAAAAGAAGAAAAAGAAATGGCATAGCAACAAACAAGGCAAAAATACAAAAAGAAAAGAATGCCAAAAGAAAACCCGTCTCACAAAAAGAAATCATCTCAAAATAAGCCTTTTTCCGACTTTTGCCGTGAAGAGCCTACCAAAGGACCGAGTCCCTAGGAAGGATGATAGCGGCAAAGGTCGGTCTTCCTTCACTTTGCATATATTTCCACCTTTTTACTTGGACTAGTTAGGCGATTTTGGGCACGGGACGACCCTCTTGGCTCATCGCTAAAAGGGGCGGGGTCTCACTTACCTACAGTGTCGACTAACACCGTGGTTCATCCTTTTTCCACTCCGCCGATCGTCTCGTAGTACGTTCTTAGAAAGTTAGGAGGAATCTAGGTAATTTACCAACGTTTTTGTTGCTTTATCGTCATACTATTATGGTTTAGTTCACCTTGGTTTGTATTGCGAGCTTGGGAACGTTGTCACTGCCTCGAGTCCTAAACCGGTGCTTCTTTCACCGCTTGTTTGAGGGAAGCGGTATTTCTTTTGTTTTGGATGCAACCTTGTGTTTGTTTGTTGTGTGTTTGTTTGTCTATGTGTTTTGTGTCCGGTTGCATCCACGGTTTTGTCGCAAGACCCCACGTGCCTTGCGGAGTGCACTTTTCCTCTAAGTGTACTCGCATGAGTTGAAAGGGCGTAGGGTGCGCTAATACCCACTCGGATAGTTTAGTAGTTAGTATGTGCTTACTCGAGGGCGAGTAAGGGTTAAGTGTGGGGGAGTTGATAAGCGTAGTTTGTAGTGCCTATTTGTTGTGTTTTGGTCCCATTTTCCTTGTGGAATCGCTCCTTGGGAGCGATTCATGGGCTTCTTATGCTTTCTTCGTTTCAGGTTCCCGAGACCGATTTGGAAGAGTTGGAGCGATTCCGGCTCGATACATACACATTTTGGAGCCAACGGAGTAAAGGAACGATGACTCGATGCCTCGGAATCGACCACGAGACCTTGGGGCCCAATCTCGAGCCTCCGAGTCCCGAGAATCGACGAGAAACCCATGAGAAGCAAGGAGGGACCAAAAGGAGCTTAAAGGAGGCCTACAAGACTCATCCCTACCGGGAATGGCCTCATCCCATTCGGGATGAGGTGCGCTAAAGAGAAGGCCACTGTGGGTCCGTCCCGGTCGGGACCAACCCGTCCCGGTCGGGATGACACCCCGTCTCGGTCGGGACCGACCCGTCCCGGTCGGGACCAAGCACCTGCAACCGCGCATCATTTATTCCTTCTCCTTCATTCTTGTACCCATATATATACTCCCTTCTTGTATTGTTTATGGATCTTATCATACATTAGACTCTAAAAAGCCTCCAAAACCCTAGATTAGTTCTACACACATTAATCTTAATCTTCCTTTAATCTTCCTTTAATCTTTAGGTAATCTAGTTTAATTAGTTCTTGTATTAAGAAGTTCTTGAAGATTTCCCCAAGCTTGACATCCTTGGGTTTGATTTGGGTTCTTATTTATACAAGATTGCATCTTTTTCTTCCTCTTATTGTTGGTATAACTTTCTTTACTCTTGTTCTTGTTTATTTAATCAAGTTTGAATCTTTTTATATTGTTTTTGTTATTGTTCTAGTTCCTCATAATGGATGTTTGGTTTGTGATGTTATTTTCTCTTGATATTGTTAGTTTCTCCTTGATAATGAGTGAGTAGTAGTCTTGTAGGGTTAATAGGGGGATTAAGGGTAGATTATGGGTGATTAGGGTGTGTTTATGGGAAAAGGGTGAATCTTTGTTGTTAGTCACATTGTGGGCACTCCATGTGTTTGTTGATATGATTGTGTGAGTAGTAGTGGCCATGCTCCCCATACTTGTGTTCATCTCCTCATTGTTTGTCTATCTTGTGGTCTTGTTGAGAATAGTCGTAGTCATGAGAGTGAAGACTAGGGTCTACGTAGCGAGAGCCCGGACCCACCTTGACATTGGTCTACGTAGCGAGAGCCCGGACCGACTCTAGCAACTAGGAGACACCTATACCCTTGACTACCCAATTACCCATCTACACTTATGAACCCGACCTACCCCACTTCCTTCCATATTTGATCTCAACTTTTTAGTTAGCCATCGTTTACTCTAGTTTACTTGTTAGTTCGATCAGCATCGTTTTAGATAGTCATTGTTAGTCCACTTCCTCCTTCTCCAATCATAATAGTTTGTCAATTTTAGCTTTCTTTGTGTTTGTTTTGGTAGCATAGTCTCGTTTTAGGTAGACATAGTCTAAACTCCGCAATACCGTCTCCGTGGACACGATCCCGACTTACCCTAACTACCGTTAGGTCTAGCCGGTTGTATTATTGACGGTGGGGACGTGACAAATCCCTACCATCACTAGTAGTTAAACTTACTATCAATTCTACGATAATAGTAACTATTTTATATCAAGAAGCTACTTACTCTTAGTTTGTAACGAAGCACTGACAACCAAGTGTTAGTTGCACTAGCGGTTTGAACTGAAGGCAAAAGAAACCTTATCATGGTAAGATTATATTGAATGACAAATAAAATATAATAATCCGACTTAGATGTGAAAAATTGTAACAAGTAATTCAATCATAATACAAGAACATAAGAATGATTTGTGGGGAGTATCATTCAACTTCATCCTTAAACCCTTAACTATACTCCCTCCGTTTTTATGTTTCTTCTCTTTTTAAGATTTGTGGGGAATATTTTATTGAAACGCGAAGAAATATAAAAAATTAAGGGAGTACAAATTACTCCATAGTATCTAAATATCAATATTGAATAAACTAGTAACCTAAGCAACAAAATCACAAATTTTCATCCTCTCATCCTAAAGGACCAATTACCTTAACCTAAGCTAACTTAACCTAGGATCCAATTTCATCAATCTATCAGCTACAACACAAATTAGTAGATAAATAATACAGTAACAATTATAATAAATCTAATTTAACACTAACTTGAACAAAAATAATCAACAAACTTCATCTAAAACCCCCAATTTAAGTAAATTAACCTAACCTAGTATTCAATTATTACATAAATTAAACAACAATTGATATGTATACAGCAACAATAAATTAAATCTTAACAAAATAAAACAATAAAATCAATTCTAAATGAAATAAACCTTAATCAATTTGGGAATTTTGAGAAAACGAACAAGAAGTGAGAAGAAAGAGGCGGCGCTGGCGGGTACAATGACGGGGGAGAGCGGCGGGTGAAGGGCGGCAGTCTTCGAACGTCAGCGAAACGGCGGTCGTCGGCCAGCGGGGAAACAGCGATTCGTGGGTAAGGGTTTGACAGGGAGTAAGTCGTAGGAGGGTGTTTGGGGTTTTTTGATTTTTTTAGCAAGAAATGAAGTCTGTTTGTCGGGTAGGGGGTAATTTAATTAAAAAACATTACCTACCGACCAAATCAGTCGGTAAATTAAGTAAATCGGTCGGTAAATTAAGTAAATACCGACTGCCGAGAGATTTTGCCAACTGTTAACTATTCGGTCGGTAATATACCGACTACAATCTTTATACTGACTGATTGCGGTCGGTAATCAAGTTTACCGACCAAATTTGTGTCGGTCGGTAATGTTCGGTTGCTAATCAACGCTTTTCTTGTAGAATTTGGCACTCCAGTATCCTCTTTTCTTCCCCCGCGGAGAGGATGGCTTTCATCTTGGCATTACCCATTGTCAAGACTCAATAGCGTCAAGCAGCAATCCTGAGACAGCCCGCAAAAAAATCACAATGAGAGAATGGTTTGTGTTCCACTTACAAGATCGACCACCGGAAGTAAAGCCAGATACTTTACAAAGAGGTTGTAGGCTATTTCAGCAGATAATTGTTGAGGGGTACACAATGATTGAGGCTCAGAGACTGTCTTTTTTACGGTTTAATCAACCTAAGCTTCGATCTGAGAACTACAAACAGTTAAAAGCAGCTGCGAATAACGGGGAGACCGATTCGTCGACCATAGGTGTTCGATATATTATTCCTTCCAGTTTTGTTGGTGGAAGAGGTTATATGAACGAGACCTACCAAGATACAATGACCATTTGCCAATGGTGCGGTTATCCGGATCTATTTATCACATTTACTTGCAACCCTAAATGGCCAGAAATTGTTAGATTTGTTAAGAAAATGGGTCTTCAACCAGAAGACAGACCAGATATAATGTCACGTGTATTTAAGCAGAAGTTGGAGTTACTAATGAAGGATCTTAAGGATAATCATATTTTCGGAAGCACACGTGCAGGTACGTGTTGTTTCTATCATAACATTTTCTTTCATTTAAGTAATCTGACCCCTATATAGTGAACCTAATTACTGTAATTACTTTTCTTCTTTTATGGTATTCCAGTTGTATACACAATTGAGTTCCAAAAACGTGGACTACCTCATGCTCACATTCTTCTTTTCTTACAAAGAGACGACGACAAGTTCCCTGAAGTAGCTGATGTTGACAGGATCATATCTGCTGAAATTCCTGATCCGATTGACAACCCAATCCTCCATGAAGCTGTAAAGGATTTAATAATCCACGGTCCATGTGGGTTTGCGAACCCCCGTTCACCTTGCATAGAAAAGGGAGTCTGCACCAAACGTTTTCCAAAACCATTCAGCGAGCGGACTACAATGGACGGTGATGGATACCCTATGTACAAGAGAGCTGACAATGGTGTCACGATTGAGAAAGGAGGAGTTAGTGTGCATAACGGCTATGTTGTGCCATACAATGCAGAACTATTGACCAGATATCATGCCCATATCAACGTGGAGTGGTGTAACCAGGTAGGTCTATAAAGTACCTCTTTGTTGCAAAACTATTGACCAAAACTATTTGACATTCATTACAGGACACCGCTTGTGCTACGCCTGGATTACCATCTTCCGAATGAGCAGAACGTCGTTTACAATGATGACGATCCACTTGAAGATATTGTTGCACGATCAAACAGTGCTCGAACAAAATTTGTTGCTTGGATGGACTACAATGCGAAACATTTGGAATCCAAAGATCTGACTGTGGACATGACACAGGTCCACCCCGACGCGGCCACGCGCGGGTTTGGGGCGGCGAATGAATCTCATGTGAGATGGTTCGAATTGAAATTTAAATCGAAGTTGGGGTCGTCACCGAACTTTGTGGGAGTTCGGACCCATTCGAACCCACTCTATATCGTAGTGGGCCGTGCACAGAGTACGACCCATTCTGATTTCAGAGTTTATGGGGTTCGTCCCTTTGCATTGCGGTACCGATACCAACATTATCGGCGATCATGTATTGAATGACTCTCGTATGCCAACGGTTTCGGACATCCGGAAAGCATGGTTCTGAGTAAGGGGTGAGGGTACGTGTTGGAAAGTTCACAAAGAACACCCAACCCTGCCCACACTTAGCGGCCTTTACCAAGATATCGTTTGTTATTCGTGTACGCGTGTTAGTTTGATCGTTGAATGATATGCAAACAAGGCTTTATGACTAAACATGTGAATTATGTTTGACTACGTCGTTTAATGCATCAAACGTCAAAGTTGTTTTAGCATGTGATGTTCATTTTAGTATAATAAAACAAACAATGAAATAAAAAGAAAAGAGCGACAACAGATTACAATATACGAGTGGCATACCACCCGGAATTACAATGCAACCAATGATACAATACAACAATCGTGATAATAAAAGAGCAAACGAGTTAGGAGGTGTAAATATGATACGATGTATGGATTTGAAAAGGTGAACACGTGATAGACTTGACACGTGACGACCGAAGTCGTTAAAATAATTTTATTGGGACCCGAGACATACTAAAAACTCGTTGTCTTGCTATATCAGGGGCCACTCGATCGAGTCATTGATGGACTCGATCGAGTGGTCTCGAAAAAAGGTTTCTGGTTCGGTTTTTGGGGTGTCACTCGACCGAGTGAGCTAGGCACTCGATCGAGTGCCCCCTGTACGGACTGCTATCCGGTTTGATTTTGACTCTAAAATTGTTTTTGGTTTTGGAAATCGATGATTTGGTTAAGTCGTGTAAAAATATGGTGCGATTTATATTCGACTTGAATATTGATACTCGTAATATTCGATGCTTGATTATAGAATCAATATCGAATATTTAGAGTGGATTTTGAAAAAAGTTGTTTAGAAATCGTTTTGAATGTTGTTAAGACAAGATAATTCCTCCACGTTGTAATGTCGTATTAGTCTTTTCGGACAATGTGATCATTACTCGGCTTCAACGGTATTATGCTTAACATGATTTAATGATTGATTCCTTTAGATCCGATATTCGACTATAGAGTCGATATCGAATCCTAGGGATGGCGCTTTATTGAAAATTACGATAGTAAATATTGATAATGATGTTAGAAACGAGAAAAGAAAATAAAATAAAAAAACGACGATGACAACGACACTTGACGACGGAAAAAACGAGAAGAAGGAAAAGAGAAAGAGAGAGATTGGGTTTTGTAACACCCTCAACCTACATGCTTGATTATCTCGAAAACGGACTCGTAGTAGCGGCCTAGGCGCGGGAGCGTTAAGATGTATATAGGTGAGTTATGGTGTGTATGGTTAGGGGGGGATTTGGCGAGTTTTGCTCTCGGTTTTGTATATGGTTTGCCTAAAATTGCCTAGAATTTCGGGTTGATATTTGGTCGGGAATCCTATAGGATTTCTAGGGGAAAGATCAGAATATAATATGCCTAGTATTGCTGGAATTCCGGGTTGTGAATTGTTGTTAATAATTGATGATGAATTGTGTGTGTGCAAGGGGGTCTATTTATAGAAGAGCTTCCCGACCTTGGCTAGGAAAGGTAGCTTTGCTTGGGTGAGAAGAAACACCACTTTGGATAGGAAAAGCAACAATCTGAGAGGAAACAAGATTCCGTCTTTTGATGGGAGAAGGTTGCTTGCATGGGAAGAAACACCCGGTTTTTAGCTGGAACAAGGGTCACTCGATCGAGTAGTGCACAGCACTCGATCGAGTGCCCAGTCTGATGCCAGATTTGGCGGTTTTTATGGGCTCACTCGACCGAGTGGCTGGTCCACTCGATCGAGTGGGTCTGAGCCGGGTAGAAGTCTCCTTTTGGAGATCGATTTTTATCTTTTAGGAAGAGTTTTGGTTGCTTAATCCCTCTTTATTTCTGATTTTTGTGAGGAATCTGACCTCGAGTTGGATTTTCGAATTTGTGCCAGATATTTACGGCTCGGAAATGTCTTTGACCGGGTTTGACCCGGTCGCTAAAAGACGATTTTGCCCTTGGTGACAATTTTGACCCAAATTAGTCTCATTTGACTGGGAACGACCCACTGGGCCTGGATTTGAGGCTGGTTTTGTGAGTTTTTTACTCCGCTAAAAGTTCCCGCCAACTACTATTGATTCCGAGTCCGAAAATCGAGCGTATTAAGTCATGTTTACGTCCGATCATCATCGGGTGTTTTTTGGAAACTGCTATAGGCACCTAGCGGTCAAAATGTGGGTGTCTACACTTACCTATGCAGAATTTCCTACGAAGTATGTTTGGCACAGGGAAGACAGGTGTTGGGCGCCACGTAAACAAGGTTTTAGTCTTGGAAGGATGTACCACATGTCACCGATGGGCGGTGACCGTTACTACATGAGAACTTTGCTCAATTTTGTTAAGGGTCCAACATGTTACGCAGATATCCGTACTATCAATGGTGTTGTTCACGAAACATTCAAGGATGTCTGTTATGCACGTGGGTTGCTTGGTGATGACAAAGAATATATCGATGCTATTGAGGAAGCAAGTTACTGGGGTTCAGCTATTTTTCTTAGGAATCTTTTTGCTACATTGCTTCTATCTGGCAGTTTGGCCAGGCCATAATATGTATGGGAAAAGACGTGACACTTTTTGTGCGATGACATTTTAGCCCGCCGCAGAAGGGAACTCTTAAATTTTGGTAATTATTATTTACTATTTTTTGGCAAAACTTTACGTATATATTATGCTTCCCATTATTAAATGGCAGTATTATAATCAATTTGTGATTTTATTAGAGTTGCAGATGAGTGATGATGACCTGAAGAACTTTTGTCTGTCTGAAATAGAAGCATCACTTCAAAGCAACCGCGGCTCCCTTTCAAAATTTCCAGAGATGCCACTGCCTGACTACGATGTCAACTTTATTCACTGTAATCGACTCATCTCTGATGAATTGTCTTACGATAGAGAAGCACTGCGTGTTGAGCATCAGGACTACATGTCTTCCATAACAGACGAGCATAGATCGGTCTATGATTTAATTATGACCGCAGTGGATAAAAATGATGGTGGTGTGTTTTTCCTATACGGTTATGGTGGAACAGGGAAGACATTCATCTGGAAAACAATGTGTGCAGCAATTAGAAGCAAGGGAGAAATTGTTCTGCCAGTTGCTTCAAGTGGCATTTCTGCTATACTATTGCCCAGAGGACGCACAGCTCATTGCAGGTTTAGTATCCCCATCAACGTAGACGAGAAGTCTATGTGTTCAGGTATTAAACCTGGAACTGGTCTCGCGGAGCTCCTAATTATGACTAAGCTAATAATATGGGATGAAGCACCTATGGTTAGCCGCTATTGTTTCGAGGCTCTTGACAGAAGTCTTAGAGACCTAATGCTGATATCAAATGCAAAAGCGGCTGATAAACCATTTGGAGGGAAAGTGATTGTTTTTGGAGGTGACTTCAGGCAAATTCTTCCTGTCGTGCCAAAAGGTAGTAGACAAGATATTGTCCATGCATTTATTTGTTCATCACACATATGGAGAGATTGCAAGGTATTCTCCTGAAGCAAATTGTAACATGTTTATATAATTTAGTAGACAATAGCAATTAGAATCTAACCATGTATTTTTTTTCATTAAATTATAACAGCTCCTGACGCTGACAAGGAACATGAGGCTATAGGCTGTGGGAACAATGCCTAATGTCAATGAAATTAGACAATTCTCTGAGTGGATATTGAGTGTCGGAGATGGAGAGGCGGGGGGACAAAATGATGGAATTACTCCAATAGAAATGCCTGATGAAGTTCTTATAGATCCCGGTTTTGATCCAATTGCATCAATTGTTCACAGTACATATCCAGATCTGTTGGACCACTTAAAAGACCCGCAATATTTACAAGAAAGGGTTGTTTTGGCACCCACTCATGAAGTTGTTGAGCAAGTAAACAATTTCATTCTTTCTCTCATTCCTAAAGATGAAGTTGTCTACTTGAGTTCTGATAAAATTAGCAATGATGAGACCAGCCCTGTTACTCGGGAACTATATTCAACTGAATTTCTCAATACCATTAGATGTTCAGGTCTGCCGAATCATAATCTCACTCTTAAGGTTGGTGCTATTGTTATGCTCTTACGCAACATTGACCAGGCTAATGGTCTATGTAATGGTACGCGAATGAAACCAAATTTCCCATTCGATTTGAAAGGAGACAATTCCCCCTTGCTGTTTGTTTTGCTATGACAATCAACAAAAGTCAAGGACAATCCCTTTCTAATGTTGGGTTATTTCTCCCGAAACCTATCTTCACTCATGGCCAATTGTATGTAGCAATTTCTAGGGTTACAAGTAAGAAGGGGCTCAAAGTTCTTATTCTCGATGAAGATTCTGTCGCTACTAACTCTACAACAAATGTTGTTTTCAAAGAAATCTTCTCAAATCTTAGGTGAGTTCTTAATTCGGCAAACAGGCTTTTGATTTTGAATATTGTAATTGTCTGTTAATTGATTATTGATGAACGTGCAGAACTCACAATTTGCATGTAAGCGTAGGTAGTTTAATCACTCATAACCACACACGGTAGGCGTAGGTAGTTTAACAGAACGCGTATAAAATATTGAATTAAATATATCGCATGCTATTCAACCGGCGAGATGATAGTAAATCAGTGTTATTGTACTTAATGGTTTTTGCCTATCTCCAAATCAAGTTATGTGACACTTAACCTACTTCTCTAAAGTCGTAATTTCAAAAAAAATGACTCAGCCCCGTGAATTTTCACGGGCCAATACACTAGTTAGGTAGTTTTGTAGTTATTGTGCTCTCAGTTAGCCATTTACAAGGAGACTAGCCTCCGATTTGTAGTTTTGTAGGCTACTCCACAATGAACAAAGTCGCGTTTCTGTCGGGCATTGGAGCAGTCATCATCTCCGTCATCCTTCTCCGACCTTCCACTGGTAATCCCCCCATTTTAAACAACCGTACTTTCGTTCTCTCCATTCAATCCCGCTCATAGCTTGAGTTTATATATTTTGCAGATAACCCACCTTTTGCGGAGTTGTTGGTGACAAATGCTGTCATATACACAAGTGACCCTTCTCTTCCCTTTGCTGATTCCATGGCTATTTCAGGCGGTCGCATTTTGGGCGTTGGCAACTTTTCTTCTCTCAAGGTTTTATTTTATTACTCCCTCCATCTTCTTTAATAAACCTCGTATTCCTTTTATGAATTTTTTTGAGTTGGTCCCATTTTGTCAAGTAAATATTTTTATCTCTATTTTTGTCTCATCATATTGTTAATACTATCTTCTTACTTTTTTTTTCACTTTTCTTAAAATCTGCGTCAAACCCCAATGAGAAATTATTCAAGGAGGGACTATCTTTTAGAACTCTCTTCATCTTCTGATCTTGCCTAAGTCATGAAGTATTATAATTCACATCATGTATCATTACCCTTTGGATGATCCATGATTATTATGCTGATTAATGAAATTATAATTAATAATGGCGTGTCTATTCTAAACCCCATTTTGATCCAGGGAGTCCCACCTAAATGCGTTTCTTCTAAATTTTTATTGGTATTGATTGCTCTTTTCTAACTGTTGAATGGGTTTTAGTTTAGTGGTTCAAATTAAGGTTCAATGTCCCTATTAAACAAAAAAAAAAGGAAAAAATTCATGTCGAATGAGGAATTTAATTAGGTATGTGGCCCGTGAAATTCACGGGATTATCTGTTTCAACTTTTTTATCGTATTGTTAATATATTTCTGATCAAGTGTTGTCAAATAATTCAGCTACAAATGTTGTCATGGGAGATCTTACAAAATTCATATAAAGGCACTAGTTAATTCATACTTTGTATCTTACAAAATTGAAGAAAATGTTAGAAAAATAAAGCGTATTAAATTTTAAAAAAATCTCAATAATTTGTATCTCTTCATTGTTTTATACTCCTATTAATTTTTAGTTCAAATATAAAGTTTTTAATGCTAAATAATACACAAAGTAATTATTCATATTAACTTTGACCGATCATTAAGACGAAAGTAAATTAAATGGTGAAACAACCAAACTATTAATGTTTTTTAGAAACATATTAGACTTTCTTAAGAATAATAAATTATGCTTAAATGAAATATTAAGTCGTGTTTGTCATTTCCTTACTAATTTTTTTTTATTGATGGTTTACCTTTAATTAAACTCAAATACTTGTCATTTACTTTGAGTAACACTTTGCAACTTTTTCATTTTGTAAATTTCTTCAATTTTGAATATAAATAAAAGTTCACTCTTATAAACTCAAAACCTATGAGATTTCAAGTTAACTCAAAATATATTTATTAAAATAATCAATATAAATATCAATTAAAATTAAATTAATATACCTAAAAAATGAGAAATTGCATACTTGATTATTGGCTTCGCATAAGTTCACTAAACAAAAACAAATGCAAAATATAAAATTAGTACTAAAATTAGTATCAATGAAGAACAATTACAAAACTGAATAAAATATTTATAAAATAGAACGAATGAAATGTGAATAAGAACTCTGAAAATACAAATGATTTTTTTTTCAACTCTCCATTATATTGCTTTTTTTGTTATATAATGATGCTAATGAAGTTCTTCATAATAAATAATATAATTAATAATATTAAATTTGATTATTAGGACAAAAGTAGATGAAAAGATGTAACTTCCAAATGATTAAGTTTTTTTCTCATAAATCATTAATTTTATCAATAACTATAAATTATTTATAATGAAAAAAATCAAATTTTAATAAGGATAAATTTAAGTAAAAAAATAAATTATAAAAAAACGTTAAACCATACGCCAAGTGGCAAAAAAAATTAAATGCATAAAAAAAAGCTTTTACTAATATATATAGATTATAAATTTATCAAATAAAAATTTAATAATTTGTGTTTTAATAAGACGCAAATGAAAAGTTTTGATTAATGTTTTTCATGTTTTAATGGAAGAGGCAGAAGTCACTCAATATAAAATTTAACCTTTAATATAAAATATTAAATACATTTTAGCCAAACAATTGTAATCTTTAATATGCTAATTTGATTAACAATTAAATTTGCAACTTCTTCTTAATCATATTTTGTAAATTTTGTCAACTCTGAATATAAATAAAAGTACACTCTTATGAACACAAAATTCATGAGATTTAAAGTTAACTTGAAATGTATTTATATAATAATCAATATAAAAATCTATTAAAATAAAATTATTATACTTGAAAAATGAGAAATTCCAGTCTTGATTATTAGGTTTGCATAAGTTAACTAAACAAAAAAAATGCAAAAATATAAAATTAGTACCAAAATTAGAATCAACGAAGAACAATTATAAAATTGAAGAGAATATTTATAAAGTAGAACGAAAGAAATGTGAATAAGAAATCTCAAAATACAAATGATATTTTTTTTCAAATCTCCATTATACCGATTATTTAGTTTTATAATGATGTTAATGAAGTTCTTCATAATATATAGGGAAAATTGATAACTTATACGTTGAATAATACTCTTTTTCAAATTTTATACCTCCAATAATTTTTTTTCAAAACTTATACCTTCCTTACTTATTTTTTTCATAATTTATACCTTATTCCAAATTCCGTCAAAAAATTAACGGATTAAGATAAACTGACCATTATACCCTTGTTTAGTATGAGAAGGAAGACCACTTCAATTAATTTCACAATTCACTCACTAAAAACAAAAACTAATATATCATGATTTACCCCCAAATCGATCTAAACCTGGGCGCACCACCGCTTCGTCACAATGACAACAGTCCAACACTAACACCGAGCTCCGCTTTAAACACCAGTTCACCACCCCATGCCTGCCTTAGCTTGCACCCACAACTTCGATTCCCTTTATTTGTCCATAACCCTTTTCGAGCACCGACATATTCCTCCACTATTCTTCGCCGCGACGGCCCAGAAGTGTCGGTATTTAGCCGACACTACTCCATCCTCGTACCAACAATCCAAAACACCCGCGACCCTGCACTACGGGCCTACGGCCTCCATCTTGATTTTTCACCAAGAAATTACCATATTCAGAATGAAATATGTTTGGGTTTTGCCTGGATTTAGAGTTAATTGTGTTGGATTTTATGGGCATGCCGTTAATTAATGTCACTGTATGATGGTTGGACAAAGCAAGCAAAACCATCATCATTTTTAAACCTACATTTATTAGGTATATGTGTATATAGAAGTACAGAACATTAGATTTTAAGGGAAGAGGGAATATTATTACCCAATACAATTCCATGACCTGCTTGAGGAAGAAGAAGATTCGTTGATGAACAAGGAAAAATTGATGAATGAAATTGTATCAGTTTTATTGATTAGGTTGAGAAGGGGTATAATTGGAAAGAGAAAGACAAATGTTATAATTTAAACCTTAAGGATGACGGAATCCGTAAGTTTTTTAACGGACTTTAGAGTAAGGTATAGATTAAGGATGAAATAGGGTAGATGGGTATAAGTTTTGAAAACATATTATTGGAGGTATAAAATTTGAAAAAGCGTATTATTTGAGGTATAAGTTATCAATTTTCTCTAATATATAATATAATTATTAATATAAAATTTGATTATTAAGGCAAAAGTAGATGAAAAGTTGTAACCTATTAAGTTTTTTTTTTTTTTTCAAAATCATTAATTTTTATTAATAATAATAAATGCATGTTTTAAGTGAAATATTAAGTTTTTCCATTGTCTTCAAAAAAAAAACTTTGACATGTGGAATAAAATTTAATGTTTTAAGTTATCTTTTGAATATATTATATAGACAAATTAGTAAATATAAATTAAGAAGTATAAATAATGTAAATTTGTTGTAATCCTTAATTTACAACCCATATAAAAAAGTTCAAAACTAAAAAAAGATAATTTTTTTTTTGTAAAACATTAAATTGTTAAAAAAAACATGAAAGCATCCGCCACGTGAGAAAAAACTGAATGCATAACAAAATATTTATTTGCGATTAAAATAACTGTAAGTAGTAATAAATTTATTAATAAATTAAAATAGCTAAACACATATCAAATTTATAATGTAATAAAGTTTAAATTTAGTGACATAAAATAGCAAACAAATATTAATTTTGTTAAAGAAAAAAACCTAAGAAACGAAAATTTTTATTTGAAAAAAAAGGTGTTAAACTATTTACGAAGTACTATTTTTAATATTTGCTTGTAATGAAAGGTGGAGGTAAAGGTTTTGAAAAATAACAATAATAATAAATTGAATTAGCTTTTATAACAAATTATTGGAAAATCAACTCTTCGTTGTCTCTGGGGATTTCCGGCGTACCTTTGCGAGATTTCCGGCGAGTCTGTTTCAGGCGTGTGCTGGCCTGCCTTCGACTAGGCGAGCGCTCGTCCTGCCTCAATGAGGCAAAAATCCACGGCCGTTTCGAGGGGGTCTAAGAATATGAAACCAGTAACACGTAGGGCAAAGGAGGAATTGCTTCGAAAGGTTGTAAAAATATCGAATTTGGATGACAATGCAACGTCCAAAGTGAACTCTACAATCAATGAGATCCCGGGATTGAATTACGTGTCAGACACGGATGAAGTTGTGCCGGATTACGTGCCTGAGACAAGGCCGGAATTGGGCATGGATTCGGGAGGATGGAAACAGCGAGAAGGGAAGCGAATTGTGGACATGGATGATGAAGAGGACATGCTCAAATTTACCGAGGAGGATGCTGATGAGGAGATAGAGTATTGGAGCACTGCTGTATTCTGTTTCATTATGGGCGCTAATCCGCCATGGGAAGTGGTGGAAGGGTTTGTGAGACGAATTTGGAAGGATCATGGCATAGACAAGATTTCCTTCCTTCCCAATGACATCTTCCTAGTTCGGTTCAAGGACAAGGAAGCTAAGGTAAAAATCCTCGACCATGGTCTGTTTATGTTTGATAACAAGCCCCTAATTGTAAAAGAATGGACCCCGGATGCAAAGTTGGACAAGTCGGATGTACCTGAAGTTCCTGTGTGGATTCAGTTACATGACCTACCCTTGAAATTCTGGGGTAGATGTTTGCCTAGGATAGCTTCCCGTGTTGGTCCGTATGTCAAGTCTGACTTGGCTACGGAGGAAAGGTCTAGGCTTGGGTATGCGAGAGTAATGGTTATGGCTAAGGTAGGTCAGAAATTTAGGAGTGAGATAAAATTATTGGATGAGAAGGGGAATGTGGTGGATGTCTTTGTCAAATATGAATGGAAACCTATATGGTGTTCCAAATGCAAAGGTTATGGACATGAAGTTCGAGACTGTCGGCGTGATGAACTAAGGAAGGCGAGACAAGAAGTAAAGAGAATGACGGAGGTGCTGCGAAACAGGCCTCGGCGAGCCAGATAACGGGGCCCAAACCCCCTGTGAACACGATGGTGGCAGGTCCTAGCAAGCCTAGGATTCCGGGTCAGGTGGGGCTTTCTCCCAAGGCCACGCTGCCACTTAGAGAGGTGAGTGAGGGTGTATCCTATGCTGACATGATTATAGGGTCTCCAAGGAAAGGCTCGGTCGAAGGAAATGAGGGGGTTGGATTAGAATTAGTCATCCATGGAAATACATAATATTGGATGCTGGAATGTGAGGGGTATGTGTAATATAAATAAACAGCGTGCTATAAGTGAGTTTGTTAGGAATCAGCAAGTAGATGTCTTTGGTCTTCTTGAGACTAAAATAAAGAATAAGGCTTATGCGAAAGTACACCAAAATGTCTTCTCGGATTGGAGTATTACTACGAATAGCCATTGTGCGGAAGGGGGTCGTGTTTGGTTATTATGGAAGCATGATAAGGTGAATATTATGATCTTGGAATACAGTGCTCAAAGTATCCATGTTCGTGTCTCCTCGGCCTCGGGGAAGAGTTATTTCCTTACCATCGTGTATGCCTTTAATACCGTTGGGGGAAGGGGGGAGCTGTGGCAAAAGATGGAGACTTATGCGCGTTTAGGTCCCTGGATGGTCCTTGGTGACTTCAACTGTGTCCTCGACACTCGTGAACGCCTTGGGGGTTCTTCCTCGGACGAGGAAATGAACCAATTTCGGGATTGTTTAGCCAATTGTGAGATTGGGGATTTTAGAGCGAGTGGTTCGTGGTTCACGTGGAATAATAAGCATAAAGTTGTTGAAACTAGAGTCTTTAGCCGTATTGATAGATGTTTGGCGAATGATGAGATGGTTAGGTTGTTTCCGGACGGGTTTGCGAACTTTCTACCGGAAGGGACCTTTGATCATTGTCCTTGTGTTGTACAATTGGGTAGCCCCCCGGGTAGGAAGAATCGATCCTTCAAGTACTTGAATTTGTGGAGTAAGTCTCATGAGTTTCTGAATTGTGTGAGTAAGGCGTGGGATGTTCAGGTTGGGGGCACGCTCATGTTCCAATTAGTCACGAAGTTGAGAAGCCTGAAACGTCCCTTGAAGTTGCTGAACGCGTCTTCGTTCTCGGACATTGAGGCCCGGTGTAGTATGGCTGAAAAGCAGTTGGCTGACCTGCAAGTCTGCCTGCGCACTGAACTGTCTACTGAACTGATGCAGGAAGAAATGGCTGCGAATGATTCTGTCCGACAACTGCAGGCTGCCCGTGCAGATTTCTGGGCACAGAAATCGAAACAACGGTGGCTTAAAGAGAGTGACGTTAATTCCGCATTTTTCCATGGCTTGATGAGAGCGAGACGAGCACATAATGCTGTCGCTAAGATTGCAGATGCTGAGGGGAGAGAATGCGGAACCAAAGCTGAAATTGAACACGCGTTCTTGAGGTACTACACCTCGCTTTTGGGTGACTCGATGACGGTTGAGCCTATCCATATGGATATTGTGCGCTTGGGGAGTACATGCTCGGACGAGCAGAAACTTATGCTTGGGGCGAGCGTCACCGAGGAGGAAATCAAGAAAGCTATGCACGCTATTCACCGTGATAAAGCTCCGGGTCCGGATGGTTTCACGAGTCAATTTTTTATTGATTCGTGGGATATTGTTGGTGGAGCTGTGGTCAGCGCGATCCAGGATTTCTTCATTTCTGGTAAGCTGCTGAAACAGCTGAATTGTGCTATCATTACTCTAATCCCAAAAATGAGCAGGCCTCAGTCTGTGAAAGATTTCAGGCCAATAGCGTGCTGTAATGTTGTGTATAAATGTATCGCCAAAATTATATGCGCGAGATTGGCCAAAGTTCTGCCCCGGATAATTTCACCTACTCAGGGTGGATTTATTGAGGGTCGGAGTATCGTCGAGAACGTTCTAATTTGTCAAGATCTTGTTAAGATGTATAGGAGAGGTCGTGTTTCCCCTAGATGTCTTTTCAAGGTTGATATTCACAAGGCCTACGATAGTGTGGAATGGAGTTTTGTTGAGCAAATGCTTATTGCTTTTGATTTCCCGGAGCATTTTCGTTGTCTGATTATGGAGTGTGTCACGTCCGTCTCGTACTCCCTTAGTGCTAATGGGGATAGTTTCGGGTTTTTTCGTGGGAAGAGAGGTTTGAGACAAGGAGGTCCTATGTCTCTGTTGCTCTTTACTATATGTATGGAATATTTTTCTCATATTTTGACATATGGTAAGATCGACAGGAAATTCAGGTACCATCCGAAATGCGGGTTAATGAAGCTTACCCACCTGATGTTTGCTGATGATTTGCTTCTCTTTTGCAAAGGGGATACTGAGTCGATGGAATTCTTGTGGAGAGCTTTTGCTACATTCAGTCAGGCCTCGGGGCTTAATATAAGCATTGGGAAGTCGCATGCTTATTTCGCAGGTGTAGATGAGGATGTGAAAGCTTCTATCCTACAATTCTCGGGCTGTGTGGAAGGTACGTTGCCTTTTCGCTATCTCGGTTTGCCGATCCAATGTACCCGGCTTGGAAAAAATGAATGTGAGACCTTGATTGCTCGTATTATATCAAGGATCTCTAGTATTGGAGCCCAGAAGCTGTCTTATGCGGGTAGACTTACTTTGGTCCAGTCTGTGCTGTCTTAGCTGCATAATTATTGGGCGATGGTTTTTATTATTCCGGCTTATGTAGTGAATAGAATTATTTCCTTATGTCGCAATTTTCTTTGGAATGGAGGCGTTGAGGGAAATAATAGGGCCCTGGTGAGTTGGGAGAAGATCTGCTGCCCTAAGCTGGAGGGGGGTTTGGGGCTTAGGGACTTGGTCTCTTGGAACCTGGCTGCTGTTGCAAAACTGGCATCTTGGATTTTTGATCAACCGGATCGGCTTTGGGTCCGGTGGGTGAATGCCATCTACCTGAAGGGCCGTGAGTGGCGTGATTATCAACCTAATACGGATGTCACCTGGGCTTGGCGGAAGATTTGTCATGCTAAGGATAAAATTAAGCATATGTTTGTGAATGATCGATGGCATGGATCGCGAACTTGTTACCTGATCTCGGAGGGGTACGATGGATTACGGGCTCACAACCCGAATGTCCCTTGGGCCCGTCTTGTTTGGAGTGGTTGGAGTAGTCCTAAACACAACTTCATTTCTTGGCTCGTGTTTAGGAAGGCTTTAAACACTAGAATCAATTTGAAGCGGTTTGGTGTTTCTGACTCAGATCGTTGCTATTTTTGTGAGGCCCATGAAGAGACCTTGGAACATCTTTTCTTTGGATGTGCCTGGAGTTCTCAGATTGTTTGCAGCTTGAGCTGTTGGGTGAAGAAACGGATACCTAGTACCGATACTCTGATTTGGGCGACTAACATGCGGGGAACAAAGTTTCAATGCAACGTTATTCGCGCCATGTGCAATGCCATGGTGTATCATGTGTGGAGGCAAAGGAATTTGTGCAGATTAGAAGGGTCGGTGCAGCGACCTCATCATATAGTTAAACTGATTCAGACGGATGTACGGGATAGAATTATGGCTAAGATAAAATACCCGTTACGGGCTAGGGATGCTAGATGGCTACGTAATCTGACGTAGCCAAACTTGTGTATATTGATTCATATTTTTTAATACAAACTTACCCTTTAGCAAAAAAAAAACAAATTATTAAATATGGGTAGACGAAAAATTTGTGATACTTAATGTGATAAAATATAAATTTAATACAAGTAAAAATGTGCAACACATAAGTAATAAAACAATTAAAATAAATTAAAAATAAATTTTAATAAAATAAAAAAAACCCATTAATGTATGCCACGTGGCAAAAAATTAAATGCTTAAAGAAGCCTTTTAACTTTATATATAGATAGATGTCATTGGATTGAGATTCATGGCAACTTTTGTTGACGTCAAGAAACTCTAAATTGTATGCAATAACAAGATACTAATAGGGATAGAAGCTGGATTAACAGAATTTTAAGTAAATACTCCGGTTTTCGTTTGTTACTTTCCCTGCAATCTCTTATGTGGGTAGGCCACGTTGTGGGGCTGTGTTTTTGTAAGTTGTAAATGGTTACTTATTAATATACTTACCAATTATCAATAAAAAAACTTTTGATGACGTAGTCATTCCAATCCACTTTTGACGATGTACTCATTCCAACTTTTGATGTACTCAGTATGTATTCTTCACATCAAATTACATTTAGGAGGTCCATCAGAGAAACTAATGTTTTTCTTTTGTACTCTGATAAATGCTTGACGGTCCGACATTTTTGAATTAGTAGGTTAATTAAGATTTTGTAAGTTGTAAATGTGCCTGTGGGATCAATTATCAATGCACTTGAGATCAAAATTATTGTTCTACTAAGGGGTTAACTGGCTAAGTTATGTGAAAGGATTCCTGACTTGAGAAGTTCCTATGTGCTCCATAGTATTGCAGTCTTATCTTATCTTGTTATTATTATTTTTTTCCTGCTGAAGGCATTAGAAGGCTCCACAACAGAAACGTTGAATCTCGAGGGGAAAGTTGTACTTCCTGGATTTATAGATTCACATGTACACATGCTGTATGGTGGGTTACAGGTTTGCATGAAATACTGGTTCCCTTTTCGCTAATAATACCACTCCCTCTGTCCCATTTTTAGGGTCTCCTTTCTATTATAAGAAGATTTAAGGATTCTGAACAATGTGATGATATTGGAAATACACTATTTTTCTTACCTAAAATAGAAAGGGGACAATTTAAGCGGCTCAACAGACTGGTTGCGCTTTTACTTAATTGTTGTTTTTATTAAAGCTTCTCCCTATTAACCTGATTATAATAGCTCTTACTATCTTAGGAAACGTCTACAAACATTTGAAAGAAAACATACTGTTTGTGAATTCCAAGTTTAGGCAAACTAAAATCGTTGGCTCACCCATCGGCCGTATATTGCTCAACACCCAAGATTTATCGTTATTCGCAAATACGAGATATCTCGGGTAAATTAAAAGTAGGAAAATATTGTCGAGACGGTATGTAATATGTAGAGGCCAACTTGGTCCAACACGGTTCACGAAGGACCCAAGATGACTGAGTTATAAGTTGTACCAACCAAACTTTGTAAATAAAATCACTGAAAAATTGTAAAATATTGGTTAACTCAATTATCCTTAACGATTTTATTTTTACTTGATATGAAATAGAAAATATGGAGTATAAGATAAAATGTCTGTCAAAGCTCTTAAGCATCAATTTCACCGTGATAACAGCCACTCAATGCGACGGCCGAGTTAAGGACGATTCCAGGATATTGCTATCGCCACTCTCCCGCGATTTTAAGCTATGTGTTCACCTTGAATTTCACTTCAAAATAAAATCTGTATCTCTTTGAATAAAAGGTTATAGAGGATGTTAACTAAAGATTTCTGCCTGATGCGAATGACATTTATATCAGGCTAAAGCCGAATTTAGGCTTGTAGTGTAGGCAAGCCTCTTTAGACTGCGAAATGTTGGCTTACAAAATCGTAAGAAGTCCATCACCTTTGATATGTTTTACCTCACACTAAGCAGATGGCTCAAGTGAAACTCCATGGAATTAGTACAAGAGAGGAATTTATAAAAAAGATTGAAGTGGCAGCTAAAAGTAAGTCAGATCATTGTTTTTCTTGTCTAAATCTTCATATGGAGCTAATGAAATACATTTGTGTTGTGAATTTAAAAACTTGTTTTCTTTCTTTAGACTTATATAGGTATTCTGGTCCTTACATCCAAATAGTCCCTACTTGTCTTGCTTTGAAAAAGCTGACATTTGTAGGGTAAAAGCCCTTTTCTTGAGGGATACATTTTTCCAAGGTAGAGACAGATGACCTTAAAGATGAAAAAGTCAGTAAGATTATTAAAATGATGTTCTTTGTGTTACTATAGAAATTTTCATATGAAATCATACCTATAATAGACTCTATCCCATTTATATTGTTCTCATTTGACTCCCATGAACAAAAGATTCAAAACAATGTCACTCTAATAGCTTCTCACAGTATACAACAGTTTCATCTTAAGATTGACAATGCAAATGTAGTTGATATCAGCTGACTACCAAAGTCAAATAAGGGCAAGAACTTAGGGTGTATGTTTCATGTATGTATACATATCTGGTGAATGTTGGTTGATAGAGTTTGTTTATGCCAGACACCAACAATTTTTTACTTGAAACTTCCGTAGGTAAGAAAGAAGATGCTTGGATTTTGGGTGGTGGATGGAACAACATTCTCTGGGGTGGAGAATTGCCGATGTCTGCTTGGATTGATGATGTTACAACTCACAATCCTGTATTGTTCATATGCATTTTGCGATGGTCTATAAAATTTTCAGTCTTAAAATTGCCTGTGTATGATAATGATATCTAACCTTACAGGTTTGGCTATCAAGAACTGATCGTCATATGGGTTTGGCTAATTCGCTGGCCCTCAAGCTTGCTGGAATTAGCCGTGATACCAAGGACCCTGCTGGTGGGTTCATAATGAGAACAGCAGAGGGAGGTATGCTTTCACTTTGTAATTGAAGCATGACAACTTTTGCACGTTTGAAGATATTTTGTCAAATGGGAATCCACTACTAAAAGAACGGACATAACTTTCATTTACTAACCAATTTACATGGTTTTATAGGAGGGCTTTTTGTCACAGAGTACCTAACATCAAATACCATACACAAAGCACTCACTTGTCAATCTCAAACTTTCATGATGACTATGATATGATACAAGGACTATTTAAGTAAGACGAAACGAAGTTGTAGATGAATGAGGTGGCCAACTCGTATTATTTTCTTAATATTATATCCTTATTCGACGGATCATTCCTCATTTGACATAACCCTAAATATTTTTGGTTCATATACAAGGTACCTAACATATTTTTATCTAAAGCTAAATTATCATTGAACATAACCTTTTCTCCCCCACCTCAACAACCTTACCACCTCCTAATCAACCAAACCCCTTCTCCACCTCCACCCCGACAACCTTATCTCCTACATGGCTACAAATCAACTACTCCCTACGTTAAACTCCAATTTACCCATTTGAGTTTTTGACACTATTCCAAAACCAAAAGAATCTTCAAATTCTACACAATCTATTAAGTCAATTATCATCTGGGATCGTGTTTGATTCGTCTTGATAAGTAGAATAAGAATATCAAAAAATTAGAATTTTTACTAATACGTAGTGAAAGATATCAAATGCGTCTCAGCAAATGTGCAAAAAGAAATGGGTAAATTGGAGTTGACGAGAGAGAGAGAGTAACATTCATCTCATCTCCTTAACATCTTTCGCTCATTTGCTTCCTCATGACCTCATTACCACCATAACTTCTCACTTCCCACTTCAAGCACTTTTTGTTGGAAAATAGGGGCTAAGTCCTTATTACTAATTGTCCCACATAGGAAAAGTACTAGTGTCATATGTAGTTTATATACACTACTCTAACTATGGGTATCACTAGTGGTGAAAGGGGGTCATTTTATATGGACCTGCGAGGTGCTTAATTCAGCTCGCACACGCGTGCGCGTGCCCGAGCCCGGCCCGGATCCGGATTTGGGATTTGGGAAATCGCCTGCGGCGGGCTTTGCCTATCTTTTTGGGCCTGTCTCGGTTTAGATTTAGGGTTCACTGTGAGTGTGTGTGTTGGCTGGCTGCTGCTGCTGTAGTCCCGTTGTGCAAGTCAAAAGGGGACTGTTGTTCAGCCATTTGACTCTGCAATTAGGGAGCCGTTTTTGTGCTGCTATAAATAGCACACCTTGCAGCACCACAAAAACACAACACATTACACTGGTTCCTTTCTCTTCCTTCTTCCTCTACTCTATGCTCAATTAATCTTTCCTGGGTATCGTATAATTTCGTCGTTCCAATGCTCCGTGCCTCAAGTGGGTGAGTCTCGGTGCAGCAGTGTCAACCTTGGGGAACTACCGGTACTAGCTGATCGCCACCTCGGTCGAACCGGAAATAGTTTTCAAGTCAGAGGCTCCCTTACCTCGTCACTGCAAATCACATTCTCGGTTACCTCTTTCCTCTCCCTCACTCTCGTTCGATTTCTGTCGGGTCTGTCCAGTTTACACAACAGTTTGAAAACTATTTATTGTTACTGTAACAATGTCAGTTGTGTCTAAGTTGGTTCCTGATCTGTCTAAAATTGAACAATTGGATGGTAACAATTATAAACGATGGTCTCAGAAACTGCTTATGTTTTTTGAACAACTCGATATTGATTATGTGTTGTCTGAGGACTGTCCTATTCCTGTTGTTGCGTCCACTACTGTCGAGGCTACTCCTCCTATCGCGTCTGTTATCAAGTCTAATGATGATGCTATCAAAAAGTACGAAAAAGATAATAAGACTGCTCGTTGTCATATTCTAAACAACATGACTAACACCCTGTTTGATTTATTTGCTCCAAATAAGTCGGCTAAAACTATTTGGGAGACGTTAGAGTCAAAATATGGGTCAGATGATGCTGGAAAAAAGAAATACGTTGTTGGAAAATGGCTGGAATTTGTTATGGAGGATGGTAAATCGATTATGGAGCAAGTGCATATTTATGAAAATTTGTGTGCTGATGTCATAAATGAAGGGATGAAATTGTGTGATGTTTTTCTTGCTAATGTACTACTCGAAAAATTCCCTCCTTCCTGGTCTGACTATAGAAACCACCTTAAACATAAGAAAAAGGATTTGTCCCTCCAAGAACTTGTTGGTCATATGAGGACCGAAGAGGCTAATCGTCTTAAAGATAAACCAGTTGCTCTATCTGTTAATGCTGCTAAAGTTAATATGGTTGTAGTTGAGTCTGGTGGTCCGTCTAATGCTGACAAGTCCAAGGGAAAGAATAAGGGGAAAAATAGGAATGGTCAGAGTCAAGGTCAAGGTCAGAGTCAGGGTAAGAAAAATGGTCTAGGAAAACACACCAAACCTGTTCCCAAAATCCAAAAACCTCAAGGTACTCTTGTCTGCTACGTGTGTGGGAAAAGCGGTCACAAGGCTTACCAGTGTACTCACAAGAAGACTGCTGAAGCAAATGTTGCTGTTACTGATGATGAAGTCATTGCTGCTGTGGTTGTTGAGGCTAATTTGGTGGGAAATGCTGCTGAGTGGGTGCTGGATACTGGCGCTTCAAGACACCTCTGTGCTGAAAGGGGAATGTTCGCTGAGTTCGAGGAAGTGGCCAACGGAGAATGTGTCTACATGGGTAATTCCTCTTCTGCAGTGATCTCCGGAAAAGGCAAGATCTTTCTCAAACTCTCCTCAGGAAAAACTCTTGCCCTGACAAATGTGTTGTATGTTCCTTCTTTACGTCGAAACCTCGTGTCTGGTGCTTTACTTAACAAAGCTGGTTTGAAGCTTGTTTTTGAAGCTGACAAGGTCGTAATGTCGCGTAATGGGGACTTTGTCGGGAAGGGATATTTGTCTGGGGGTTTATTTATTTTAAACACTGATTTTGATTTTAATAATATTGCTTCCACTTCTGCTTATATCGTTGAATCTCTTGATATCTGGCATGGTAGATTGGGTCATGTGAATGTAGACTATATTAAAAAGCTTAGAAAGATGAGTCTAATTCCAAGCTTAACTGATAAAGAATTCTCGAAATGTGCTAGCTGCGTTGAGGCTAAATTCACTAAAAAACCTAGTAAACCAGTTTGTGCTAGGAGTACGAGTCTTCTTGAATTAATTCACACCGACCTAGCTGATTTCAAGAATACTGCAAGTAGAGGCGGTAAGCATTATTATGTCACCTTTATAGACGACTGTTCGAGATACACTAGAGTATACTTGCTTAGGACTAAAGACGAAGCAGAACAATCGTTTATAAACTTTAAAACCGAAGTCGAAAATCAGCTCGACAGGAAAATAAAAAGGGTAAGGTCTGACGGAGGGGGTGAGTATAGGTCCGATTACTTAGTTGATTTCTGTGAGAAAAACGGATTAATCCATGAGTATAGACCACCTTACTTACCTCAGTCTAATGGCGTAGCTGAACGTAAAAACAGAACTTTAAAAGAAATGATGAATGCTATGCTCTTAAGTTCTGGCCTTTCTGACGATATGTGGGGGGAGGCGATTTTATCGGCTTGTCATATTCTTAACCGTGTTCCCCATAAGAAAATAGATAAGACCCCCTACGAGATTTGGAAGGGCTATCCTCCTAACCTGAGCTTCCTTAGGGTATGGGGTTGTTTAGCTAAGGTGGGTTTACCTGAGTTTAGGAGACCCACAGTTGGACCTAAAACCTACGATTGTGTGTTTATCGGTTATGCACAGAATAGCTCTGCTTATAGATTCATGTCTTTAAATGATCGCTCTATATCTGAAGCTAGAGATGCTGAATTTTTTGAACATGTATTTCCATTAAAGAAGAATGTTGAATCACCATCTGTTTTACCTGTTACATCTGTTGATATGTCTTCACATGCTAGCACTTCTACTGATCATAATGTTGAACCTAGAAGGAGTAAAAGAACTAGATGTGCAAAGAACTTTGGTGATGATTTTGTCTCAACATTCCTATCTGAACATGGTTACTCTATCTGTGCTAGTGAAGAGTTTGTGTATGCTTTTTTAATAGAAGAGGATCCAAAAACATATGATGAAGCGATGAAATCTATTGATGCTAATTTTTGGAAAGATGCTATTAAAAATGAACTTGATTCTATTGCTTATAATCAGACTTGGGAGTTAACTGATTTACCCAAAGGTAGCAAACCCATTAGCAGTAAATGGGTGTTTAGAAAGAAAATGAGACCTGACGGTTCAATAGAAAGGTTCAAAGCTAGACTAGTGGTTAGAGGCTTTACACAAAAGAAAGATGTTGATTATTTCGATACTTATTCACCTGTGACCAAAATCTCGACTATAAGAATTCTGATTGCGTTAGCTGCTATTCATAACCTAGTTATACATCAGATGGATGTTAAATCTGCCTTTTTGAATGGTGATTTAAGAGAAGAAATCTATATGACGCAACCTGAAGGATTTGTGGTCAAAGGTCACGAGAATAAAGTGTGTAAACTGAACAAATCACTATATGGTCTAAAACAAGCACCAAAACAGTGGTATGAGAAATTTAACAGCACTTTGATAACAAATGGCTATATGGTTAACAACTCTGATTCATGTGTGTATTCGAAGATGTTTGAATCTGACTATGTGATCATATGCCTGTATGTTGATGATATGTTAATTTTTGGTAATAATATGGATGTAGTAATTAAAACCAACGATTTTTTGTCATCACAATTTGAGATGAAGGACCTAGGAGAAGCTGATGTAATCCTAGGAGTTAAGGTTACCCGAAACTCTAATGGAATCTCTTTGAGTCAATCTCACTATGTTGAAAAAGTGTTGAAAAAGTTTGACTGTTTTGATGTCGAGCCTGCTAGAACACCCTATGATGCTAGCATATCTTTGTGTAAAAACTTGGGTAAGAGTGTTTCCCAAGAAGAGTATGCTAAAATTCTAGGTAGTGTGATGTTTCTCATGAACTGTACACGACCAGATATTGGTTATGCCGTTAGTAGACTGAGTCGTTACACACATAACCCTAGTTCTGAACATTGGACTGCACTTAATCGTTTACTAAGATACCTAAAAGGAACAGCTGATCTGTGTTTGCATTACAATAAATTTCCAGCTGTATTGGAAGGATATAGTGATGCGAATTGGGTTACAGGAAACGATCAAATCTGTTCTACTAGTGGTTATGTGTTTACCATGGGTGGAGGTGCTGTATCGTGGCAGTCCTCTAAACAGACTTGTATGGCACGCTCTACCATGGAGT
The DNA here is from genome assembly GCA_958450325.1 of Agrostemma githago. Taxonomy (NCBI): domain Eukaryota; kingdom Viridiplantae; phylum Streptophyta; class Magnoliopsida; order Caryophyllales; family Caryophyllaceae; genus Agrostemma; species Agrostemma githago. The sequence continues at coordinate 31,113,734 of OY288257.1, read as the reverse complement.
CAGAGTTCATAGCTCTTGAGCTAGCAGGACAGGAGGCTGATTGGTTGAGAAACCTACTAGCCGATGTGCCTATGTGGGGAAGTCGGCAGACACCGATCTCCCTACACTGTGACTGCCAAGCAGCCATTGGAGTTGCAAAAAATAGTGTCTATAACGCAAAAAAGAGGCATATGCGAATTAGACACGCTGCAGTAAGACAACTCCTTGAGAATGGAGTAATAGCTGTGGACTATGTGAAGTCCAAATGCAATCTTGCTGATATCCTCACTAAGGGGTTGCCTAGGAGACAAGTTGTTGACTTGTCGAGAGGAATGGGGCTTAGGTCCTTAAGTCAAGTTAAAGAGTGATACTTGACTAGGTCCAAAGTCTCCATTTCTATGGCATTGTATGGGTTCATAGCCTTAATGGTGGTGCTTTTGAGACGCACTTGATGAACCATACATTAGGTTGGACTTATGTCCTTAATGGCTCATGTGAGAAGTGCTATTGAGAAGCACTTGAGCCACCTGCATAGGTGTAACAATCATAAGACTATGAGAAGTCCTATGATTACACTTATAATTACCAAGGTAAACGCATGGCTTTTAAGAGCGCGTTACACATTGAAATCGCGGAACGACCTTAATTTCGAAGGTATGATATGTGTTGTGGGGGGTATCGACCGAAGCTCAGTTAGGAATTCAAATCAAAAGATATTCACTCACTGAAAGTAAGTTGTTTCCTCACCTCACTAAAGTGTCAATTCAAATCGAAAGATATTGATACCTAAGTATCCACCCTTCCTTTACCCAGGAATCTCTCTCTTTGTTTCTGTAGCCCCTAGTGGGGGATTGTTGGAAAATAGGGGCTAAGTCCTTATTACTAATTGTCCCACATAGGAAGAGTACTAGTGTCATATGTAGTTTATATACACTACTCTAACTATGGGTATCACTAGTGGTGAAAGGGGGTCATTTTATATGGACCTGCGAGGTGCTTAATTCAGCTCGCACACGCGCGCGCGTGCCCGAGCCCGGCCCGGATCCGGATTTGGGATTTGGGAAATCGCCTGCGGCGGGCTTTGCCTATCTTTTTGGGCCTGTCTCGGTTTAGATTTAGGGTTCACTGTGAGTGTGTGTGTTGGCTGGCTGCTGCTGCTGTAGTCCCGTTGTGCAAGTCAAAAGGGGACTGTTGTTCAGCCATTTGACTCTGCAATTAGGGAGCCGTTTTTGTGCTGTTACCAGCACGTTTGTGCTGCTATAAATAGCACACCTTGCAGCACCACAAAAACACAACACATTACACTGGTTCCTTTCTCTTCCTTCTTCCTCTACTCTATGCTCAATTAATCTTTCCTGGGTATCGTATAATTTCGTCGTTCCAATGCTCCGTGCCTCAAGTGGGTGAGTCTCGGTGCAGCAGTGTCAACCTTGGGGAACTACCGGTACTAGCTGATCGCCACCTCGGTCGAACCGGAAATAGTTTTCAAGTCAGAGGCTCCCTTACCTCGTCACTGCAAATCACATTCTCGGTTACCTCTTTCCTCTCCCTCACTCTCGTTCGATTTCTGTCGGGTCTGTCCAGTTTACACAACAGTTTGAAAACTATTTATTGTTACTGTAACAATGTCAGTTGTGTCTAAGTTGGTTCCTGATCTGTCTAAAATTGAACAATTGGATGGTAACAATTATAAACGATGGTCTCAGAAACTGCTTATGTTTTTTGAACAACTCGATATTGATTATGTGTTGTCTGAGGACTGTCCTATTCCTGTTGTTGCGTCCACTACTGTCGAGGCTACTCCTCCTATCGCGTCTGTTATCAAGTCTAATGATGATGCTATCAAAAAGTACGAAAAAGATAATAAGACTGCTCGTTGTCATATTCTAAACAACATGACTAACACCCTGTTTGATTTATTTGCTCCAAATAAGTCGGCTAAAACTATTTGGGAGACGTTAGAGTCAAAATATGGGTCAGATGATGCTGGAAAAAAGAAATACGTTGTTGGAAAATGGCTGGAATTTGTTATGGAGGATGGTAAATCGATTATGGAGCAAGTGCATATTTATGAAAATTTGTGTGCTGATGTCATAAATGAAGGGATGAAATTGTGTGATGTTTTTCTTGCTAATGTACTACTCGAAAAATTCCCTCCTTCCTGGTCTGACTATAGAAACCACCTTAAACATAAGAAAAAGGATTTGTCCCTCCAAGAACTTGTTGGTCATATGAGGACCGAAGAGGCTAATCGTCTTAAAGATAAACCAGTTGCTCTACCTGTTAATGCTGCTAAAGTTAATATGGTTGTAGTTGAGTCTGGTGGTCCGTCTAATGCTGACAAGTCCAAGGGAAAGAATAAGGGGAAAAATAGGAATGGTCAGAGTCAAGGTCAAGGTCAGAGTCAGGGTAAGAAAAATGGTCTAGGAAAACACACCAAACCTGTTCCCAAAATCCAAAAACCTCAAGGTACTCTTGTCTGCTACGTGTGTGGGAAAAGCGGTCACAAGGCTTACCAGTGTACTCACAAGAAGACTGCTGAAGCAAATGTTGCTGTTACTGATGATGAAGTCATTGCTGCTGTGGTTGTTGAGGCTAATTTGGTGGGAAATGCTGCTGAGTGGGTGCTGGATACTGGCGCTTCAAGACACCTCTGTGCTGAAAGGGGAATGTTCGCTGAGTTCGAGGAAGTGGCCAACGGAGAATGTGTCTACATGGGTAATTCCTCTTCTGCAGTGATCTCCGGAAAAGGCAAGATCTTTCTCAAACTCTCCTCAGGAAAAACTCTTGCCCTGACAAATGTGTTGTATGTTCCTTCTTTACGTCGAAACCTCGTGTCTGGTGCTTTACTTAACAAAGCTGGTTTGAAGCTTGTTTTTGAAGCTGACAAGGTCGTAATGTCGCGTAATGGGGACTTTGTCGGGAAGGGATATTTGTCTGCGGGTTTATTTATTTTAAACACTGATTTTGATTTTAATAATATTGCTTCCACTTCTGCTTATATCGTTGAATCTCTTGATATCTGGCATGGTAGATTGGGTCATGTGAATGTAGACTATATTAAAAAGCTTAGAAAGATGAGTCTAATTCCAAGCTTAACTGATAAAGAATTCTCGAAATGTGCTAGCTGCGTTGAGGCTAAATTCACTAAAAAACCTAGTAAACCAGTTTGTGCTAGGAGTACGAGTCTTCTTGAATTAATTCACACCGACCTAGCTGATTTCAAGAATACTGCAAGTAGAGGCGGTAAGCATTATTATGTCACCTTTATAGACGACTGTTCGAGATACACTAGAGTATACTTGCTTAGGACTAAAGACGAAGCAGAACAATCGTTTATAAACTTTAAAACCGAAGTCGAAAATCAGCTCGACAGGAAAATAAAAAGGGTAAGGTCTGACAGAGGGGGCGAGTATAGGTCCGATTACTTAGTTGATTTCTGTGAGAAAAACGGATTAATCCATGAGTATAGACCACCTTACTTACCTCAGTCTAATGGCGTAGCTGAACGTAAAAACAGAACTTTAAAAGAAATGATGAATGCTATGCTCTTAAGTTCTGGCCTTTCTGACGATATGTGGGGGGAAGCGATTTTATCGGCTTGTCATATTCTTAACCGTGTTCCCCATAAGAAAATAGATAAGACCCCCTACGAGATTTGGAAGGGCTATCCTCCTAACCTGAGCTTCCTTAGGGTATGGGGTTGTTTAGCTAAGGTGGGTTTACCTGAGTTTAGGAGACCCACAGTTGGACCTAAAACCTACGATTGTGTGTTTATCGGTTATGCACAGAATAGCTCTGCTTATAGATTCATGTCTTTAAATGATCGCTCTATATCTGAAGCTAGAGATGCTGAATTTTTTGAACATGTATTTCCATTAAAGAAGAATGTTGAATCACCATCTGTTTTACCTGTTACATCTGTTGATATGTCTTCACATGCTAGCACTTCTACTGATCATAATGTTGAACCTAGAAGGAGTAAAAGAACTAGATGTGCAAAGAACTTTGGTGATGATTTTGTCTCAACATTCCTATCTGAACATGGTTACTCTATCTGTGCTAGTGAAGAGTTTGTGTATGCTTTTTTAATAGAAGAGGATCCAAAAACATATGATGAAGCGATGAAATCTATTGATGCTAATTTTTGGAAAGATGCTATTAAAAATGAACTTGATTCTATTGCTTATAATCAGACTTGGGAGTTAACTGATTTACCCAAAGGTAGCAAACCCATTAGCAGTAAATGGGTGTTTAGAAAGAAAATGAGACCTGACGGTTCAATAGAAAGGTTCAAAGCTAGACTAGTGGTTAGAGGCTTTACACAAAAGAAAGATGTTGATTATTTCGATACTTATTCACCTGTGACCAAAATCTCGACTATAAGAATTCTGATTGCGTTAGCTGCTATTCATAACCTAGTTATACATCAGATGGATGTTAAAACTGCCTTTTTGAATGGTGATTTAAGAGAAGAAATCTATATGACGCAACCTGAAGGATTTGTGGTCAAAGGTCACGAGAATAAAGTGTGTAAACTGAACAAATCACTATATGGTCTAAAACAAGCACCAAAACAGTGGTATGAGAAATTTAACAGCACTTTGATAACAAATGGCTATATGGTTAACAACTCTGATTCATGTGTGTATTCGAAGATGTTTGAATCTGACTATGTGATCATATGCCTGTATGTTGATGATATGTTAATTTTTGGTAATAATATGGATGTAGTAATTAAAACCAACGATTTTTTGTCATCACAATTTGAGATGAAGGACCTAGGAGAAGCTGATGTAATCCTAGGAGTTAAGGTTACCCGAAACTCTAATGGAATCTCTTTGAGTCAATCTCACTATGTTGAAAAAGTGTTGAAAAAGTTTGACTGTTTTGATGTCGAGCCTGCTAGAACACCCTATGATGCTAGCATATCTTTGTGTAAAAACTTGGGTAAGAGTGTTTCCCAAGAAGAGTATGCTAAAATTCTAGGTAGTGTGATGTTTCTCATGAACTGTACACGACCAGATATTGGTTATGCCGTTAGTAGACTGAGTCGTTACACACATAACCCTAGTTCTGAACATTGGACTGCACTTAATCGTTTACTAAGATACCTAAAAGGAACAGTTGATCTGTGTTTGCATTACAATAAATTTCCAGCTGTATTGGAAGGATATAGTGATGCGAATTGGGTTACAGGAAACGATCAAATCTGTTCTACTAGTGGTTATGTGTTTACCATGGGTGGAGGTGCTGTATCGTGGCAGTCCTCTAAACAGACTTGTATGGCACGCTCTACCATGGAGTCAGAGTTCATAGCTCTTGAGCTAGCAGGACAGGAGGCTGATTGGTTGAGAAACCTACTAGCCGATGTGCCTATGTGGGGAAGTCGGCAGACACCGATCTCCCTACACTGTGACTGCCAAGCAGCCATTGGAGTTGCAAAAAATAGTGTCTATAACGCAAAAAAGAGGCATATGCGAATTAGACACGCTGCAGTAAGACAACTCCTTGAGAATGGAGTAATAGCTGTGGACTATGTGAAGTCCAAATGCAATCTTGCTGATATCCTCACTAAGGGGTTGCCTAGGAGACAAGTTGTTGACTTGTCGAGAGGAATGGGGCTTAGGTCCTTAAGTCAAGTTAAAGAGTGATACTTGACTAGGTCCAAAGTCTCCATTTCTATGGCATTGTATGGGTTCATAGCCTTAATGGTGGTGCTTTTGAGACGCACTTGATGAACCATACATTAGGTTGGACTTATGTCCTTAATGGCTCATGTGAGAAGTGCTATTGAGAAGCACTTGAGCCACCTGCATAGGTGTAACAATCATAAGACTATGAGAAGTCCTATGATTACACTTATAATTACCAAGGTAAACGCATGGCTTTTAAGAGCGCGTTACACATTGAAATCGCGGAACGACCTTAATTTCGAAGGTATGATATGTGTTGTGGGGGGTATCGACCGAAGCTCAGTTAGGAATTCAAATCAAAAGATATTCACTCACTGAAAGTAAGTTGTTTCCTCACCTCACTAAAGTGTCAATTCAAATCGAAAGATATTGATACCTAAGTATCCACCCTTCCTTTACCCAGGAATCTCTCTCTTTGTTTCTGTAGCCCCTAGTGGGGGATTGTTGGAAAATAGGGGCTAAGTCCTTATTACTAATTGTCCCACATAGGAAGAGTACTAGTGTCATATGTAGTTTATATACACTACTCTAACTATGGGTATCACTAGTGGTGAAAGGGGGTCATTTTATATGGACCTGCGAGGTGCTTAATTCAGCTCGCACACGCGTGCGCGTGCCCGAGCCCGGCCCGGATCCGGATTTGGGATTTGGGAAATCGCCTGCGGCGGGCTTTGCCTATCTTTTTGGGCCTGTCTCGGTTTAGATTTAGGGTTCACTGTGAGTGTGTGTGTTGGCTGGCTGCTGCTGCTGTAGTCCCGTTGTGCAAGTCAAAAGGGGACTGTTGTTCAGCCATTTGACTCTGCAATTAGGGAGCCGTTTTTGTGCTGTTACCAGCACGTTTGTGCTGCTATAAATAGCACACCTTGCAGCACCACAAAAACACAACACATTACACTGGTTCCTTTCTCTTCCTTCTTCCTCTACTCTATGCTCAATTAATCTTTCCTGGGTATCGTATAATTTCGTCGTTCCAATGCTCCGTGCCTCAAGTGGGTGAGTCTCGGTGCAGCAGTGTCAACCTTGGGGAACTACCGGTACTAGCTGATCGCCACCTCGGTCGAACCGGAAATAGTTTTCAAGTCAGAGGCTCCCTTACCTCGTCACTGCAAATCACATTCTCGGTTACCTCTTTCCTCTCCCTCACTCTCGTTCGATTTCTGTCGGGTCTGTCCAGTTTACACAACACTTTTGCTCTCACCATGCTTCTCGACACTCATCCATCCACGCTTCCCTTCTATCTTGTGCTCAACAATCCTCTATTTGCCACTTTTTGGTCCCGTCTTTTTCTTATCCAGAGGCATTTCATATTCCTTTGGTTCCAAATATTTTGATGTGAGAAAAAATGAAATTGGAAACTAATTAAAAGAATTGACAATGTCATGAGTAGGGTTGTCAATGGGTAAGGTATGGGGTCGGGTCCTATAGGACCCGGACCCGGACCCGACCCAGTGTTTTATATGTTGGACTAATGGATGATGATGATCACAGCAATAGAAAATCTTGAAGTTTGTGTGTGCGCCTGTTTTTAGTATCAAATTAGATGGGATTTTGGTTTTAATGTTAACGTTAGTTTTAAGAATCTCATTATTTCATACTTTTAGGTACTAAATGTCTAAAAATAATTGATTTATTGATCTTCTATACATAAAAAATTGTCGGATATTGGACCCGTGAAGGACCCAGATCCTACCCGTACCCATTGGGTCCGGGTAAGGGTCTAAAAAATTTGGACCCTGTAGGGCCCGGTCCAACTTTTGAAATGCGGATCTGGGTCCGGGTCCGGGTCCTGCCGGACCCGACCCATATCCGCCCCGTTGCCAACCCTATCCACATCTCAAGCGAGCCATAAATAGGGGTCTTGTGTTCATTGTTTACATGATCGAATAATTAGAAGTCTTAATTGTTTAAGTTTTTAACAAGCCATTCAATATTCAAGAAGTACTTTGAATTTTCTCGAGTCAAGTTAAATAGGTCTTTAATTAAGGTCAACCGTAAAGATTGGATAGGTCTACAATCGAGAGGTCCTCAATGATGTCATTGGGGAGGGGAGAGTGCGGGTACGTGGATAAGTTAAAACCACCTCCGTCCCATTACCCATCGCGGTTAGCATTTTCATTCCTCTACCTACCACCCGTCACTCGTCACACGCATAATCATCCTCCACACCCGCCATGCATAAGCGATGCGGTATCCGCCTTTTATCCACTACACTGATATCCCTATTCTTAGACAAATATCACGTGTGAAGTGAGGCTAAGCGTGCCTTTGGTGCATCTATGAAACTTCACACCATAATTGTTACTTTCATTAAACCGCTTTCGCCATAAATCGTGTCACAATCAAACACATAGATTTTTAACCTTTAATTAATCTAACTCAATTAAATAAGCATATTTGCAAGCTTTTGTTAAATCAATACAATCAAAGACATAATTTGTAAACTTTGGTTAATTTAACTCAATCTAACGGATACTTATACAAACTTTAGCAACTTAAACATATTAATTTTCATAAACTAGCTCAATCAAGCAGAAGTTTATACAACTTTGGCTACTCAAACACCTTAATTTACACAATGAAACTAAATAAAACAACGATATTTACAAGCCACTCCCTCCGTTTTTTAATTTTCGTCCCATATTTCTTGTTTGGCAAGTTTTTATTTTTTACCCAATTTCTTTACTTTCCTTATTTGTTCTAGGTATATTACCATACTAGTTGGAAAGCCCGTGCGATGCACGGGCCGATTTTTAGTGCATGCGTCAAATGCCTTGTCGTGTGTCGAAGACCAGGAAGGCAAGGAATCCCCATGAATATTTTTCCTTTCATTATCGATGATGACACTAAGTTGGATGATTGCATAAATTGGTAAGACTACTCAACAATAAAAAGTACGTTAAAATTTTTCAGGTTATATCTAAAGACGAATGATTACTTTTATTTATATAATAGAATTCCATCACTTATTATAATTTTTCGATGTGAGCTTAAATTTATATTCTTAAGAACTCTTTGTTGGACTCAAAACATTTTCGATTGATATCTAAAAACGAATGATTACGTTCTTTATATAATAGAATTTCATAATATTATAATAATCCGGATAATAATAATAATAATAATTTTATTTTTATTATTAATTATTCAAAAAAATTCAAAATTTTAATTTTATATTTTTAGAATTTCTAATATTTTTAGAGGGTGATAAATAATAAAAATAATATCAAAATAAATTATCAAACAGAATTGACTACGTGTTCCACGCTGTCTCTGTTCAATTTTTGTGGTGTCTTGAGTTGATAATTAAGTGTTTATATAATGTTAATTTTTTGATCGGAGATGTAGTATGATTGTTTTTTTTATAAAAATCTAATATTGCTTGATTCTTAGGTGTGATAGGACTGTTTTTTTTTTCTATTTTTAATTAGGTAGTTTATAAAACTTGGACTCTCTAATTATGCTAACCCATTCAAACTCCTAATCATATGTTTAATATGTGCACGACTAAAATAATATTAAATCATGGAAAAAACTTTATTAATATATAAAATTGAGTTTTAATGCTACGGACCAATCATATCACTCGAAAAATTTCTGCTTTATTAATAAAATATTGATTGATTGATTGTCCTTACTGTTATTTTATTATTTACACATTTTGTCATTGTATTAACTAACATTACATTACCTTAAGTTTAATGGGTCATTTGTGCCTTGTCACCAAAATTTTATCATCATTTATCTCTTTATCGATACTTTATAATTTCTTAATTTCTGTGCAAAAGGCAATGGGCCGAAAATTTAAAACTGGAGGGAGTGTTACTTTAGCTACTCAATATTTGTGCTAGCTTATGAAAAGGTTCGACGCAAAGCCATTGGTAAGTAACCAATCTGTGACAAATCCGTCGTAGATTATGTGTAACTAATCCGTCTGTCACAAAACCATCGCAGAGTTGTGGTGCCTTAATAAATCAATTGTGCGATTCGTTGGAATAGCATGCACGTCGGAAAACCATCGCAAATTTCATGTTTAGTAGTAAATCTGTAGCAACATTTTTTTTGCAACGAATTTTTCCCCCCTCGCAATATCCATCCCGAGACCAAACTTTTTTGTAGTGCACTTTATATCAAAGACAATAAAGATGATAAAATATCTACAAAAGCCGGCACAATAAATATCACCGACGATCGTTATAACCGCGGCATAGAGTGAACGGTTGAGTCGAGGGCAATTCCGTGTCATCGTTACCACGACCGCATCTGAAATTTAAAACTGTGATTATAGGACTTAACTACAAAAAAGTCTTATTTTCCATCTTATTTTTTGGCGGAAGTTGTCAAATGGTACTTGTCAACAATGAAGATAAGTATCGGGTATCTTTAAATGTTGTCTTTGGGCCAACTAGCTCCAACGTTAGGTACTCCTTTGAGAAAAAACCTTTAATTTACTACAATAGCATTGAGCGTTATATGAGTGAGTCTGCGATCTCAATTATTTTTAACTAGATAGTCATTGGACTACTTTTTTCCCCCTTCCTCTTTTGTGCTAGAAACACATTCTCTTGAACATAGTAAAAAAATACTTACCTTTCCGTCATACAGAGCCTACTGGACTATTGATAGATGGTGCAATGCAATTGATACTTCAATTTGTCCCACAACCTTCCATTGATGAAAGGAGGGAAGGATTGTTACGGGCTAGCAATTATGCTTTGACAAAAGGAGTGACAACAGTGGTTGATATGGGAAGATATTTTCCTGGCGCTTCAACAGAGTCACCATGGCAAGATTTTACATGTATTAGCTTATCGGAAGGATACATAAAATTAACACATAATCTTATTTTTCAGGCATTGATTTAGTTTATATTTATGATTGTTCGATTTTTAGAGCCTTTATTCATCACTTCCAAGCTCTTCATAAATTGATAAAATGTCTCAGACTCGACTTGAATGCCAAATTTCGGGGAAGTGATTGAGTTTCAGCTTTTCATACTTCTTGGATCAGTTAATAACATATGCTGTAGACTGGTGGTATTTAAATATTGGTTTCTTCCCTGATGTCGGATCAGTTATGGGCCTGTGGCTTATGCAGTTATGCCCCCTCAAAAAATGGTTGCTTTCAGATTCGTTACAAAATAGCCATGATATACGATGTGAGCCTTTATTTAATGCCATGCGTGTGGTTATTCTTCCACTTGAACTCCACATGGATAGAGAGTTCTTTCCAACTGTATTTGCTGCAGTAAACTAATAATGGTGATTCTAAATAAAGAATGTAGATCAGTATTGCGACATAAAATAAATTTTAGATATGCTGTGCTGTAAATATCAGGAAAGGTGTGTAGTAAGTTATACTGATATATGTCCATTCATTTCTGCAGATATCTATAGTTGGGCAACAAAGTCTGGGAATAAGATAATTAGAGTGTGTTTGTTTTTTCCAATAGAAACTTGGTCGCGCTTGGCTGTGAGTACCGTTACATTTTCTCTAACTGTTTGTTTAATTTTTGTCTTGAACACCTTTATTGTAGTCTTATGTGTGTTACATGCATCAGGAGCTCAAGAAGAGGACAGGTGGTGTTGTTAGCCAGTGGCTTTACCTTGGGGGTGTCAAGGCTTTTATGGATGGGTCGTTAGGGTCAAACAGTGCCCTATTTTATGAGGTCAGCATTTTAGGTGAAACTGATGTGTCTTCAAATTGATCGGATAAATTATTGAGGAGTGTTATGGTTATTCATTCCCTGGGGTAAAACATATGAGCATCACAAATATCCTTGTGGGTTTGTGGCTCCCTCTAAGTAATAAAAAGGGAAAAAAACTAGTATTGACGATTAATTATACTCCATATACAAGTTCTTACAGATTACTCCCTCTAACCTTAAAGATTGTCCCATTTAATTTCGGCACTATGATTAAGAAATGCAAGAGACTCTGAGTGGGGAGGTAGGTGTTACCATCGCACCAATGAAATATGCCCACACAAACCATGTTCACAATAGAACTCAGGGAATTCTAAAATTAGGCCTAAAGTAGAATATGGGGCAATTGTGAAGATTTAGAGGGAATAATACTCCCTCTCATTCATTGGAAACCTACCATATGTTGAATATATGTGAGGTAGTGTGGACATGACGTAGGTCCACCCCGACGCGGCGAAGCGCGGGTTTGGGTAGGTGAATGAATCTCGTGGTAAGATTGTTCTCGGATTCGAAATTTAAGTCAAAATGGAGTTGCCACCGAATTTTGTGGTTATTCGGAACCATACGAGCCCACTCTATGTCGTCATGGGCTATACACAAAGTAAGCCCACTCCGATTTCAGAGTTTATGGGGCTCGTCCCTTTGCATTGCGATACCGATACCATCTATACCGGTAATCGTGTAAAGAATGACTCTCGTGCGCCAAGGGTTTCGGACATCCGGAAACCAAAGGTTCTGAGTAAGGGGTGAGGGTACGTGTTGGGAAGCCCACTAAGGACACCCAACCCCGCCCGCACATGGCGGCCTCTACTAAGACATCGTTCGTGTTCGTGATACGCGCGCTAGTAAAATAATTAAATGATATGCAAACAACGTTTTGACTAAGCATGCGAATTTTGCGTTAACTACGTCATTTAATGCATCTTATTATTGGTCGAAATGGTTTAGCATGCGAGGTTCATTTATAAAGCGTAAAAGCAAATAAAATAAATGAAGCTCGAAAGGAAATAAAAAGTGTACAAGTTACGCGGGCGGAAATACAACCCCGGAATTCACAATACAACATAAACGAAATAACATAAAATAAAGGTAGAACGGACCCGTATGAAAGCTAGACCGCGAAATATGTAGATGGACTAACCCCGCTTAAATACGTATTATGTTACGTATTAAACGAAGGACGGAAATATGAGACTGTGGCGTATTACTAGCCTAATCTCACATCCCGTAGTCTTGTCCCGACTTATCACGTCAAAGTGGTCAAAGTCGTTCTACGTGTCGTGATGTGTAGGTTTTGAAAAATGAGGAGGGTCATGCAATGGTCTAAAGTCGATAAGGAACGGGGCTCGAAATATGTGTCCAAGCCCTCGGGTTTGCGTGTTATGAGACCCACTCGATCGAGTCATTGACTGACTCGGTCGAGTGTGTCATTAGCGTGGCTACTGACCACTTTTTGGGGTGCTACTCGATCGAGTGGCCTATGGCACTCGATCGAGTGCCCCCTGTACGAGAGGTAACTCGCCTCGTTTTATGACTTGAAATCGATAGTCGGCCTAACCAAGTACGAATATCACATGATTCGTACTTAGTGCGACCTCCAAGATTATAATCGTATATGAGCGATTATAATACCGTCATCGGGATTTTATGAAAATGTTTTACGTTAGATTAGGAAATTTTGAATTGGTGACGAAATGTATCCCTCTACGTCACGACATCGGAACTAACCCTTTCGGGTTATGTGATGTCGGTTTTCGTGTCAACGGGTTTCGTACCAATTATGGAAAGGGGATTAAATTCGTTCAACTACGACGGATCACGATCTCGTCACGCCCTTGAGTACATTGGGGCGGGGCTCCTCGAAAGGGCTCCACCTCCGTCGTTGCTCGTAAAGGGATTAGACGGACCAAAAGTGATCATCGTAGTCAAACGTTTTAAAACTGATTTTGATACTAGTTTACATATACACGGTATTAATAATGTAAACGACGATAAAATGATATAAAACAAAGATATAAAAATGCAAAAATGTTAGTGTTAGTGTTGTGATGATCATGACTACAATACAATAAAAATAAACAAAATGACGGAATAAATGAAGATCGAAAGAGAAATTAGGACACCCTCAACATACATGCTAGTATAGGACCTCGGAAATGGACTCGTAAATAGCGGCACGGCTTGAGAGTATCGAGGACGTACGTGAGTTATGGTGTGTATGGATGTGCGTGCGTGTTACGTCGGTTTATCGAGGGACTAGAACTCGGTTTTTTGATGTGTTTGACTTAGGGTTTCTAAGGTTTGTAAGGTGGGATGTAGGGTTGGAATATGGCTGAAAATGTAGGGCAAAAGGTGGTGAAAAGCTGATCATAAAAGTCTGAAAATGCATGGGGGTGAAGCGGTATTTATAGACTTCACCCCTCGACCTAGAGGCACTCGATCGAGTGGCCCTAGTGCACTCGATCGAGTGCCTTCGCAAATGGGCCTAACCCGGATAAAAGGGCTCCACTCGACCGAGTGGGTCAATCCACTCGATCGAGTGGATCAGTTGGGTGAGAAAAATAAGGAAGACTTGGTCTTTGTTAGTTTTGTTTGTTTTTTTGAATTCAAATTTATGCGCCAACTGATCTTAGCCGATTTATGAGACGGTTTCGCCTTTGACCGGGTTTTGACCCGGTCGCCAAAAGACGAGAAATATTTTTGGTGTCGGTTTTGGCCCAAATTAGTCTTATTTGACTCGGAATGACCCACTGGGCCTGGATTTGAGGTCTGTTTTGTGAGATTTTTACTCCGCTAAAAGTCCATGTCGGATATTATGAATTTCGAGCCCAAATCCGAGTATACTAAGTCACGTTAACGTCCAATCATCATCGGGTGTTTTTCGGAGACTACCATAGACACGTGGCAGTCAAAATGCGGGTGTCTACAGAGCCCCCACTCTGACTGAGGCTTGGACAAGGCGAAAGTCAGAGTAGCTACCAAGCCCGCTAAGACCTGGTAGACTTCCGGTCGGGTCGTTTATAGTCCAGTAGACTCGCGTGAAGGGCTCGCCAGCCATAAGCAGAGGGTCATACCTGTCCTGACGATGATAGCTTCGGGGGGAGTCAGACTTGTAGCATAAGTCCTGGGCGCGACTATATGTGGGCCCATCCCGTATCTTTTCGGGAAAAATGCCGCCTCGGGCATTCGGCTGGGGAAGTATATGAGCTGTTCGGGCTTGCTTCTGAAGCCTTGGGTCGCATTTGAGCTGATGATGATGCTCCGTGGGGAGTAAAGCCTGCCTCTTCTGGGGAGTAGGTGTACCCGTTTGCCGACACATCGCACTTTGGATGTAGCACACCGGGGAAAAGTTGACTCCATTGGGGAAATTAAATAGTTTCGCGGGGACTTGCTTCTTGAAGTCTGGGGTGTACCTGTATGCTGACACATAACAACTTGTATGTAACACATAGGTAAAATGTTGACTCTCGCTGGGGAGAAAAAGATTGAATTTTTTTTGAAAGGACAAAATTTTGAAAAGAATTTTTATCGCGAAGAAGTTTTATCACAAAAAAGAATGGGAGACTCTTAGGAAAGCTCGGGACAGCTTGATTCCTATTCTGGGTTCTAATTTGAAATCAGGCATGCGTGCGCACAGGGCCCAGCTTGCTGAGGAGGCAGGGTAGTTAGGTTTTCTGTTGGGTTTCCTCATTATAAATAGGAGAATCCCTGCTTCAGCTTTTTACATTCCAACTCAAACTCTTTTTTTCCTTCTCAAAATCTTTTAGACTTTCAAGAAAGTTAGGAATCTCTGCTATGGGTATCGATCATTTAACGGCTATGCTTCTCGCCTGGTCCCAATACTTTCGGGACGAGGAGAAGGTCCGGCTGACTCAGATGGGGATAGTCAATTTATTCCCTTTTCAACGTCTGATAGTGGATTCGCACTTTCTGGATGCCTGTCTGTCGTTTTGGGACACCACCCATCACGTGTTTGCATTCCCGAGGGGCGAGATGTGTCCTTTGCCCGAGGAAATTGCGGCCATAGGCGGCTGGGGTCTTGCTATTCAGCCTGCCATTCCCCCATTCTACCCGGATCCGAGGAGGAGATTAAGGGAGTTTTTGGGTTTGTCTCATGCTGAGGCAAACCGAATGGTGCAGGGGGATACCGTTTCCCTATTTGACCTGGCTGATAAGTTCATGAACCCACGGGACGTGAGGGCCACCCCTGCTCATAGGCGTAGGGCATTCGCCTTTTGCATGCTGCACTACTATGTCTTCGAAGGGTTGATGGAACTTGACTCATGCATGGGTCAAATTAGGCTGATCGGAGTGGTTGACCAGATGGAGACTGGTCATAGCCCTGCTTGGCTAGCCACTAGGGAGATCATTGCGGGTCTGGATGCTAGACGGCTCGACCCGACCCGACGGTTGATGGGGAGTACCCGTTTTCTTCAAGTATGCACCTCGTTTTTTTTTTATTTATTTTTTTTTTTCACGTTTCGCGCGAATTTTCTGATTCTCGTAAGTCACTCGATCGAGTGGACCTGTCACTCGATCGAGTGACACTCGTACTGGGCTACTGCCTGTTTTTGACAGGCTTACTCGATCGAGTCAGCTGCTGTACTCGGTCGAGTGGGCTGTAGCGGATCACTCAATGGCTTACGAAGCTTGTGTATGCTTTTCAGATATGGCTGTCGGAGCGGTTATCAATCATAGAGACCCCTCCAAGCATCCCCAATTACCGGAGCAGTCAGATTAGCTCCCGAAGGCGGAAAATAAGCTCGAGTCATCGGATAGATCGAGCTTACTGGGACGAGGAGTTGGTGTTTCACGGGGGTCCCTTGATCAGGTGGACCGTCGCTTGGTGGTTTCTCTCGAAGTTGACCGGGTTGGCTAAGAGAGACCAAGCCCGGTATCTGACGATCTTGTCCTTAGACGGGACAGTTCACATTTATCCGGACCGTCTCCTAAGGCAGTTCGGTTCGTCTCAGCGCATCCCTGAGACGGAAGCCATTATCAGCGTCCCGCTCCAATTGACGGACGCTATGTGCGACACTTGGTTGCAACGATGGTTCACTCGTCCCACATGGACGGTACCTAGCCCTTGCCAATCCGCTTGGGTGTCACGGGCTTATCAGAAGTGGACTTCTGAAGAGTCCGAGGAAGCTCGAAAGGCCTTGAAGGTTGATGAGGCCATCGAATTGGTTCAGCGTGAGTCGGCGAAGGACAACAGGGATTTCTTCACCGGGGAACACATTCCTGAGACCACAGTCCGGGGAGAATCGGGTCTTAAGTCACAAACTAAGACTCGATCTAAGGAGGTCGGTTCTAGCAGCACTCGAGGGCAGACTGACTTGGAACGACGACTTGGGCCGAGGTTGGCGGTCCGGGACCGACTTGGTCCGCGTGACCGGCTCCCTGAGCCCGTCAGGGCTCGACTTGGGCCCATTGATATGACAGGGGAGTCGGGCTCAAACACTCGAGCCCGAGCTAGAGAAGTTGTGGTAATTCGGGAACGCTCCCCTCCGCGTCGTCGTCAGTGGACGACTAAGGAGGCTAAGGACAAAGGGAAGGGCAAGATGCCCTAAGTGCCGAGTCCTTTAGCTTTATTATTATTTAAGTATTATTATTATTTTTTATTGTGCCCTTTTTTGT
The DNA here is from genome assembly GCA_958450325.1 of Agrostemma githago. Taxonomy (NCBI): domain Eukaryota; kingdom Viridiplantae; phylum Streptophyta; class Magnoliopsida; order Caryophyllales; family Caryophyllaceae; genus Agrostemma; species Agrostemma githago. The sequence continues at coordinate 31,096,721 of OY288257.1, read as the reverse complement.
GTATATATTTTTTTTGATTCCTGCATTTTGTAATTTCCCGAGTTTGTCGAGAATTTTTTTTTGAATTAATAAAAGAAGTTTATTATTAAACCGCTCCTGTCTTTTCTTGATTGCATTGGTTGTACCCTTTTGAGGGGTTGTCTACGTATCCGCGATTAGCAGAATCAAACCAAACGTAGTTCAGGCATGGAAAATTTGCAATCTCGAATTACACCAAGACTATTGGTTCAAGATGTTTACGACAGTAGAATAAATAATTCTAGCTAATTGACTTGCTTTTTGTAAAAAAAATGATATTGATAAAATTTGCTAATGACATTGAGAAATGGCTAAGGGTAGTAACGCTTCAGCTGGTCCAGGTTGGTTGGGTTGACAAACTCATTCCCGTCAAGGTCCGTCAGCATCACTGCTCCCCCCGATAGGATTTTTTTCACCAGATATGGCCCAGCCCAATTGGGTTTGAATTTTCCCCTCGGGTCAACTGGCAGTAGGGCCCGGATTGACTTAAGGACTAGATCGCCCTCCTTGATGTGTCTGGGCCTTACTCTCTTGTTGAAGGCCCGTTGGATCCTCTTCTGGTAGATTTGGATATTATTGAGGGCACGAGACCGTCGCTCGTCTAGTAGAACCAGTGAGTCATATCGTGCTCGAACCCAGTCAGCTTCGGGTACTTGGCTTTCTAGCAGAATTCTGAGGGACGGTACCTCCAGCTCGACTGGTTGGACTGCCTCCATCCCGTAGGTTAGGTAATATGGTGTCGCCCCGGTTGCGGTGCGAATTGACGTTCGATATCCCCATAGGGCAAAAGGTATTTTGTCGGGCCAGTCCCGGTAATTATCAGCCATCTTTTTGAGTATGGTGACAATTGTTTTGTTAGCCGCCTCTACTGCTCCATTTGTTTGGGGACGGTAAGGCGAGGAAGTATGCCTTTGGATTTTATATTTCGTCAGCAGGGCCGCAGTCTCGGCTTGGAAATGAGTCCCATGATCACTGATAAATTCAGAGGGAATCCCATATCGACATATTATCTTGTTTTGGATGAACTTTGCGACATGTTTAGCAGTGAGAATGCGATATGATTCAGCTTCGACCCATTTGGTGAAATAGTCGATAGCTACCAAAATAAAGCAATGCCCACCGGTACCCGAGGGATTTATTTTCCCGATTATGTCGATACCCCACGTTGAGAATGGCCAGGGTGACGTCATGGTATAGAGTAGCGATGACGGCATATGTTGCACATTGCCAAAGATTTGGCAGTTATGACAATGTTTGACATACGACCGGCAATCGGCTTCCATGGTATTCCAATAATAACCGAGCCTCATGATTTTCCGGACCAGCATGTGGGCATTCATATGTGGGCCATTTTCACCATCATGTACTTCGGCAATAACCTTTTCAGCCTTATACTTGTCAACACAAAGGAGAAGAGCCCCCTGTGCCGTTTTCTTGTACAGTTGTCCGTCGTCGGTGTGGATGAACTGGGTGGCTAGCCTCCGTAAGGCTTTCTTGGCTCGACCTTCCATCCCGGGAGGATATTCTCCGTTTGTCAGGTGTTTTAACACAGCTTGGTACCATGGTTCGGGATCAGTTAACTCAATGTCTTCAATGTCGCAGATGTATGCTGGCTCGGACCGTCTTTCGACGCAAATTGGCATACTAGCCACGTTGTCGGGAATATTCAGTAAAGATGCCAATTTTGAGAGTGCATCTGCGAACTGATTTTCTTCCCGGGGCAGATATATGTATTCTACCTTTTGGAATTGTTTCTCGAGATCCCGTACTCGTGCCTGGTAGGCCACGAGATTTGCATTTCGAGTTTTCCATTTTTGAAGTGCTTGGTTAATGACCAAGGATGAGTCACTATGTACCCGGAGATTTGTAATCCCCAGATTGGCGGCGGCTTGTAGCCCGTAAATGCACGCTTCGTACTCTGCTGCATTATTGGTAACATCGAAGTCCAGTTTGATGGAGACGGGAGTATGTTCCCCTTTTGGTGAAATTAGGAGGATCCCAACTCCGAACCCTCGAAAATTAGATGCACCGTCGAAGTATAAATCCAATGTTTCAGTATCAGTATGGAAAATATCTTCGTCTGGGAAGGACCAAGTGTCGGTGTGTCCTTCTTCGGTTATCGGGCTATCGGCGAGAAATTCAGCTACTACCCGACCTCTAATAGCCTTTAACGGTACAAACTTTAAGTCGAACTCTGCCAGCATTAGAGTCCATCTAGAGATTCGGCCGTTGAGAACGGGCTTTTCGAAGATATATTTGATCGGGTCCATCTTGGATAGCACATGGACCTCGTAACTGAGCATATAATGTCGGAGTTTCTTGGTAGCCCAAACTAGAGCCAAACACGTCTTTTCGAGCATGGTATATTTGCACTCATACTCTAAAAACTTCTTGCTGATGTAGTAAATGGCTCTTTCTTCGGAGTCAACTGTCTGAGCCAGCATAGCCCCCATGGCTGTCTCGGTCGTCGTTAGGTACAACGACAGAGGCAAACCGGGTTGAGGTGGCATTAAGACTGGCGGAGCAGACAGAATTTCCTTGATCTTGTCGAAAGCAATTTGGCACTTGTCATCCCATAGTACCCGTTCTCCCACTTTCAGTTTCTTGAAAATTGGTTCACACACCATGGTTAGTTTGGAAATGAACCGACTGATGTACTGGACTTTCCCGAGGAATCCCCTTATTTCTTTTTCGGTTTTAGGAGGTTGCATCTCGGTAATGGCTTTGATTTTAGCTGGGTCGACTTCGATACCTCGTTGGCTAACGATATGACCCAGTAATTTGCCTGACGTTACCCCGAAACTGCACTTTTGAGGGTTTAACCTCATGTTGTATTTGCGCAATCGGGTGAAAAATTTTCTTAGGGCGGTGATGTGACCGTCCCGTTCTTTGGATTTGACGATCATGTCGTCTACATAAACTTCTACCTCTTTATGCATCATGTCGTGCAATAAAGTGGTAGCGGTCCTCTGATATGAGACCGAAAGGCATGACGGTATAGCAGTAGGTACCCCAAGGTGTGGTGAAGGTAGTCTTACTCATGTCTTCTTCCGCCATCTTGATTTGATTATACCCGGCATACCCGTCCATGAATGATAGAAGGGCATGATCGGCCGTGTTATCTACCAGTATGTCGATATGTGGTAACGGAAAATCATCTTTCGGGCTTGCCTTGTTAAGATCCCGAAAATCTACACATACCCGCACCTTACCGTCCTTTTTAGGAACCGGCACGATGTTTGCCACCCAGTCCGGATATTCGGACACTTGTATGAAGCCGGCTTTGAATTGTTTGTCGACTTCTTCTTTTACCTTGAGAGACCACTCGGGCCTCATCCGACGAAGCTTTTGTTTGACCGGTTTGCACCCGTCTTTAATTGGTATGTGGTGCTTGGCTATTTCCCGGTCTATCCCCTGCATGTCCTTGTAGGACCATGCGAAGACATCCTTGAACTCTTGGAGGAGGTTTATGAACTGTTGTTTCTCCTCGGGATCTAAGGATAACCCTATCTTAAGTGTTTGAGGCTCTAAGGTTGTTCCCACATTTATGGACTCGGTTTCTTCGATCACCGGGTTCCGGGATTCCCTTTGCTCTAGTTGCTCGATCAGATGCGGAGGTAAGGGTACCTGTTCGTTTGATTTCTCAATGTCATAGCATAAAACATTTTTAAAAGCAGAATTTGAAAGAGACAAGTCGTAAGCAGAACGGTTGTTATTATTGATTGAAAACTTGGAAAACAGCTCAAAGAGAGCAGCCATCTGATCATTGGTCAGTGGCGGGATAGGTAGGGCACTCGGGACAGACCCCGAAGTGCCAGCAGCAGGAATAATAAAAGGGAGAGGGGTAACAGGAGTGACTCTAGCACCGACTTCCCTAGACTCGACCTCAGACTCTGACTCAGACTCCGACTCAGACTCGGACTCGGACTCAGACTCAGGCATGTCTCCCTCTCCGGTGACTAGCTTGTAGATCCTTCCCTGGCTGTCAGTCCACTTGACAGTCTTCCTCCAAGCCCTGTTTCCCGTTTCGGAACCAACATCCGAGATCAGCTTGGTTGGGTCAAACCTGTTGCTGCGGAGGATCAGGTTGACCAGGTCTTCCTTTGGAGTTGGGGCTACGGTGTCTTCCCCAAATAGTAGCCCTAGAGCGGGCTCAGCATCTTCAGCTCCGTTGGATTGGATGAGGGCGAACACATCATCCGGGATGTAGTTGCAGTCCCGGGCCAAGTGGGTCCCGAGCTGCATAGCATTGGGTTGGTATAGACCAACCTGGATGGCCCCAAACACCGGTGTGACAAAGTAGTCAGCCAACCGTGGGCTATAAGGGCTCAAGTGGATACCCTTAAGGATGTTACAGGCCTTTTCGATTCCTGCTTGGACAACATTGTCGGGGGTGATGGCATAACCGAGACCAAAGTGAGATTCTTCGTCTTTGAGAACCTCGATGATCTTCCCAGCTGGAAGATCGGGTCGAGAAGTAGCCCCCGGAAAGTATCCTAGGTTTTGGAGCATCATGTCGATACTCGTAGTGAAGTAAGGCCTAAAAAGGTATTCTTCCTCGATCATCCCCACAAATCGAACCCCCAGAGGTCCGTGCGTCCCGTGGCGTTACAGCTAGCCACAGTCATTGGTGTTGCTTCTAAAGTGATGACATCGTTAAGCAGAGGCATCTTAATCTTTCGATGAAGGGTGGAGGACACCGCCTTGACCGCGTGGATCCAAGGCCTACCCAGGAGCAAGTTGAACGACGAGGTGACATCGATCACCTGAAACTCGAGCTCCTTCTCTATCGGGCCGGTGATGATGGTCAGTTTCGCGGCCCCAGCTACCGACTTCGGGCTCCCATCGAAAGCTTGGATGGTCTGAGCAGTCGGAACATAGTGAGCCTCGGTAATGCCAAGGGCTTTTGCGGTCCTTAGAGGAAGGACGTTCACAGCAGACCCGTCATCAACTAGGGTCATGGGAAGGTATTTTCCTCGGCAGACCACCGTGATGTAGAGGGCCAGATTATGGGTGGCCCCAAATGGTGGTAGGTCGGCTTCGGAGAAAGTGATTACCGGTCCTTCTTCCTTAGCCTTGCCTTTTAGGTGGGGCAAGACCGTGGCTACCATCTCAGCAGGGGTAACCAAAGAGTCGACCTTAATTTGATCGAGAGCCTTTGTAAGTGCTTCTCGATGTTCTTGAGAACTAACCAGGAGTTGCCATATAGTGAGGTCAACTCGGGTCTTCTTCAATTGTTTCACAAGAGCCATTTCAGCAGTTGGCTCTTCAGAGGCGACTTCCGTAATGACGGTTGTCGGGATAGGGGTGTCCCTAGAGCTAGTGGCTTGATAGGGACGACCAAGGTGGTTACTGGTTAAGACTCGAGATTTAGTCTTTCGAATCTCCTCGGCGGTGATGGGGACAGCTTCCCCTTTTGCGAGGTAGACATCCTCTTCGTCATCGAACCAGATCCCGTTCACTTGCGGGATAAATGGAGAGATAAGGTGAGAACAGTCAATCACCTCCCCGGTAAAGATGGCATGGGAGCTGAAAGGGTTCTCCTTGTTGCTAGGCTTATCTCCAGGTAGCGGGATTTTACCGCTTTCGATCAGGTCCTGAATCAAGTGCTTCAGCTTCCAGCACTTCTCGGTATCATGCCCATTGCCCCGGTGGTATTGGCAATAGGCTTGGGCATTGTAGTTCTTGGAGCGTCGCTCAACCGGAACTTCAGGAGTTGGGCCTATCGGTTGGATTAGGCCTTTTGAGGACAGCCTTTGTAAGGCATAAGTATAGGTCGTGCCTATATCAGTGAAAACCCGAGGTGGGGTGTTCCTCTTGGACGGGGCATCTAGTAGATTAACCGCGTCGAAAATAATGCGGGTTGCAGCTTGAGGCTTGGTTGTGGAGGAAGAAGCCCCTTGGTAACCCTTAGCAGCGGCCTTGGTGAGGCCTTCCAGTCTCAGATCATCTTCAATCCTCATACCCATTTCAGTAAGGGTGGTGAAATTGGGTATGACGGCATATCGGAGGTGAACCCGGTAGGATGGGAGGAGGTTCTTAACAAAGGCCTCCACTAAAGTTTTCTCACTGGGCTTATCGACCAGTTTCACGCTCTCGGCCCTCCATCGTTGAAGGTATTTGGTAAAACCTTCTTTCGGCTCCTGGGCCATAACTTCCAGAGATCTCATTGTGGTTTGGATCTCGGTGTTGTCAGCATAGTTCCGAGCGAACTCGGTGGCCACATCATCCCATGTAGGGTATTTCTTCGGGTCTAGCCTGTAGTACCAGGCCCGAGGGTGCTTTTCAAGAGACGCAGCAAAGAGGTTCTTGAACATGGTGGAGTCCACCCCTTTGATGGCCATGAACTCCTTGAAGGCCCGTACATGTAGTAACGGGTCTTCAGTCCCTTCGAACATAGGCAAACCGGTGAGGTTCAGGTTTGCAGGCAGCTTGTCACTTAGCGGGTTATACTCCCGACTGTTTTCCCGGTGAATGTTGTTATTCCCAGTTAAATGAACTTGTTCTTCTAGTCGGCGGACCGAGCTAACCAGTTCAGCTAAAGGTCCGGTAGTTCCGGTAGTAGGAGTCCTGTGCTCCACCGAAGCCAATCGAGTGATGATAGCAACTTGCCCAGCCCTCATTTCATTCAGTTGGGCATCGATGTCGGCCTGCTTCTCGATCATGGCATCAACGGAGGTTTTCAGTTCAGCTAAGGCAGTTTCCATCCTGCGAGTGTGTCTGGTTGATGGTGGCCTGTCTGTAAGAACACCACGTAATCAGAAACCGAACCCAGTCTTGGAATCAAAGGAAACAGTACATCCCGAGCGACCCAAAAAGAAAGGACTGAGTGGAAAAGACTCGAGAAAGACATCTAGACGGATGACTCGTGGGTGGTATGACTTCCTTAGGATTTTGGCTTTGTGGGCCTAGTCCCGTTCGAAGGAAGGTCCACGTGAGATTGCTCCCCAGACTTTTGACTCGAGTGTATGGACGGACTTTCCTTTGTAGGGGTATGCCCTACGCGGGTTGGTCGTGCCTTGACAGATAAGGCGGACTCGGGAAAGGGGGGAAACTCGTGATATAAGATCGACGGAGTTTCGACGCTATAAACCCTCTACGTACTATGCAAAGACCCGACACACGGATAGACGATAGGTCCTACAATAAGGAAGGTTTATTTAGGAAAGTTGAAAGTTGAGGTTTGAATGCAAAAATGAACGAATTTCCGAGAGTTTTGAAAACTGAAAACGGAATTTCGAAAACTGAGATTAGAATTTTGAAAAGGAAAATTCCGAAAATCAAGGTGGTGGTAAAAATTCGAGAACTAAAACGGGCAGCATGCCGACTATAGAAAAGGATATTTTGAGTCAAATCTTTGATCCTAAATTTCGGCAGCATTCCGAGTTTTGAAAATCGGATATTTTGAAAAGGTGAGTCCCGAAATGGGCAGCATTTCGGGTTTTTCAAAATTGGGTGTTTTAGAATGACGGGTCCCGAAATGGACAGTATTTCGGGTTTTTCGAAAAGGTGGGTATTTTGGAATGATGCAATTTTGAAATGACGATTTTTTTTTGAAAATTGACACGGAAACCAAGTAGCACGTAGTCAAACAAGCATTATAACGACGCTCATGTATGCTTTACACTAAGTCTCGGTCGGTCAAAATAGGGTCTATACCAACAACGATGGCTTTCTCATGTGATGGACGGACTCCCTAAGCCGAGTTGGTCTTAGGACATGCCGCAAAACCGAGACGAGTTCCACCATTGATGTTTTTAGCGCACCCATGTAGGAATGCACCGCGGTATAGTGGGACGTCGGTCACAAGTAACCGGCCCGGGCAAAAATGGGTTATGCATGAATCATTAAACTAACGCGCGCACATTAATCTACGAACAATTTCTCTTCGAGTCTCACCCTAGGAACCCCGATGACATGTGGTACATCAGGTATCCCCAGCGGAGTCGCCAAATTGTGGACATGACGTAGGTCCACCCCGACGCGGCGAAGCGCGGGTTTGGGTAGGCGAATGAATCTCGTTGTAAGATTGTTCTCGGGTTCGAAATTTAAGTCATAATGGAGTCGCCACCGAATTTTGTGGTTATTCGGAACCATACGAGCCCACTCTATGTCGTCATGGGCTATACACAAAGTAAGCCCACTCCGATTTCAGAGTTTATGGGGCTCGTCCCTTTGCATTGCGATACCGATACCATCTATACCGGTAATCGTGTAAAGAATGACTCTCGTGCGCCAAGGGTTTCGGACATCCGGAAACCAAAGGTTCTGAGTAAGGGGTGAGGGTACGTGTTGGGAAGCCCACTAAGGACACCCAACCCCGCCCGCACATGGCGGCCTCTACTAAGACATCGTTCGTGTTCGTGATACGCGCGCTAGTAAAATAATTAAATGATATGCAAACAGCGTTTTGACTAAGCATGCGAATTTTGCGTTAACTACGTCATTTAATGCATCTTATTATTGGTCGAAATGGTTTAGCATGCGAGGTTCATTTATAAAGCGTAAAAGCAAATAAAATAAATGAAGCTCGTAAGGAAATAAAAAGCGTACAAGTTACACGGGCGGAAATACAACCCGGAATTCACAATACAACATAAACGAAATAACATAAGATAAAGGTAGAACGGACCCGTATGTAAGCTAGACCGCGAAATATGTAGATGGACTAACCCCGCTTAAATACGTATTATGTTACGTATTAAACGAAGGACGGAAATATGAGACTGTGGCGTATTACTAGCCTAATCTCACATCCCGTAGTCTTGTCCCGACTTATCACGTCAAAGTGGTCAAAGTCGTTCTACGTGTCGTGATGTGTAGGTTTTGAAAAATGAGGAGGGTCATGCAATGGTCTAAAGTCGATAAGGAACGGGGCTCGAAATATGTGTCCAAGCCCTCGGGTTTGCGTGTTATGAGACCCACTCGATCGAGTCATTGACTGACTCGGTCGAGTGTGTCATTAGCGTGGCTACTGACCACTTTTTGGGGTGCTACTCGATCGAGTGGCCTATGGCACTCGATCGAGTGCCCCCTGTACGAGAGGTAACTCGCCTCGTTTTATGACTTGAAATCGATAGTCGGCCTAACCAAGTACGAATATCACATGATTCGTACTTAGTGCGACCTCCAAGATTATAATCGTATATGAGCGATTATAATACCGTCATCGGGATTTTATGAAAATGTTTTACGTTAGATTAGGAAATTTTGAATTGGTGACGAAATGTATCCCTCTACGTCACGACATCGGAACTAACCCTTTCGGGTTATGTGATGTCGGTTTTCGTGTCAACGGGTTTCGTACCAATTATGGAAAGGGGATTAAATTCGTTCAACTACGACGGATCACGATCTCGTCACGCCCTTGAGTACATTGGGGCGGGGCTCCTCGAAAGGGCTCCACCTCCGTCGTTGCTCGTAAAGGGATTAGACGGACCAAAAGTGATCATCGTAGTCAAACGTTTTAAAACCGATTTTGATACTAGTTTACATATACACGGTATTAATAATGTAAACGACGATAAAATGATATAAAACAAAGATATAAAAATGCAAAAATGTTAGTGTTAGTGTTGTGATGATCATGACTACAATACAATAAAAATAAACAAAATGACGGAATAAATGAAGATCGAAAGAGAAATTAGGACACCCTCAACATACATGCTAGTATAGGACCTCGGAAATGGACTCGTAAATAGCGGCACGGCTTGAGAGTATCGAGGACGTACGTGAGTTATGGTGTGTATGGATGTGCGTGCGTGTTACGTCGGTTTATCGAGGGACTAGAACTCGGTTTTTTGATGTGTTTGACTTAGGGTTTCTAAGGTTTGTAAGGTGGGATGTAGGGTTGGAATATGGCTGAAAATGTAGGGCAAAAGGTGGTGAAAAGCTGATCATAAAAGTCTGAAAATGCATGGGGGTGAAGCGGTATTTATAGACTTCACCCCTCGACCTAGGGGCACTCGATCGAGTGGCCCTAGTGCACTCGATCGAGTGCCTTCGCAAATGGGCCTAACCCGGATAAAAGGGCTCCACTCGTCCGAGTGGGTCAATCCACTTGATCGAGTGGATCAGTTGGGTGAGAAAAATAAGGAAGACTTGGTCTTTGTTAGTTTTGTTTGTTTTTTTGAATTCAAATTTATGCGCCAACTGATCTTAGCCGATTTATGAGATGGTTTCGCCTTTGACCGGGTTTTGACCCGGTCGCCAAAAGACGGGAAATATTTTTGGTGTCGGTTTTGGCCCAAATTAGTCTTATTTGACTCGGAATGACCCACTGGGCCTGGATTTGAGGTCTGTTTTGTGAGATTTTTACTCCGCTAAAAGTCCATGTCGGATATTATGAATTTCGAGCCCAAATCCGAGTATACTAAGTCACGTTAACGTCCAATCATCATTGGGTGTTTTTCGGAGACTACCATAGACATGTGGCAGTCAAAATGCGGGTGTCTACAGGTAGGGAGTATTTTTTTTTTTTTGAAAAATTACTAATTATTATGACTATTGACAAATTGGTGCTCAATTCATTCAAATGATTCTATACATTTAATTTGGGTACATACTTTAAGGTTAAGTGAAAAAAGTGGAGTAGGTGGGGAACTAAATGGTAAGCCCTATCAAGATGATCACAAAGTGACATACATACTTGCATGTCTAGGCCAAACAACTTTTGTTTCAAGCTGCTTTAAGCTCCGATACCACTTTTTGTGCGCAAAAGCGTGTATTCTTGTATTGAGCCCTTTTTTTTTGGTAAAAATGTAAATATCATTAATAATAAACCAATTACATCATACACATTGTAATTCAATAATTCATGTCTATTACAAAGTATCGGTCTTAGGTTCTACCTAAGATAATCTATCCACTTTCTATATTTCTCCGTAAGGTTACCTTTGAGCTGTTGCTGAACGCACATTCTGATTTCGTACTTTATTTGCTGAGCACAATGTTCAGGTCGCAACACTCTGCTGTCCAATCGACCGCAGTTTCTTTGCACCCAAATGTGATATATGGCTGCATTTAATATGCTATAAGTATCCCTTTATTGAGGCACGTTCCTCTCCTATTCCTTCTTCATCTTGCTGCGTCTGACAGGCAGGAGCACCCCTGTCCAATGCTGTAACAGCTGCAGAGCGCAGTGCTTTATGGGCATTGGAAAAAACAAAAAAAAAGTTTCTTCAGCTTGAGCACATATAAAACTCGTATTGTCTTGAGAGTTTTGATTTAACATTGAGCCTGTTCTGATAGCAGCACCATGTAATTAATCGGTGTTTAGGAAGTGTCCATTTATTCCATACATCCTGAAACCAGTCTACTTCTCCTCCTGCACGTGAAAGCCATTGATATCCTTTATAGATGGAGTATTCTTTTCCCCTAGCATTGGTCCATTCGTTCTGATCATAAGCAGGCTGCAAGTCATTTTTCAGTAGACATACCTTCCTCCAAGTCCAGCTGGCATCCGCTGGAGGTGTGTACTCCTTCGAAACGACACCCTTAAGGTAGATATGGTTGACCCATTGAACCCAGAGTTTGTTTGGATGAGAATAGATCCACCATATTAGTTTCCCAACAGCTGCCTTATTCCATAGACACTCATCTTTAGACCCAATCCTCCCTCCTTGTAAGTGGTGCAAAATTTTGACCAAGCCACAGGAGGAGCCCTCTTGTAATCTGGTCCCCCATCCCACAAAAAAGTTCCGACATATAGCTTCAATGTGCGCTAAGACTGCTCGTGGGAGAATAAAGATAGAAGCCTGGTACAAGTGCAAGGTTTAATAGACAGCTCTTACCAGGACAAGTCGGCTAGCACAAGTTAGTTTCTTGACTCCAAGCATTTTAATCCTCCCTAAAATTTTGTTGATCAGAGGCTGACAGTCCTTAATGCTCAATTTAGTAGATTTTATAGGCACCCCCAGCTATCGGAATGACATTTTCCCTTCAATGGAGCCAGAAACTTTTATGATCTCCTGTTTAATCCCTTCCCACATACCGTTAAAATAGACATTCGACTTACCCTTCCTCATCTGAAGCTTGTGAAAAGGTGGAGAAAGTTCTGTCAGGATCATGATGGAGGGTATATCTCCCTTACTGAAGAGTAGCAGACTTCATCGGCTTACATAAAGGATGAAACATGAAATCCATAGTTGAGGTCGTGTAATCCAGTAGTCTAGTTAAGTACTCCATGCATATTGTAAACAAGAGAGGAGATAACGGATCTCCTTGTCGTAACCCCCTTTTACCCTCGAAAAAGCCAAAGGTGTCACCATTCAGATTGAGAGTATATGTAGCAGTGGTCACACATTCTTGAATTAGTTTGATAAAGTGAGGTGGAAAATGGAGGGCTTGAAGCATTTGAAATAGAAATACCCATTCCACGGAGTCATATGCCTTTTGCAAGTCAATTTTAAAGAGACATCTAGGTGATACTGATTTTCGCCCATACAATTTGACCAAGTCCTAACAGATGAGTATATGTTCCATGATATTCCGTCCTTGGATAAACCCACCTTGAGTTTGTGAGAAAAGATGAGGGAGCACCTGTGCTAACCTAGTGCACAAAGTTTTAGATATACATTTATTATACACTACATTGCAGCAGGCTATAGGTCTGAATTAACTTACATTTACAGGATTGGGATCCTTAGGTATCAAAGTGATGTTGGTTGCATTCAGCTGCTTAAGAATGGACCCTATTGGAAGAATTCCTGTATAGCTATAACGTCCTCCCCGACAATTTCCCAGCTATCTTTGAAGAATTTGCTAGTATATCCATCTAGCCCAGGTGATTTCTCATGTGGGATGCTGAACATAGTTTTCTTTATCTCCTCAGCATTTACTGGCGGTAATAGAGTCTGAACATGCTCATCCTCACGTTTCCTTCCTCTATTCATAATTCTTCTGTAAATTAGAGTGGTGCCAAGTAAATTCTGATAAAAATCGAGAAAACTTTGTTGAATTGCATCACTGTCAGTATGAGCTCGGCCTTGTTGATCGTAGGACACGATTCTGTATCCTTCGCATTTTGAATGCCCCATGAAGAAGGCAGTGTTGGCATCTCCTTCAGCTGACCAAGCCATTTTCGCCTTTTGTTGTAGAAATTCCAACTGCACATTATACAGCAGGGTGTACACCTCCCTAGCCTCTCGCTCCTGTTGAATCAGGTGCGTATTAAAGCTATGTCGGCATTCCTTTCTACATCACTATAATTCTCCCTGTTAAGTCTCTTCAAGCTAGATTTCAGGGACTTCGATTTAGTCACCAAAATGAACATTTCAGTACCTGTGCTCCGGTTACTCCACCCCCCCGGGCATTGCTTGTTATTCCACGCATAAAGGGTAGCTGGGCTATCGATGACTTCACAGTAATCAATGCATTGCTGAAACGACAGTGTTTCTGCTCTATTAAATGAACCCCCTACTCTTAGTATCAACGAGCACACAATTAAAATCTCCACATATTGCCCATGCTCCATTAATGCTATCCGCCAATCTATTAAGATTTGTCCAGAGAGCCTCCCTTTCCTGTATTCCATTGTAAGCATAGATCATAGTAATAAACGACTTCTTCCTTGTGCTCTTGTCCTGCACTTCCATATGAATGTACTGGGCATCATACTCTAGAAACAGAACGTCAGACATACTAAGTTGCCACACGATCCAAATTCTTCCACCTTGATGGCATCATACTCTAGTATGTACTTTAGTAGTCACACTCCAATTATTAAATATTTGCATCGCTTTATTCTGATTCTTTGGTTTAATCTTAGTTTCTAATAAACCATATAAACCAACATTATTCTGAATCAAAAACGTATTTACAGTGCGCTGCTTAAACATTCTATTAGTACATTCCAAAACCCAAGCTTCATCGTTGATTAAGCAGTATTGGCGGGTAACCAGTTGGTCCTATGCCCCGATCAGGAGAACCAATCAGTGCTTCGAGAAAAGTCTGCTTATCTCTGCCGTTCAATTGCTGAGTAGTACTAATAAACTTGCCTACTGGAGACAGTATAGCTGGTTCAGACCTCGGGGGATCAAGTATTGGAGTTATCATCAGGTTCTGCTGTGCTACTTTTGGTAGGTTAGTCTGCTGTTTCTCCACTTTTCTGCATACTTGATTTGTCATTTGTGCTCCTTTTTTAGCCTGGCATATATTCTTATCATGACCTAATCGCTTACAAGCAGTGCATAGAGTAGGTTTCCACTCATACTCCACCTGGATTGTGATTAATTGTTGTTTTTCATCCTTGAAGGCCACGGTATTAGGAAATTTCTGATCAATCTTGAGCTCCACCATCATCTGGGCATACCCCAGTCTGACCTTCAGGTTTGTAGTCTCGTCATTCTTCACATACGTGCCAACTCTTGCAGCGATTTTTGGAAGACTCTGGCCCCAAAATTTCAACGGTAGCTGATGAAGGCGTATCCAAGCTGGCATGCAGTGCACCTCCTCCTTTTCCAGTGCTTTATCTTCTTGCCACGTTTTGATGATCACTGGTTTACTATCGAATAGATAATAACCAGCATTCAGAACGGCTTGCTGCATTTCCTTCGTTTGAAATCGCACCAAAAAGACTCCATTAGGGAGGAAGGAGACCTTGTCAATTGTCTGATGCTTCCAAATCCGACGTAAATATCCTTCGAGCATGGCTATTGGTGGATTAGCACCCAATACATAACCATATATGGCTTGCTGCTAATACTCGACCTCGCCCTGATCAGCCTGTGCTATCTCCTGCTAATGATTCCCTTTGTTCACATGTGTATCAGATGCACTGCTATCATCATCATCCAAATTAAACGGAGGTATTCCAATGGCTATGTTGGCAGGCTTTCATGCCTTACTGCCTCCTCGTCGTTAGGTTTTTTTTTTCTCCATGTTTGTTCGTTTCTGTTGAGATCTTGGTGTCCTTCGATGCCTTTCCCTTCCGTCTAGTAACATTCGAAGCCTAGAAGATTTAGCTAGCTACTGAATTCCTAGCCATGATTGCACAGAATCAAGCATAAATCACGATCAAACTAGTCCTAAGTCGCCACAGAGGAAGGTCTATTGAGACCTTGTTGCGTTGGTGTTCATGGTCCATAATAGTACGATATTGTCCGCTTTGGACCAAGCCCTCACAGATTTACTCTTGAGCTATTTCCAAAGTGTCTCATACTATTATTGTCGATGGATACTTATAAAGGATCTTTCATCTTTACACCACCGATATGGGACAAGGGTTTGCATCCTAACAATAATGATATCGGTAATGCTAGAATTTACTTCTCGGAGGCTCTTATAATCTTTATTCTTGTGTGCCGGGAATTGGGCTAATTGTCTGATTTTGAAGCTTGAAAGTCTTGATTCTTCTCTTTAGCTCAAAGCTGTGACATTTTCCATCTTTAGCTTCTGTCATTTGCAGACGTCATTACACTTCCAACTGTTTTGATGCCAAAATGACATTGGCTCTCTGTAAACATACTAAATCAATTACTTGGATTTCGCCATTTAGCCATATGTTGATGATCCCAAGACATCTGGCATTCAAGTGATGGACCTAGACAGCCTAGCCAACATGACTTGTATCTTCCGACAATTCTGGTTTGCAGGTAAACCCTCAGTATTTTTCATCTAGTACTTATCTGTACATGTTACAATTCAATAGCGATGTAGAGTGTTTATGCAAATATATTACAGGTTGCTATTCATGCTATTGGTGATAGAGCCAATGATATGATCTTGGACATGTATGAGTCTGTAGCTCATACAAATGGAATCAAGGACAGGAGATTTAGGGTAAGAAGATTTAATTTGAGAGAGTTTTGTACTGCCTATATCTCATATTTATGATTCCCATATGACTTTATTACTTATATCAATTATGTACCTTTAATTTCTGAAAATGTATATATACCGTTGCCGAGTAAAGTTCTGCCATTTAATTTTATCATTTAAAAAAAAAAGTAAAACTATATATTGTGAGAAAGTATCAGTCAAAGTCAACATTGTTTGCCAAACCAAAGCCAAATGGGACCGATATTATTGGGATGGAGCGAATATCTGGCATTCTGGCTCAACAAAGTTTCTGCAGCATTATCTTATTTATCCGTTATGTGAATGTGTGATATTGGTGCCTTTAGATTGAGCATGCTCAGCATTTGGCACCGTATTCAGCCGTTCGATTTGGGAAACAAGGGGTTGTTGCTTCTGTGCAGGTTATTTTATTTTAACTTCTCGGTGTTTCTTACTCTAGCTATTTAATTTTGCTTTCTAATGAATGTCAAATCTCACACTTGGAAGCAAACAGTCCTCCATGAGATCATGTTGCCATATTGTTATAGTTAGACATAGGCGGTTTAAAGGTTACAGATGATTGTTAAAAATGAGCCTTTTTGAATCTTGTAACAAAAAATCATACTTGTACCTCATACGATAAAGCCTCTCCATTTTATTTTAAAACCTCGATTCTTATTGTAGAAGCGTTAAATGCTGAAAGTCTAAAACCCACAAATGTGAACCATGTCATTGTAGCATTAAGGTGACTGTCCTAACATAAATTGCAAGTTTCTTTCACAATATCCACAGAGGAATAACATGTATTTGTGCCTTACATTTTTTTGTCTTCAATTGCTCTGCATGTTACTTGTTCCTGTTTGCTGTGAAATTGGTGCGTGTCGTAACCGCAGTCAAAATTAAATTTATAATTCACTTACAAGACTCTAACTAACTAGTAGTAGGGCAAGTAAGGGTCGAACCACAAGGACTAATGATATTATCTTGGATTAATTTAGTAGTATTTAATTTATATAGTTATATAAGTATAAATAGAATAATGGGGGGTTTGTTTGGGTTGATTCTATACTAAACTAACTAAAATTAAATAAATAAAACGAAATATAAACAAGTAGAAAGTTCTTATAATAAATAAATAGGAGATATGTAATTTTCTATAGATGCCGGGTAAAATCATCGATTCTCTTAATTAATTATCGGATAGATTAGTTAATCGGTTAATCTTTGAACGCAAGTAAATTACCAATTTTATCTTTCTGACTCGTTAAACCCCGTGAACGCACGCAAGTTTAATCCTAACCAATCTATTAAATTAACCATGAACGCATGAATCAAATTAATAAATTAAGTTGCTTTAAGATCACTAATCAGATGAATAAAATATAACCAGAACGCTGCAATTATATCTGACTCAACTATTACACAAGATTCTAGCAATTAAGATTAGACCAGAACGCTGCAACCTAACCAAAATTACTATTAATTCAACGATCGATTCCTGAATACAATTAAGTTGGCCAAACGAAATTAATAAACACGAATCAGATAATCAAATAACGAATCTTATATAAATATCCAACAAACTAATTAATCAATCAAAACAATATCATAATCTCATAAACCCTAACATCCATAGTCAATTACATACTCCAATGAAAAATTACTCTAAACTAAACATAATAACAGTAAAAATAAGACAAAGATTAGAAAAGCTCATAAAAATCGGGACAGAATTTGATTTAGACGGAGTCGGGCCGTGTGTTGTTTGTCCGTTGGCCGGCTTCTTCTTCTTTTTTTTCCTGCGTGTTTTTTTGTATCTTCCTCCCTATTCTCTTTCTTCCTACTCTTCCTTCTCCCCCCCCCCCTTTTTGCCTCCTGCGTTGTTCTTCCTTTTATATTCTCCTCTCTTTCTATTTTTTTATTTATTATTTATAAGAAACATATGATCTTTTTTTCCTAAACCCCTTTATTTCCTTTTTTTCCTTTTGTTTCCTTATTTCCTAACCCATCTCTTGTAAAAATAGACTTCAACTCATTTGTTTTGGTATCGAAATCTGCTGGCCTGCTGTCTTAAAGCTCGATTTCGACTCGGTATATGACGGAATTTGATGTTTCTTTCTTCTACAAACTTGTAGGTCTCAAACTTAGCTTTCCAACGTATCCTGAATCACCTGATTCCGATATCGTATGAATGAGATATCGTCGTCTTAAGATAGACCTACACAATGTATACGAGAATATATGTATTATTTGACCTTCAAATTAAATGGGTTATTCTAAATAATTTAAAAATAGGTAATAAAACTTATTTTAGCATATAAATAATATTAACGTATATATTAACCCGTTAAGTCATAAAAATACGTTATTAGCTCAAATAATATGAAAGACGACATTATAATAATAATATTAAAGAGGTAAAAATATGTATAAATATCGATTTATCAAAATCCCTACACTTAGTCCATTGACGTCCTTGACAATGATTACTCAAGAGCTAATATAAATTGAAAAATTAACCTTCAAATGTTTCAAACCAACCCGACTAGGTACAATCAACGACAAACTAAAAATATTTGAGAAAACATTTTTTATAAGTTAGTAAATTTAAGAAAATAATTTTGCGTTAGATTAGCAAGTAATATATACATAAAATTTCTCCTCCCTTAAACTATTCAATTAACTAATTTAACAACATATAACATGTTAAACCGTTTCTAAATTCAAATTATAAATAAACTCATCATCCTTCACACTCGGTTTAACTACCTTCGAAAAATATATTTGTATTGACTCAAAAAGACGGGTTTCAGCAGTTTAAGGTCTCAGGGGAAGGGAATTTACTTTCATGTACATTCCTATTACCAGTTCAGTACGAGGATCGTTCTCCCGAGCATATAAGTCAAACTAGATACCCCGTCTCACTTTTTCCGCTCTTATTCTTTTTTTTTTCTTCTTTTCTCTTTTTCTCTTTTTCTCTTTTTCGTTTTTTTTTCTTTTCTTCGTATGATTTTTTCCGATCAAGTGACCCATGTAGCGAGCTTTCAACCAATGACTCCCGCCCTTCCGGACAAGGCATTAGGCATTCTCCTAATCCCATTAGGACTAGGTTCCCCTCAGGTTTAATAACTCGAGTCACAAGAACGACTCACTCACTCTTGAGGTATCTAATCTTCCTTATCGCCCTAATTAGGAGTCACCTATGAAAGTAAATTAATTGAAACAAGACCAGCTTACCGCTCGTTCCTCTAGAGTCAACGAAAAAAGTAGTTAAGTTAGTTAAAACAAGAGCTATTCTTTATAATTTACTTATACCTCAAATTTAAAAGAGACTTAAAATATTATCTGCTATTAAATTAATTAATCCAAGTTCGATCGGGAGAAAAAATAATTGCATATATCACTTCAAAACACATTTTTTTTTTCTTCACTAATATCATTAATAAAAATTATTTTTAAAAAGTTAGGTTAGAATTTGTCGTCAACTTCCCAAGTTTAGGCAGTTCAATAAAAACAAAGGCTAAAACTTTTAAGCTTAAATTTCTATCAAAAAAAATTATTTTTAAAAAAAAATTCGACAGCACTTCCCCTAAATATTCACATAACTCAAAATTTAAAATAGCCTATAAAACACACATTCAATGTAATGGCCACCCGCCAACTTCACTTTCTATAATAATCCATCCAGTTTTCAGTTTACCTCATCCCCACACTTAAATCCGACATTGTCCTCAATGTCAAAAGAGACATCAAAAAAACTGAAAATATGCACACATAAATATATAATAGGGATAAAGGTACTTAGCGGGTCTAGCAAAGTAGAAATATGTGCATCTTGTCCACATTGATTTTGAAAATGTCATCCCATTAACAACTATCACATGTTCAGCAAAGGAGCAAAGGATCCTGTAAAATTCCAACACTGGACCAAGACAAGTGAAATAGGGAAATGAACTATAAAGGAAAAAATAAAACTAAGTAAAATAAGTAGTCACGCATACAAAATAAATATACAAGCTCGGGTTGCCTCCCAAGAAGCGCCTTATTTTACGTCGTGGCTCGACATACTATTTCTCAATTTTCATACGTTGGATCCTCCAAATCAATAATATCCACCCAATTGGCCTCGAATCCATCATAATATGGCTTAAGTCTATGACCATTCACTTTAATTATCTTTCCTGATTCGCATCCTTTAATTTCTACCGCTCCGTGATCAAACACCTTAAGAACCTCAAAAGGACCGATCCATCTTGATCTCAATTTCCCAGGAAATAATCTTAACCTAGAATTATAAAGGAGGACTTTATCACCAATATTAAAGCTTTTTCTAGATAACATTTTATCGTGATAAGCCTTAGTTTTCTCTTTGTAGATCCGAGAATTTTCATATGCATCATTCCTTATCTCCTCCAATTCTAGAATTTCTAATTTTCTGTGAGCAACAGATTTTTCATAATTAAAATTACACTTCTTAATCGCCCAGAATGCTCGATGCTCTAATTCAACTGGAAGGTGACAAGCTTTTCCAAATACCAAGCGATAAGGAGACATCCCTATTGGAGTTTTGTATGCAGTTCTATATGCCCATAATGCATCACCTAAACGCTTACTCCAATCTTTCCTATTAGGACTCACAACTTTCTCCAAAATTGATTTTATTTCTCTATTAGAAACCTCAGCTTGTCCATTAGTCTGGGGGTGATAAGCAGTAGAAACCTTATGAGTAACATGATATTTCCTAAATAAAGCCTCAATGATATGATTACAAAAGTGAGTCCCTCTGTCACTAATGATAGCTCTAGGAATACCAAACCTATTAAAAATTTGATCCCTAACAAACTCAGCAACCACTTTAGAATCATTAGTTCTAGTAGCTTTAGCCTCTACCCATTTAGAAACATAATCAACTGCTAAAAGAATGTAAGTATTCCCAAAAGATGATGGAAAAGGTCCCATAAAATCAATACCCCAAACATCAAAAACATCAGCTACAAATATGGAAGTAAGAGGCATTTGATCTCTCTTAGAAATATTACCACTTCCTTGACATTGATCACAAGTTTTGACAAAAGTATAAGCATCTTTATGTAGAGATGGCCAAAAGAATCCACATTCTAGAACTTTATGAGCTGTTCGTTTCGGACCAAAATGACCCCCACACTCAAATGAGTGACAAAATTCAAGAATAGATTTACTTTCCTCTTCAGGCACACATCTTCTTATAACATTATCGGAACAAATTTTAAACAAATAAGGTTCGTCCCAAATATAATACTTAGCATCGTGCTTAATTTTATCTTTTTGGGCTTTGGTAAGTTCCTTAGGAAACTCCTTTGATACCAAATAATTAACAATGTCAGCATACCAAGGATATTTCACATTTAATGCATACAATTGTTCATCGGGAAACAAATCAGAAGAGAGGTAAGTTATATCTTGTTCTTTAATAATCCTACTAAGATGGTCAGCAACTAAATTTTCTGCTCCTTTCTTATCTTTGATTTCCAAATCAAATTCTTGTAATAATAACATCCATCGTAACAATCTTGGTTTAGACTCTTTCTTTTTCAACAAATATTTAAGAGCAGAGTGATCGGAATATACTACCACATGAGTACCAAGCAAATACGATCTAAACTTTTCAAGAGCAAAAATAACAGCATACAATTCTTTTTCAGTGACAGTATAGTTGCATTGGGCTGGGTCAAGAGTTTTTGACGCATAATATATAACATGAGATTCTTTACCTACTTTTTGCCCTAATACAGCTCCTACCGCCTTATCACTAGCATCACACATTATCTCAAAAGGTAATGTCCAATTAGGAGGTTTAATCACTGGTGCGGAAGTTAATTTATCTTTTAACGTATTAAATGCTTCCTTACACTTATCATCGAACACAAATGGTACATCTTTAGCAAGTAAGTTAGATAAAGGTGATGCAATAGTGGAAAAGTTTTGTATGAATCGCCTATAGAATCCAGCATGCCCTAAAAATGATCTTATTTCACGCACACAACTAGGATAGGGTAACGAACTAATAATATCTATTTTAGCTTGATCAACTTCCAACCCTTTAGCACTGACAACATGGCCTAGGACAACTCCTTTTTCCACCATAAAATGACATTTTTCAAAATTAAGGACAAGATTGGTCTCGACACATCTTTTTAAAGCGAGAGATAAATTATGGAGACATAAATCAAAATCATCACCAAAAACAGTAAAATCGTCCATAAAAACCTCTATGGAATTATCAAGCAAATCTGAAAATATGCTCATCATACAACGCTGGAATGTGCCAGGAGCATTACAAAGTCCAAAAGGCATTCTTCTAAAAGCAAAAGTACCAAAAGGGCATGTAAAAGTTGTCTTTTCTTGATCCTCGAGTGCTATAGGAACTTGAATATACCCAGAATAACCGTCTAGAAAACAAAAGTAAGAATGTCCTGCAAGCTTTTCTAACATTTGATCTATGAATGGTAAAGGAAAGTGGTCTTTTCTAGTGACTTGATTTAACTTTCTATAATCTATGCAAACCCTCCATCCATTTGACACTCTAGTGGGAACTAGTTCTCCTTTACTATTTTCAACAACAGTAATCCCGGTCTTTTTAGGCACTACATGGATTGGACTAACCCACTTTGAATCTGAGATAGGAAATATCACACCCGCATCCCGCCACTTAAGAATTTCTTTTTTCACAACTTCCATCATTGACGGGTTAAGTCTACGTTGATTTTCTCTAACTGGTTTGGCACCATCCTCAAGAAAAATGTTATGCATACACAATGTAGGACTAATACCCTTAATATCAGCAATTGTCCACCCTATCGCCTCTTTATATTCCTTAAGCACATTTAACAATTTAAACTCTTGCGATTCAGAAAGTGAACTAGAAATAATTACAGGTAAAGTGTCATGTTCACCTAAGAAAGCATACTTTAAATTATTAGGCAAGGGTTTTAATTCCAATTCAGGCGGACATTTAATAGATGGAACCACTTTAGGTGAATCTTTAGGTAATTCAAGGCTAGAAACACACTCAAAATTAGTGGTTAGATGACTATCATGAATAGAATCAAACTTTTCCTCAAAAGATAATATAGGATCCAAATTATTATCATCATCAAGAGTATTAAATTCATTTATCCTATCGAGTTTCTCTTGTGTAACTGTGTCTATCACATCAATAGTCTCTACAGAACTCACATCATCAGTAGTATCAATGGGGTGTTTCATAGCATCATATATATTAAGCTTAATTGTTTCACCATCAAATTCAAAAGAAAGAGTTCCCTCATAGACATCAATTTTAGTTCTAGCTGTTTTAAGAAAGGGTCTTCCTAGTAATAATGGCACGTCCTTAGCATCGAAAGAATTACCCATATCAAGCACATAAAAATCAACGGGAAACACTAACTCATCAACTTGAACTAAAACATCTTCTAAAACTCCTATAGGGTAAGCATGTGATCTGTCCGCTAACTGAATCACTACATCAGTTTGAGAAAGAGGTCCTAACTTAAGTGATTCGTATATGGATTTAGGCATAACACTAATAGATGCTCCTAAGTCAAGCATGCATCTATCTAATTTACTCTTTCCTATTTTACAAGAAATACTAAACATTCCTGGGTCTTTACATTTATGAGGTATTTTCTTTTGAATTATCGCGGATACGTTCTCTCCTATCAGCACTTTTTCCCCACTCTTAATCTTTCTTTTATTAGTGCATAACTCTTTTAAAAATTTAGCGTATTTTGGCATTTGTTTAATAGCATCTAAGAGGGGTATATTTATTTCAACTTTTCTAAATATTTCCAAAATTTCATTATCTTTCTCTTCTTTCTTAGACTGAGCAAATCTGGAAGGAAATGGAACATTAGTCTTAAAAGTAGGTCCATCTGGGGTGGATTTAGCTATAACCTTCTCTTTTTCTAATTCTGGACCATTTTCCTTAATTTCCGTTTCACTCTCACTAATACGAGGTTCATCTCGACTTTCTTCAACATCATTTTCTTTTGTACCTCGTGGTCTAACCTCAATTTCTTTCTCAACATCAAATCTATTTTTAAGTTCCTTACCACTCCTTAAGGTTATTGCTTTAGACTCATCCAACAATTTAGGTTCAGGTTGTCTAACAAAATTACTCTCAATGTTGGCAAGGGTGGTACAAATCAATTTCATTTGATTATCCAAGTGACACAAGTTATTATCAGTTTGTTCTTGACGGCTAAGACTCTGAGAGTGAACTTGTCCTACTTGAACTACCAATTGTTTTACCATATTTTCTAAAGATTGATGTTGGTTATCCATAACTTTAAGTTGATTATTCACAACATCTCTCAATTCTTTCATTTGCTCAGCTTGTTCTTTTAATTGCTTTTGCAATTTCAAATCACATTCATTCTTGGTTCCATACTGTTGACTGTTAATGGCCATATTATTAATCAATTTTCTAGCTTCAGTTGGAGTTTTATCCATTAAAGACCCACCACTAGCAGTGTCTATCAACCTCTTTTGATCATCTAGCAAACCATCATACAAACATTCAATCAAAATTTTCTCACTTAGTTCATGTTGTGGGCAAGAATTACATAATCGGTTAAATCTATCCCAATAATCATTTAAAGATTCATTATCCTCTTGTTGAATATTCATAATTTGTTTTCTTATTGCCCTTGTAATACTCCCAGGTTGATATTTATCAAGAATTTTTTTTTCTTAAACAATCCCAAGATGTAATAGATCCACTAGGTAAATTAAATAGCCAATCTTTAGCTAATTCATGCAAAGTAAATGGGAAAGCTCGGAATTTAATACAATCATCATCAATACCATCCAAAGATAACGTGGAACAAGCAAGATAAAATTCTTGTATATGTTTTAGAGCATCCTCATTAGATCGACCATAAAAGTTAGGGAGAATTTGGATAAAACCTGGACTCAACATGAATGATTTTTCCAAAGTAGGAAAAAATAATACTAGTAGGTGTCTCCACAGAAAATAATTACTCCCTTAAACTCTTTTCCGCTCCAGCAGACATCTCAAATATTTTAAATAAGTACCTGAAATAAAAACTAAAAAGTATTTAAAATAAAATAAAATAAAATAAATAACTAACTAACTAATTTATTAGCTAACTAATATATAATCAAAGATAATAAACAAATCAGTCCCCGGCAACGGCGCCAAAATTTGGTGCGTGTCGTAACCGCAGTCAAAATTAAATTTATAATTCACTTACAAGACTCTAACTAACTAGTAGTAGGGCAAGTAAGGGTCGAACCACAAGGACTAATGATATTATCTTGGATTAATTTAGTAGTATTTAATTTATATAGTTATATAAGTATAAATAGAATAATGGGGGGTTTGTTTGGGTTGATTCTATACTAAACTAACTAAAATTAAATAAATAAAACGAAATATAAACTAGTAGAAAGTTCTTATAATAAATAAATAGGAGATATGTAATTTTCTATAGATGTCGGGTAAGATCATCGATTCTCTTAATTAATTATCGGATAGATTAGTTAATCGGTTAATCTTTGAACGCAAGTAAATTACCAATTTTATCTTTCTGACTCGTTAAACCCCGTGAATGCACGCAAGTTTAATCCTAACCAATCTATTAAATTAACCATGAACGCATGAATCAAATTAATAAATTAAGTTGCTTTAAGATCACTAATCAGATGAATAAAATATAACCAGAACGCTGCAATTATATCTGACTCAACTATTACACAAGATTCTAGCAATTAAGATTAGACCAGAACGCTGCAACCTAACCAAAATTACTATTAATTCAACGATCGATTCCTGAATACAATTAAGTTGGCCAAACGAAATTAATAAACACGAATCAGATAATCAAATAACGAATCTTATATAAATATCCAACAAACTAATTAATCAATCAAAACAATATCATAATCTCATAAACCCTAACATCCATAGTCAATTACATACTCCAATGAAAAATTACTCTAAACTAAACATAATAACAGTAAAAATAAGATAAAGATTAGAAAAGCTCATAAAAATCGGGACAGAATTTGATTTAGACGGAGTCGGGCCGTGTGTTGTTTGTCCGTTGGCCGGCTTCTTCTTCTTTTTTTTCCTGCGTGTTTTTTTTGTATCTTCCTCCCTATTCTCTTTCTTCCTACTCTTCCTTCTCCCCCCCCTTTTTTGCCTCCTGCGTTGTTCTTCCTTTTATATTCTCCTCTCTTTCTATTTTTTTATTTATTATTTATAAGAAACATATGATCTTTTTTTCCTAAACCCCTTTATTTCTTTTTTTCCTTTTGTTTCCTTATTTCCTAACCCATCTCTTGTAAAAATAGACTTCAACTCATTTGTTTTGGTATCGAAATCTGCTGGCCTGCTGTCTTAAAGCTCGATTTCGACTTGGTATATGACGGAATTTGATGTTTCTTTCTTCTACAAACTTGAAGGTCTCAAACTTAGCTTTCCAACGCATCCTGAATCACCTGATTCCGATATCGTATGAGTGAGATATCGTCGTCTTAAGATAGACCTACACAATGTATACGAGAATATATGTATTATTTGACCTTCAAATTAAATGGGTTATTCTAAATAATTTAAAAATAGGTAATAAAACTTATTTTAGCATATAAATAATATTAACGTATATATTAACCCGTTAAGTCATAAAAATACGTTATTAGCTCAAATAATATGAAAGACGACATTATAATAATAATATTAAAGAGGTAAAAATATGTATAAATATCGATTTATCAGAAATTTTCAGCCGCAGCATCTTCTTGACGATGCAAATCACGCAGCAATGAAACTGGGGAAGGAGCGAGCCGAAAAAGGATCTTATCTGTTTTATACCCTTAAAGCAAGTCATTCATTATTAGCCTTTGGCTCTGATTGGCCCGTAAGATCTTTTTTTAGAACTATGTTCTTCTGTTGTAACTCGTTGAGCTTCTTTTCCGGGTACAATGAAATTTTAGGGGTGCTATACTAACAGCATGGTTCTCAAGTCTTAATGTCTGCATTATGGATTTTCAGGTTGCAGATATTGATCCCATGAACTCAATAAGGGCAGCGGTAAAGAGAATTTCACCATCATGGGAGGCGCCATGGATCCCATCAGAACGTGTCACCTTCAACGATGCCCTAGATGCGTAAGTCTCATCAATTTGTTTTTGCATTTTATTTTACACTTTGGCTTTTACGGAGTGTAGTTTGTTGATAAGACGCTCTTTTAGTTCTGACATTAGACTTATTATCACATCATTTAAAATTTTTCATCTCAAAAGAGTCATGTCTAACGCTCCGTCATGAAATTGACGTCCAACACTCACATTTGAGTTTGTTTAGCATAACCTTAGACGTTAGACCTATGATGATTGTGACCAATCAATTAAGGCTTATCCACACCACATTTTCTCCGTTTGTTTTATCTTCTTGTTTGAATATAATACACCACTCATATATTGAGCAAACGGGAAGATAAAAAAACCGGAGGAAGTATTATTATTATTATTATTATTATTATTATTATTATTATTGCTATTGTTATTGTTATTGTTATTGTTATTGTTATAATTTTTATCAACTATTTTAATTTTTATTAATTATTTTTATTATTCATCACCACCACCACCACCATCATCATCATCACCATCACCACCACCACCACCACCGCCATCACCACCACCACCACCATCACCATCACCACCACCACCACCATCATCGTACTCATTCAGTTCAGTTTAGACTTATTCAGTTCATTTCAATTCAGCCACCTTCAGCTCAGTTAAGTTAAGTTTAGTCAGTTTCAGGGCCTTAGATAGAAAAAGACAACAACTGTTATTCCCTAGAAATAATGTTTTCCCTTTATCTAACTATGCCATTTTGTAGATTTAAAAAAAAAACTATGCCATTTTGTATGTCTTCAATCATTGATCACTACAAATCACTCATTTCTGCAGGCACACCATCTCTGCTGCTCGTGCATGTCATCTTGATAAAAACATAGGATCATTGTCTCGTGGAAAACTGGCAGATTTTGTAGTATTATCGACAAATTCTTGGGAGAACCTTGAAGAATTAGCGTTTGATTCTATTGAGGCGACATATGTTGGAGGAGTTCAAGCATATTCTGGCAAGATTGTGATGTAAGAATATCAGTATATCTTGGCAGATGCAGGGTTTTGTACCGCTTGAGAGACATGCTCAAGAATATCCTCAGTAGTGTAGTCATGCAGATGGTGTTTTTTGGCATGTTGGCCATATGTAAGCATGTAACCCAACCTGAATGTTTTTTTTATTGAAATCCAAATCGGGAATTAATTAATATCAATCCAATCGGCTTCCGCCAACAAAACAAAGTTCAACGGGAAATCAGTGTGAATGCCTTTTAGCTTAAAGACATTTAGCTTATCAACAGTAGCTAATTTCATTTACATTGCTAATGCAAATTGAATCACATACTTGGGTATCATGGTAGATTGAGGCAAGTTACCAGCCCATTGTACTAACGGGTACTTGGCTAACGGGTACTTGGATCTGAGCAGATCATAGACCATAGCAGGCCGTAGCCGAGCCTGGTCCGTACATTCCTGTACTGGCAGCTGCAAGCTTATCTCGAACGCGCAGTAACGCAACCCAATGTTCAGCCTGATTAGATTAGCCTTGCCTTGGATGTCTTACACCAAATCATGTTACATATTGTTCATTATGTCAAAACATGCAAATTCCACAGCCATTTAGACAGCAAAGCTTAAGGATAGGGAAGAAGACAATCCTCCCGACCCACCAGAACCACCGGTTGTAGGTAACAAACATCCTGTAACTTTCAATCCTAAAGTTGAATTTACGATTTTCGATGGAAAGAATCCACTGTTGTGGATGAAGAAGTGCGTTAAGTATTTCAATTTGTGTAAAATTGATGCTAATCAACGAGTCGATTTAGCGAGTATGTACATGATAGGACGAGCGGAATCTTGGTTTAACAGTTACATAGCTGTTAGAACTATGGTTACTTGGGATGAGTTTATCATCGACTTGTGCGCACAATTTAAGGAGGAAATTGGAGGAAACATTGTGGAGGAATTCAATAAACTGAATCAACAAGGCTCAATTGAGGATTATTTAGATGCATTTGAGTCTTAGAGCTTTAATGATACAGAGAAATGTGTTGCTTCCTGACCAGTATTTTCTGGATAGCTTCATAGGTGGCTTAAGACCTGCTTTAAAACCGTTTGTGAGGGCTTTCAAACCCCAGATGTTAGCTGAGGCAGTTGAGTATACGAGGTTGCAGGAGGAAACCCTCGCTGCTACTAGATATCAACATAAACCAGTGCCTAACAGTCCTAGAGTATTGAGTCAACTAGTGAAACCTTGGGCGAAGGGGTTATTACCAACACCTGGAACAACTAGTAGTAGTGTGGCTCCTACAATTACTCAGCCTAGACCTACTAAGTTCTTGAGTGCAGCTGAAAGGGCTGAAAAGCAGAAGCGTGGAGGATGTTATTTCTGTAACGAATTGATGATAGGAATCATAGATGTATGTTTAAACAGACTCAACTGTTTGCGGTGGAAATTCCAGGGAGTGAGGATGAATTGGAGGAGGAAATGGATGTGGTAGTAGAAGGTGAAATTGAATCTCTCACAGTCATAGACGACCCCCACATTTCTGTTAATGCTTTGTCAGGCAGTCAGGGTTTTCAAGCCACGAGGGTGACTGGGTATTAGGGGAAAAAACCACTCCATATACTCATTAACTCGGGCAGCACACATAATTTTTTGGACCAAAATATAGCTGTCAAGTTGGGATGCAGACTTGAAAAAATTACCCCTTAAGCAGTGACAGTTGCAGATGGTAATGATAATCATTTACCTTGTCAATTAGTGTCCCAAGGGTTTTAATGGCGCTTGTTGAATAGTTCATTTGCCACTGACATGTTGATCATTCCTTTAGGGGATGTGATATGGTACTTGGGGTACAATGGCTAAGTACCTTGGGAGTCATTAAGTGGGACTTCCAGGAGATAAAAATGGAATTCCAGTTTGGGGGACGGAAATTGGTGTTGAGGGGAATGAAACCTCAGAAGCTTCAAACAGTGGTTGAAGGACCCTCCTTGAAGTTACTATCACATGTGTCCCACCTATTCTTTCTGCAGTTGGCTATTGTTGATGTTCCCAGTCCTGAGAGTATGTGCAATAAGTTGGATCTCAGTAACTTGGCAAGCCATGTCCCTGTTGTGCAGCCTATACTAAATCAGTTCAGTTCTTTGTTTGAAGAGCCAAATGAGTTGCCTCTTTCAAGGGGTGTATTTGATCATCGCATTCCATTGATTGAGGGCACTCAACCTATCAATATCGGACCATATAGATATCCACTAAAGAGGAGGGATATCATCGAGCAGCTAGTAAAAGAAATGCTAAATAGAGGCATCATCCAGGCTAGTTCTAGTCCCTTTGCCTCACCCTTTGTTTTAGTAGGCAAGAAGGACGGTTCATGGAGGTTGTACGTAGACTATAGGGGTCTAAATAAGTGAACCCTCAAGGATAAATTCCCTATACCTGTGATGGACGAACTCATTGATGAATTGGCAGGTGCCGAGGTGTTTTCCAAGCTTGATTTACGGGTTGGATATCATCAACTTGGGGTGTGTGATAAGGATGTTTTTAAGACTGCATTTAAAACTCATAGTGGTCATTATGAGTTCTTGTGATGCCCTTTAGCCTCACCAACGCGCATGCATCATTTCATAATTGGATGAATAAGGTGTTTAGGCCATTATTATGGAGGAGTGTGTTAGTTTTCTTTGATGACATCCTCGTTTATAGTCCCTCCTTGGAGTCTCATTTGGAGCATCTTAGAGAAGTCTTCTTACTCATGGAGGCGAAGTTGTTGTATGCCAAGACTAGCAAATGTGCATACGCCATTGATAAAGTTGAATACCTTGGGCATTTTATTTCAGGGAAGGGTCTGGAGACTGATCCACAAAAGGTTTAAGCTGTTTCTGGGTGGCCAGTCCCTAAAAGTGTCAAGGAACTTAGGAGCTTTTTTGGGCCATGCAGGGTATTATCGCAAGTTTGTAAGAAATGATGCCATAATCAGTCAGCCATTGACTCAGCTCCTGAAAAAGTGAGGCTTTGAATGGTCGGATAAAACATCTCAAAGGCTTTTGAGACATTGAAGGTTGCATTGTGTAATGCTCCTGTATTGGCAGTCCCTGATTTTTCCAAGCAATTTGTGGTTGTGATGAACTCATTTTGTATGTATATTTAACCCCAACTTTTCCTTTATTTTGGTACATTTTACTTGTCATAGGACTCGTTTTTCTAGCTTTCTATTCTTCTTTGTTATGCCGGGTATTTTGTTTACGTTTTGTAGGAAACGAGACAAATGAAGGCGATTGAGCTATATTTTGGGCAATTACGAGAGTCGAGCCATGAGATCTACAAAGAAGAAGTGATAAAAGTTAGATGAAACTAAGTGAATACTTGAGGAAGGACGTGAAGTGAAGAAACAATAAGAAACGACAAAGAAATAAGTTGGGAAGCTCAAACAAATGCAAATCGAGAAGAAAGAACGATCGCGAAAACAAGGGTCAACTTCAAACCAGAATATATTAAGTTTTACATCTCCGATTGAGCTTTTTCTTGTGTCGTTGGAAAGATCTTTCTCTTAGCTTTCCAACGATATATTACACATCCAAATCCTATAAGTAACGAAGAAACAGAAAGCATTTCAAATTCGACGCGCAGTGCAGAAGAACCCGAACCGGTCGGGACGAACTCAAACCGGTCGGGGCAACTTTGAACCGGTCAGGACAGGCCCGAACCGACCGGTTTGAAGCTATTTCGCGGGATTTTCAGTTTTTAGACTCCGTAACTTACCATAACTCTTATTACGGGATATTCTTTCCTAATTGGTTTCTCCTAATCCTTAGGAAAGTAGGAGTTATGAGACTCCTTATCATTATTGGGTTAGGTTTAATTACACTTTCATATTCATTAGTTTAGATTTAATTACACTTTCATATTCAGTAGTTTAGTTTAGACTTTTTATTAGCATTATAATTCTTCTAGTTTGTAATCTTACTTTTAGATTGTCAGTCTTTCAGTTCTACATAGTTGGTACCTTTTCTTATTCTTTTATTTTCATATTGACTTCTATTATGCTTAATTCCTATTGATTTATCGTTTATTATGAGTGTTATTTTACTTAATCATGTAAGTTTAGATCAAATTCACAACAAATCGGAATTAGAATAGTTTCGAATCGAATTTAGATAATTAGTGATAATCGTCTGTCTCTCTGTGGATTCGACCCTTACTTACTGCTAGCTACCTGTTAGTTGTTTGTTAGGTTATTTTGATTAAGGTGATACGACTTTAGCTTTATCAGGTTGAAACTAATGCATTTAATTAGGGTATTGAGGCTGTTTTGCTGCAAGATGGCCATCCCTTAGCATTTATAAGCAAGACCCTAGGGCCCAAGTGGAAGAATCATTCGGTTTATGAAAAGGAGTTGTTAGCCATTGTATTTACGGTTCAGAAACGGGAACAATACCTGAGTGGGTATGCATTTGTGGTTAAAACTGACCAAAAGAGTCTTAAGTGGCTGCTTCAGCAGAAGATTTCCACTCCTTTCCTGTAGTTTTGGTTGTCAAAACTCATGGGTTTTTATTATGAGATTCGGTATAGGGCTGGTAAAGACAACACTACTACTGATCCTTTGTCCAGATTAGAAGGAAGTGAGTTACGGAGCATGTCTTTGTCTGAAATCCAGCCAGATTTGCTTGAAGGAATTAAAGCTAGCTATCAGGATGACCTTGACCTAGCTGACTTGTTGCTCTAGGTGCATCGGCAGTCGCCAGTAGGACATTACACCTTGCATCAAGGGTTAATTTGGAGGAAGGGTAAAATTCTGGTTGGTTCTAATTAATTCACTTTTTGAGGGACCACATTATGAAATGGATGCATAGTTCTGTAGAGGGAGGTTACTTTGGCAGAGATGCCACAACTAGAAGGATAAAGACGGTGTTCACTTGGAAAGGGATGACCAAGCATATCAGCCATTTTATACGTCATTGCCCGGTTTGTTAGGCTAATAAGTATGACAATGCGGCGTATCCAGGGATGTTGCAGCCCTTGGAAATTCCAGAAGAGGTTTGGCTTGATGTTTCCATGGACTTCATTACAGGGCTTCCTAAGTCTCAAGGCAGGGATGTTTTATTTGTGGTGCTAGATAGATTGGTTAGCAAATATGCTCATTTCATGTCTCTATCTCATCCTTTTAGTGCTGTGGAGGAGGCACAAGCATACCTTGACAATGTTTTCAAGTTACATGGATGGCCAAGGAATGTAGTGAGTGATAGAGATGCTAGCTTTCTTAGTAAATTCTTGCAAGCTCTTTTCACTATTCAGGACACTAAATTGCGCCTCTCATCTGCTTATCACCCACAGTCTGACGGTCAACATGAGGTTGTCAACAGGTGTATTGAAGCGTATCTCAGGTGTATGAGTAGCATCAAGCCTAAGGAGTGTTCTGTTTGGCTCCCTCTGGCTGAATGGTGGTACAACACCACCTTCCATACCTCTATCCAACTCACCCCTTATGAAGCAGTCTATAATCAGCCTCCTTCTTTGCATCTGCATTATTTACCAGGGGAGACTTCAGTGGATGGGGTTGATCGAACAATGTAGCGCAGAGAATCAATGATTTCGTTGCTAAAACAACAGCTTTCAAAGGCTCAACAGAGAATGAAGGTGCAAGCTAACAAGCATAGGTCTGAGAGGTCATTCTCAGTGGGCAACTGGGTTTGATTGAAGTTACAACCTTATTGACAGGAGAGAGTATTCAGGTGCGAGGGAATCATAAGTTAGCTCCTAAATTTTATGGGCCATTTCAGGTGATTGATGTGGTGGGAAAATTTACTTACAAACTGAAGTTGCCACCTTCAGCTAAGATACACGAATGTATTTCATGTCTCGCAATTGAAGGGGTTCAGGGGTGTTTTGCCAAACATTGTTCATGTTCCGGTTTGGATTCAAGGTAGGTCTGAAGCTTCTGCTCTCATTCCTCAGGCTGTCATAGATCGCAGGACGGTGAATAGGCAGAATGCTGCTGCTGTTCAATTCTTGGTTCATTGGGATGGGTTCGCTGAGCCTGAAGCAACTTGGGAGTTTACAGATACTATTAAGTTGAAATACCCAGAGTTTTATGCCTCTCTAATGGCAACTTGAGGGCAAGTTGTTTTAAGGGGATAAGGGATGATACAGTATTATAGACACCCAGATTCTGACCTGGTGGCTGCAGGAGTACCCGACAAACACCCGATGACGATCGGACTGCAACACGACGCGGGATTATGATGTTTTAGACGGTTTTTTCTATAGAATGGATCAAATAATTACTCGGAAAAATTAATTCAACATCAAAACGGTCTTAGTCGCGTCATTATGATCGCGACGACACTAATTAGAGTCAATTCCGACACCGGGGCTCCGAATCTGTCCCGAAATACGCAAAGTCAAACCCGAGTCATCACGTTGGGCCGAGCGAACCTCGACACACGCACCAGAGGCCCACCTAGTGGTCGACGCGCTAGGGCAAACATGAAAACTTAATCCCCAAGCATGCCCGAGATACGCATCTTCTCCATTTTGGAAAGTTTCGAAATCGGATCTTCAAGTCAGAATGCCTCCCCCCAGGCGACCGAGTCTTCCTACGCTAGCCCCCAGGCGCCTCAGTCTTGGTACGGTGCTCAAGACTCCAAGCATCCGAAAAGTCGATTTAAACTGTGCGGAAAATTATAAATACCCCCCTCCTCCGCTCATTCGAACACACCTCAAGAATTCCGAGCATAATTCAGAATTCAGCTTCTCCCCCTCTCTTTCTAACTTAGCATTACACTCCGAATCTAAGCACGATCCACTCGATCGTTCGTCCCCGATACACAAATCGACACTACTCGATAAGAACGAAAAGGAGCACCCGTGTTCGACTAGCCACCCCAAATATCGTAGCGAAGCTCTGCCGAATTTGCCGCAAAAAAAGTTAGGAGGATCCGCCTCGAAGTCGTATCCTCACTAGGTTGTCATCTAAACAAAACTTTACATTCTGCACTCTTTATTTATGCACTTCGATAACGTCAGAGTCCGATTCGTATGGACACTAGGTCCATGGCACGTGACAAACATACGTAACGTCCTTAACTTCAACCATAAGCACTAAAACACCCTAAACTAAACCCAAGTAGTTCCGAGATCCGTTCTCAATCATCTACGCATCGTGTCTCGTTTAGTGTATACTCCAAGGGTGCAAATCCTCACTATGTGATTTGCTTACATTTCGCATTTACCGCTTTCGTATGATTTACTGCTTTTATGACTATAATCGCATGCTAAATCACCTAACACGGAATTCAAAACGTAAACAAACTAAAACTGAACAAGTGGTTGTCGGGTTCCATATTAATCCAGATGCTCACTCCTCACACGTAGTTCGACGCATCTCTATTAATACCGAACCGACACACCTTAAGCAGAATACCAAGTAAGGTATACCACGAGAATGACTAATATCCGTATTATCACGTTAAAACCGATTTGCTAATACGTATAATATTTAGTACTCTCTACTCTCCTACGTGCATCTTTTCATGGCTTGCTTGTCACGTGAAATCGCATGCAAATAATGTAAACACAACTACTTCGACGACAAAAACTTACTTGTCCTTAAACAACCGACAAAGCAAAGACATAGGGTTAAAACAACGGATGTTATCGCATTTCAATCACAATTAAGGAACAAAGTTATCATCCCACCGATTGATTAGTAGAGGCCGCTATGTGCGGGCGGGATTGGGTGTCGATGTCTATCGGATGTTGGCTTCCCAATAACGTACTCTCACCCCTTACTCAGAATCGACGATTTTCGGATGTTCGAAACCATTGGCAATGAGAGTCATTCCAGGCATGGAGTGCTTATGGGAACAAGTCTTTATCTTTAGGTACCTGTGCCACTCAACTTTGAGCCGGCTAAGGATTAAAGTTGACTTGAACGGTTTCCGAGGTCCCATAATTAACTCGGTGGTGACTCCACAAATTGGCAACGAATTCGGTTCACTAAAAAGGTCGTCTTACCAAACATATCGGCCTTTAAACATTTACAACCACATCTTGATCGATTGTAATGGAAATACGGATGTCCGCATCCATCTAGTACTATCCGAATCGTCAACTAAATCGAGGTCCGATACATCGCCCGGTATGCGAGATCGGACCGGCCCTCGAAGGATGGACGGGGCCATGTGGGTCTTTCTCTTTGCTGGGAACCTTTCCTTCCTCAAATGGATCCAGGCCATATCACTGGGTGCAAATTTATTCTTTTTTCTATGGACCTTAACATTCTTCTTGTACCTTTCATTGGCATGTTCTATCTGTTTCTTCACTGTCTCATATATTTTTAGCATTTGTTCAGCCATTTTCTTGGCATCATAGCTCAACTCTTCCCTTGGAACACTTGAAAAGTCTATAAGCATTAGGGGATTTACTCAATAGACAACCTCAAATGGACTGTAATCTGTTGCAGATGAGGGTGCTTTATTGAAAGCAAACTCAGGCTGTGGTAACTTCATATCCCAATCTTTCAGTGATTTGCTTACAGTTAACCTCAATATCATCCCTAGAGTCTTGTTAGTGACCTCAGCCAGGTCATCTGTTTGAGGATGATGTGGAGTACAGAACATCAATATGGTTTTTAGTAGCTTCCATAGAGTCTTCCAAAAATAACTCATAAACTTTGTATCTCTCTCATATACAGTGGACTTTGGTAACCCATGTAGCCTCACAACTCCCTTAGATATAGGTCTGCAATACTCATAGCATCTTCAGTCATTCTACATGCTATGAAATGAGCCATTTTGTTGAACCTATCAACCACTACCATGATTGAATCTTTCCCTCTTTGAGTCCTAGGCAAGCCACAACGAAATCCATTCTTACATCCTCCAATGGCTTGTCTAGTACTGGTAAGGGTGTATATGGACCTGCTTGGAAGGAACTCTTAGCCATTTGACAGACTGCACATTTCCTCAGGTTAAGTTGGACTTCTGCCATCATTTTGGGCCATCTTCAAGGTAGAGTTGATCATGGGTCATACGGTCAGATTTGCCCGTCCTGTCCGGCCCGAATTTTTAGCGGGCTTGGACACAACATTTTCAAAAATATACAAAAGCCCGGTCCACGAACCCATCACAAACCCGCTAACCCGCTTGTTCGTTGGCCAAATTTTGGCACATAGGCCCATGTCCGGCCATAACCCCCAAAGGATCACCTCTACTCCATGGTTTTCTAAACCCCAAAATGACCTTCCATTCCACTAGAGTGAACCTCTTTGATCAACAAATTTATGTAGGATCCTCTATGCACACACATCTTGTTCCCATAGAAGAGAAATCCCCTCCGTATGGTATATTTGCTCCCTTGTACTCTCCCACCTTCCGTTTGTGCCAACCAGTCTTCCAGAATGTTTGGATCCTCTTGGTACAGTTCTTTCATGTACTCAAATCCCAACACCTTAGTCTCCATGACTGTCAGCAGAGAATGCCTCCAAAGTCAATGCATGCATCAACAACAACATTCTGCTTTCCCTCCTTATACTTGCTTGAGAAAGTGAAGGATTGCAAAAATTCTACCACTTAGCATGACTATGATTGAGTTTGTGTTGACCACTTATGTACTTCATAGCTTCTTGATATGAATGTAGCACAAATGGTTTAGGCTTCAGGTAGTGACTCCATTAATGCATGAGAGCACTTACAATGTCATAGAACTTCTTGTCATAGGTGGAGTAGTTTAGCTTAGCTCCCCCAATTTCTCACTAAAATATATAGGCCACTGGCGTTTGCCCTTTGTAACACCCACTATTTTTCTATCGCTTTTATTTTTTCCGTTATGACTTCGTCATAACTCTATCACATTTCGGCCTTCTGTTTCATCATTTATTCAAGCTTTATTTTTATTTTCGAGTCAAATAATATTTATTTTTATTTTAAAATATTTTAATTCTTTTAAACCTATTTATTTGATTTTCATCGTAAACTGTTTATTTATTCGCGAGAGGGATTCTATTTTTCGACAAACTATCATTTTAAGCTTGGAATTGAGTTATTTACTTTCCTAAAAATGTCCAAACAAGTTTATTTAATATTTTTAAATAAGAAATATTTTATATTTGAAAATTTACCATTTAGAGATTTTATTACGAAGTTTCGTAAATAATTATTTTCTAATGCGAGGTTTACTCGAATTGCTTTGAAATAACTTTAATAATTTTACGATTCTTTTTTCTACCAACCTACAACTATTTTTGGACTCCCCTTGTCACCCTTGGACCGTGACCTTGTCACACACTCATCCCTTTACGTTTTTTTTACACTTTGTTTTATAAAACGGATTAAGCTTTTTAGATATTTTGTTTTTCTACCATTTATTCTTATTGTTAATGATCAAACTTTTCAAGCTCCACCTCTTCATTTTGGCTGGTCAACATCACTAGTATTTGGCCTCATTTTGATCAAAAGTCATGCATCATTTACGCTTAAGAAACTCTTTGTTTTTCTTATCATTCATTTACAAAAAAAAAAAGCAAAACAACTCTCTTTTCCTCTTCTTTTGGCCATGTTTTCCAGCAGCCACCTGCCCCAATTTTTTGCAAAAATCATGTCTTAATTGTCCTCTTTCCATCTCTTATTCCATTCTTATTCGATCCTTATTCCATCTTCTTCGTTAAGATACTAATCAATTTCGTTTTCGATCGTTTTACAGCTTGATTTTTTTAGCAATCTTATGGTATTTGCATACCATGGATTTCATATTTTTGTAGGCTTCTTGGACGTTCCCAAAGCGGACGAATATATTATTGATTCGGACTTGGATTAGAGGTAACTTCGATGTTACACGGTATTGCATGATTTTATTTGTGTAATTGCATGTATATAATTATAATTTTAATTTTGACAATATATGTATGTCATATAATCTGGAAAGATTTTAAAGTCGAAAAATTTGCATGTTTCGGTAAATTATCGCTTTTACGAGATTAAAGATTAAGTTGTTGTATTGTTTTCTAAAATCATAATATTCGGCCTAAACATGTAAAATATGAATATATTCTGTAAAAATGATGTTTTTGATGATTTTTGATAATTTTGTATTTTTCTGATATTTTAAGTATTGATTATTGAATTATTACCGTTTTCGGACAAAAACGATAAAAGTCGATTTTTAGTTCTAGATTTTAACATTTTATTTTAATCTGAAATTTTGCATGGATAATCTTTCTGATGAAAACGAATTTTATTAATTTTTCAATAATTTTTTGGAATTATTAAGTGGGTGAATTAATTAATCACTTTAAATCGTCGTTAAAACCGTGTTTGTCATTTTAATTTCTAATTTCTGGTTTTGTGTTTTAAATCTGGAAAAAAAAAATGTGTTCCTGGTGCTTCTTGAGAAAAAATGTATTTTTATGATTGTAGTGCTTTAAAAATTATTCGGAACGACAAGTTTTATTAAAAGATTCGTTAATTGTGGAAACGAGTTTTACAAGACAGTTTTAATGGAACTTGTGAAATTTGGAAAAGTTTTTAGTTTCTAGATCATGATATTTTTAAGTTTAATAATAAATTTTGGACATTAATACTTAAATCGTTTTGTAATTACTATTTTTATTAATCGTTATTGTCGAGATTAGACGATTAACGAGAAAACCCTTTAAAATCCAAGTTAAAAGATTCTGGAAAAAATATTTTTCTGGACAAAATGTCAAAAAATGTATTCTAGCTATTTTACGTAATTTTTGTACTATTTATTGAATTCTTTAATAATAGTAATGATTTTTGGACAAAATTATGATTTTTCGTTAAAATGCTCTGTTTCAGCTAAATGAATTATTTTTCCATCAATTTTGAAAATATTTAAATCTGAAACGTTAAGAGTTAAATCACCCCTTATCATATTCTAAATTTGTTAAATGGTTTAATAAATAAAAGACATTAAATGATTTATTTTGACATTTGCCGTAAAATCCTATTTATGCATGTTATGTCAAAATTATTAATAATTAGGGGCTTTGAGTTTTATAAATTTTGGAAACACCCTAATTAGTAGTATAAAATATTTAAGACATTTTTAATCATTTTATAAACACTTGTATAATATTTCAATAATTTCATAAACCCAATTGTTCTCATTTTAACAATTAATATCGTTAAGGCCGAAAGTATTAGTTTTATAAATCTATATCGTTTACTATAAATATTTTATTAGTATAACTAATAATTTCGATAATTTGATATAATGCTATTTTTGTAAAGTTTCTAAATATAGAAGTTCCCTAAAATAGAAAGTTTCATCTTTTAGAATATAATGATTACTCCTTTTATCTTCATATTATTTTAATGATTATATCCTTTGAATATCGATAACGACTTTGTTTTGGAGTTATAAAATAAGGACAAGTGTGAGGTTCAGAGTAATATATTC
Source organism: Agrostemma githago (assembly GCA_958450325.1). Classification (NCBI taxonomy): domain Eukaryota; kingdom Viridiplantae; phylum Streptophyta; class Magnoliopsida; order Caryophyllales; family Caryophyllaceae; genus Agrostemma; species Agrostemma githago. The sequence continues at coordinate 31,056,364 of OY288257.1, read as the reverse complement.
TAGGGTCTACGTCTTTGCCATCAACTATAAGGTTAGTGTATCAGGAATCGGTACATTAGTTGTTGACCGGGTGACAGGTATCCCGGGAGTTTTGTACATTTTGACCTTATGCTTAGGCATCGCAGTAAGTCGCCGTTATAAGTTGAACTGGCTGACAGGTAATCCCAGGAGGGGTGTGCATAGTCTTACACTAGGGCCACGCATTTATAGTAAGTCGCCGCTCTATTATGGTTGAGTAGCCTAGTTAGAGATCGAAGTTTGATTTGTTTGAACTAAGTTCTCGAAGCTAGTTTTTAGTATTCTCCTAGTGAAAGTCTATCCTTCTATACTAATCCTATCCATAACGCCATTCTGACTATTTTTATTATTATCGATATAATGTGGTTTGTAGGTTGGCAAATGTTTTATGTTTTCTTCGAAAAACTCATTTTTATTACATTGTTTTGATGTGTGAAGTTTTTCACTGAAAGCTTTTTTATTTATAATGTTTCAATGTTTTCCGTTTTACTATTTTTCTACTCCGTATAATAGTAGTTACAGTATTAAAATCCTTTTACACGGCTGGGAGAACGTTGACGTTGCTCTCCACTGATTGTGGTTGTTATGTTTTTAACATGGCAGGTATATGTGTTTCTCTTCGGGTGGGTTAGCGAGTTGTTATGGATCCTCCTTGTTTTAATAAGATCATTGTATTATGAATTGTTAAAACCCTTTTTATGGATTTATTTATTTATTTTGTAGCCATTTTTATTTTCTGGCTTATATATGTATTGAGTTACCATTTTTATTTAATCAAGACATAGCTACAGTGTGTTATAATCCCACTTCTACAATGTTTCTGCCACTGTATTGCGTTATAATTTCTTGGGGATTACAGTTGGTATTAGAGCATCACTGCTCCTGACGCTTACACCTAAAATTAGGGTAAATACCAGTAAATTATTTAAACAGTAAATAAAAATATTATTAGAGATGGATAGAAAGAAGTAAGGACTTATTTGTTTAGCTTTCATGTTCCTGAAACTCAATGGTTAGCATTGAATATTTGTTTTATATGTCCAAGATGAAGATGATGAGTGGGCAAGATGTTGACATGATGCTGCTCCAAATCGGGACAATACTTACTTAGCACTCTCATTGCCTGCTGACTCGAGTGGACAACTTGGTGCTCTAAGAAAGATGTCTATGGTGACTTTTCAGCTCCGGTTCAGTTTGCTTAAGCTACAGGCTAGATGATCAAGAGTAGATTCCAGTTCCGTGATGGTGCAACTGACTTAGATGTGAAATCACTTTGCGTCCAGATGGAGCGATCCAATACTAGTGTGCTTGTTCCTCTACTTGAAGTTGAAGAAATCTAGCAAGATTTCTTTGTGAACTCCGGAGGTCTGAAGATTCTCTTCTAGTTTAAGATATTAATTATCTACGATCATTGATTCTTTTCTTTCATCTTCCACCCTCTGCTTCTTCTTATTCTTCTCTTATATTCTCATCTTCATTCTTTTGGTGAGTCCTTGTTCTATTCTTCTACTTTACCATCTTCCTCGTGAGATTCTTTGGTTAGACCGAATTTTGTCTTAGTGAACCTTTTGGAAGTTACAAATGTTTGAGGTTTAATTTAGTTAATCCATTGTTACCTATGGTTTGACGATTGTGAGTTTTACCCTTTCATCTAGTCTAGTAAGCTTTTTGAGATTTGACTTGAATGGTATTAGTTAATTAATGGAATTAGGATCGTGTCTTAAGTGTTGACCTTGGGTTATATGTTACCAGATTGTATGGAGTACTTAGAGGTGAATATACTTTTGGACAGTGAGGATATATCATTTTTTTATGGATACCTAATACCCAAGATAGAACCTAGTCAAGTGTAAATAATAACATTACTGGGGATTCCTACCTAATGTTGACTTAATGGACTAATCGTGGAATTTTGGAATCATAAATCATTGTTCAAGATGTTAGCTTGAGTGTTGTGGTACAAATCATCTTGATTGATTTACAGTTCAGAACCCTTAGACCAACGAGATTGTGGCTTCGTTAAGTTATTAAATATTTGTGGTTTCGCCGTTATGATATGAAATTTGATGGAATTCTCAGAAACCTTAATCGAATAACGTGTTTGAAAATATGAGTATCTGTTGTTACGTGTCAGGCTGAGTGTGTTTACGGTTTGGCGTACTTTTCTAACCTTTGTCAATTGATGATGTTAAGAATATGTTGAGGATCATTTTTTTTGAAGTTTTCGTGTCCGAACATTGTTAATTGGTGGATTTTATTTAGTGTTCCTAACTCGAGAAATTTGAAGTATACCTCGAGTTCAGACGTTACGAGTTTTTAATTTATGAGCCTTAGCTATTACGAGTTTGGGTATGTTTTGATAATCGTTGGAATCTTAATTAATGGATTTGTCTAAATCATTTGTGGATTCTTACCGTACTAATTGAAAGATTATATAAGTATGTAAGACTTAGTTTTGGAGGTTGTGGTAGTTGATTATTTTTGGGGGTTGTAGATTGAGTAGGACCACCCAGTACAGATATTGGACTTAGTGTTATTTGATGGGAATTAGGAACCCCTATTTGTGAGACTCGTACTAGGAATCTCGAGATGGTTGATTTTTCTATAGAGCTCTGTTTGACTATCAATTTTGTCCTCCAATCCCCTCCGCTCCTCTTGAATTCTGCAAGTGCTCCGATCCCTTTGACCCTTATCGAATTTGATAACTTTTGTTTTGATTTATCGTTTACCGTTGTTCCCTTTATCCGTTAATTTTTTTTCTCTCCCGAACTCCCTATTTTATGAAATGTGTTACTGATTTCAAGTTTTGAATTACCGTGACATTTTGACATTTTGAGTTTTCTAACTGTGAAACTCCTCGTTTTGTAAAAAGTTTGACTAACTTAAACTTTTAGGGTATCGTGACATTTACCATTTTGGAATTATAATTTAAGAACTTTATACTTCATTTTGCTTTTATCTTTGGTTGATCTTTATATTTAGTTCTGTTTTGAAATGCCTTAATTTATTTTAAATTATTTCAAAATTATTTCAATTTTTGATTTTCAAGCGATCGGAATTTTATGAAGAGTTTCTTATTTCCAAATACTTCAATTTCTATAGGATTATTATGTAAAATATATTAACATTGTCGAAATTATTTTATATGTTCGGGTTTGATAACATTTTTGAAAACTTTCATAATTACTTTGATAACATTTTCGAAATTTTAACATTTTGAAATTAGTTTTCGTTTTATTGTTGGTGGACTTTTGAATCTGTTATTGAAATTTTTTGATGACTGATTCGATTTTTACTAACTACAAAACTGGATTTCCCAAAGGTAAATTTTGTTTCGTCATAAAACGAAATATTATCGAATTTCTCAATCAAATTGTTTTACTTTTTTTTTGAAAATGTTTTGGTTACCCTATTTTCTTCAAGCTAGTTTACAAATGCTATTTAGTGTCGTTATTTTATCAAATAAATTTTACTTTACGATGTCATTAATTTTGAAGATTTTAAATTCCGGGTAGCTTAGCCCAATTCCTCATGGAATAAATATTTGCATTTGATTTCATATCACTTTGAAAGTTGTAATATTTTCTTTTACAGCAAAATTTTTATGCGAAATTTGTATCCTCATGTTTTCGAGTGGGGTAATCTTGATTTCTTTCTGCTTATTCTTAGTTTCGAGGATGAAACATTCTTTTAGTGGGGAGGATTGTAACACTCGCCGTTTTTCTAGCGCTTTTAACTTTTCCGTTATGACTTCGTCATAACTCTATCACGTTTCGGCCTTCTATTTCATCATTTATTCAAGCTTTATTTTTATTTTTGAGTCAAATAATATTTATTTATATTTTAAAAGATTTTAATTCTTTTAAACCTATTTATTTAATTTTCATCGTAAACTATTTATTTATTCACGAGGGATTCCATTTTTCTACAAACTATCATATTAAGCTTGGAATTGAGTTATTTACTTTCCTAAAAATGTCCAAAGAAGTTTATTTAATATTTTTAAATAAGAAATATTTTATTTTTGAAAATTTACCATTTAGAGATTTTATTACGAAGTTTCGTAAATAATTATTTTATAATGCGAGGTTTACTCGAATTGCTTTGAAATAACTTTAATAATTTTATGATCCTTTTTTCTACCAACCTACAACTATTTTTGGACTCCCCTTGTCACCCTTGGACCGTGACCTTGTCACACACTCACCCCTTTACATTTTTTTTAACACTTTGTTTTATAAAATGGATTAAGCCTTTTAGATATTTTTGTAGAAAAATCAAGTCTTAATCATCCTCTTTCCGTCTTTTATTCCATCCTTATTCGATCCTTATTTCATCTCTTTCGTTAAGGTACTAATCAATTTTGTTTTCGATCGTTTTACACCTTGATTTTTCAGCAATCTTATGGTATTTTCATACCATGGATGAAATATTTTTGTAGGCTTCTTGGACGTTCCCGAAGAGGACGAATATATTATCGATTCGGCTTGGATTAGAGGTAACGTCGATGTTACTCGGTATTGCATGATTTTATTTTTTTAATTGCATGTATATAATTATATTTTTTTTTGATAATATATGTATGTCATATAATCTAGAAAATTTTAAAAGTCGAAAGATTTGCATGTTTCGGTAATTTATCACTTTTACGAGATTAACGATTAAATTGTTGTATTGTTTTGTAAAATCGTAAAATTCGGTCTAAACATGTAAAATATGAATATATTCTTTAAAAATGATGGTTTTGATGATTTTTGATAATTTTGTATTTTTCTGATATTTTAAGCATCGATTATAGAACTATTATCGTTTTCGGACAAAAACGATTAAAACTCGATCTTTAATTAGTTATAGCACTGATAAGTGTGTTTTGTAGTGCTTATTCCTTGCGTTTGGTCCCTGTTTCTCTTGTGGAATCGCTCTTTGGAGCGGTTTCGAGGCTACTTACGCTTCTTCTAGCTTGTTTTAGGTTTCTAAGACCAATCTTGGAGAAATGGAACGATTCCGACTCGTTTCTGACACATTTGGAGCCAACGAAGAGAAGCGACGATCACTCGGTAGCTTAGACTCAATTCAGAGCCCTTAGGACCTATTCCCGAGCCCTTTAGACTCGATCCCGAGCACCGAGAATCGATGAGAAGCCTATGAAGAGCAAGTAGGGACCTTTGAGATCATATTGGAGGCCTACAAGACCCATCCCGGTCGGGATGAGTGGCCATCACGACCGGGATGAAGAGCAAGCAAGACAGCGTTACTGGAGGGTCATCCCGGTCAGGACCACCTCATCCTGGTCGGGAAGACCCCCATCCAGGTCCGGATGGACCCGGTTCAGCCCGTGTTTCATTCTTTCAACTCCTTTGCTCGTGAAACCCTATAAATACCCCCTTTTGTATTGTTTAAGCACCTTACATTACTCTACATTATTCTAAACCCTAGATAGACTCTCTTCATCCTCAGCTTAGTTTTACATTAATCTTTTCTTAATCTTTTGTTAATCTTAGCTTAATCTTAGTAATTAGTCTTGTATTAAGGGATTTCTTGAAGAATGCAACCAAGATTGACAATCTTGGTTGATGTATTTGAGTTTTCTTATTATACAAGTTCCAATCTTTCCTCCATACTAGTTTGGTATAATCTTCCTCTTCTCTTTTCCTTTAATCTTTGTTTATCATTCAAGTTTTAATCTTTGTTCATTGTTCTTGCTAGTTTCATTTCCATTATGAATGTTTTGATGTTTGTATTGAATTCTCTTGTTTCTATTAGTGTTAGTTTGATTATGTGTGAGTAGACTTTTTGTGGGGTTGATGGGAGGGATTTGTCGTGGAATCCCAACCGTCAATAATATAACCGGCTATTCCTACGGTAGATAGGGCAAGTCGGGTCGAATCCACGGGGACGGTAATGTATAGCCTAGACTAGGTCGGCCTAAGAACAAGACTAAGTCAACGAGCTAAGCTAAACAAGAATGATTAAAAGGGGAGAACGCTAGACTAATACTATGGCTAAGGAGAAAGAAAACAAAGGAGAATGGGCTAGGATTAGGTCGGGGTCAAAGGGGTAATGGAATGGTCAAGGGAGAACTAGAGCGAAGGAGGTAGTAGGGTAATCTAGGTATAGTCCGGGCTCTCGCAACTTAGACCGACCTAGAGGTTTCACTTAAAACCCATCTCGGCGACACACATGACAAACGGGGTTCTAGCGCGCTATAGTGGCCTAGGTCGAATCCGGGCTCTCACTACGTAGATAGACCTAGGGGTCCTCCTCACCGGGCTCTCGCAACTTAGTGAGGGAACCGAACCCACAAACAAACTATCACCCACGAGAGAAAGGCAAGAAAAACAAGTATTTGCAACTACTAGTCAATCAAGCATTTCAACAAACATGTGATGTGCACCAAACCAAGAGGAAACCCAAATCTTCCACCAACATCTCCAACAATCCCTTAATCACCCAATTAACACCCTAATCACCTTACTAATCCTAGCAAGAACACTACTCTAACATAATCAAACTAATACTAACACTAACAATAGGAATCAACATAAGAAACAAAACAAACATCTACAAACTAGTGATAACAATGAACAAGAACAAAACAATCAACTAAAGATTCAAACTTGAATAACATAAATAAAGATTAAGAGGAAAAGGAAGAGGAGAATACCATACTAGTGAAGGAGAAAGAACAAAACTTGCATTAATGAAGAAAACCCAAAACAAACATCCAAGGCTGTCAAGCTTGGTGAAGATCTTGAAGAATTCCCTTAATACAAGAGCTAATCTATGATTAACTATTAATTACCAACTAATCTACTCTAATCTAAACTAATCTAACCTAAAGTAGTCTAGGGTTTTAGGGATCTAACCTAAGATGGTGTCTTAATACAAGAGGGGGGTATATATAGGGTTACAAATGGAAGGGAGAAGAAAGAAAACAAGGCGCGGGTTACAGCTAGGCCGTCCCGGCCGAGACGGGATGGTCCCGGTCGGGACGGGGTCGGTCCCGGTCGGGAAGCCATGCTCCTGATCGGGATGGGCTCTTCACAGCAACCTCCTTGTTTGTGCACCTCATCCCGAACGGGATGAGGCCATCCCGAACGGGATGAGCCTTGTAGGCCTCCATTATGATCTTTTTGGTCCCTCCTTGGTTCTCATGGGATTCTCACCGATTCTCGGGACTCGGGATCGGGTCTCGGAGGCTCGGGATTGGGTCCCAAGGTCTCGGGGTCGACTCCAAGGCATCGAGTGATCGTTCCTTAGCTTCGTTGGCTCCAAAAAGTGTATGTATCGAGTCGGAATCGCTCCAACTCTTCCAAATCGGTCTCGGGAACCTGAAACGAACTAAAGGAAGCATAAGAAACCCACAAACCGCTCCCAAGGAGCGATTCCACAAGGAAAATGGGACCAAAACACTACGAAATAGGCACTACAAATGACACTTATCAACTCCCCCACACTTAACCCTTACTCGCCATCGAGTAAGCACATACTATTACTAAACTATCCGAGTGGGTATTAGCGCACCCTACGCCCCTTCAACTCACGCAAGTGCACTTAGAGGACAAGTGCACTCCGCAAGGCAAGTTGGGCCTTGCGACAAAACTGTGGATGCAACCGGACACAAAACACACAAACAAACAAACACACAAACGAACACATAATCGGTTGCACCCAAAAGAAAAACAAATACCGCTTCCCTCAAAAAGCGGTGAATAAAACACCGGTTTAGGACTCGAGGTAAGTGACAACGTTCCCAAGCTAGCAATACAAACCAAGGTGAACTAAACCCTAATAGTATGACGATAAAGCAACAAAAACGTTGGTAACTTACCTAGGTCCTCCTAACTTACTAAAAATGTACTACGGGACGATCGGCGGAGTGGAAAAGTGAAGAACCACGGTGTTAGTCGACACTGTAGGTAAGTGAGACCCCGCCCCCTTTAGCGTGAGCCAAGAGGGCGTCCTGTGTCCAAAACCGCCTAACTAGTCCAAGTAAAAAGGTGGTAAACATGCAAAATGGGGGAAGACCGACTAATGCCGCTATCATCCTTCCTCGGGACTCGGTCCTTTGGTAGGCTCTTCACGGCAAAATTCGGAAAAAGGCTTATTTTTGTGGGGATTTCTTTTTGTGAGACGGGTTTTCTTTTGGCATTTTCTTTCTTTTCGACGTTTTGATTTGTTTGTTGCCATGCCATTTCTTTTTCTTCTTTTCTATTTTCTTTTTGGCTTTTGTGCCTTTTCTTTTTCTTCATTCTTTTCTTTCTTTCATTTTTCTTTCTTTTTCTTTTCTTTGCCCTTTTGGCATGATTTGGCATTTTTGGCATTTCCTTGACAATTAAGAAAGAGAGAATTCAACAAATTGTATTTTATTTGTGTGGGTATGTGTAGGAGGTAGGTGAATGGGTAAGTCGGGGTTGCGCATTCCCTTTCAAACCCACAAAAAGTGGAGAACTTGGACTAATCAAACGATCCTAAACATGGTCACCTAGGGGACGAGACTCGGTAACCAAGGCCTTTTCACACCGTGGGTGGTCATAATGGTCAAAATGCAAATCCCGTAGTAAATGCCTAGTAAGCTAGGTGGACTCAAGGTAAAGGACCAACGAAATCATTGATTTAGGGTTATTCTACTAGATTAAAGTCCAAGACTCGATTTATACAACTAGGAAGGGAAAATAGACACTCACACACTAGCCTCTAAACCGGGTTTTCGAAAACGGTTTACACACAACACAACACAACACAAAATTAAAGATATGACGAAAACGAGAGGAAAAGAAACAAAGGCAACAAAAACAAAACATAACAAAACAAACATATAACAAACACCACCCCGATAATCCATACAAGTCACCAAATCCTCCACAAGAATGTACAAGCTCCACCCGAGCACACCTCAACACAACCTTCTCCAAACATAACAAGGAATAAAGAGGGAAAGAGGGTTAGAAGATGTTACCGGATGTCTTTAGAGCTTTCCAAAGTCATTGGCGATTAAAGCAACCTATAAGGACAAAGGGAGGCAAAACACGCACACAAACAAATATACGACACAAATACACAAAATGAAAACACAAAAGAGAAAATCTTTTTGATTTTTGTGATTTTTTTTCAAATTTTTAGGGTTTTTTAAAGGTTTTTTCGAAAAAGGGAAAAATAAAACTAATTACGATAGAATATCGCTCCCCCACACTTAAATCGAGCAATGTCCTCATATGCTCAACCGTAGTGTGCGGAGAGACAGAAGAAAAGGAAAAGAAACTACAAAAATAAGGCTAAAAATCAAAAAGAAAAGATGGAGAAAAGGGTAGAAAGCGTCCGGCCGGGGTGTAATCAAGTCACCATGGGCCGAGACAAGAAAAGATATGGAAGGGGGAAGAAAATAAGAAGAAGGAAATAAAAGGAAATGGGAGGGGAGGGCTAGGTGTAATCAAGTCACCTAGCCCGGATTTCGCCTAAATCCGACTAAATCCTAAAAGGGGGTGAAATCATGTACAATTGGATTAATCGATCGACTCTCGACGTAATCATGTCGTCGGAAGTCGGGAGCAACCAAACTACAGCCTCAAAGGCCACTAAGATACCATGACTCAAGGGAAGGGGGCAAACAATGAAAAACAAGCGATAAAAAGACGGAAAAGTAAGGATAGTTACCCAAACCGTGCGGTTAGTAACTCACTTGCTCCATCATCTCGATGATCATTAAAGGCTCGTCGCTTGTATTCTCGGTTGCCATCTCGCTTCACACTCAAGAAGGACTCACGGTCGGGGTAGTAATGGTGTGAGGGGATGGGAAATTGAGTGAGAGCATGACAATGAAGTACATGGGGCATATGATAACGTTATGATAGCTAGGGAGGTTGGGAGGGGGCATAAAACGGTTGGGTGGACTCGATTTGTGAAGAAGAAACACAAAGGGGGAGCAAGCGCCCGTCCTGGTTGGGATGATCGGTCCCGTTCGGGACGTCTCACCCATCCCGGTCGGGACGCTTCCATCCTGGTCGGGATGGACTTCCAGTGAGCTCGGATTTGTGCACCCCCATCCCGATTGGGATGACTCCCTCCCGGTCGGGATGCCACGCCCGTCCCGGTCGGGACGGCTCTTCCCGGGCGGGATGGGTCTTCTTCACCTTCCACAATCCCAAAAGCTTGTTCCAAGCTTCAAAAACCCGATCCTCGTGCTAATAACCCACGCTCTTTCATAGCCAATCTTCTCTAGGAAGCATTCTCGCTTCACCTATCAAGCAATACTCAAACTCAACATCGAACTCTCTCTCCCTCGCAACGCTCATCAATCAATCCAAATAACAAGAATTCACAAAAATCCAACTAACTACAAGTAAGAAATATATACAATGAGACGGTTCTTGTGGAAATCCGTCAAACCAAGGTGGTGCTTTCTTCAATTTTTTTCAACAACCAAAACTAGTTCCATCTCCATCGAGGGCACGTAAGAACAAGTCGAAGGCCCTAGAGAAGTCTTCAATCAAGCATGTCATATAACCAACCACATCCCAAGACTCTTCATGGCCTTGCTTCGACGTTCCCGGGGCATCCCGATCTTCCAAGTTCAATGGCTTGAACTTGTAATTTTGGTCTTTGGGGATATACCCAAACGTCCATCGGTCTTCATGTGGCCCCAAGGGAGGCTCATCTTCTTCCTTGTCAATGCACTTGTCATCCAACCCATGATATGGGCTCTCATCCTCCTCACTCTCGGAGTTATCATCATCAAGTACATAAGAGTACTTCTTCAAGCTTTGTCCCGAATCATTCCCTCGATCGATGTCTTTCTTGGCTTGGATCATATTGCATGTCTCATCTCTAGTAGGCAAAGTGTTGCCTTGGAGGTCGAACACTATCTTTTCCTCGCCTAACTCAAATGTGATCCTACCGTTCTTCACATCGATCATGGCACCCGCGGTGTGTAGAAATGGGCGCCCAAGGATGATGGGAGTGTTGGCATCTTCCGGCATATCGAGCACGATGAAGTCAACCGGAATGAAGAACTTCCCAATTCTTACCGGCACATCCTCTAGCATCCCTAATGTTCGATTGAGAGATTTATCGGCCATTTGGAGTGTAATGGATGTACATTTCAACTCCTTCATCCCGAGTCGGCAACAAATAGAGTAGGGAATGATGCTCACACTCGCGCCCAAGTCACACAATGCATTCTTGATCATGAAAGCCGATGGTGCATGGGATGGAGAAACTACCCGGGTCCTTCAACTTCGGAAGCGTGGAACCTTGAATAAGCTCGCTCACCACCCTAGTGAACGCCATTGTCTCTTCCTTGTCAATGGACCGCTTCCTAGCTAGGATTTCCCGCATGAATTTTCCCAAATGCCGGGATTTGGGTAAGTAACTCGGTGAATGGGACATTCACATCCAATTTCTTCACGATATTGAGGAATTTGTCATATTGAGTGTCCACCCTAGTCTTCATTTGCCTTGATGGGAAAGGCAACTTGATTTGGTACTTGTTTTGCTCAATTGGGGTGGACTCTTCAAAGGACACTTTCCTTTTTTCCTTGTCTTTCTCTTGAAGTGGGGGAGGGTTGTCTTCTTGGGGTTTCTCGACCTCCCATAAGACTTGCTCCTCAATTGGATTATCAAAGCTTGGCTTTTCTTGATTTGGAGATGCCATTTCCATTGTCGGTTCTTGCGTTGGCTCTTGCTCATTAGGATATGGAGGGGAGTCATAAGAGGTACCTCTCCTCGTAGTAATAGCATTTACATGCTCAAATTTCGGTGTTTCGCCTTGAGGAGGTATTTGCCCCTTTTGTCTTGTAGAGATCTCCGAAGCAAGTTGAGATATTCGGGTTTCCATCGACTTCGCATGAGCATCTCTTGCTAGGTTGTCCTTTTGAACGTAAGCAAAGAACTCTTGTTGATTTCTTGCCATCTCTTGATTACTCCTTTGCATATCCATCATATACTTTTGTACGTCGAAATCCCGTGGTGGAGATGATGGATTATGCGGAGTATCGGTGAGGGCTAACGGAGTACCATAGTCATGAATAGGAGACCGGCTCCTAGGCTTGCTTTGTTGTTGATGACTTTGATTTGCTTGTTGTTGATGGTTCCCTTGGAACCCATGAGAATTGCCTTGATTAAGGCCTTGATTGTGGTTTTGTTGTTGTTGGAAGCCTTGGTTTCCTTTGAAACCGCCTTGATTGAAGTTCCCTTGTTGGAACCCTTGATTGTTGTTGTGAAAGGTACCTTGGTTATTTTGCTTGAAGTTGTTGAAGGGTCTTGGATTACCCATGTAACCTTGGTAACCTTGGTTGTTGTCCCTTAAAGGAGGTGGAACATAGGGACGATGTTGTTGTTGATGCTGAAAGGCTTGTTGTTGAGGGACTTGATTGGAAGCTTGGTATTGATTAGAGTAGGAGGCACCTTGCTTGAACGCTTGAAAGGCGTTCACTTGCTCAATACTCCCTCTACAATTCATAGGGTCATGACCAACGATTCCACAAGTATCACACATCCCAAAATAAGTCAAAGGAGGTGCAAACTCCAAAGCATTAACATCATGGATCGAGTGTTGGTTGGAGGAACTAGAGCTTTGAACTTGGTTGAGGTGGCTTTGGAGCTTCTTGTCAATGGTCTCCATGTGAGTTCTTAGTTGAGCCCCAAGATCAATGCTCAATTGTGTAATGGCATCAACCTCATGCCTACCTCCCCGATTTGCCTTCCTAGGCCTTGAGTATTGTGAATTATGCACCGCCATCTCTTCAATCCTCGACCAAGTTTGGTCATCCTCTACTTCGGTAAACCTACCGTTAGATCCCATGTTGAGTATGGCCCTCGAGTCTTCATATAACCCATTCCAAAATTTTTGTACGAGGAACCATTGTGACAAGCCATGGTGTGGACAAGAACGGATCAAGGCTTTGAATCTTTCCCACGATTCATAGAGGCTTTCATCATCACGTTGTTGGAAACCCGTGATAGAAGCTCTCAATAAATTTGTCTTCTCCGGGGGATAGAATTGTTGGTAGAAGGCTAAGGCTAGCTTCTTCCAAGTATCAATGCCAAGTCTTGCTTTATCCAACCCCGTGAACCATTGCTTCGCTTTACCAATAAGAGAGAAAGGAAATAATACCCACCGGATTTGGTCTTGAGTTATTCCCGTTTGTGAAATAGCGTCACAATAGTCCGAAAAGGTTTCCATGTGTTGATGAGGATCTTCGGTTGGTAACCCACTAAATTGACTTCTCTCGACCAATTGGATAAATTGCGTCTTCGCCACAAAATTCCCGGTATATGCCTCCGGTAAAGTGGATGGACCCGGAAAAACGTCTTCCGTGAAGGTTGAGTGAGAAGAAAACTTAGGCATGATTGGATATAAGGGAGAGGATGGTGGTGTAGACGGTGTTGATGTAGATGAAGAGGGGGAACTAGGAGAAGAAGAATCACCAAAAGGATTTACGAAATTCCTTTCGGCCGTCTCTCGATGTGGATTGTTCAAGTCGGCTCCTTGGGCTTGCCCTTGATGAGTATTGCTTGCACTCGGTTGAGAGATCCTAACCCGATTAATCGCTCGTTGGCGAAAGGCTCGAAAGTGTCTCTCCGGCTCTGGATTAAAGAGATAGAAGTCGCCTCCCCTCCTAGGCATACACTACACACTAGAACAAACGTGAGAACACCTAGTGCTTTATGGGCACTAGGCAACGACAATAACAAACACAACTAGAGACAAAGGGAAAAGAAAGCTAAGAAAAGAAGAAAAACTAGAAGATATTCACAAGAGAAGATGGGAGAACACAAAGAAGGGTAACTAAGTCTAGAAATAAGCAAACTAAGTCTAAACAATGCACCGTCCCCGGCAACGGGATGGGTCTTGTATGCCTTCCTAAAGCGCTCTTTGGTCCTTCCTTGGTTCTCATGGGCTTCTCACCGATTCTCGGGACTCGGTATCGGGTCTCGGAGGCTCGGGATTGGGTCCCAAGATCTCGGGGTCGACTCCAAGGCATCGAGTGATCGTTCCTTAGCTTCGTTGGCTCCAAAAAGTGTATGTATCGAGTCGGAATCGCTCCAACTCTTCCAAATCGGTCTCGGGAACCTGAAATGAACTAAAGGAAGCATAAGAAACCCACAAACCGCTCCCAAGGAGCGATTCCACAAGGAAAATGGGACCAAAACACTACGAAATAGGCACTACAAATGACACTTATCAGGGGTTAGTAGGGGGATTAAGTGTTGATTATGGGTAATTAGGGTTTGATTGAGGGTAAAGTTGAATTCTTTGTTACTAGTCACATGTTAAGCATACTATGTGTTTGTTGAATTGCTTGTTTGAGTAGTAGTGGCCATGCTTCTCATGCTTGTCTTCTTCTTCTCATTGTATGATTGATTTGTGGTTGAATCCTTGTATATTGGATAGCACCTTACATGAGTATTCGGGTTTGTCTTTGACGCGAGAGTGCGGAACGACCCTAGTAACTAGGTGAAGCCTACCCCCTCGATCTCCCAACTATCCTATTACACTTATGAACCCAAACTAACCCTACTCCTTCCCAATTTGATTTCTCCATCTTATTAACAATCATTCCTCTAGTTCATTGTTCCAATTTAGTTTTAGTGATTCTTTAGTTCATGTTATACCTAGTTCATTGATAGTCTAGTTTCATCCCTTTTTCATCATCCTAGTTAGTCAATTCTTCTCCCCCTTGTGTTGTTAGTGACCTAGTCTTGTTTTTAGGTAGACCATAGTCTAGACACCCATTACCGCCTCCGTGGATATCGACCTGACTTACCCTATCTACGTGTTAGGTTTTGATGGCTTTATTTGATCGGTAGGACCCACGGAAAATCCTTCCCATCAATTTGGCGCCGTTGCCGGGGACGGTACATGTTTAGACTTAGTTTGCTTATTAGCTTGACTTAGTTAACGTTTTGTGTTCTTCTTCTATCCATTATGCATATTTTGTAGTCTTTTTCTTTGTTTTTATTGTTTTCTTCTCTCTTTGTCTTCCGTTGTGCTCATTTATTCTCTTTACCTAGTGCCCATAAAGCACTAGGTGTTCTCACGTTTGTTCTAAGTGTGTAGTGCATGCCTAGGAGAGACGACTTCTTTCTCTTCAATCCAGAGTCGGAAAGACTCTTTAGAGCCTTTCGCCAACAGACAATTGATCGAGTTAGAAATTCTCAACCGGGTACTAGCAATATCATTGAAGAACAAGCTGAAGGATCCGACTTGAACGAAGCACCTCGAGAGACCGCCGATGGGACATTCATCAATCCTTTTGGTACATCTAGTCACTCCTCTCAACCTAGTTCTCCTTCAACATCTACATCAACACCATCTACACCATCATCTCCCGCACATCCAATAATGCCTAAGTTCTCTTCTCATTCAACCTTCACGGAAGACGTTTTGCCCGGTCCAACCGCTTTACAGGCCGCAAATGCCGGGAATTTTGTGGCTAAAACGCAATTTATCAATTTGGTTGAAAGAAGTCAATTTAGTGGGTTACCAATGGAAGATCCTCATCAACACATGGAAACCTTTTCCGACTATTGCGATGCCATCTCACAACCGGGAATAACCTAGGACCAAATCCGGTGGGTCCTATTTCCTTTCTCTTTGATTGGAAAGGCAAAGCAATGGCTCAAAGGTCTCGACAAGACGGCTCTAGGTATAGACACTTGGAAGAAGCTACCTCTAGAATTCTACCAAAAGTTTTATCCATCGGAGAAGATTAGTCTATTAAGAGCTTCAATCACGGGTTTTCAACAACGTGACGAAGAAAGTCTTTATGAGTTGTGGGAGAGATTTAAGGCCTTGGTCCGTTCTTGCCCCCATCATGGTTTATCACAATGGTTCCTTGTCCAACAATTTTGGAATGGTTTATATGAAGATTCAAGGGCCATACTCAACATGGGGTCTAATGGAAGGTTTACCGAGGTTGATGATGACCAAACATGGGCTAGGATTGAATAAATGGCGGTCCACAATTCCCAATATTCTAGACCTAGAAAGGAGAATAGAGGGGGAAGGCATGAAATCGATGCTATCACACAACTTAGTGCCGATCTTGGGGCTCAATTGAAGACTCATATGGATGCCATCGATAAGAAACTCCAAGGTCACTTTAATCAAGGTCAAAGCACAAGTTCTTCCCACCAACAATCTATTCATCAAGTCAATGCTTTGGGAGTTGTTCCTCCTACATCTTATTATGGGATATGTGAGATTTGTGGGATATATGGACATGATCCTCTATATTGTCGAAGTAGCATTGAGCAAGTGAATGCTTTTCAAGCATACAAGAAAGGTGCCCCATACTCTAACTTCAAAGCTCAAAATGAGCAAAATCCTCATATGTTCCAAGCTTCCCAACAACAAGCTCAACAACAACACCGTCCATTCTATGTTGCTCTTCCCTTAAGGGACAACCAAGGCTACCATGGTTATCAAGGCAATCAAAGGCCTTTTAACAACTTCCAACAACATAACAAAGGTTCCTTCAACAACAATCAAGGGTTCCAAAATCAAGAGAACTTCAATCATCAAGGCGGTTTCCAAGGAAACCAACACTCACAAGGATTTCATAACAACAACCAAGGTTACCAAAATCAAAATCATGGTAACTCTCAAGGCCTAAATCAAGGCAATTGTCAAGGATTCCAAGGGAACTTCCAACACCAACAAGGGTCCCAAAGTACTCAACAAGAAAACAAGCAAAGGAGCCGGTCTCCAATTCATGATTATGGCATTCCCCTAGCCATCACCAATACTCCACATAACTAACAATCTCCCCCTCGGGATTTTGACATGCAAAAGACGATGTTGGATGTGCAAAGGAGTAATCAAGAAATGCAAAGAAGTCAAATGGAGATGCAAAGAAACCAACAAGAATTCTTTGCTCAAATTCAAAGGGAGAACATGGCAAGAGATACACATGTGAAGATGCTCGAAACCCAACTAGCTCAAGTTGCTTCGGGTAGTTCTTCTAGGCAAAAGGGTCAACTACCTCCTCAAGGCGTACCAACAAAATTTGAGACCATGAATGCTATCACTTTGAGGAGCGGTGCATCCTATGATTCGCCCTTGTTCCCTAATGAGCAAGAAGACATGAAAGAACTTGTATCTCCATCTCAAAGCAACGAAAGTTGGGGAAATCTCATGGAGGAGCAAGTTTTGTGGGAGGTTGAAAAACCTATTGAAGACAAGCTTCCCCCACCCCAAGAGAAAGACAAAGGAAAGAAGAAAGTGTCAATTGAAAAGTCCCAACCTAATGAGCAAGACAAGATACACATCAAATTGCCATTCCCATCAAGGCAATTGAAGACAAAGGTGGATGTTCAATTTGACAAGTTTGTTGACATTGTGAAGAAATTAGATGTGAGCATCCCTTTCACCGAGCTAATTACCCAAGTCCCGACCTATGGAAAGTTTATGAGAGAAGTCATGGCTACGAAGAGATCCTTGGACAAGGAAGAGACCATAACGTTCACAAGAGAGGTGAGCGATATCATTCAAGGCTCTACACTTCCTAAGTTGAAGGATCCGGGTAGTTTCTCAATCCCATGCACCATAGGGAACTTGAAGATTGGAAGGGCGTTATGTGATTTGGGGGCAAGTTTAAGCATTCTCCCTTATTCTATTTGTGAGCGACTTGGGATGAAAGAGCTCAAGTGTACCTCTATTACACTCCAAATGGCCGATCGTTCGCTTAACCGACCATTAGGAATGTTAGAGGATGTGCCACTAAGAATACGGAAATTCTTCATTCCGGTCGACTTTCTTGTGCTTGATATGCCGGAGGATGCTATTACTCCCATTATCCTTGGGCGCCCATTCTTACATACCGCCGGTGCAATGATCGATGTCAAGAAGGGTATAAGATCACCTTTGAGCTAGGTGATGAGAAGCTAGTGTTTGACCTCAAAGGCAACACCTTGCCTACATATGAAGAGTCATGTAATATGATCCATGCCTTTGATGACATAGAGCTAGGGAATGAGTCGGGTGAAAGCTTGAAAGACAACAACTTTTGTGGAATTAAAGATGATGATTCCGAGCTTGGGGCGGATGAATGTCCAAGTAATGTGATTGAAGAGAAGTCGGTTGGTAAGAAGAAAGTTGAGCCTCCCTTGAGGCCTTGTGAAGATGAGTGGAATTTTGGGTATATCCCAAAGGATCGCAAGTACAAGTTCAAGCCATTGAACTTAGTAGATTGGGATGCCCCGGGAACTTCGAGGCAAGTTTATGAAGAACCTTGGAGTGTGGATTGGTACTCCACAAGCTTGATTGAAGATTTCTCCCGAGCCTTTGATTTGTTACTCCGTGCTCTTGAAGGCGATGGAGTTGTCTATGATGTTGTTGAAAAATTAATGAAGAATCCCCCATCTTAGGTTTGACGGAGTTCCTCAAGAACCGTCGGGTTGTATATATCTTTTCCTTCTCCTTTGTGTTTTTGTAGTTGTATTTGTGTGATTTTTGGATTTGTGAGTTTGTGGAAGTCTTGTAATTTGGCATTTTGATAAGCGATGTGAGGGAGGGATTTTGATGGTGTTTATTGAGTTTATTTGATAGGTTGATAGTGAAGATGAAGTTTTGAGAGGAGTTGTTGATGATAGAAGCTTGGATCTTGGGCATGGAAGTCGGTTTTTGAGCTTTTGACAAGCTTTTGGGGACGAGATTTTAGATCTCGAAGTATTAGTGGCCTTGTGGGTGAAGCTATCAAGAGGATTGAAGAGCTAGAAGAGTCATCTCGACCGGGAAGGGTGTCATCTCGACCGGGATGAAGTGGGCATGAAAACAGAAGCTACTAACGTGTCATCCTGACCGGGGTCAATTTCATCCCGATCGGGAAGGGACCATCCCGGCCAGGAAGGTCATGGTCCCGACCGGGATGGTGCCCAGCTCCCCCTTTTGCCTCCTCTTCGTCATTTGAACCCACCCAACCACTTTATACCCCCTCCCAACCTCCCTACCTACCCTTGCAACTATCATATGACCCCTACACTTCATATATACACCTTCATCTCATCTTCTCATCACTATACACCGAGTTTAACCTCAAATCCCACCTCTTTACACCAATGCAAGCCTAGTACTTCAACCATACAACTACATTGAGAAAGAAGAGGAATAACGAGGACGAACACAAGCAAAGTGCCGAAATCGAACATTGAGACGATGGAGATTTTTAAGTTGCTAACCGTTTGGTAGGCGACTCTCCTTTCTTTTCCGTCTTTTATTGCTAGTCTTCCTTTGTATGTTCCCCTTCCCTTTATCCTTTTTGTGTCATAGTGGCCCTCGGGGCCTTTGGTAGTTATCGCTCCTGATTCTCGATGACGTGACTACATCGAGAGTCATTTCAAAAATCCAAATTTACAAGTCCTTTCACTTTTTCTTTATTTTATTTTCTTTTGGTAGAATTTAGTCGGATTTAGGCAGAATCCGGGCTAGGTGACTTGATTACACCCAGTCCTCCCCTCCCATTTCATTTTATTTCCTTCTTTTTATTTCTTCCCAAGAGATCACATCTTTAGCGGCATTTATTCTGTTATTAGGCGGCATTTATAAATGCCACGCAAAGTGCTTGCAGCATTTAATCATTTGCCACTAGATTCAATGTATGGAGAAGTCATTGTGGCATTTATTACAAATGCTGGTAAAGCCTTATATAAACCCCACTATAAACCTTTGATAAATTCAAAATTTTGTTATTTATTTTATTTGTTTTTTTTAATTGGTAAGCATGTCTTTCCAATTTTGGAGGGTTTTTTTTTCCTAATAATATTGTTTTAATTAAAAAGATATGTTAAAAGTAACTAATTAAAAAAAGGTCAAACATATAAAATAACTGATTTTATAATATTGATAATAGAATTTGTAGCCGTCAAGTGACCATTACAATAGCTTATATGGGTATAAACCCAAATCGGTAAATCTTAATCAAAGGATAACAAAAACGTAAATAGGTACAATCAAAATACCAAAATTTTTATAGTTAAATCTCTATCACAATAGCTAAGTAGAAATGAGTAGTCATCCCAAAAAAACAAAAGCGATTGTTGCGGCTACGTATGAGGATGATTAAGGATATCTCTACAAATAAAGCCATCTTGAGCATGGTTAACTCATCTTGCCATAGCATGTCGTAGATGAAATAGACGATGGACCTCTACCAAGCTGTGAGTATATATCTCCATCCCAAGCAACAACTCCATTTGTGACTGATGCGCGCTGTCGCTGACACGCATGCAAACAATATTTTTAGTCCCAACTTACTACTATGTAGTAGCGGCAAGTCGAGGTCGAACCACAGGGAGGCGGTTAAGTGCTATCGGTCAAGTCTAGTGTTGACTGTGATTGGGGTTGAGATGGAGGTTTTGGGACGAGAAGATGGGGGTTTTGGGACGAGAAGAGTGATCTAGTGCTAGAGAGTTAGACGACTAAGCTAGAAACTATAATGGGAAAGGTGTTGGGGAGAGTCGGGATTCGGAAATGGGGTCTAAGAATCTCGGAGTCGATTTTTAGTCACAACGTTGATAAGGGAGAATGCCACCTTTCGGTTTCTTCACCCAACCCACCTATACCCGCTTTCGCGGCGAAAGGGTAGGTCTCAAGTCAAGGTAACTCCTACCCCGAGTTTCCCCATATTGATAAGAGTGAGTCAAGGTCGACCTAGCCGTACGCTCTAAGTCAACAAAGACACAAAAACCTCGAAATTGATAAATCAACAAGCAAACAACTCACCAACATCCCTCAATTCAAATAATCCAAATCCTCATCCCTAAATTCCCCAACAAGAAATCTACTCAATATTCATAATGGAAAGCATCAAAACACTAATAAGGGAGAGATTAACTAGAGCATGCATCATAACTAAATCTAGAGTAAATGATAACTAGATGATAAGGAAACTATACTATCAAATAACACTAAGAAGGAGAAATAAACTACCACACAAACTATGGAGAAACTAACAAAAGAGAGAGAAAAACATAAACTAACTAATGGAGAAAGGGAGAGGAAAGAAACTACCAATTATGGAGAAGACTAAAGGAGGTAGATGAAGATTACATAAAAATTGAATCTTGAAAGGGATAATACAAGAACTTGTCACTAATCCTTGCAATACTCTTTAATCTTCAAAATAAAGCCCAAATCTTCAATAAAGATGATAACTTGATTGCAAATTATAGAGTAGATTTAATCTAAACTAAGAAAGTTTTCTAAATCTATGGAGTTTTTCTACTATGTGAACTACTACTACTACTACTACTACTGCTACTACTACTACTACTACTACTAAGGATCCACTACACTACTCCTACACTACTCCTACCCTAAGGAGGGAGGCACACTTAAGGCACAAAACCCTAGGTGTAGTATTTATAGTGGTTCTTAATGGGTCACACAATCTTCAAGCCCAAATCCAATTCCTCTTCTTTTCAGCTAGACCTTCACCCTTTGCATCTTCATGGGGTAAAACTTCACCCTACGGTTGACGAGCTGACACCACCGGGTGAAATTTCACCCGGTGAGATTTTCTTCTCATTTTGCGATTTTTGGCGCTTTTCTCCATCGGGCGAAATTTCACCCGGTGGGCGAAATTTCGCCCAGTCGTTTCATATGGTGAAATTTCACCCTATGAACTTTTTGTCCAAAATGGCAATCTGGGGAGGAACACCATCGGGCGAAATTTCGCCCGGTAAATTCTCATCGGGTGAAATTTCGCCCTGTGACTTCATAGGGCCATAACTCTCTCGTTTGAACTCCGTTTGGGGCGTGTGATATGTCGTTGGAAAGCTAAGAAGATAAGCTTTCGCCTCCAACTAGAATCGCTTTAATCCGAGGTCTAGAACTCTAGATATTATCGTTTGAAGTTCGACCTCTTCGGTGAAGATGCCCAATGGACTTATAGTTTTTCCTTTTCGCTCAAGGTTTCACCTCTCGGGTTTGGACTTTGGATTTTGAGTTGCGTGCTTTGCTTTTCGGACGGTTTCCCTCTTTCTCATGCTCATAGGAGCTCAGACACGTTTTTGGTCGAAAATCCTATCAAAATAGATAGAAAACTACCAAAAACACGTAAAATGCAAAACAGAGACTCTAATGCAAGAATTACTCAAAATACGGCGATAATCGCACTCTATTCTCGCAAAACAGAGAAAAAACGGGTCCAAATGGGAGGAAAAACGGTCCAAATTTGACACACAACAATTCCCCCACACTAAACCGTTGCTCGTCCTCGAGCAAAGACCCAAAAAGAAATTAGCTACTACTACTAAGCTAGACTATGCTAAGCCGATACAGGGCAATTAACGGGCCCGCTCCGTCCCTTCAACTCACATCGAAATACCCATGAGGTAGAGTACTCCCATGCAAGGAAAGTTGGGGCTTGCTCAAAATTGGGGATGCGACTAACACACACAAACCCACAAAAACAAAGAAGACACACAAAAAGATAGCCGCATCCAAAGAGAAAATAAATCACCGAATCCCTCATCGAAACGGCGGAGAAAGCACCGATTTAGGCCAAAGACAAGTGAGAACACTACCATGTTAGTCACCCAAATTGACATGGACAAAATCCTAATAGGATGACAATCAAACAATAAAAACATTGAAATTTTACCAAGGTATTTCTAATTCCACTAGAGATGCCTACAACGGAACGATAAATGGAGTGGATAAGTGAGAACCATGGAGTTAGTAAGCACTGTAGGTAAGTGTTATCCCGTCTCCTAAGCTAAGCCTAGAGGGTCGTCCCAAACTCAAGAAAGCAAATTAAACCAAACAAAAAGTGGACAAGTGTTTGCAAAATGGTAAGGATCGACTAATCACCGCTATTTTCCTTCCTCGGGACTCGGTCCTCTAGTAGGCCTTTCACGGCGAATAATCGACCAAGGGATTATTTGGGGTTTGGGAACGATTTTTGAGATTTTGAATTTCTTTTCGGTTTTCTTTCTTTCCCCATTATTTCGATTGAGGACTTTTTTTTTCTTACTTTCTTTCTTCTTCATTTTTCCCTTTTTCTTTTGAGTAGCCCATATTTGGCTAAATGGTACATTTGAGATCAAGCATATTTTTGCAAACTTATTTGTGATAATGGGTGAATGGTAGAGAAATAGGCTAGTCGGGTATGCATCCCCTCCGAACCCACAAAAAGATGGAAATTTGGACTAAAGGACGGCTTCTCAAGTAAGGTCACCTAAGAGAACGGGAAACGGTAACCAAGGACTTATCACTCCATGGGTGGTCAAGGTGGTCAAATGCAAATCCCGATGTAGACTCCTAGTAGAAAAGATGGACTCATGGTAAAAATTCAATGCAAAAATTGGTTCAAGGTCATTCTACTAGAACAATGTCCAAAATTCAAAAAGGGTTTCTAACAAGGGAGTATAGACACTCGGCCTAAACTCAAAATCGGGTTTTCGAAAACTTTACCTAGACAAACTATACACAAATGAAAAAGAACACAAAAAGGACAAAAACACGAGAAAAACAGAACAAAAACACAAATATAGCCAAGCACTCAAAACTCCATCAAGTCAACACAATCCGCAACCACCAATTCCAAAATGTTCACCAAGTGAACCTCCAAACAGCATATATGCCCATACTCCCAAACATTAAGAGAAAGGGATAAAAACGAAGGTAGAAGATATTACCAAGCAGTCTTCATTTTCGCTATCTTACGTACCCATGCTAAATGGTTGGTGGTGTACCTACAAGAAGGAGAATGCAAGGCAATATATGTAACAACCCGGATTTTCGATGACTTAAAATAATAGATAATGCGGAAAGTTATCTAAGTCATTTAATTAAAATTATATCAGAGTGTAAATAAATCCGGATCGCTACGGATCCTTACAACAAACGACTATTAATTACATAGTCTTGATTCACTTAGTACAGAATATAGATTGTATTTTATATAAACATATTATTAAATCTCTCTCGCTTGATCCTTTCCCATCGCCCCATACCTGCACAAATATATATAATAGAGAGACCGCTTAGCGGGACAGCAACCAAACCGTTCATCTAATATCACCTCATACACATAAGATAATCATGTGAATAACCAATGATATACTTATAAAAATACTAAAGGATATCACGTAACAGGTAGTTTCTTTTACTTCAATAGATTAACATGTGAGGTGATGAAAACGATAAGGTTTAAAAGATGGGACATTGGCAGCCATTTAATTTTTAAAATCATTTTTCACGTAAACAGAGAATAAACACACGAGTCGTGGCTCCTAGTATCACCGCTACTCCATATTGGCTTGCATCTCACCAATAGAAGTAACCGTGTTACCGACTCGTAGACCAAACCGATCTTATGAGGTTTACATCTCACCCATAAGACTCAATTGGGCCCGAACTTCTATTATATTATACGTTTATTCAAACGGGACTCTGGGCTGAAATGAAAGCTGATGATTACATTCTCTGCATCACCAAGAGGGAACCCGCAGTTTTCAGAATCCTGTTCTGCCCCCGTTACCTAGGTGGTAATACTGCTCAAGTACTTGTCTATATGTGCGCCACATACCCTACGCAGACTCTTGAACCGCAGAACTCACTGCCGTAGGACGACTACCTTAAACACTAGGTCGACTCTCGGACCGTAGCCTCCGAGTCTGCTTTTCATTACAAGTGCAGTCGAAACACCACGCATGGTAGGATCCAACACAAGCTATTCTTCCCAGACTCGCATCGTAAACTTTATATAAAAGTCGCCCGTGAACAAGTAGTACTTTATTTGTTGACCTTCAATAATTGGTCAGACTCATTTGAAACAATCAAATCCTCAAATAATTACTTTCAGTGTGACAACATTATACTTTAATCCTCAAGTGTCACCCGAAACGTCATATCCCAAATATCGTATAATATTTTTAAAATAGTAAATCTTTTAAAACGAAGTTTTATATAAAAATAAAATAAAGTTTAAAGTATAATAATAATAATAAAATATTATTTTAAAATTTATAACCTCTGAAAAATATAAAAGTTTATGAAAACTATGAATTAAGTCGTACTTAATCGATTTACAAAATTTGACGTAAAATCATGTTTTTAAATATTTATAAATATCGTGTAAAAATTTCGGAATAAAATAAATTCATTTATTTAGAAAACGAGATTTATAAATTTTTAACTAAATAAAAAAATAATAAGTGAAATTTTATTAAAATAAAACATTTTACAAATTACTAATCTACTCCATTTTTATAATATATAAACAAATGTAAAAGTACTAAAGAAAATTTAATACGACCAAAATTACAATTATATAAAATACATACAAAATATATAGTACATAAACATGCATAACAAATAGGAAGTAAATAAAATAAAATATAATGAAAATGATATAAGTAAATTTTATTAATTTAAGTTCTTTTATTAATTTTCTTAATTTTTTATATAGACAAAAATGTAAATGTGATAAATAAATTAAACATGTGATAATTAAGTCGAGTTGAATTTAGTCATAAATAAGTATATAACACAAATAAAATATCACGTAACATTTTTATATATACATAAGTAATTTAGTCGTACAAACAAGTCTAAATATTGAAATAAGCAATTTATTAAATTACTAACATAATATACTTATATATAAGAAATGTTGTTAGAAGAAAAGTTTGGTTACCTTAATAGCTACTATTTATTAACGTTATTAAGAATAGAAGGTCGAAATGAATTGACCCAAATACGGTACTAGAAAAGTGATCCCGTCAAATACTGAGCAGTTCCTCATCCCCGATGCTCCAATTATAGAAAAAAACGATAGAGTAAATATAGTATATAGTACGGAGTAGTACGTAATATAGTAAATATGTACGTAGTATATGTTTTTAGCATATATATTGTTAGTATATGTATAGTGTGTTAGTATATACGTAGGAGTATGTAGTTAGTAGTAATAATGCATGTAGTACTCCATATTTATAGTACTTAGTATGTATGTATGTTATTAGTAGGTAGTAGATACTAGATAGGTAGTGTATTGTAGTAGGATTGTATAGGTGTAAGTAGTTTATAGTAGTAGAGTAGTGAGTAGGTTAGAGTAGGTTGTAAGAGTATGGTAGAAGTAGGACGTGTAGTGTCCTAAAAATAGGACGTGGGAGGGTACGTGGTAGTCAGTTAGGATGTCCACGTTTCTCGAGTTTCGGTCCGTTTCTCGTACAAACGTTTTTCTTTATTTCTTAAAAAGTTGAAATATAAGAGTACGAGATTAAAATAATGAAAACTGTAAAATTATTTTTTTTTAAAAATGAATTTTTAAGACGACAAGTAAAATAGACGGTAAATAGTATTATGGGACAAAAGTTATAAGTAATCATTATTTTAAAAATTCAATAAATTAATAATTTTTTTTACGAGATGATAAAATGTTAAAATGACAAGTCAATATAAAAATATATTTCGAGTTTTAAACTTTATTTAACGAAAGATAAAATTTTTAATAATTCGATAAATAAATTTTCACGTTTTATAACGGAATAATTTTTAATTTAACAAATATAAAATATTTTGTTTACGAAAATAATTTTTCACATGTTAAACTTGGTTTAAATAAATATTTAAAATTTTAACACTGTTTGAAAAATATGGGGTGGTACAATATAAGTGACACAAAAACCAAAATAAAAGAAAAGAGAACTAAAATAAAGAGGAAAAGGAAAAAAAATTGAGTTTTTGATTTTTTAAAGGAAAAATGAAAAAGAAAAGGAAGAAAGGGATAGTATATCCCTCTCCCACACTAAAACTGTGCATTGTCCTCAATGCACAAATAGGGGAAGAATCTAAAAAGAAAAAAAAGAGAAAAATTGGAAAATCTTTTTGAATTTTTGTGGTTTTTCGATTTTTTTTGTGTTTTTCAAAAATTAGGGGAATAAAGAAAATGAAATGAAAAATAGAAAAACCGAGAGGGAAAAAGGGCTTAGGGGTAATCATGTCACCTCGCCCCAATTCCGCACGAATCGGGAAAAAGAAGAAAAAGAAGTTAAAAATTTTGGATTTTCCATTTGGTCTTGGTGCGATCAAATCACTGAAGACCGGGAGCATATAATCAGGTCCTTCTCTCGTCAAGGTCACCTGCATAAAACCTCACGTCTGTAACGACCCAAGTAGGGCCACGGAGGGTCTGTCAACTTCCTCAAACCAACAAAAGTATTATCACAACAATAACCAATCAAAAATCACCAAATGCCAAAATTGGCGCAGCAGAAACTGACAAAAATTACTGAGAACAGGAGAAATATGACTACCGACAACCAACACCCGACACCCCCCCCACACTAACACTAACAACACTCAACCACTCATGCAGGACCCGGGGAACGAGGTGGTGGGTAGTAAGACCCAGGCGGAGGCATACCGAAAAATTGATCAAAATAGTGCTGTTGCTATTGCAACATCCTTTGGTTTTCCTCCGCCGCCAACCTCGCTGCTTGAGCATCCCTAGCAGCGTCCCTGGCCAACTTGAAGCTGCTCCGGGCGTACTCAAACCCATCTCTGGAATAGGTGTAGGAATCATGCGTAGTATCGCGCGTATCCCTAGCATGGTTAAAAGAGCTCTGGGCCAAGTTGAGGGGAGTGGTCGAGTTCTCCCAAGTCTGACGTGTACGATCATAGACTTCTCCCCATTGGTTATAAAACTCCTCCGATCCGAAGAACGAAGAGTGTCTCGGAGGACTCATGTTAACGTCCTCCTGGAAACCTGGGGTAGACTGGGTGAAAGTGGAGTGTCGGTGCGGGGTAAAGTCAGAAAAGTCGGGGGTGAAGAACTGTGAGGTCTGTGGTTCGGTCTGACGAGAGGAAGAGGGTCCACGAGATGAAGACGGTAATGTTCTTTGACCCTCATCCCGGAATGTTTCATTTTCCGGTTCCTCTTCTGACACATCTACTACCTCGACATCATCATCACCAATGTCAAGAGGTCCATCGGGGTAATTTACTTGATAGAACTTACCACGGGTGCTATCCCGAATGTACTCCCTTGACCTTTTCGGCATGCCGAAGTTCTCCTCGATATCAAGCCTCACCCAATCGGGGTTAGGCATTTCAATAGCTCGAAACTCAGTAATCTTATACAGAAACAAACTGTTATAATCCCTTTTTGGGGGCCAGACAAGAAAAGAGCAATAGATTTCATCTAAGTAAATCCCGACTCCGATTACTGGTGCTAAGTCACTAAAGTCCACGTTCAAGGCTCTAGCTATCATCGTGACTACCCCGCCACAAGAAATGTTCTTGCGGTTGCCCTTTGCAACCTGGGCGAAATGTGTAGCTAGGGCCTTAGACATGTTAATAGAAGGGTTTCTATTCAGAACTGCATCCTCTAATAATTGCACAGCTATAGCACTACGGTTATGGTGCGTATCATAGCTAACGAATTGGCTATGATACGCGCCGAGTATTTGAGGATGGGGTTCCGAATGGAAAAACGCATCTCACCCCCTTTGAAGGTCCTCTGGCGGGCAATTTTAAACCAAAATCGATCACGGGCAAATTTTTCATCCCAAGTTTGCCCCACCGGAGGCCCTCCTAAAACTGAAATGGGTAAACCAAGTAGTGCACCAAAATCTCTCAAGGAGAAAACATACTGAATTTCTCGCAACTGAAAAGTAATGATGGGGTCGTCACCACCACCAAACTCAAAAGTTGCAAAAAATTCACAAGTGAGTTTTTGAAAAGTTTCCTCTTTTGACATATAAAATCTAATCAGTCCGAGATTTTGGCACATTACTAGGACCTGCGGTTCAATATCCATTCGCTGAAGAACATCTCTTAGCAGCCCAACGAGTTGGCTCAATTTTAAAATTCCAGAATTTTTAAATTTTTTCAAGCTGAGCGTTCTTAGCGAAACTAACACCAGAACCAGAATGCAAGAAATTACGATGAATAGGAGGGTATAACGTACCTCTAGCGCGACAGGTTGTTCGCGTAAGACGGAGCCTTGTGCTTGAATGGGCCTCGGGATAGATTTGTCTCGGGCCTCGGTCGGCTCCTCGGAACGAGAAGAGGACGTTGAACCCGAATGACGGTTGAGCATAGCTGATAATCTCTTCCTTGCAGTTTGCTTGATTCTCTTCATATTTGATGATTGAGGTGGGTGATTATGGTGATGGAGGTTTAGGATATGAGGTTGTCAAAAATTGTGAAGATTTCTAAAAAAGAATTCCTAAAGGATGATAGGAATTCGATAAGGATGAAGAATATGGGGTTGGATTAATTTTTAGTGGAGAAATCGGGTGATTAGAATGAATTTAGGGTGGCAGTATTTGGGGTTTTTGGGTTTTTGGGGTTTATTTGAGGAGAGAGATAGGGAAAAGGGTGATATGAGGAAGAAGAAGGGTGTTTGGGGTATAAGGGTGACGCGTGGTGAAGTTTCACCCGGTGGTCACCATCGGGTGAAATTTCACCCGACGGTCCTCAGACCATTTCTCGTCAATTTCGCGCAACTCACCGTCGGGCGAAATTTCGCCCGGTGAGATTCCACCGGGTGAAATTTCACCCGACGGAATTCCGTTAATTCTCAAGTCGCAATTAAGTTTACCGTCGGGCGAAATTTCGCCCGGTGAGATTCCACCGGGTGAAATTTCACCCGACGGGTTTTCCGTCAATTCCAGTAATTCCAACAAAAATGCCATCGGGTGAAGTTTCACCCGACGGATCTCGGGCCACAATTCCACCTGGTGAAATTTCACCCGGGGAGATCCTCCACTTAATATTGGCCTTTTGCTGCGAAAATTCTCCTCGACTTGGTCCAAACCAACCTCAACTCTTCGATAATACCAATCTTCTCGATCCATGTATTAAATACATGGAGATAAACTCTCATAATCATTGTAGAACATCCCAAAAACTCCAAAAGAAATCTTCAAAATTCCTGCAAGTGCCATAAGAAATAGGCTCCAAAGGAAAAACCAAAAGCTATTGTTCAAGGAAAGTAAAAGGAGATAAGAATATACAAATATTTACAAGGTGGTTATTATGGACACCACAAAACCAAATCAAATCGTTTGAGCTTAGTCGGGGTTGCTTGAGAGGCAACCCGGAGTACCATATTTCTTACTCTTGAAGATAACACCACCAATCATACACTCGTTCCTCGGCTTTGGCAAACTCATAAGGCGAGCTACCTCCGGTAGCATCCCCCACTCATTAATAACTTCTTCTTCGGGAGCTTGACCAAGTATAAGGAAGATGTCATCGTTGATTGAACAAGGTATGGAGAAGCTACCGGGGTCACCAAATTCAGTAGGAATGGTAATTTTCGGGGTGACCCTAGGTAGTGTTGGAGTTTCCTTCTTCGTGGTAGAATTCAAGATCATGTCCCTCAAATACTCGGTCGGAGTTGGCATGGAGGGACTAGTTTCTACATTCTCGAGCAATTCAGTGAAGGTTATTTGCTCCATAGCTTGACCATTTGAAGGGTTTTGAGGCTTATCATTCAAGGGTGGTACTTCCATTTTGGAGACTAAGTTCATGTCTTCTATTGGAATCTTTTCAATGATGTAGGTAAGGTCTCCTACAAGGTATTTGAATGGATCTCTTTTCCATCTTTCGGTTACACCCTTGACCACATTCTCACCGAATTCATTGATTGAGGGATGAGATGTAAAAGTTTGTGGATCAAAGGGTCTCACCGTTCCCTTTATGCTCAATACCTTAATAACATTCACGGATGCTTGATTGGAAGAATTGGTCGGTTCATAAGAAAATCGAGCTTGCGAGGTGGCACGTGCCTCTAAAGCTTCAAGTCTAGCTCGATCTGATGCATTTTCTTCCAATAAATACTTGATCGTTTGTTGAATGTAATAAAGCGGTTGAAAGAGTCCTTGAGAATGCCTTGGATGACCTTGATTATGTAGAAGATAGATTCCAAAAGGAGGACCATAGCTAGTTCGAGGTGGTCCTTGAGAACAAGAACAACTTTGGTTGAATTGATTTGTAACCAAAATTTCTTCACTGGGCGATTGAGAAAGGGATCCAAGTGTAGCCATACTTGAATCCTTGGATGTTGTTCAAAGATGGGGTGATGAGGAATGCAGAAATTGGTGGAAGATAACAATATCAAGTTGTTGCTTCGGTCCACAATATTTCCAAGCGACTTGTTCTTCGAATGGGGATCAAGCAACCTAGATCAAAAGTATACCTAGCAAAAACTTAACAAACGATGAGCCTCCTAGCACCTAATGGCAGTAGGGTAGGAGGAAGGAAAAACAATTAACCAAACACAATCAAACAAAGACTTAATCAATTAACTAATCGCCGCCTCCCCGGCAACGGCGCCATTTTGATGCGCGATGTCGCTGACACGCATGCAAACAATATTTTTAGTCCCAACTTACTACTATGTAGTAGAGGCAAGTCGAGGTCGAACCACAGGGAGGCGGTTAAGTGCTATCGGTCAAGTCTAGTGTTGACTGTGATTGGGGTTGAGATGGAGGTTTTGGGACGAGAAGATGGGGGTTTTGGGACGAGAAGAGTGATCTAGTGCTAGAGAGTTAGACGACTAAGCTAGAAACTATAATGGGAAAGGTGTTGGGGAGAGTCGGGATTCGGAAATGGGGTCTAAGAATCTCGGAGTCGATTTTTAGTCACAACGTTGATAAGGGAGAATGCCACCTTTCGGTTTCTTCACCCAACCCACCTATACCCGCTTTCGCGGCGAAAGGGTAGGTCTCAAGTGAAGTTAACTCCTACCCCGAGTTTCCCCATATTGATAAGAGTGAGTCAAGGTCGACCTAGCCGTACGCTCTAAGTCAACAAAGACACAAAAACCTCGAAATTGATAAATCAACAAGCAAACAACCCACCAACATCCCTCAATTCAAGTAATCCAAATCCTCATCCCTAAATTCCCCAACAAGAAATCTACTCAATATTCATAATGGAGAGCATCAAAACACTAATAAGGGAGAGATTAACTAGAGCATGCATAATAACTAAATCTAGAGTAAATGATAACTAGATGATAAGGAAACTATACTATCAAATAACACTAAGAAGGAGAAATAAACTACCACACAAACTGATAAGTGTAGTTTGTAGTGCCTATTTGTTGTGTTTGGTCCCGGTTTCTCTTGTGAAATCGCTCTTTGGGAGCGGTTTCTGGGCTACTTATGCTTTTTCTAGTTCGTTTTAGGTTCCCAAGACCATTCATGGAGAATTGGAACGATTCTGACTCGTTTCCTACACATTTGGAGCCAACAAAAAGAAGGAACGATCACTCGGTGCCTTAGATTCGATCCCGAGACCTTGGGACCCATTCCCGAGCCCCTTAGACTCGATCCCGAGCACCGAGAGTTGATGAGAAACCCATGAGAAGCAAGGAGGGACCTTTATGATCATATTGGAGGCCTACAAGACCCTTCCCGGGCGGGAAGAGTAGCCTTCCCGGTCGGGAAGGAGTGCTTGAATGAAGTGGCTACTGATCTGGCCGTCCTGACCGGGAAGAGCAATAACACCGCCTGGTGTTATTGATAACATAGCCCGGTGTTATGCTTGATCCCGACCGGGAAGAGAGCTTCCCGACCGGGAAGGATGGCCCATCCCGACCGGGACAATTCCTTCCCGACCGGGAAGAAGTGTTGTAGCCGCGTGACTCTTCTTTTCTTCTCCTTCACTCTTGTAACCCTATAAATACCCCCCCTCTTGTAATCTTATGTAATGTTAGACATTACCCACTAAACACTAGATTACTTTAGCCTAGATTAGCCTAGATTAGTGTAGATTAGTCTTTAATTAGTCCTTAATCTTAGTTTAACTCTTGTAATATTGGAATTCTTGAAGATCTCTACCAATCTTGACAACATTGGTGGATGTTTGGGTTTTCTTCTATGCAAGTGTTCATCTTTTCTTATCTTGTTTAGTTGGTATAATCTTTCTTCTCCCTTTACTCTTTTTCTTCCTTTGTTATTCAAGTTTTAATCTTTGTTCATTGTTTTGTTCATTGTTCATTATTTTTACTAGTTCCATTATGGATGTTTTGTTGTTTGTGTTGATTCCTCTTGTTATGGTTAGTATTAGTTTAGATATGATTGAGTAGACTTTTTGTGGGGTTAGTAGGGGGATTAAGTGTTGATTATGGATGATTAGGGTTTGATTGTGGGTAAAGGTGCATTCTTTGTTACTAGTCACAAGTTATGCACACTATGTGTTTGTTGAAATGCTTGTTAGAGTAGTAGTTGCAAATACTCCTCTTGCTTGTCTTCCTCTTCTAATTGTGTGATTGATTTGTGGTTGAATCCTCGTGTATTGGGTAACATCTTGCATAAGTATTCGGGTTTTGTCTTTGACACGAGAGTGCGGACATTGGCTTTGACGCGAGAGCGCGGACCAACCTTATTAACTAGGTGACCCTTGCACCATCGATCTCCCAACTATCCTACTACACTTACGAACCCGACCTAACCCTATTCTTTCCTTATTCTTTAGCCTTAGTTGTTGTTCTTAGCTTAGTCCTAGTCTTAGTTTATCCCCCTTCCTATCGTTCTAGATTAGCTTAGCCTTGAGACCTAGTCTTGTATTTGGGTAGACCTTAGTCTAGACACCTCATACCGTCCCCGTGGACTCGACCCGACTTGCCCTATCTATGTGTTAGGATTAGTTGGTTTTTATTTGTTGGCGGGGATCCACGGCAAATCCTTCCCATCAATTTGGCGTCGTTGCCGGGTACGGTGCTAGTTTAGACTTTGTTTGCCTATTTACTTGACTTTGTCTTTTTGTTTTTGTGTTTTTGTTTTTGTTCTTTTGCTTCTTGTGTGTGCAAAGTTTATTTCCTTCTTGTCTAGTGCCCAAAAAGCACTAGACTTCTCACGTTTGCTCCTAGTCTACAGTTTGTGCCTAGAGGTGGTGACCATCTTCTTCTTTACAACTTAGAGCCGCTTTAACGGACGGTTTCTAGATTGAGAGGTCCTCAACTGGGTACGAGCCACGATTTTCGAGTATAGCTTGAGGTTTGATCTAAACTCCCCACCTATAGAAGCCACCACAAGCTACTCCTCTTCCTCCATGAATCGAGACTATGCCGTGATGTCTCCAAGGTACCACCAAGCTTCATTTGGTAATCAAGAAACCCGTGGGTATGAGTTTCCAGGACATGGAAGCCAATTTACCCTAAACCCACCATATTACCAATCATCTCAACCTCACTACCAAGTAGCACTCCAAAACCCCAATGACCACCAAATGCCCAACTTGGAGTTATATAAATCGATTCTTCAATTGCAAAGGAGCCAACAAGAAATGACCATTCAAATGCAAAAGAACCAAGATGAATTCATGGCCCAATATCAAAGGGAAACCGAGGCGATGGATGCTCGGTTAAATGCGTTATCGGTTAAAACCGTAATGTTTTTATCCCGAACGTCGCAACTAGATGAAGGGTGCTCACTTGAGCAAAGGGAGCAACCTAATCACGAAGTCGCCGATGACGCTCCTTTTGGAAGCGAAATTTCTTTTGAAGAACCTCAATCGTCTACCCAAGAAGAGGCGAAAGAGAAGATAATCCTTGATGGAGGTGTGTTTGGTGAAGAATTGGGTGAGGATAGTGGGAATTTGAAGAGTTTCATTGATGAAAACACCGACATAATAGAGGAAAGTCAAGAGTCTACCCCCTCTATACTTGTTGAACCTTCAATCCCCTCCGCTTTCCCTCCTCTCGAGCTTCATGCTGCTTCTTGTGAGCCTATTGTAGAGGATATAGAACTTTGGGATGAGTTTAGTGAGGTGATAGGTATTGTGAAGTCATGGGACATGCATGATGAAATCAAGTCGCCCATATGTGATAATTCAATAAAATATTGTGAACCCCTTGTGTGTAATTTGGATCTTGGTTTAGAGGAGGTTGAAACCGCTTGTTTGAGTTTCAAATCTATTCTTATTGATGATGTGGGGAAGAACGATGTTTTAGGATTGGGAGATATTGGGCCAGAACTTGTTGATGACTTGGGTTTGCTTGATGAAAAGAAGAAGGTTAAGCTCCCTTTTGACACTTGTGCTAGAATTTTGAGCTTTGGTTGTGCTAGGAGACGATGCTTAGGGAGGAAGAGATCGGTAAGGTTTGTAGGATGGATAGACCCCGGAGACAACATGAAAAATGACGTTGGGTCTTGGGATTAGTACTTCTTGCCTCTACCTTGGAGGCCATGGAGGATAGCTTGGCTCGTTAGCTTGAGCCCTCATTATGATGTGGCTCGTGCGTTTGACTTGCTCCTCCGAGCCATTGATGGCTATGGATAAGAAGGAGGAATCCACCATTCTCGGTTTGACGGAGTTCCTAAAGAACCGTCATGTTGTATATTCCCCTTTCTCTCTTCTTTTGAGCTTTTGTGATTGTAATTGTGTTATTTATGATGTTGTTTCTAGGATTTGTTTGTTTTGTGGGATCCTTGTAATTTTGGAATTTTTGATGAGCGATGTGAGGGAGGGATTTTGATGGATGTTTTGAGCTTACTTGATAGGTCATAGTGAAGATGAAGTTTCGAGGAGAGTAGTGGATAATAGGAGCTTGAGTTTGCGCAAGGAAGTCGGGTTTTTGAACTTTTCTTAAGCTTTTGGGGACGAGATTCTAGGTCTCGTTGTATTGGTGGCCTTGTGGGTGAAGCTACAAGATTATGAAGGGCTAGAAGACTCTTCCCGATTGGGAAGGATGAGCCATCCCGACTGGGAAGGATGTCATCCCGATTGGGATGAGTGTACCAAAAATTGGGTTTTCTGGAGTGTGATCCCGACCGGGAAGGAAGCTTCCCGACCGGGAAGGGTGTGTCATCCCGACCGGGACCATCCATCCCGACCAGGATGATGCCTTGCTCCTCCTTTTGCCTCTTCTTGGTCATGTGAGCCCACCCTACAACTTTATACCTCCTCCCAACCTCCCTACCTACCCTGCACCTATCATATGACCCCTACACTTCATATGTATACCTTCATCTCATATTCTCTTCACTATACATCAAGTTTAACCTCAAATCCCACCCTCATTACACCAATGCAAGCCTAGAACTTCAACCGTGCGATTACATTGAGCAAGAAGAAGAATAACAATGAAGAAGACAAGCTATGTGCCATTAATTATCATTGAGATGATGGAGTGAGTGAATTGCTAACCGATTGGTACGACAACTATCCTTTCTTTTCCGTCTTTTATTGCTTGTCTTCCTTTGTTTGTTTCCTTCCACATTTTTGTGTCATGGTGGCCCTCGGGGCCTTGGTAGTCATTGCTCCCGACTCTCGATGATGTGACTACATCGAGAGTCATTTCAAAATCCAAATTTGCAAGAATTTTCACTTTTTTCTTTGATTTTACTTTCTTTTGTTAGGATTTAGTCGAATTCGGGCGGAATCCAGGCTAGGTGACTTGATTACACCTAGTCCTCCCCTCCCATTTCCTTTTATTTCCTTCTTTTCATTTCTTCCCCCATCCATATCTTTTCTTGTCTCGGCCCATGGTGACTTAACTACACCCCGGCCGGACATATTCTACCCATTCTTCGCTTTTCTTTTTGATTTTTAGCTTTATTTTCGTAATTTCTCTTCTTTTTTTAGTGTCTCCATACACTACGATCGAGCATCAGGACATTGCTCGGTTTAAGTGTGGGGGAGCGATATCCTAGTGTAGGTTAGTTTTATTTTCGTAGTTTTTTCCGAAAAATCTTTAAAAAAAAAACCCTAAAAATCTGATTTTTTTTTTCATAAAAATCAAAAAGATTTTTCCTTTGTGTCTTTTCCTTTTGTGTCGTTGTGTCGTATATTTGTCGTGTTATGCGTGTTTTGCCTCCCTTTTTCCTTGTAGGCCGCTTAATCACCGTTAACTTTGGAGGGCTTTCAAGACATCCGGTAAGATATTTTTATCCCTTTTTCCTCTTTATCTCTTGTGGAATTTGGAGAAGAATTTGTGATGATGTGTGCTCAGGTGGAGCTTGTTGAAGGTTGTAGTTGATTTGGTGGCTTGTTTGGAAGTTCGGGGTGGTGTTTGTTCTCTTTGTGTGTTTGTTTTGTTTTGTTTTGTCATCTTTGTCTAATTTTTTTCGTTTTTGTTGCGTCTTGTTTTGTGTTGTGTAGTTTGTGTCTTGTGTAATAAAAGGTTTTCGAAAACCCGGTTTTGAGGCTAGTGCGCAAGTGTTTGCTTTCCCTTCCTAGTGATGTGAATCGAGTCTTGGACTTTAGTCTAGTAGAATGACCCTAAATCAATAGTTTCGTTGGTCCTTTACCTTGAGTCCACCTAGTCTACTAGGGATTTACTACGAGATTTGCATTTTGACCACTATGACCACCCACGGTGTGAAAAGGTCTTGGTTGCCGAGTCCCGTCTCTTAGGTGACCATGTTTGAAATTGTTTGATTAGTCCAAGTTTTCCACCTTTTTGTGGGTTTGAAGGGAAAGCGCGCCCTACTCACCCATTTCTCTACCTTCTACACATTTTCACAAATAAGTTGCAACTTGTTGAAATTCTTACTTCGTTGCAAGAAATGCCTACGAAACATGATTCATCAAAAGGGCTAGCCAAGTCAAAAAAAAAGGAAAAAAGAAATAAAGAAAGAAAGAAAAGGCACAACAAATGAAAAACAAAATACAAAAGAAGAAAAAAAAGAAATGGCATAGAAACTCAAAAGTCAAATGCGAAAGAAAATGCCAAAGAAAATCACCTCATAAAAAGATTCTCACCCACTCAAAATAAGCCTTTTTTCCGATCGTTACCGTGAAGAGCCTACCAAAGGACTGAGTCCCTAGGAAGGATGATAGCGGTAATGATCGGTCTTCCCTCATTTTACAAACCTTATCCACCTTTTTACTTGGACTAGTTAGGTGATTTTGAGCAGGGGACGACCCTCTTGGCCCATCGCTAAAGGGGGCGGGGTCTCACTTACCAACAGTGTTGACTAACACCGTGGTTCATCCTTTTTCCATCCCGCCGATCGTCCCGTAGTACGTTCTTAGAAGGTTAGGAGGAACCTAGGTAAGTTACCAACATTTTTATTGCTCTGTTGTCATACTATTAGGGTTTTGTTCATTTCGATTTGTATTATTAGCTTAGGAACGTTGTCATTTGCCTTGAGTCCTTAACCGGTGTTTCTCCACCTCTTGTTCTGGGGAAGCGGTATTTGTTTCTTTTTTGGTGCAACCGATTGTTTGTTTGTTTGTATGTTTGTTTGGTTATGTGTTTGTATGTCCGGTTGCATCCACAGTTTTGTCGCAAGACCTTACTTGCCTTGCGGAATGCACTTTTCCTCAAAGTGCACTCGCGTGAGTTGAAAGGGCATACGGTGCGCTAATACCCGCTCGGCTAGTATATTAGTTTTTATTAGTTTTGTAGTTAGTTCGTGCTTACTCGAGGGCGAGTAAGGGTTAAGTGTAGGGGAGTTGATAAGTGTAGTTTGTAGTGCCTATTTGTTGTGTTTTGTCCCGGTTTCTCTTGTGAAATCGCTCTTTGGGAGCGGTTTCTGGGCTACTTATGCTTCTTCTAGTTCGTTTTAGGTTCCCAAGACCATTCATGGAGAATTGGAACGATTCCGACTCGTTTCCTACACATTTGGAGCCAACGAAGAGAAGGAACGATCACTCGGTGCCTTAGATTCGATCCCGAGACCTTGGGACCCATTCCCGAGCCCCTTAGACTCGATCCCGAGCACCGAGAGTCGATGAGAAGCCCATGAGAAGCGAGGAGGGACCTTTATGATCATATTGGAGGCCTACAAGACCCTTCCCGGGCAGGAAGAGTAGCCTTCCCGGTCGGGAAGGATTGCATGAATGAAGAGGCTACTGATCTGGCCGTCCCGACCGGGAAGAGCAATAACACCGCCTGGTGTTATGGATAACACAGCCCGATGTTATGCTTGATCCTGACCGGGAAGAGAGCTTCCCGACCGGGAAGGATGGCCCATCCCGACCGGGACCATTCCTTCCAGACCGGGAAGAAGTGCTGTAGCCGCGTGACTCTACTTTTCTTCTCCTTCACTCTTGTAACCCTATAAATACCCACCCTCTTGTAATCTTATGTAATATTAGACATTACCCACTAAACACTAGATTACTTTAGCCTAGATTAGTGTACATTAGTCTTTAATTAGTTCTTAATCTTAGTTTAACCCTTGTAATATTGGAATCCTTGAAGATCTCTACCAATCTTGACAACATTGGAGGATGTTTGGGTTTTCTTCTATGCAAGTGTTCATCTTTTCTTATCTTGTTTAGTTGGTATAATCTTTCTTCTCCCTTTACTCTTTTTCTTCCTTTGTTATTCAATTTTTAATCTTTGTTCATTGTTTTGTTCATTGTTCATTGTTTTTACTAGTTCCATTATGGATGTTTTGTTGTTTGTGTTGATTCCTCTTGTTATCGTCAGTATTAGTTTAGATATGATTGAGTAGACTTTTTGTGGGGTTAGTAGGGGGATTAAGTGTTGATTATGGATGATTAGAGTTTGATTGTGGGTAAAGGTGGATTCGTTCTTACTAGTCACAAGTTATGCACACTATGTGCTTGTTGAAATGCTTGTTAGAGTAGTAGTTGCAAATACTCCTCTTGCTTGTCTTCCACTTCTCATTGTGTGATTGATTTGTGGTTGAATCCTCGTGTATTGGGTAACATCTTGCATAAGTATTCGGGTTTTGTCTTTGACACGAGAGTGCGGACATTGGCTTTGATGCGAGAGCGCGGACCAACCTTAGTAACTAGGTGAACCTTGCACCATCGATCTCCCAACTATCCTACTACACTTACGAACCCGACCTAACCCTATTCTTTCCTTATTCTTTAGCCTTAGTTGTTGTCCTTAGCTTAGTCCTAGTCTTAGTTTATCCCCCTTCCTATCGTTCTAGATTAGCTTAGCCTTGAGACCTAGTCTTGTATTTGGGTAGACCTTAGTCTAGATACCTCATACCGTCCCCGTGGACTCAACCCGACTTGCCCGATCTACGTGTTAGGATTAGTTTGTTTTTATTTGTTGGCGGGGATCCACGGCAAATCCCTCCCATCACAATCTATGGAGAAACTAACAAAAGAGAGAGAAAAACATAAACTAACTAATGGAGAAAGGGAGAGGAAAGAAACTACCAATTATGGAGAAGACTAAAGGGGGAAGATGAAGATTACATAAAAATTGAATCTTGAAAGGGATAATACAAGAACTTGTCACCAATCCTTGCAATACTCTTCAATCTTCCAAATAAAGCCCAAATCTTCAATAAAGATGATAACTTGATTGCAAATTATAGAGTAGATTTAATCTAAACTAAGAAAGTTTTCTAAATCTATGGAGTTTTTCTACTACTACTACTACTACTACTACTACTACTACTACTACTACTACTACTACTACTACTACTACTACTACTACTACTAAGGATCCACTACACTACTCCTACCCTAAGGAGGGAGGCACACTTAAGGCACAAAAAATGACACAAAACCCTAGGTGTAGTATTTATAGTGGTTCTTAATTGGTCACACAATCTTCAAGCTCAAATCCAATTCCTCTTCTTTTCAGCTAGATCTTCACCCTTTGCATCTTCATGGGGCAAAACTTCACCCTACGGTTGACGACTGACACCACCGGGTGAAATTTCACCCGGTGAGATTTTCTTCTCATTTTGCGATTTTTGGCGCTTTTCTCCATCGGGCGAAATTTCACCCGGTGGGCGAAATTTCGCCCGATCGTTTCGCTCGGTCAACTCATAGGGTGAAATTTCACCCTATGAACTTTTTGTCCAAAATGGCAACCTGGGGAGGAACACCATCGGGCGAAATTTCGCCCGGTCAAATTCTCATCGGGTGAAATTTTGCCCTATGACTTCAGAGGGTCACAACTCTCTCGTTTGAACTCCGTTTGGGGCGTGTGATATGTCTTTGGAAAGCTAAGAAGATAATATTTCACCTCCAACTGAAATCGCTTCGATCCGAGGTCTAGAACTCTAGATATTATCGTTTGAAGTTCGACCTCTCCGGTGAAGATGCCCAATGGACTTATAGTTTTTCTTTTTCGCTCAAGGTTTCACCTCTCGGGTTTGGACTTTGG
The DNA here is from genome assembly GCA_958450325.1 of Agrostemma githago. Classification (NCBI taxonomy): domain Eukaryota; kingdom Viridiplantae; phylum Streptophyta; class Magnoliopsida; order Caryophyllales; family Caryophyllaceae; genus Agrostemma; species Agrostemma githago. The sequence continues at coordinate 31,015,325 of OY288257.1, read as the reverse complement.
ATTTTGAGTTGCGTGCTTTGCTTTTCGGACGGTTTCCCTCTCTCTCATGCTCATAGGAGCTCAGACACGTTTTTGGTCGAAAATCCTATCAAAATAGACAGAAAACTACCAAAAACACGTAAAATGCAAAACAGAGACTCTAATGCGAGAATTACTCAAAATACGGCGATAATCGCACTCTATTCTCGCAAAACAGAGGAAAAACGGGTCTAAATGGGAGGAAAAACAGTCCAAATTTGACACACAACAGTGATTTCTTTATTTTTTGGCAAATTATTTAATTTCTCATTGATCATTTCCTAAAAGCAACAAATGAATATACACCTCCATGTGAAATTCACATAACAAGTCTGTAAAAAAAAAAATTCAGATCAATATGAGCAATTAAATAAAAGTTGAACACGGTTCTCACCACCGCTTGCCTTGATATTTCATCCATTGGAGTAGGATCAGTTTTACGGTCCTTATGAGTCTCCAAGAATACATGAGCACGGGATGGTGGTACTCCATCAATAGTCCGTCAAAAAAATATAGCACGACTTTGAACATATAAGCTCTAAGTTAATAATAACGTTCGTAAAAAAATTACACACCTGTTCTTCAATAACTCGCGCAAATTTTTTTGATCCAGCAGTGTGTGTCATAACTTGAGACTCAAGACGTGCTCCTATCCACATCCGTAGCATATCAGACAATAACAATAATTGCAAAAAAAAAACGATAAGAAAAAAGAACTCCTCTCAAGTAGCACATTGACTGATCTTGAACAATAATACGGAAGCTGAAGTGTAAAAATAAGAGAATATATATGTTCACACCATACCTTCGCTTTTGGTGAACTCCATTAAGTAACTAATGAAATCCATTGATCTCGTGGCACATTATCTGGTTTAGCATTCAAAACTTTGCTTATATTTCCGAGGTTTGGTTCATAGTACTCATTTTTAAGTTCATTTTTGAAGTTACTCCATTTTCTTCCCATTGATTGCAACACATACTTCGCTGCTAAAGAAAATGGGTTATTTGGAAGAGGAATATTATATTAAACAAACTACTTTAAGAAGGCTTATTTGAATTCAACATTTTGCAAAATAGCTTTATCATTATGGTGTAATAACACCATAATCAGATGAAACCCGAAGATAATTACCAACCGGAGATGGGAGACCAAAGACTGTAACAGCTAATGTGCCAAACAGAAACCCAAGCACCTTGATGACAAATTGGCCAAAATATATAAGCAGCCAAAATGACAGATGGTGTTTTGAACGCCTCAACAAAATCGTTTTCATTTGAATTCAGTCCAACTGCAAACATCAAAAATCCTAATGTTGGAGCATAGTACCTGGAGTCAAGCACCACATTCAGTAGATTAGGGCATGTAAACTTCGATCAATTGCAACATTTTAATCATCTAATAATAAGGTAAAGTGGGCATTCTATTGTTTCCTGAGTACCAAATTAAAAACAAAGATGTATTGCTATCACAGTTTAGAGGTCACCTCGTCAACATGGTTTCATATAAAACCACTTCATTTATGGAGCAACATAGGAACTCTACTTAAACATTTGAATAATTATTTAGCAGAAAATTTAGTTTCCAGACATTTGAATAACATTTGAATAATAATTAAACACTACAAGAGTATCATTCTGTGGTATCTTAGCTAGTAAATCATGACCGTATGACCAATGGAGTATAATTGTTTAATTTTTTTTCACGAGTGAAGTATGTAAACTTTAGTCCACTGGCCTCTAGAAAAAAATATCAATTCTAGATTTCTAGTGCTATGGCTTCATTCATCATTTACGAGAAAGTCGTGTTGCTCTACTGGTGGTACCCTGTATCTAAATCTATTTTGTGCTTCATCTCTAAAAACACAACAGAAAAAAACGAACATGCAGAAACGCTAATATGCAGTTTACTGTTACAAATTTGAACGCTAATCACATAGCACCCAGCATTATTTTCAACTTTCACATATTACTTCAATCTTGGTAGCTACTACATTTTCAACTTTAGAAAACAATATTAATCCATGATTAATTAATTATACTCCGTATTATTTATACTATCATCAATAATCAGTCATATTAACACACAAAAACCCTAAATTAAAAGAAATAATTCAATTTCGAATCAGCTAAATTGATGGATTGAACGAGAATCGATAAACATAAACTAGTAAGAACAATTGACGAAAAACACACAAATTGATGAAAAACATAAACTAATTCAACATAAATATAAACTAATTGAAGAAAAACATAAACTAATTGACGAAAAACACACAAATTGACGAAAATCATAAACATAAACTAATAAACTAATAATCAAACAAATTGACAAAAAACAAACAAGATTTCTCTTGGATTGACGAAAAATTAATAAGAAGAGAAAACTCAAACTTGCGGGACGAAAAACACAATTGAACAATAGCAGGATTAATCGGATTTCTCTTGGATTGACAATAGCAGGATTGATCGGAGTAGTTGAAGGATTGAACGTTTATTCTTGAATTAGGTTAATTTAGTTTTGTTTTAAGAAAGGTAGAGCCCGCTATGTTAATTTAGTTTAGCCAGCATTTGATTCATTTGCAAGTTTATTTGTCAATTAAGATGAGTTAAGGTTGCATTTCAATATATGCTATTAAATAAATGCTACGTAATAATTAATCTCTTGTAGTGCCATATCTTTTCTCATCTCGGCCCTTGGTGACTTGATTACACCCCGGCCGGACACATTCTACTCTTTCTTCACTTTCATTTTTGATTTTTAGCTTTAATTTCCCTTTTTCTTTTCTTTTTAGTGTCTCCACACACTACCGATCGAGCATGAGGACATTGCTCGGTTTAAGTGTGGGGAAGCGATATCCTAGTCTAGTTTAGTTTTATTTTCGTAGTTTTTTTTCGAAAAACTTTAAAAATCCCTAAAAATTTGAAAAATCCCATAAAAAATCAAAAAGATTTTCTTTTGTGTCTTTTTCTTTTGAGTCTTTGTATCGTATATTTGTTTTGTTGTGTGTTTTGCTCCCCCGATTCCCTTGTAGGTCGCGCGATCATCGACAAGTTTCGGAAAGCTCAAGACATCCGGTAATATCCCCTCATTTCTTTCTCCTTTTTCCTTTTTGTGGAGTGTGGCGGATGTTTTGTGATGATAAAGGATCGGGTGGAGCTTTTTGGAGTTCGTGGTTGATTGGTTGGTTGCTTGGAAGTTTCGAGGTGGTGATTGTTTGTTTTCTTTGTGTGTTTGTCTTCTTTTCCTTTTGTTTTGTTTCGTTTTGTTTTAGTTTGTCTTGTTTAGTTTCTAGTGATATGAATCGAGTCTTGGACTTTAGTCTCGTAGGATGACTTTAAATCAATAGTTTCGTTGGTTTCTTACCTTGAGTCCACCTAGTCTACTAGGGATTTACTACGGGATTTGCATTTTGACCATTTTGACCACCCACAGAGTGAAAAGGCCTTGGTTGCTGAGTCTCGTCCCTTAGGTGACCGTGTTCGGAATTGCTTCGATTAGTCCAAGTTTTCCCCCTTTTTGTGGGTTTGAAGGGAAATCGTGACCCCCGACTTACCCATTTCCCTACCTCCCGCACATTTCCACAAATAAGTTGCAAATTGTCGAAGTTCTTACTTGGTTGCTAGAAATGCCTACAAAACAAAATTTATCCAAAAGGCAAGCCAAGTCAAAAGAAGAAAAAGAAAAAAAGAAAGAAAGAAAAGAAAGAAAAGAAAAAAGAAAAAAAAGAAAAGGCACAACAAATCAAAAACAAAATACAAAAGAAGAAAAAGAAATGACATAGCTAATCAAAAGCAAAATACAAAAGAAAAAAATGCCAAAGAAAATCATTTCACAAAAAAATTCTTACCCCCTCAAAAATAAGCCTTTTACCGACTGTTATCGTGAAGAGCCTACCAAAGGACCGAGTCCCTAGGAAGGATGATAGCGGTAATAGTCGGTCTTCCCTCATTTTGCAACCATTATCCATCTTTTTACTTGGACTAGTTAGGCGATTTTTGAGTATGGGACGACCCTCTTGGCTTGTCGCTAAAGGAGGCGGGGTTTCACTTACCTACAGTGTTGACTAACTCCGTGGTTCATCCTTTTTCCATCCCGCCTATCGTCCCGTAGTACGTTCTTAGAAGGTTAGGAGGACGACCTAGGTAAGTTATCAACGTTTTTATTGCTTTGTTGTCATACTGTTAGGGTTTTGTTCATATCGATTTGTGTTATAAGCTTGGGAACGTTGTCACTTGCCTTGAGTCCTTAACCGGTGTTTCTTTCTCCGCTTTGTAGAGGGAAGTGGTATTTGTTTCTTCTTGGATGCAACCATTTGTTTGTTTGTTTGATGTGTGTTTGTGTGTTTTCGTGTTCGGTTGTATCCACAGTTTTGTCGCAAGACCTCACTTGCCTTGCGGAGAGTACTTTTCCTCTAAGTGTTCTCGCGTGAGTTGAAAGGGCGTAGGGTGCGCTAATACCCGCTGGGTTAGTAGTCTAGTTTCTTTTAGTTTTTAGTTAGTTCGTGCTTACTCGAGGGCGAGTAAGGGTTAGGTGTGGGGGAGTTGATAAGTGTGTTTTGTAGTGCTTATTCCTTGCGTTTGGTCCCGGTTTCTCTTGTGGAATCGATCTTTGGAGCGATTTCGAGGCTATTTACGCTTCTTCTAGCTTGTTTTAGGTTCTTAACACCAATCTTGGAGAAATGGAATGATTCCGACACATTTGGAGCCAACGAAGAGAAGCGACAATCACTCGATAGCTTAGACTCGATCCCGAGCCCTTAGGACCCATTCCCGAGCCCGTTAGACTCGATCCCGAGCACCGAGAATCGAAGAGAAGCCTATGAAGAGCAAGTAGGGACCTATGAGATCATATTGGAGGCCTACAAGACCCATCCCAGTCGGGATGAGTGGCCATCACGACCGGGATGAAGAGCAAGCAAGACAGCTTTACTGGAGGGTCATCACGGTCGGGACCACCTCATCCCGGTCGGGAAGACCCCCATCCCGGTCGGGATGGACCTAGTTTAGCCCGTGTTTCATTCTTTCAACTCATTTACTCGTGAAACCCTATAAATACCCCCCCTTTGTATTGTTTAAGCACCTTACATTATTCTACATTATTCTAAACCCTAGATAGATTCTCTTCATCCTTAGCTTAGTTTTACATTAATCTTTCCTTAATCTTTTGTTAATCTTAGCTTAATCTTAGTAATTAGTCTTGTATTAAGGGATTTCTTGAAGAATCCAACCAAGATTGACAACCTTGGTTGATGTATTTGGGTTTTCTTATTACACAAGTTCCAATCTTTCCTCCATACTAGTTTGGAATAATCTTCCTCTTCTCTTTTCCTTTAATCTTTGTTTATCATTCAAGTTTTAATATTTGTTCATTGTGCATTGTTCTTGCTAGTTTCATTTCCATTATGAATGTTTTGATGTTTGTATTGAATTCTCTTGTTTGTATTAGTGTTAGTTTGATTATGTGTGAGTAGACTTTTTGTGGGGTTAGTAGGGGGGTTAAGTGTTGATTATGGGTAATTAGGATTTGATTGAGGGTAAAGGTGAATTCTTTGTTACTAGTCACACATGTTAAGCATACTATGTGTTAATTGAATTGCTTGTTTGAGTAGTAGTGGCCATGCCTCTCATGCTTGTCTTCTTCATCTTCTCATTGTATGATTGATTTGTGGTTGAATCCTTGTGTATTGGGTAGCATCTTGCATGAGTATTCGGGTTTGTCTTTGACGCGAGAGTGCGGACCGACCCTAGTAACTAGGTGAAGCCTACCCCCTCGATCTCCCAACTATCCTATTACACTTATGAACCCAAACTAACCCTACTCCTTCCCAATTTGATTTCTCCATCTTATTAACAATCATTCCTCTAGTTCATTGTTTCAATTTAGTTTTAGTTGATTCATTAGTTCGTGGTATACCTAGTTCATTGATAGTCTAGTTTCATCCCTTTTTCATCATCCTAGTTAGTCAATTCTTATCAATTCTTCTCCTCCTTGTGTTGTTTGTGACCTAGTCTTGTTTTTAGGTAGACCATAGTCTAGACACCCATTACCGTGTCCGTGGATATCGACCCGACTTACCCTATCTACGTGTTAGGTTTTGTTGGCTTTATTTGATCAGTAGGACCCACGACAAATCCTTCCCATCAAGCACTTAAACACTTTATTTTAATCTGAAATATTGTATGGATAATTGTTCTGATGAAAACGAAATTTCTGAATTTTTTAATAATTTTTCAGAATTATTAAGTGGGTGAATTAATTAATCACTTTAAATCATCGTTTATCGTTAAAACCGTGTTTGTCATTTTAACTTCTGATTTCTGATTTTTTGTTTTAAATCTGGAAAAAATGTGTTCCTGGTGGTTCTTGATAAAAAAAAGTATTTTTATGATTTTAATGCTTTAATAAATTATTAGGAACGACAAGTTTTATTAAGAGAATCGTTAATTGTGGAAACGAGTTTTAAAAGACAATTTTAATGGAATTTGTGAAATTTGGAAAAGTTGTTAGTTTATGGAAAATTATGATTTTTAAATTTAATAATAATTTTTGGACATTAATACTTAAATCGTTTTGTAATTACTATTTTTATTAATCGTTATTGTCGAGATTAGACGATTAACGAGAAAACCCTTTAAAAACCTATTAAAGATTCTGGAAAAAGAAAAACGAAATTCGGGACAGAATGTCTAAAAATGTATTTTATCTATTTTACGTAATTTCTTTACTATTTATCGAAGTCTTTAATTAATAGTAATGATTTTTGAACAAAATTACGATAAATGCTCCGTTTCAGCTAAATGAATTATTTTTTCCATCAATTTTGAAAATATTTAAATCTGAAACTTTAAGAGTTAAATCACCCCTTATCATATTCTAAATTTTTTAATTGGTTTAATAAATAAAAGACGTTAAAAGATTTTCTTTGACATTTGCCGTAAAATCTTATTTATGCTTGTTTTGTCAAAATTATTAATAATTAGGGAATTTGAGTTTTATAAATTTTGGAAACGCCCTAATTTGTAGTATTAAAATGTTCAAGACATTTTTAATCATTTTATAAACACTTGTATGATATTTCAATAATTTCATAAAACCAATTATTCTCATTTTAACAATTAATATTGTTAAGGCCGAAAGTATTAGTTTTATAAATCTACATCGTTTACTACAAATGTTTTATTAGTATGAACTAATATTTTCGATAATTTGATATAATGCTATTTTTGTAAAGTTTCTAAATATAGAAGTTTCCTAAAATAGAAAGTTTCATCTTTTAGAATATAATGATTACTCCTTTTATCTCCATATTATTTTAATGATTATATAATTTGAATATCGATGATGGCTTTGTTTTGGAGTTATGGAATAAGGACAAGTGTGAGGTTTAGAGTAATATATTCCAAGGTCTATGTTTTTGCCATCAATTATAAGGCTAGTGTATCAGGAATCGGTACATTAGTTGTTGAACCGGGTGACAGGTATCCCGGGAGTTGTGTACATTTTGACCTTAAGCTTAGGCCTCGCAGTAAGTCATCCATAAATTGAACTGGGTGACTAGTAATCTTAGGAGGGGTGTGCATTGTCTTAAACTTAGGCCACGCATTTATAAGTCGCCGCTCTGTTATGATTGAGTAGCCTAGTTAGAGATCGAAGTTTGATTTGTTTGAACTAAGTTCTCGAAGCTAGTTTTTAGTATTCTGCTAGTGAAAGTCTATCCTTCTACACTAATCCTATCCATAACACCATTTTGACTATTTTTATTATTATCGATATAATGTGGTTTGCAGGTTGGCAAATGTTTTATGTTTTCTTCGAAAAACTCATTTTTATTACATTGTTTCGATGTGTGAAGTTTTTCACTGAAAGCTTTTTTTTATTATAATGTTTCAATGTTTTCCGTTTTTACTATTTTTCTATAATAGTAGTTATAGTTTTAAAATCCTGTTATACGGCTGGGAGAACGTTGATGTTGCTCCCCACTGGTTGTGGCTATTATGTTTTTAACATGACAGATATATGTGTTTCCCATCGGGTGGGCTAGCGTGCAGTTATGGATCCTGCTTGTTTTAATAAGATCATTGTATTATGGATTGTTAAAACCCTTTTTATGGATTTTTTTTAACTTTGTAGCCATTTTTATTTTATGGCTTATGTATTGACTTACCATTTTTATTTAAACAAGACATAGCTACAGTGTATTATAATCCCACTTCTACAGTGTTTCCGCCACTGTATTGCGTTAGAATTTCTTGGGGATTACATCCTTGAATCATCACAGCTTCTATTCCCATACCACTAGCATCACATTCCACTTCAAACAAACTATCAAAGTCTGGTAACTTCATAATTGGTGTTTGGCACATTAGATTCCTGATTTTCTCAAAGGCCTTTTGAGTTTCCTTAGTAAACCTGAATTCCTCATTCTTCATACATTCAGTAGTAGGTGCAATGACTGAGGTGAAACCCTTGATAAACCTTCTATAGAAGGATGCAAGTCCATGAAATCCCCTTACTTCAATGATTTTCTTAGGTACAGGCCAGGAGTGGATGTCTTCAACCTTTTCTTGATCAACTGAAATCCCCCTCCGGTAGACAATGTACCCTTAGAAAGTCACTTTCTCTGTCATGAAAGTGCACTTCTAAATCTTCCCATACAGTTTGTTTTCTCTCATAATTTTGATGATCTCTTCAAGGTGCTCATTCTTGTTGTCGCTATAAACGAGTATGTCATCAAAGTAAACCATAAAAAACTTGCATATGCAGGGCCTCAGAACTTCAGTCATCAACCTCATGAAGGTATTAGGTGCATTAGACGGACCAAATGACTTGACCAACCACTCATATAAACTATGCTTGGTTTTGAATGTAATCTTCCACTCATCATGTTCCCTAATTCTCACTTGGTGATACCCTTGCCTCAGATCAATTTTTGAAAACACACTTGCTCTATTTCAATCATCTAGCATATCATCAAGCCTAGGTATATGAAACTTGTATTTGACAGTTATGTTGTTGATTGCTCTATTGTCAATGAATTCCCCATGTGCCATCCTTCTTAAGCATCAGTAGTGTAGGCACAAAAACAAACCCATTGTCCATCTGCTCTTCAACTTGCCTTTGTAGCTCTTGAGTTGTAGTGAGGTCACTCCTGTAAGCAGGCCTATTAGACAAAAATGAACCAGGCACCAGGTCAATCTGATGCTCAATGCCTCTCGGAAGTGGTAGTCCATTTGGCAACTCCCTTCGGAACACGTCATAGTACTTGTGAATTAGCATTTTTATTTCAACAGGTAGTTCAGTCCACCCCTTATCTACTTCTTCTGAGACCGGCAACCAAACAGGTTGTTCTTGTTTGATTTATTTCACCATATAGGCTTCAGACGGAAACATGCCTCCCCCAACTTCTTAAAGTATGGTTGAACTATCATAGCTCTTTCGGTTTGGTGGTAAAGGGGTGAGTGTGATCTTCTTACTCCCTTTTCTGAAACTGTAGGTGTTATCCCTTCCTTGGTGGGTTGTGTTCTTGTGAAACTCCCATGGCCTGCCCAATAGTAGATGGCAAGCATCCATAGGCACCAAATCACATAGAACCTCATCTTTGTACACATTTCCTATTGAAAATGGAGCAACACATTGCCTATCCACCTTGAATTCAGCTCCCTTACTCAACCATCTCAATTTTTAGGGATAATTAGGGTGTTTCTGAGTCTTCAAACTCAACTTACTGACCAGTGTAACTGAAGCTTCATTGGTACAACTTTCTCCATCAATGATCAAGTTGCAGACTTTACCCTGGTTCACCTACTCCTAAAAATCAGACTCCTTTGCTCCTTTTCTATAGGAGCTTGCTGGGAGTGCATCACTTTCCAAACAACTAGACTGCGGCATGTATCAGGTAGAGCCACAACCAGATCTTGGCTAGACTTTTCATCTTTAAGGATCTCTTCTAACACCAGATTTTCATTCACCTCATACTCAACTAGTCCCTCTTTCTCCCATGTTTATACCTCACTACTACAAAACATTAAATAGACAACTCCTAATAGACATCTGATATTCTTAACAACCGATGTATAATATATAGACAACTGTTTTTTTGATAAACAAAAACAGTTGTCTTTATAGACTTATAGACAACTGAACTTTATAAAAACAGTTGTCTATATATTAGACAACTGTTTTTATAAACTCAGTTGTCTATTCTAATTTTCAGGACCACTAAAAATTGGTTGTTACTACCCAACCCATATCACTTTCTCTCAAATATTTTTTTAAGTAATCTAATAATAAGTGTAATTCAACCCATATCCCTTCCTGTAAAGGTACCTTCCGATTTCCGTCATTCTGTTCCTCCGTTTCATTTGATGTCGAGTTTTTCCGTTTTATTTGATTTATTACGATTTTTGTTTGTTTTTTTGTTTGTAGTAACGTTGGCCGATAGTGGATTGTGAACGTTAGAATTTCTCGGATTGGACGAAGAACGACAGAGGAGCTATGTTGTTGATGTAAGATTTCTAAATTGTTTGATTAATTTAATTAATTATTGTAATTAGTATTAATCAAGGAGTTTAGTCGAAGATTATGGACTAAATTGCGGTGTTTAATTTGCGTAGTGATTAAAAATTGATTTAATTATCACTGATTAATAATAAGTCGTATATGATCACCATGATCCTAAATTCCTCATTAAGTTATCGTACTTATCGACCAACAATTACTCGACTCGACTCGTCATTAAATTATCGACCCAAAATTTCATCGAGTCAAGTTCAAATCATTCACGAGCTATCTCGTATCATTATCAGTTTATGACACATAATTACTCAACTTAATTATCGTACTTATCGACCCAATAATTATTCGACTTAATTATCGTACTTATCGACCCAATAATTACTCGACTTAATTCATTAATTTATCGACCCAAAATTTAATCAAGTCAAGTTCAAAATTTAATCGGAACGAACGAGCTGTCTCGATCTTGAAATGCCTTTAGTTTTCCAAGCAATCATCTCCAAATAAACAAAAACTTAACTTTGCTTTGCATTTCAATCGAAACCTATCCTCTCTTTTTCCCCAAATTTCATACTTTCCCAAGATTCTTAGGGTTTCTTCACGTTTCAACCAGCAATTTCAATCCGTTTCTTTTGTTTCCAGCAGGTCCCTCACTAAACTCTCTCTATGGTAAATTTAATCATATTGTTGCGTTTTTTTTGTCAATCATTGCTCAACTTACTCCAAGCAGCATCCTCTAACCCTAATTTGTTTCCAGATCCCCAATTCTAATAATGCAACATCATGAAGCTAACCTTCATCGCCCTTCCTCGATCTTCGTCGCCCTTCTTCTCTTCCTTCTTCTCTAATTAACTTCGAAGCGTCCTTCGCCGCCGTTCTTCGCTCTTCGTCGTCCTTCCTTCTTCTTCTCTGTTTGTCGCTGTTGTCGCTGTTTGTCGCTGTTCTTCTTCTTCGTCGCCCTCCCTCGATCTTCTCTGTTTGTCGTTGGTACTCACTCTTCTTCTCTGTTTGCATATAGACGTATACATTTCAGTCCATTTCATTGATATATTGATACGAGACAACTCGTGAATGATCCTAAATATTGATATATTGGTACTCATACGTATTATCCTAAATTCCTCAGCTCCATTTCATTGACATATTGATATTTTAATCTAAATATTTAGGAAATAAAGGTGTGAGGATAAAGAATAATGGAGTAGCATATATAAATCCAATAATACAACCAAAAAAATAGATAAATGATCTAAATTAGAGATCATCCTCAGCTCCTTTTTTGTTGTTGTTGTTGTTGTTGTTGAATTTTCAGTAGCATCCTTTTTCGAAACGTAGCATCTGTTTCGAATTTTCAGTAGCATCTTTTTTTGTTGTTGAATTTTCAGTAAAATCTCCTTGTTTAGAATCAGTCATTTCGAGTCTGCCATTTAAGGGTTAGGGCCCACTTATGAACCTGTACGATTCCTGTATGTGTATGTGTGGTGTTTTCAGAATGCAAAAGAAAGAGTGAGTGAGTGTGATAAGTGGGCTGTTCTACTTAGATTGAAGACAGCCCAATCATATGATGTTGTTTCTCATTAAAAGTGAAGTGAAGTGAATGTATAGAAAGTCAAAGGACTTGAAATGAAGCAGAAATGAGGAAATGAGATCATGTTTGTTAGTTGAAATAGTTGTGTTGTTGTTGTGTTACATCATTGGATGAAGGTGGATAAGAATGTGTACATTTGTTGAGAAATAAGTACAATGAAGTATAAAGTGTAGTGTTTCTTCTCTATTTGTCGTTGTAGGTGATTTTTGTTGTTGTTGTTGTTGTTGTTGTTGTTGTTGTTGTTGTTGTTGTTGTTGTTATATGGAATTTGTTTGCTTGAGCTGTGATATAGGGTTAGTTGATCTCTGTCTATATATCGTTTGTTCCTTGCTTGAACATTGTAACTTCTTACTATTGTTTCGGTTCTAAATGCATAACGAAAGAGTCATTTGCTACATCAAACAATGTTGTGAAAAATATTTTCGAGCAAAAATATGAATCCAGAAAGTTGTTGTCGAAGATGGTTAGTATGATGGATAATGATATAAAATCTGAACTTACTTTGAGTGAGGATATTATGGGGAATGAGCAAACAATTTTTCTCACCAAGAATGACATCAATCGATTGTTGAATATGGAAGAACTCAACTGCGTATGCATTCAGACTTTTGTTCGGTAAGTATGTAGTTAGTAATCAATCTTTTTTTTGATATTTACAAAGGTCAAAGATATCTCATGATTTTTTTTAGTGTTACGTAGGTACTTGCATAGTATTTGTGACTCCAAAAGATATGTTTTTTTTTGCGGAGAAGACATCACTGATAGGTCATGATCCTGATGCCTTGGCGACATATATATCTGAATGGATGATGAAAGGGAAAAAACTAGTATATCTAGCTCCATTCTACAGTATATCCTTTTCAAGTAATAAAATTTAAACTATTTGTTATATATATATATATATATATATATATATATATACTTGATTAAGGGAAGTTGATTTTAATGTTAATAGGGAACATTGGATGCTTGCTTTGATAGATATTGTTGAGCATAACCAAGTATATTGGTTTGACCCACTTGGAAAGTCCGAGCCTAGTGGATTTAAAACTTTACTTAATACGTGAGTTATCTCAATTTATTACTATAGATAATTTTTTCATTTTACTTATGTTTCTTCTTTAATAGTAACTTAACTTTTCTTTTTCCCGTGCTAGGTCTATAAAAGTGTACGGCTATACAGGGGGTACAAGGAAGAGGTCTCAAATTCCGCAGTGGGTGAAAGTTAATGTATGTACTTATTTAAACCTCGTATATTATATGAATCGTTTGCTTCTATGATGAAAAAATGAGGCTTGTGATTGTGTTAATTGGTTCAATCTGGGTGATTTGGGATTATTGTTGATGTAATTTGCGAGAATTGCCTTAACAAAAATGGTAGCTAAAACCAAGCAACTTGTTTTTATTTCTGGTGGTAATCCAAATTCTTTGTTCATGTGGTGCATGTCAGTGTTTGTTTGATGATATGTATTATGTATTCGGTACAAACGGGTCAACAGAGTTGGGTTCGGGTTGGAGGTTGGTCAGTTCAAACCGTGCCATTTTCGGGTCGGACACAATCAGGTTAACTTAATAGATTAAATTCACTAGGCAAACAACTCCATTAAAAAGTCAAATGCAACTAAACCGTACTTATGCGGATATGCTATTTCCTTATGCGGTATGACGAGAGTTTTGATTAGCAATATGGTCAATGTGTCACCCAAAAAGGAGTAAGCAGTTACAGTTTCGTACCTGGAATAGCTGGGAGCGAAAAGGGGCGGAATTGTGTCTCGCACTAGTCATGTAAGTTTTGTGGACATGTGCTGTTAGATTGTTATTTTTATGATATTGCCTTAGGCAGTATGACATGATTTGTGATTTGGCTGAATGTAGTGCCAACATCATATCAGCCAAATCACAGAGTGCATGATATGTTCTGAAAATAAATCGGTGGACTGACACGGTTTAGTATCGTAGTATACTAATTTATTCTGATACGCCACACAGAGTGCATGATATGTTCTGTGGGTCGTGTCGGAGTCAAAATTCGAGGAGAAAAATGTTCTTAGCTTAGGTACGCTCAACCTAATCATAATAATAATACATACGCATATGAACCTACTTATGAGTAGACATATTACAATTATTATGCATTTCTAAGAAAACAGGGATACAACATTAAAAAAAACTTAATAGATTAAAAATTGAGGAGTACAATGTTAGAATTCTCATTTATCTATTTACGGTATGGTTACAGGTCATCTTGTTACTAATAACCTTCATCCATGTATGTGTATGTTGTATCTTGTATTTCGTCATTTGTACGACTCTTACACTTTGTTATACTTGTTGCAATGTAGTCGGCTCCTCATGCTCGGAAAACAGAGTGCGGTTATTACGTGATGAGATATATGATCGAAATTATCACTCGTTCTGATTTGAAGAGAACCGTCAATGAGGTAAGACTTGGATTTTCACACTTTCTCTTGTTTCAATCATTTGTTTTATGCACATAATTGAGACAAAATAATTAGTTCATTTATATTATTGATTTTGTAGCATTTCAACGATATGATACCATATTCTCAAGAAGATATTGACGAGGTTCGTGGATTATGGGCGGATTATTTTCTTAATAATTAGTCGTATATGATGCATCGGATTACCTTATGCGGACAAGGTGTTAGTTGGATTATGGTTTTAGGTACTTTTGGACATGGATAATGATTTTACGTGTACCTTTTGGATTTTGGATGTTGGATAATGATTTTATGTATCTTTTGGATGTTGAATTTTATAAAAAATGTAACTTCTTTTGTTCAATTATTCGCTATGGTATTCCTTTTTTATGGTTTGTTAATATGTACGTATTTAAGAATTATTAAAAAAAACATAAAATATGTATACATATATAAGAAAATATCTATATATACGTATTTCAGAAAATAGTTGCCTATTATGTATATAGACAACTGTTGTTTTAGAAAAACAGTTGTCTATATACGTAATAGACAACTGTTGTTCTAGAAAAACAATTGCTTATTAACCAATAGACAACTGTTGTAAAACAGATGTCTATGCTTAGACTAATATACAACTCCAAACTACTCAACTGTTGTAAGTCAGTTGTCTATGGCAAAAAAAAAAAACGGTTGTCTATTTGATGTTTTGTAGTAGTGCCTCCATAAGAGTCAAGGCTCTCTTAGAAAGACAGTCCTTCCTGAAATAGCCATACCCTTGACACTAGAAGCACCTAATCCTCCCTTCAGGCACAGAGCTACTAGGATTATGTCCTAATTTTTTTTTCCCATCATCTAGGGGAGGTGCTGATGCAACTTTAGGAGTTTCATCACCCTTAAAGGCTAGCTATGGGTTCAATGGGTCCATCACGTGTATCTGAAGGGGAAGAATTGGGACAACTATCAACCTTTAGCGAACACAAGTTGGACTTGGCGGAAAGTTTGCCAAGCTAGAGATAATCTCAAGCAGTACTGCGATGCTAATCTGCAGGCGGGAAAGGAGTACAACGTAGCTGGTGCGTATGAATGGCTGAGAGAAAAGAGTCCTCGAGTGGACTGGCATAACCATCTTTGACGAGCTGAGCACTTCCTAAGCAAAACATGATCGCGTGGCTTCATCATCTTCAAGCATTCAACGTTAAAGACAGATTATACAAATTCGGAATTACTGACGATAATCTATGTTGCATCTGTGCTACTGAACCGGAGACGGTGGAACACCTTTTTATTCGATGTGAGTTCAGCAGGAAGTTCATTCTTGAGGTAAGGAAGAAGTGTGGCCGGAATTGCAATATTGAACTTAGTGAACAAGGGAGAAATCGACTGAAAGGGTCGAAGTTGCAAAAGGCTATAAAGAATGGTATGATTAACGCATTAATCTATCATATTTGGAACCAAAGGAATAAAAGCAGGATGGAGCATCAATTGACTAAATCGGAAAGACTTGCAGCTATAGTCTACAAAGAGTTTAAGGAATTTTATAAAAATAAGAGAGTCTACAATTTAAACACTAGAGACTCCAATTTCATTTGGGTTATTTCATAACAATAATACCAACTATTGGGGTGCTTCTTATATTAATACGAACTATACGTAATCCCATTTTAATATGAACTATCCCCTCATTAATCTCTCTTTATAACAAGTTACCGGCTACCTGATGAGTCGGTTCCCTTTTCCTTTTAATTTCTTTTGAATTAAAGTCCCCCCTCTCATCATACTCTGTACACTTCTTCCCTCATTACTACGTACTCTTCTCTCGCCATTTTTGAACTCGACATTTCCTCTTGCCATTGGTTTTCTTAAATTTTCTGAAATTAGGTAAATAGATTGGAGCATCTTATTTTAAAATTGTGGTAAATAGATTGGACCATCTTAGCTGACGTTTGCAAAAAAAAAGATTCTGACATTTGAAGGATACGAATTAGAGGAGGATGCAGATGAATAATCACATCTCATTGTGTCAATGGGGGTTTTGAAGGTTGATAATGGATGATGACTTTTAATTTGATGAATATAAAGGCGAAGAAGAAGAAGAGGCGCACCAAAACCTAGCAGGTCACAATTACCGGTTTTTACAGGTAAAAAAGACGTTGGTTATAAAGAGAGATGAATGAGAGGATAGTTCATATTAAACCGGGATTAGGTATAGTTGGTATTAATATAAGAAGCACCCCCATAGTTGGTATTATTGTTAAGAAATAACCCATTTCATTTCTAGCCTTACGAGGCTTATGTAAATGTCCATGATGTAAATTCGTTTACTCAATATACTTACCCTTACCAAAAAAAGTAAATATAAATAAATAAATTGTCTAGTCTTGACAGCAGACTTAGACACAACATAGTGTGTGTTGTATATGTCAGCAGCAGCGTGAGACTCATAAGCACTTGTTAGGGGATTGTGAATATGTGAAACATGTAAGGGGAATTTTGGCATGTTGGTTGAATTGCTGAGAGCAGCAATTGTTCAGCATTGATACAGTGTAGCAGTCCAGAAGGTCGAAATTAAAGGAAACTGATTATGAATGCTACTTTGCTGGCTATGTTGTATTGTTTTTTAGAAGGAAAGGAATGAAGCTAAGACATAACCTTGTCATCAAGAGGCCTCGTAGCTAATGAAGCAATCTTTGTAAGGTTCGTGTGATGTAGATAAGGAAATGCCCTTATATTGTTTTGTAATTGGTTTGAGCTTAATATAAACCTAGCTTTACCAAATAAAATAGACTTTGGCTTTCCCATTTTTTCTTCTACCATGAGTGACAGGCTCACCACATCATCAAATGATCACAGGGGTTGTATCTTAACCTTGTTAGTTATGCTAGTGTCTAGACTCTCTAAGAACCTAGCAATCTTTTTCTTAGATTTTTCAGTAATTTCAGACTATAGACTCAACTGTTCAAAGTCTCTCAAGAAGGCTTTTACAGGTCTTTCATTTTGCTTTAGTTTAGACAACATAATGAACAGATCATGTGTGTAATCCTTAGCCACAAACTTGTTTAAAAGTTTCTTCTTAAGCTTAGACCAAGATTGAATAGGTTCCTTACCCTCCCTAGTCCTCTAAAACTTCATGTTTTCATACCGCAAAGATGCATAGCCTTTCATTTTTAGAATTAGAATTTTAAAGAACTTAACATAATTGTATTCTTTGTGCTCAAAGAGTCTTTCTACATCCCTAAATCTTTTATAGTTGTTCATCAGGATTTAAACCACTGGAAGGTCATGAATTTCTATCTTTAGGTGCTTGTCAAAGTGTTCAGGTTCCTCCTCATGTCGGCTTGCTTCTGAGTCTGAGAAGTCTTCCATTCCAAGACCTGGTCCTCTTCCTCCTCTTCTATGACCTCAGCCTCTACCTCTCCTCGTTGCACACAAGCCTCCTTCAAAACCTCTCATGTTGTTGGCTTGGTCCATCATGTTGTTGAGAGCTTAGACCATGACATTGACTGTGCCAGAAATGCCATCACTCATGGGGTTGTTGTTGTGTTTTTAATGTAGTTAGATTTTAATGAACTCACAACCAAAGCTCTGTTACCAGAATTTTAGTGTAAACAATAGGGTATGCAAAGGATTTGGACAAAGGAAAAGATATGGAAGATGAACTAGGAACCCCCACAGCAAAGCATAGGGATTACAGTCACATAATTGGGGTTTCCTATGCCTTAACTCATAGCTCAACATAGAATTAAGAACTAAACACACGTACACACTACTTAAGATAACTCACAGTAAAGCATAGAATTTAGCCTAAATTATGCCACAGATTACTGTTCAAACACCCATAGCCTTGCACATGTTGAATAACTAGTCTAACTTAAAAAAATTACAACAATGCACAAGCTTAATTAAGGTTTTTGTTGATATAAATCTCTGGTTATCATTCATAAAAGTCTGCCTAAAACAAATGAGGTTAAGGTCCTTATATAAGTGTAGACACCCAGATTTGGACCTGGTGGCTGTAGAAGTGTCCAACAAACACCCGATGACGATAGGACTGCAACGTGACGCGGGTTCGCGGTGCTTTAGATAGTTTCTCTATAGAACGGATCAAATAAATTATTCGGGAAAAATAAACTAACGTGATGGCAACCTTAGTCGCGTCGTTAAGATCGCATAGACACTAATTAGAGTCAATTCCAACACCGGGACCCCGAGTCGGTCCCGAAACTCGAACCGATTCAACACCACGACAAGCGAACCTCGGGATGAACACCCGAGGCCCACTAAACCCACGGCGCTAGAATAAACACCGGAAGACTTCGGCCCTAAGTTATGAATCATACACCCGTCTCTTGGTTTTGTAAAGTATCAAAATCGTATCTTCAAAACTCCAACCGCCCCGCCTCACGCGCCTAAGAATCCCCACGCCTGAGCCCAGGCGCCCGAGACCTTGTCCGCCCCATCTCACGCGCCTATATGGGCGACGAGGGCCGAAAACACCTATAAATACTCCCCTTCACGTCCTCATTTCACACAACTCAACTCTCTCTTCTCCCTCTAAACTCTCGCTAAGGGCACGCACTCCGACACCCGAGGCAAACGATCCACTCGATCGTAGTTCCGAAAATAAAATAAAAGCGAAATCGACGCTACTCCTCACCTTCGAGCACCCCACTCGATACCGAGGTGCCTGTGATCGACTAGCTCAAAAATAGTACCTAGGTTCTGCCGGATTAGCCGAAGAACTAGTCCTTAGCAACGAAACTCTGCCGGAGTAGCCGCGGGAAAATCAAACGGTAACGGAGCTCTGCCGGAGTTACTGGTCAAGTTAGGAGGATCCGCATGTTGATAGAGTCGTCACTAGGTTGTCATCTAAACAAAACTTTCCATATTTGCACTTTCTATTATTATGCACTACGATAACACTAGATATGGGCACTAGGCCCACATATACATCTACTAAAATACGTAACGTCCCAACTTCAACCGCAAACACTAAAACACACTAAATAGACCCGAGTAATTCCGAGATCCGTTCCCGAAACTATCTATGCATCGAGTCCCGCTTAGTGTATACTCCGAGGGCGCAACTCCTCACAATGTGATTTACTTACATTCGCTTTATAGTTTTTCGTATGATTTATCGCTTTTATGACCATATAATCGCATGCTAAATCACCTAACACGGAGTTCAAAACGTAAAGCAACTAAAAATGAACAAAGCGATGGTCGGGTTCCGTATTAGTCCCAGTGCTCACCTCATTTGGTTCGACGCATCTCTATTAATACCGAACCGATGCATCTTAAGCAGAATACCAGGTAAGGTATACCACAAGAATGACTAATATCCGTATTATCACTTTAAAACTGGTTTTCTAATACGTATAATACTAGTACTCTCTACTCTCCTACGTGCATCTTTTAATGGCCTGCTTGTCACGTGAAATCGCATGCAAAGAATGTAAACACAACTACCTCGACGGCAAAACTTACTTGTCCTTAAACAACCGACATAGCAAAAGATTTAGGGTTAAAACAACGGATGTTACAGTACTACCACCACAACAAAGGAACTAGGAAATCAGCCCACCGATTGATTAGTAGAGGCCACTATAGTGCGGGCGGGGTTGGGTGTTCTTTGTGAACTTCCCAATACGTACCCTCACCCCTTACTTAGAATCAAAGGTTTCCGGATGTCCGAAACCATTGGCAACGAGAGTCATTCAAGGCATGGAGTGCTTAAGGGTACAAGTCTTTATCTTTAGGTCCCGTGCCACTCAACTTTGAGCCGGCAAGGGATCAAAGTTGACTTGAACGGTTTCCGAGTCCCCACAATTTGACTCGGTGGCGACTCCACAAATCACGACAACTTCAGTTCACTAAAAAGGTCGCCTTACCAAACAAAACGACCTTTAAACATTTACAACCACGGCTCGATCGATTCCCAAACGGAAACACGGGTGCCCCACACCCGTCTAGTACAAGTCCATATCGTCATCCAAATCGAGGTCCGACACTTCGCCCCGTATGCGAGATCGGACCGGCTCCCGGCAGAGAGGGGGCCGCGTGGGTGGCCGCTGCCACACGTTGAAAACCGGGCCTGTCCCGCGCGCGCGCATGGGGCGCCGGGCGGTGCGGACGGACGTTCATAGTTTGGTGACTCCGCTGGGGACTTGGAAACAAATTTCCAGTGGTGGTGTAACTTGAACGAGGTCGGTGAAGCTCATGTCTTAGTTCCTAGTTGTGGTCACTACAGGTTTTGGCCTTAAAAAGCCCACCCTAAACGATATTAGGACCAATCGACCTCTTCGCGGTAAGATCTCTAGGGACACGCGGAGAGATCCTCGATTGACGCTCCGGCTGCCTAACGCGTAATCGCGGGATTAATAAGCTGATAGTTCCAAACAAACGGTATGACACTTGTCTCCCAAGACTATTGTTAATGCCTAAGTGAAGACTATTCGTGGGCTGTAGCCTACCCTAAACCTACTTGAGTCTGCATCCTGCATGAGTGTATGCATTCCTAGTTATGTGTAGCGTGTTTGAACAATCGAACCAAAATAACATACTAAAATTCGGACTCAACCACGCCAACATATTCAACCGCACCCAATTTTGTTTTCGAAAAATATCTCATCTTTTCGAGACGATTTCTGAAATGCCGATACTCCGGTCAAGTCACGATTTCAAAAAAACAAAAAACATACACTTTCAGAAGCTGTCACCATGGAAAAATTTACACTCGACATTTTCAAAACAAAACACGATTTCAAAAACGCCGTCTCACGGTTAAAAGTAAAGTCCGTCAAACAACAAATACCGTTAATATTACCGAAACTCCCAATTAATGGGGTCAAGGCACACCAAACGGTTACATTGTATTTTCAAAAAGAAAAAGAAAGTTTTTACATATACCGTTAACGCAACCAAAGCTTCAAGTAATGAAGTCAAGAAATCTGAAATGGTTATTACATTCTCAAAACACTTTTCACAACACACCACTGTCCATTGTCGATGGCTAGTTATTACAACCGATAAACGTGGATCGCTCGTTTTAAAGAAAAAATGACTTTTTCTAAACAAAAAACTATTCACTACCTAAACCCTTTCCAAGGACATTAGTCACACCTTTAAAACACCACACGCATCCGATATCGAACTAGCTAATTAATAGTAGTGTCGATGAAAAAAAAAATCGCTTCCTCACATTTTAAAACCGGTCCGCCAAAAGACCGTATTTCTTTCAAAAAAAAAAAATTGTGCACCTTTGCTATCGCTTGATTTCCAACACACGTGCATAACAACACGTATTTTTGTCACAAACAATGTCACCACACCATCGTCACCCTAATTTTACTAAACCATTTTTAAAAAAAAGGGGCTCTCCTCTGCGAGTATCGGTCGTTTTAAAAAAATGTTAAAATTCTTCGATCCTGAGCCGGGATCGCGATCAATATCTTATGTCGTACAACCGTGTGTTTAACTGTCCGTGTTAGCCACTAGGATCGCCTTTACTCGAGGCCTTACATTTTGGGTCGTCTCGTTTTGAGAAGTCCTCTTTAAACCTCACCTATGGGGTTTGTGTCAAATCATCTCGTTAAAGAGATTTAAAATTCGTTAGGCATTTCGCCGAATACACCAAGTGTCTAAAGCACCCGAGCCCTTAAGTCAGTGATCGCACTCACCCGTGGGTCAAGGGCCTCGTTTCCGTGTCACTCCATTACGGGCATTCTTAGAGTCTCAAAACGTCTGGTCATTTCAATCTCATCCTTAGCCCTGCTTCGCAGATCCAAAAAATGTCCTCCAGCAACAGCCTCGAATCACTCAACATAATGCTAGGGCAGAGTAACATGGCCCAAATAACCTCCGCCCATGACAATATCTTGCTTCAGCTCGGCAAGCTTGAGAGCGCGGCCGACGGGGCACAAAACCTCCCTCAAGAGGAGGTGGAAGAAAAGCCTTTCATCCCTAAGGGCAAGATGAGATTAGGGTCAACTAGGTTTGTCCCGGCCCTTGGGGGACGTCCTTTTAGAAGCCTTACTAACCTGGGCATGACTTATGCCGAGGCCCTTAGAATCGCCAACGAGGATTGGCAGTTATCCCAGCTCATCCCTACCCTAGATCCACCCCGTGGAGCCCGAGGGGCGGATTGGGATCCCAGTGCTTATTGCTTGTATCATCAAGGAAGGGGACATGATACTAAGGACTGTGACCGCCTCAAGCACAACATCTAGGACCTAGTGGATGCCGGGACTTTCCCTCTGGTGAAAAAGTAGACACCACGGTCTGCTGACGATGGGGCCGGCGACGAAGCGGTCGCGTCAGTAGTAGTAAGAACTAACCCGCGGCACCGTCAAGGTGTTATCCCCTGGAGGAAGCCTCGATGCTTAGAGGCATACGCGACCAGTCCGAGTCTGAGTCCAGTTCATCCTAAGGGCCTAGGCTAAAATAATAATAATTAATGTCTTGTTTTTCTTTTCATCGAGTCTAGGGAGGTGAGAGGGACATGTCCTCCACCTCCCCCAAAACAAATCGCGGGTATCTAGCCCGTTTACTATTATCAATAAACAATCTTCTTTTTCACAAACATGCCTCGACAATCGCTCAGTTGTTTTTTTAAAAAAAGGGAAATGCTTAAGAACTCGACTTATGCCAATTACCAATGACAACTGACTAAAACACAAGGGTTACAACTAATGGTCCATCTTGATTCATTCTAAAAGCAAAAAAGAGGAAAAGGAAAAAAATCATCACAACCCCGAGATCGACCCATCAGTAAACAACAATAAACCTGCAACGAACAAATCCTCATCCAACTAAACTTCTCCAAAAAGGCCAAACGCGAGGCCCGCCTAATAAGTCTCAAAGCAGCCTTGTAACTAGGAATCAAAAACCTTAGAGTACACGGAGATTCATCACTAGTAGTCAACCAAGCCCCGGGAAGCTGGAAGGTCTATAGCGAAAGCCGAATCCCTTACCAAACCAAAGTAGAAACAATGTCCCGGGAATTTACCGAAATCAACTTCATTCAGATGCCCCGCGAAGAAAACCAATTCGCTGACGCGTAACCCAAACTAGCCTCACTAGTAAACATACCCGATCATCTCTTTTCTATGCCCATTTGCGTAGAAAGAAGCGAACAACCAGCCTACATCCGCAGCCTCGAAACCGATGACACCCCCGAAGAACCTTGGTATAAAGCAATCCTAGAATTTAGAACCCACGGGTCATATCCACCCAACACTGGTGCCAAGAACAAAAGAGCCCTACGAATGCCCGTAGAAACAGCGAACAAAACCATAACCACAATCCTTAAGAAAATGATAGACAATTATCGGGATTGGCCAAACAAGATCCCCTTCGCCTTATGGGGATACCGAACATCCAATAGAACACCCACTGGAGCGACACCATACTACCTAACCTATGGTTCTGAAGCAGTCCAACTCGTAGAGCTAGAAATACCGTCACTAAGGATACTAGCAGAGAGCGGCATTCCAGAAGAGGTATAGAACCAAAAACGATATGATGAGCTAGTACTCCTAGACGAGCGCATAATACATGCCCTGTCAAACGTACAAGCACACCAACAATGCATCCAACGAGCCTTTAATAAACGAGTGAAATCCCGAAACATACACGAGGGAAATTTAGTAACCAAGTCCATTAGAGCACCCCTTCCCGTCGACCCTAGAGGGAAATTCAAACCAAACCAGGCAGGCCCCTACCTCATTAAGAAAATACTCTCGGGAGGCGCCGTGATCCTCGCTGACTTAGATGGCCAAGAGTTCTCAACCCCGACTAACATGGATCAACTCAAACGGTACTACCCGTAAAAATCCTGTCGCGGACGGGGTGAAAACCCGAAAAGGAGCCCCGGGCAAAATGAAGAATCGTGTCGCGAGCCATCATCAACAAAAAAACACCAAAAATGACGAGCCGAGGACGGGGTGAAAACCCGAAAGGGCGCCCCAGGCAAAATGAAGAATCGAGTTGCGAGCCGTCGAAAAAAAAACAACAAAAACAAAAAAACAAAAGGTGAGCCGAGGACGGAGTGAAAATTCGAAAGGGCGCTCTGGGCAAAATGAAGAATCGAGTTGCGAGCCACCACGAAAAAAAATATAAAAAAAATAAATAAATGTGCTTCTCATTAAATACAAAATTGGTTAAATCGAGCCTTTGTCGAGGCCTCTACATCAAGCATCCAAAATCCGGACATCCCGGAAATTAACAACGTGTCTAAGCTCCACAAAAACTAGTACTAATACGCCACATAATATCAATTAATACGACATAGTACTAAACGGCTGGGCTACCGGTCCAACTTGTCCAACTTTTCCCTACCATTCGGGTGTGACCGCTTGCGTTCTTCCTCTTCGAAGAAGGTAAAGCAAGCGTCTGACGCTCTATCCAAACGTGAGTCCAGCAAATACCACTCTATTTGCTCTTTCAAAGCTTTAATATGGGTCTCGTTAGTCCTGGCCCGTTCAGATGAACTGACTAAACTAGGATCGGTCCCACTGTCTTTGGGTAGGCACTTAACGGTCTCTCGAGTGTCCTCCTCACCTCTTAGTAGGGCTGTCTTCCTAACTTTTGAGTCGGTCTGTCCTAACGGGTGTTCGCAAACCCTCTTCTGCATGAAAGTATTGTCGGCCATTCGAGCTTCGGGATGCAAGAACTTCTGCTCCCAAGATACCCTAAAACCCCTAAGCAAATCCTCGGTCCATGAATCAGAACTAGAAACGACTTTAGCATCACCTAGAATAGGAGGTCGGACACCCATCTTATTAGACAACATGCTCGGATAAATATAGACTTGATCACCCATGGATAGTAATAGCAAAGCCCAGGTCGAAGACGAAAAAGGGAACCCAACATGCCCACTAGTATTCCACCACGGGATAAGCCACCTGATGACAACACCTCTCCCAACCAAATAGGAAAGCCAATCCTCTTCGGGATTTTTACCCCACACCGATGCAATCTTACGGCCCGTGAAACCCTTGTAGTTATAATCTTTGAAACACCGGGGAGGGTCGATTAAACCAAGCCGCTCTTGCAACCAAACCTGTACAAAACACGATGAGGCATCACATCTCTAAAGTCAAAACGACCACAAAATAAATGAAACCAAGCCACAAAAACATAGCAAAAGAAAAAAAAGAGGAGCAAAAACAAACCTGTAGGATAATCCTAGAACCCCGAGAAAGTGTCCCCCGTGACCGGACACTAGCATCAAGACCAAGAACAAGCTCACCCAAAATAAGCAGAGAGGGTGATCGTCCATGTTCCATAGCTGCTACCACATCCATGACGCAAGGATTACCCCAACCCCCACGCGATTGCATATCCTCTAAAAGATAGTAGCAACCAATAGCAATATTGAAAGCATGCCTACATGCCAAGGCCGAAACATAACGAGAGTCAACCCAAGAAAATGTCCTAGAAAGTAACTCTAGGTTAAGGCCATCACTACCAAAATAGCCTTTAGCCTCCTCCAAGGAACAAAAGGTCCAAGAAATGGTAAAACCGCTCCACATAAACGTCATCCCCATAGGACACACAAGGTCAAACCGAGCTCCACTCTCCTATAGCATCTATCTCTTCGGGCAAAGGACAAATTTTACCCCCGGGGAAGGCAAAAATAAGGTATTTCGGGTCCCAGAACTTAGAACATGCACTCAAGAAGCTATCATGTACTTTGACTCGAATTAGAGCTACAATCGTCGACAAACCGTCATTTGAACTAACCTCGGGGTAGCATTTCTTAAATAAACCCGCCCACTCAGCAAGGACATTCCCGAAACCCGGCATGACCTTAGATATGATTCTATACCTTACGGATATCCTACTATGTCTAGGACATGCACCCACGACCCGTATATATAGCCCTAATCCCACAAGAATTAGGAAACAACGAAAATTTCTATAACCCAAAACGCAAACCGCACCGGCCCACGCGCCCGAGTACCCGACCGAATATGCCCAAGCGGCCCGGAACCCAATTGCCTCAGTACGAGCGCCTGATTCCAGGCATGACTCAACCCGAGCAGCCCAAGGATAGAAACTTGAACCCCCCCCGGGACCCCTCTAGCTATCATTTTACGTCAGGAACAACCTCCCAAAATCACTAGAGCCCACACCGAAAACGAAACACCAACGCAGGAGTTAGAGGAACGCGAGGTCACTCGTCAGACGCACGAGACTTAGACGTTTTTTTTATTTTTTTTAGGGGGATAAGCTATCCCAGGTAGACGTGTCGTAGCCTTGCAACATTTATCGTCGAGTCGCGTCTGTAGCCTAACGAGGCAATTTTACAAATGTGATAAGTGTAGTTTGTAGTGCCTATTTCTTGTGTATGGTCCCAGTTTCTCTTGTGGAATTGCTCTTTGGGAGCGGTTTCAAGGCTACTTACGCTTCTTCTAGTTTGTTTTAGGCTCCTAAGACCAGTATTGGAGAAATGGAACGATTCCGACTCGTTTCCGACATATTTGGAGTCAACGAAGAGGAGCGACGATCACTCGGTGGCTTAGACTCGATCCCGAGACCTTGGGACCCATTCCCGAGCCCCTTAGACTCGATCTCGAGCACCGAGAATCGATGAGAAGCCCATGAGATGCAAATAGGGACATTTATGATCATATTGGAGGCCTATAAGACCCTTCCCGGGCGGGAAGAGTAGCCTTCCCGGTCGGGAAGGAGTGCAAGAAAGAAGCAGCCACTGTTAGGCCATCCCGGCCGGGACCAGGCTAATCCCGGTCGGGACCATCTCGTCCCGGTCGGGACCACCACCATCCCGACCGGGATGGACCAGCTGTAGCCCGCGCCTCTTCTTTTCTTCTTCTTTGCATTTGTAACCTTATAAATACCCTCCCTTTGTATTGTTTAAGCACCATACACTACTCTACATGATTCTGAACCCTAGATAGACTCTCTTCATCCCTAGCTTAATCTTTCATTAATCTTTTGTTAATCTTAACTTAATCTTAGTAATTAGTCTTGTATTAAGGGAATTATTCAAGACTCATCCAAGATTGACAACCTTGGGAGATTCATTTGGGTTTTTCTTATCAATACAAGTTTTCATCTTTTCATTATCTTGTTTGTTGGTATAATATTATTATTCCCTTTACTCTTAATCCTTGTTTAATCTTTCAAGTTTTAATCTTTGATTATTGTTATTGTTCTTGTTAGTTTCATTATGAATGTTATGTTGTTTATTTTGATTTCTCTTGTTATGGTTAGGGTTAGTTTCATTATGTGTGAGTAGACTTATTGTGGGGTAAGTAGGGGGATTAAGTGTGGATTATGGGTAATTAGGGTTTGATTAGGGGTAAAGATGAATCCTTTGTTACTAGTCACATGTTAAGCACTCTATGTGTTTGTTGAATTGCTTGTTTGAGTTGTAGTGGCCATGCTTCTCATACTTGTTTTCATCTTCTCATTTTGTGATCGATTTGTGGTTGAATTCTTGAGTATTGGGTATTGTGTTGCATGAGTATTCGGGTTTAGTCTTTGACACAAGAGTGCGGACTTTGGATTTGACGCGAGAGCGCGGACCGACCTTAGTAACTAGGTGAAACCTACACCCTTGATCTCCCAATCATCCTACTACACATATGAACCCAACCTAACCCTACTCCTTCCCAATTTGATTTCTCCATCTTTTTAGTCATAGTTTCTCTAGTTTGATAGTCTCATTTAGCTTTACTGGTTTCATTTAGTTCATGTTATATCTAGTTCATTGTTAGTATAGTTTCATCCTCTTCCATCATCATAGATAATCAATTCTTGTTAGTTTGTTCCTCTTTGTGTTGTTTTGGTAACTTAGTCTTGTTCTTAGGTAGACCATAGTCTAGACACCCGTAACCGTCTCCGTGGATATCGACCCGACTTACCCTAGCTACGTGTTAGGTCTAGTTTGTATACTTGATCGGTAGGACCCACGGCAAATCCTCCCATCAAAATGTATAAAAAGTGACCTAACTTTTTTTTCACAAACCGCACGAATGTCAAAATAACTACGTTCATTTCCTAACACAGTCACTCAAGACATGTCAATAGGTTACATCTCGAGTCAAAACATTTTAATCGACGTACTACCCGATCCAATTCCCGGCTCAAACTAACGCATTTCGAAACGTCCGAAAGGAACTGTTTTTGCTCTCATGCAACGCAAACACACCTCAAGGTAGGTCAGATTGCAAACAAATGAACGCAAATAATGATTACTTGTCAATCTAGCTAAATGATTAGCCAAATAAAAGCACAAGACTAATCCAACTAATGAGAATACTAAAATTTAAAGAATAAGTACATCACATACAAACCCGTATACAAATCGAGGCTAGGTAGGACCTCTGGAAGCCGCGCCAATGGCCATCACGACCTCACAAATATTGTCATCGAAGCCTAGGTCCTCTAAATCTATAAGAGGAGACGCATTGCCATCCATCCCCGACAGCATGTCTAGGGTAGCTGTCTCAGGGATTCCACCCACCTCCTTGCCCTCAGCCTCAGTCTCCCACTCGACCCGATGCCTGGCCTCCCCTTGTGTAGAAGTCTCACCCCGAGACCGAGCCAGCTGCTCCTTAAGGAAGGCGATCTCGTCAGCCCGAGATTACAAGAGCCTCTGCGACGCGGCATCTTTCGCCTCGATCTCGGTCACCCGAGTCTCCAGCTGTCCCACCATATCCGGGACATCCTGCAAATACACTCAAACATTAGGACAACACATATAAGCAGCCTAGGAAAACCACCTCAGCCATGTAAACTTACCGATCGAGGTCCCGAAGTGTCACGGGAGACCCTCGAGGCATAGGCACGGAAGCAGTTGGCGGCCTGCCACAACTTCTGATGACAAGCTGACGAAACTTGAAAGCAGAAACCATAGAAGTTAGGCAAATCGACCCTACACCCTTAAGAGCCCAAACAAAGACCAAGAAGTCAAAACTTACCCGGTAGACCCGGTCACGCCAATCTATCCCGACATCCATCTCCTCAGCAGAACACGGGGGGAGGGGCTCAGTAAAGTGTATCCCAGCGGCATCCACCCTGAGCAGAGTCATGGGAAAATCTGGGGGCTCGATTTCGTCAGCCGGATCGGCCAACTAAAAAGACAATAGATTGGTTGGTCAGAAAACGGTGAAAAAATAAACCGCAAAGCAAACCTTAGAGCCAAAATCAAAACCTTACCACGAGGCGGTACCAAGCCAGCCGTCGGGTGACTTGAGATAAGTAGGAGGCACCAGGCACCAAGAGTGTATCACCTCCTTCTCCGTCCCTATCCTCTAGGATCTCTGCGGTGGTCGGTGGTCTAAACATGGTCCGGGGAGGATCAACCGGCACCCTGGAATCATCCGCGGCCTCAACGCAGGAAGACGCACCAACCGCTCGCCCAGGTTCCAAACTGGACGAATCAACGCAGGAAGAAGCATCGTCCTATAACTCCGCGGCCTTAGTTCGGTAGCCACATACTCCGGCACGCCCTCGTAATTAGCCCAAGGGCGGGCCACAAACTACACAAATAAAACCAGCATCCTAAACGAAATCCCAAGCCTTGGGGGCTATTAAGCAAATAAACTATAGGAGAAAACTTACATCCTCAATGTCTAGTTTGTTAACCAGCGCATTGTCCACCGGGTAATGGCTCGTTGTGCTCTTAGGCTGAGCCAGCCTCCACTCGATTCCCGCCGGGAATCTCTTCGGATGCGCCCGCACCGTTGATGGTAGGTATTTGTCGTGGAATCCCAACCGTCAATAAAATAACCGGCTATTCCTACGATAGATAGGGCAAGTCGGGTCGAATCCACGGGGACGGTAATGTATAGCCTAGACTAGGTCGGCCCAAATACTAGACTAAGTCAACGAACTAGGCTAAACTAATATGATAAGGAGGGGAGAAAGCTAGACTATGACTAAGGGAAACAAATAAGAAAACGGGCTAGAGTTAGGTCGAGGTCAAAGGGGTAACGGAATGGTCAAGGGAGAACTAGAGTGAAGGAGGTAGTAGGGTGATCTAGGTTGGTCCGGGCTCTCGCAACTTAGACCCACCTAGAGGTTCCACCTAGAACCCATCTCGGAGACACACATGACAAACAAGGTTCTAGCGCTATGGTGGCCTAGGTCGCATCCGGGATCTCGCTACTTAGACCGACCTAGGGGTCGTCCTCACCGGGCTCTCACAACTTAGTGAGGGTACCGGACCCACAGACAAACTAACACCCACAAGAGAAAGGCAAGAAAAACAAGCATTCGCAACTACTTAGTCATTCAAGCATTTCAACAAACATGTGATGTGCACCAAACCAAGAGGAAACCCAAATCTACCGCCAACATCTCCAACAAACCCTTAATCATCCAATTAACACCCTAATCACCCTACTAACCCTAGCAAGAACACTACTCTAACATAATCAAACTAATACTAACAAGAACAAGATGGATTAACAAAAGAAACAAAACAAACATCTACAAACTAGTAATAACAATGAACAAGAACAAAACAACAATCAACGATTAAAACTTGAACAACATAAACAAGAATAAGAGAAAGGGAAAAGGATTATACCAAACTAGAGGATGGAAGGAAGAATAAGAACTTGTATAAAAGAGAAAACCCCAAAATAATCATCCAAGGTTGTCAAGCTTAGTGAAGATCTTCAAGAATTCCTTAATACAAGAGCTAATCTATGATTAACAACTAATTACCGACTAAACTACACTAATCTAATCTAATCTAACCTAAAGTAGTCTAGGGTTTAAGGTCTAATGAAGTGCATAACATAAGATCCTGTCTTAATACAAGGGGGGGGGGGGGGGGGGTATATATAGGGTTTCAAGTGGAAAGGAGATGAAACAATGCGATTGCGGGCTGAACTGGGTTCATCCTGGTCGGGATGAGTTGGTCCCGATCGGGATGAGGTGGTCCTGATCGGGATGAACTCATCCCGGTCGGGATGGACCCAAGACAGCAGCAGCTCCATTCGTGCACTTCAACCGGGACGGGTTGAGGCCATCCCGAACGGGATGAGCCTTGTAGGCCTCCTTTAAGCTCCTTTTGGTCCCTCCTTGCTTCTCATGGGTATCTCGTCGATTCTCGGGACTCGGGATCGAGTCTAGGACGCTCGGGATTGGGTCCCAAGGTCTCGGGGTCGACTCCAAGGCATCAAGTCATCGTTCCTTAGTTTCGTTGGCTCCAAAATGTGTATGTATTGAGTCGGAATCGCTCCAACTCTACCAAATCGGTCTCGGGAACCTGAAACGAAGTAAAGGAAGCATAAGAAGCCCCTAAACCGCTCCCAAGGAGCGATTCTACAAGGAAAATGGGACCGAAACACTACAAAATAGGCACTACAAACCACGCTTATCAACTCCCCCACACTTAACCCTTACTCGCCCTCGAGTAAGCACATACTAATTACTATACTAGCCGAATGGGTATTAGCGCACCCTACGCCCTTTCAACTCACGCGAATGCACCTTGAGGAAAAGTGCACTCCACAAGGCAAGTGGGGTCTTGCGACAAAATCGTGGATGCAACCGGACACCAAACACATAGGCAAACAAACACACAAACACACAAACACAAGGTTGCACCCAAAGAAAAACAAATACCGCTTCCCTCTAAAAGCGGTGAATGAAACATCGGTTTAGGACTCGAGGTAAGTGACAACGTTCCCAAGCTAGCAATACAAACCCAGGTGAACTAAACCCTAATAGTATGACGATCAAGCAATAAAAACGTTGGTAACTTACCTAGGTCCTCCTACCTTTCTAAAAACGTACTACGGGACGATCGGCGGAGTGGAAAAGTGAAGAACCACGGTGTTAGTCGACATTGTAGGTAAGTGAGACCCCGCCCCCTTTAGTGTGAGCCAAGAGGGTCGTCCCGTGTCCAAAACCGCCTAACTAGTCCAAGTAAAAAGGTGGAAAACATGCAAAATGAGGGAAGACCGACTAATGCCGCTATCATCCTTCCTAGGGACTCGGTCTTTTGGTAGGCTCTTAACGGCAAAAGTCGGAAAAAGGCTTATTTTTGTGGGGATTTCTTTTTGTGAGACGAGTTTTCTTTTGGCATTTCTTTCTTTTCGATGTTTTGATTTGTTTATTGCCATGCCATTTCTTTTTCTTCTTTTCTATTTTCTTTTTTTTGGCTTTTGTGCCTTTTCTTTTTCTTCATTTTTTTTTCTTTCTTTCATTTTCTTTCAT
The DNA here is from genome assembly GCA_958450325.1 of Agrostemma githago. Lineage (NCBI taxonomy): Eukaryota > Viridiplantae > Streptophyta > Magnoliopsida > Caryophyllales > Caryophyllaceae > Agrostemma > Agrostemma githago. Next base: position 30,982,555 of record OY288257.1, on the reverse strand, counting down.
TTTCTTTTCCTTGCCCTTTTGGCTTGATTTGGCTTTTTGGCACTTCTTGACAACAAGAAAGATGGAATTCAACAAATTGCAATTTATTGTGTGGATGTGTGTAGGAGGTAGGGTAATGGGTAAGTCGGGGGTCGCGATCCCTCTTCAAACCCACAAAAAGTGGAGAACTTAGACTAATCAAACAATCCTAAACACGGTCACTTAAGGGACAAGACTCGGTAACCAAGGCCTTTTCACACCGTGGGTGGTCATAATGGTCAAAAGTGCAAATCCCGTAATAAATCCCTAGTAAGCAAGGTGGACTCAAGGTAAAGGACCAACGAACTCATTGATTTAGGGTCATTCTACTAGATTAAAGTCCAAGACTCGATTTATACTACTAGAATGGGAAAGTAAACACTTGCGCACTAGCCTCTAAACCGGGTTTTCGAAAACCATTTATACACAAGACTCAACAAAAATAATACAAAATAAAGACTCAACGAGAACGAAAGAAAAAGAAGCAAAAGGAACACAAGCAAAACAACACAAAACGAACACATACATAACACAAACACCACCCCGATCATCCATACAAGCCACCAAATCAACTACAACTTTACAAAGCTCCACCCGAGCACACAACATCACAATCTCCTCCAAACTCATTAAGAGATAAAGAAGAAAAAGGGATAAAGATGTTACCGGAAGTCTTGACAGCTGTCCAAAGCTATTGGTGATTTAAGCAACCTATAAGGAAAGAGGGAGGCAAACACGCACAATACGACAAAAACACGATACAAAAACATAAAAGGAAAACACACAAAAAGGAAAATCTTTTTGATATTTGCGATTTTTTTTTTCAAATTTTTAGGGTTTTTTCAAAAAATTTCAATAAATTAGGAAAATAAAACTAGCAATGATAGAATATCGCTCCCCCACACTTAAACCGAGCAATGTCCTCATATGCTCAATCGTAGTGTGCGGAGAGACAAAAGAAAAAGAAAAGAAACTACGAAGATAAAGCTAAAAATCAAAAAGAAAAGTGGAGAAAAAGGTAGAAGGTGTCCGGCCGGGGTGTAGTCAAGTCACCATGGGCCGAGACAAGAAAAGATATGGATGTGGGGGGGGGGGGAAGAAAATAAAAAGAAGGAAATAAAAGGAAATGGGAGGGGAGGGCTAGGTGTAATCAAGTCACCTAGCCCGGATTCCACCTAAATCCGACTAAATCCTAAAAAAGAGAGAGTGAAAAAAACTTGTAAAATTTCAAGAATCCCACAAAAACAAAAGAGTCCTAGAAACAAAAATCACAAATATAAGCACAAGTACTCTAAAGAAGAGGAGAGGGGAATATACAACATGACGGTTCTTTAGAAACTCCGTCAAACCTAGGATGGTGGACTCTCCTTCAACCGTAGCCCTCAAGGGCATGGAGGAGCAAGTCGAACGCGCTATCGACATCATAATGAAGGCCCAAGAAGCGGTCGAGCCTAGCTAACCTCCACGGCCTCCAAGGTGGAGGCAAGAAGTAGGAATCCCAAGACCCAAAATCATCTTTCGAATCTTCTCCGGGGTCTATCCATCCTACGAGCTTTACCGACCTCTTCCTCCCTAAGCATTGCCTCCAATCACAAGCAAGCTTCATTTCCAAGAAACGAGGCACAAAAAACGGCTTTGGCCTCATCTCCTCAATGCACACCCCCACACTTTCCTCAAGTTGTGGTTCCCCATCTTCATCACTCGGCCCCACATCATCTTGGAGAAGAGAATCGAAACTTCTACCGGCGGTTTCAATCTCTTCCAAGTCATTGCTTGGTGCACTAGCAAGGGGCTCTTGATGCATATCCACTTTTTCGGACATGGGCAACTTGGGCTCATCGATTTCACCCAACAACTTCACAAATTCCACCAACCCATCCAACTCACTATCCTCCTCCAATTCTTCACCAACGATGCCTTCACCAAGGGTCATATCTTCATTCGTCTCTTTTTGGGTAGACGATTGAGGTTCTTCAAAGCAAATTTCTCCTCCAAAGGGAACTACGTTGGCGGCTTCGTGATTAGGTTGCTTCTCTTTCTCAAGTGGGCATCCTTCATCTAATCGAGCATCCCTCGCCTCGTTTGCCCTTCGAATTTGGACCCATAACTCATTTTGTTGTTTTTGAATTTGAGTGGCCATTTCTTGGTTGCTCGTTTGCAATTGAAGAAGCGATTGAAACTCCTCCATGTCGGGCAATTGGTGATCATTGGTGTCTTGTAAAGCTCCTTGATAATCTTGATGATGCTCAAGGGGTAGGGCATCATATTGTTGGTAGTGAGGTTGAGGTGATTGGTAGTATTGTGGGTCATGGGGTTCATATTGTGGTTGGGGTGTAGGGTAATATGGTGGGTTTTGGGGAAATTGGCTTCCATACGGTGAATCTTGATTGAACATGGTGGGTTCACAATCATAGCTCGAGTAATAGCCACCATGGTCGTAGGAGTGATAGTCATTCACTTGTTGGTAGCCATATCCATATTCTTGAGGATCATACCCATCTTGATTACCCCAAGAAGCTTGATTATGGTAGGGGGACATCATGTCATAGCTTTGGTTCATAGAAGAAGAGGGGTAGCTCATATCGGCTTCCATGTGTGGGGAGTTTAGATCAAACCCCATGCTCGCTCGAAAATCGTAGCTCATACCCGGTTGGAAACCACTCATTCTAGCAACCGTCCGTTAAAGCGGCTATAAGTTGCAAGAAGAAGATAGTCACCACCTCTAAACATAAACTGTAGACTAAGAACAAACGTGAGAAGTCTAGTGCTTTTTGGGCACTAGACAAGAGAGAAATAAACCACACACACACAAGAAGCAAAGTAACAAAAAGAAAAAAGAAAAACACAAACACCAAGACAAAGTCAATTAACTAGGAAAACAAAGTCGAACTAGCACCGTCCCCGGCAACGGCGCCAAATTGATGGTAGGGATTTGTCGTGGAATCCCAACCGTCAATAAAATAACCGGCTATTCCTACGGTAGATAGGGCAAGTCGGGTCAAATCCACGGGGACGGTAATTTATAGCCTAGACTAGGTCGGCCCAAATACTAGACTAAGTCAACGAACTAGGCTAAACTACTATGATAAGGAGGGGAGAAAGCTAGACTATGACTAAGGGAAACAAATAAGAAAATGGGCTAAAGTTAGGTCGAGGTCAAAGGGGTAACGGAATGGTCAAGGGAGAACTAGAGTGAAGGAGGTAGTAGGGTGATCTAGGTTGGTCCGAGCTCTCGCAACTTAGACCCACCTAGAGGTTCCACCTAGAACCCATCTCGGAGACACACATGACAAACGGGGTTCTAGCGCGCTATGGTGGCCTAGGTCGCATCCGGGCTCTCGCTACTTAGACCGACCTAGGGGTAGTCCTCACCGGGATCTCGCAACTTAGTGAGGGTACCGGACCCACAGACAAACTAACACCCACAAGAGAAAGGCAAGAAAAACAAGCATTCGCAACTACTTAGTCATTCAAGCATTTCAACAAACATGTGATGTGCACCAAACCAAGAGGAAACCCAAATCTACCACCAACATCTCCAACAAACCCTTAATCATCCAATTAACACCCTACCCTAATCACCCTACTACCCCTAGCAAGAACACTACTCTAACATAATCAAACTAATACTAACAAGAACAAGATGGATTAACAAAAGAAACAAAACAAACATCTACAAACTAGTAATAACAATGAACAAGAACAAAACAACAATCAAAGATTAAAACTTGAACAACATAAACAAGATTAAGAGAAAGGGAAAAGGATTATACCAAACTAGAGCATGGAAGGAAGAATAAGAACTTGTATAAAAGAGAAAACCCCAAAATAATCATCCAAGGTTGTCAAGCTTAGTGAAGATCTTCAAGAATTCCTTAATACAAGAGCTAATCTATGATTAACAACTAATTACCGACTAAACTACACTAATCTAATCTAATCTAACCTAAAGTAGTCTAGGGTTTAAGGTCTAATGAAGTGCATAACATAAGATCCTGTCTTAATACAAGTGGGGGGGGGTATATATAGGGTTTCAAGTGGAAACGAGATGAAACAATGCTATTGCGGGCTGAATTGGGCTCATCCCGGTCGGGATGAGTTGGTCCCGATCGGGATGAGGTGGTCCCGATCGGGATGAACTCATCCCGTTCGGGATGGACCCAAGACAGCAACAGCTCCATTCGTGCACTTCAACCGGGACGGGTTGAGGCCATCCCGAACGGGATGAGCCTTGTAGGCCTCCTTTAAGCTCCTTTTGGTCCCTCCTTGCTTCTGATGGGTTTATCGTCGATTCTCGGGACTCGGGATCGAGTCTCGGACGCTCGGGATTGGGTCCCAAGGTCTCGGGGTCGACTCCAAGGCATCAAGTCATCGTTCCTTAGTTTCGTTGGCTCCAAAATGTGTATGTATTGAGTCAGAATAGCTCCAACTCTTCCAAATCGGTGTCGGGAACCTGAAACGAACTAAAGGAAGCATAAGAAGCCCCTAAACTGCTCCCAAGGAGCGATTCTACAAGGAAAATGGGACCGAAACACTAAAAAATAGGCACTACAAACCACACTTATCAACCGTCTTAGGTGCCAAGCGCGGAAAATAGGAATAGATCCAGGCCTGCAAAATCCCAAAACAACTTTAGCAATCCAAGCCGAAAACTAAGTAGAACTCAAAACACAAGAGCAAGAAAAGTAACTAACCTCTAGTATAAGGCCCGGACCCACGATGGGCACAGCTGAACCCGATCCTATCACCAGCGGCCTCACCATGACTTGGAAGCAGCGAGTCATCTCCACGAAAGCCGCGGTCACCCAATCAAAACGCCCCAGCTGAGTCAGCTCATCTAGGAAGGGCAAAATCCTAGTACTAAACCTCTTGCCCTTATCCGAGAAGTGGGTCGACCCTAGGAAGTACCACAACCACAACCGGGCATCCTGCTCCGGCGTGTTGGGTTCCCGACCCTCCAACACCGCCACTCGCTCAAAGTGGTCGGTGATGTACGAGCTCACTATAGCGTGAGGCGTATTATATGCCTCACGCGGCAAACAATCCCCGATGAGGCCCCACACCTCATCACTATCTAGACTAGGGCCCTCGGCGGCCCACCTAATTCTATCCGGACCCCAAGGCATACCGCTAATCATCCCGAAGTCCTCTAGGGTCATCCCGACTTCCCCAAAAGACATGTGGAAGGTCGAGGTAGTGTCGTGAAAGCGATCTATCATCGCCCGGATCACCATAAGGTTGCATTTAGTCTGGCAACCCACCAATCTAACCCATTGCCCGACCACGGGGCCCAGGGCGGTCCTCTCGTTGATCCCCTTCACCGTGGGGGTTAACTTCTGATGATAAACGTCGAGGCACGTATTAAAGCTTGATAAAGTCCTCATCGGACCTGGGGGCTGCAAACCGAAACAATACTAGGATGAACAAAACAAAGCTAGCCGAACCCAAGCAAAAATAGTAACAATAGCAAAATCTGAGTCATAACCAAATAAGCACGAACAGGACCCTCACCAAGCCTCGCACAATACGACTAGAAATATGACGGTCGAGGTGAAACATCATCTGGTGACCATCCCAGTCCCGAGCCCACTCAGAGTCCTCGTAAACCACCTCCTCATTCTCCAGTACTGGAACCGGAACATGAGCCCTCCTAGCCACTATCACCGGCAGCTTGCGTTTCTTCACTCTATCGAACTCAGCTTCATTAATAGTCTCAGGGTCGCGCCGCTGAGACGAGATACTCCTGTGTCTCCTACGGATCCCTCGGGGAGTCTGTGAACTCGCCCGACCACCTCTACACTAGAACTAGCACTAGCGCCAATCGAGAAAGTTCCCTCGGGACGCTCGGTGTTACCCCTAGCTGTGAAACTCAAAGCAAAGTACAATAAAACATAACCCTAGTCAGGCTAAATCAGCTTAAACAAGTCAAAATATGGTCAAAATTTCGGATAAAGATATCAGAATTCCGAAAAGGCCACTAACACGCATTTTCGATCCCGGTCACAATGGAAGTGGTTTCGGGAAAATCCGGCATCGTTTCAACACCTTTCGGTCCGTCTTAAGACACACAAAATCTCACGGAGAGTCCTATAGGTCACCCTAGCCCTAGCAATCGACAATAGAGCTACCCATAACCTCACAAACGCTATTTGAACAAAATTACGCAAAATAAATACGGGAATAATCGGGAAACGGTCTTTAACCCTAGCTTTCCAAATACATTTCCATAATAGAGTCGTTATCATACCTCAAACATCCTTATCAAGCTTATAACTACTTTAACAAGCTCTAATCGACTTTAATTTAACAATGAAATCAAGCACAAACATCGAAACATAGTAAAACAAAAACACCCAAATCGATTTTCTAGGGTTCTCAACAAAACTAACTCATAATCAATTCAATCAAGTAAAACCGACAAAAGCAAGTAAAGAACACTAACCTGGAGTCGACATTGTCGTAAAAAGTAGAATCGAAACGAAAATCGGCAAGGAAAATCGAAGTAATCGAGTTTGGGGCGAAGGAAGCAACGCGTTCGAGTTCTTTGAATAATGAGCGATCGCCCCAAATCTTCGTTTACTTAAGTAGGCCTGGATCACGAAAATCCGACCGCCCCAGTTCACGTGCTCAGGTCCTGATGCGCTGGGGGCTGGGCGCCTGTATATTGGAACGCTGAGGGACGCGCGCCTAAACTGCATGGTTCAGACTAAAACAAAGCAAAGCAAACGCAATTCAATGACGATACACACACCCTTTAAAACAAACAAAGCAACAATAAATGGAATAATTACTAATCGACGCAGGTAATACATTCTCAATAATGAAACAAGCAATAGAACCGCATTTAACCTAAGCGCTGCACTCGATTGCATAGCGAAACAATTTTGAACCAAAGTAAACCAAGCAAACTCTAAACCAACTCAAATACGTAACAAACCAAGACAAAGCCAAACAAATGCAACTCAAGGACAATACACATGCACCTACTAAGACAAGCAAAACAACAATAATGGGACAACTACTAATTAACATCGATAATGCACTCTCGACTAATAAAACAAGCACTTAACGCTGCATTCCGACGCGTAATAAAAAAACAACCAAGATTAACGTAAGCCAACTCTAAGCAAACTCGACGAACCCAAGACCAAAACAAAAAAAACAAGAACAAACTCAAACAAAATAAGACAAGCCTGCAAAACAAAATTAACTAAGACAAACTCACAACACCAGCATTTTACTAAAACAAATAAGGAAACAACACTTTTAAATTCGAGCGGATACTGACACGCTCGAAGGAGTCTTATACCTTCACAGCAATTTTTAAATTTGAGCGGATGCTGACACGCTCGAAGGAGTCTTATACCTCCACATCAATTTTTAAATTCGAGCGGATACTGACACGCTCGAAGGAGTCTTATACCTTCACAGCAATTTTTTTTTTTAAAGTCGAGCGGATACTGACATGCTCAAGGGAATCTTATACAACAACAACAATTCGCCCGAGGGTCTGAGTTATCCCGGAGGCACAGCAATTATGTCCTAGGGGTCAGAGGCATCCCGAAGGACAGCTACTCGAGTGGAGACTAACTCCCTCGAGGAGTTTTGCCCAAGGGATCTTAGTGATCCCGAATTCACAGTAACAACAATTTTGTCCTAGGGATCAGAGGCATCCCGAAAGATAGCTACTCGAGTGGAGACTAACGCCCTCGAGGAGTTATGCCCAAGGGATCTTAGTGATCCCGGAGGCACAACAACAACAACTTGCCCGAGGGGTCTGAGTTATCCCGGAGGCACAGCAATTTCCCCAGGGGGTCTGAGTTATCACGGAGGCACAACAATTATGTCCTAGGGGTAAGAGGCATCCCGAAAGACAACTGCTCGAGTGGAGACTAACGCCCTCGAGGAGTTTTGCACAAGGGATCTTAGTGATCCCGGAGGCACATCAACAACATCTTTTGTCCAAGGGGTCAGAGGTATCCCGAAAGACAGCTACTCGAGTGGAGACTAACGCCCTCGAGGAGTTTTGCCCAGGGGATCTTGGTGATCCCGGAGGCACAGCAACAACAATCTTGTCCTAGGGGTCAGAAGCATCCCGAAAGACAGCTATTCGAGTGGAGACTAACGCCCTCGAATAGTTTTATATCACTTTATTTTGCCCGAGGGTCAGAGATATCCCGGAGGCACAGCAACTTTGCCCGAGAGTCAGAGTTATCCCGGAGTCACAACAACTTTGCCCGAGGGTCAGAGTTATCCCGGAGGCACAACATCTTTCGTCCTAGGGGTCATAAGCATCCCGAAGGCGACCACTCGAGTGGAGACTAACGCCCTCGAACGTTCTGTATCATCAAGGGTTCATAAGCATCCCAAATAAAAGCAAATACATTTACACCTAACACATAAAACCGCTTAAAATTAAAACAAAACCTTAAATAAATCAAAGAAGACAAAGCGCGCGCGCAAAGAATCAAGAACGAGACAACAAGTAACGGCCCGGGCCTAAGTAAGCAACCACAAGCGAAGACATAAGGTATGACTCCTAAACATTGGCTGGCGAGCCCAACGCACAGTCTAACGGACTTAAAATGACCCGGCCGGACAACCACCAAGTTGTAATCTTCGATTAACCTAGGCGGCTATACTTTGACTTTCGCCTTGTCCAAGCTTCAGTCAAAGTGGGGGCTTTTGTAAACTCCCAGATTTGGACCTGGTGGCTGCAGAAGTGTCCAACAAACACCCGATGACGATAGGACTGCAACGCGACGCGGGTTCGCGGTGCTTTAGATAGTTTCTCTATAGAACGGATCAAATAAATTATTCGGGCAAAATAAACTAACATGATGGCAGCCTTAGTCGCGTCGTTACGATCGCATAGACACTAATTAGAGTCAATTCTGACACCGGGACCCCGAGTCGGTTCTGAAACTCGAACCGAGTCAACACCGCGCCAAGCGAACCTCGAGATGAACACCCAAGGCCCACTAAACCCACGGCGCAAGGGTAAACACCGGAAGACTTCGGCCCTATGTTATGAATCATACACCCGTCTCTCGGTTTTGGAAAGTATCATAATCGTATCTTCAAAACTCCAACCGCCCCGCCTCACGCGCCTAAGAATCCCCATGCCTGAGCCCAGGCGCCCGAGACCTGGTACGCCCCATCTCACGCGCTATATGGGCGACGAGGGACGAAAACACCTATAAATTCCCCCTTCACGTCCTCATTTCACACAACTCAACTCTCTCTTCTCCCTCTAAACTCTCGCTAAGGGCTCGCACTCCGACACTACCCGAGGCAAACGATCCACTCGATCGTAGTTCCGATAATAAAATAAAAGCGAAATCGACGCTACTCCTCACCTTCGAGCACCTCACTCGATACCGAGGTGCCTGTGATCGACTAGCTCAAAACTAGTACCCAAGTTCTGCTGGATTAGCCGCAGAACTAGTCCTTAGCAACAAAACTCTGCCGGAGTAGCCGCGGGAAGGTCAAACGGTAACGGAGCTCTGCCGAAGTCACTAGTCAAGCTAGGAGGATCCGCCTGTTGATAGAGTCGTCACTAGGTTTTCATCTAAACAAAACTTTCCATATTTGCACTTTCTATTATTATGCACTACGATAACACTAGATATGGGCACTAGGCCCACATATACATCTACTAAAATACGTAACGTCCCAACTTCAACCGCAAACACTAAAGCACACTAAATAGACCCGAGTAATTTCGAGATCCGTTCCCGAAACTATCTATGCATCGAGTCCCGCTTAGTGTATATTCCGAGGGTGTAACTCCTCACAATGTGATTTACTTACATTCGCATTTACAGTTTTTCGTATGATTTATCGCTTTTATGACCATATAATCACGTGCTAAATCACCTAACACGGAGTTCAAAACGTAAAGCAACTAAAAAAGAACAAAGCGATGGTCGGGTTCAGTATTAGTCCCGGTGCTCACCTCATTTGGTTCGACGCATCTCTATTAATACCGAACCGATGCATCTTAAGCAGAATACCAGGTAAGGTATACCACGAGAATGATTAATATCCGTATTATCGCTTTAAAACTGGTTTGCTAATACGTATAATACTAGTACTCTCTACTCTCCTACGTGCATCTTTTAATGGCCTGCTTGTCACGTGATTACATGCAAAGAATGTAAACACAACTACGTCGACGACAAAACTTACTTGTCCTTAAACAACCGACATAGCAAAAGATTTAGGGTTAAAACAACGGATGTTACAGTACTTCCACCACAACAAAAGAACTAGGATATCAGCCCACCGATTGATTAGTAGAGGCCGCTATAGTGCGGGCGGGGTTGGGTGTTCTTCGTGAACTTCCCAACACGTACCCTCACCCCTTACTCAGAATCAAAGGTTTCCGGATGTCCGAAACCATTGGCAACGAGAGTCATTCCAGTCATGGAGTGCATAAGGGTACAAGTCTTTATCTTTAGGTCCCGTACCACTCACCTTTGAGCCGGCAAGGGATCAAAGTTGACTTGACGGTTTCCGAGTCCCAATAAGTTGACTCGGTGGCGACTCCACAAATCACGACAACTTCAGTTCACTAAAAAGGTCGCCTTACCAAACAAAACGGCCTTTAAACATTTACAACCACGACTCGATCGATTCCCAAACGGAAACACGGGTGCCCCACACCCGTCTAGTACAAGTCTGGATCGTCCAAATCGAGGTCCGCCACTTCGCCTCGTATGCGATATCGGACCGGCCCCCGGCAGGGAGGGGGCCGCGTGGGTGGCCGCCGCCACACGTTGAAAACCGGGCCTGTCCCGCGCCGGGCGCGTGCGGGGAGCTGGGCGGTGCAGACGGACGTCCACAATAGGCCTTAGCATTCGGTAGTTCAACGTTCACAAAATTACATCCAGGGGCTGAAAATAGAATTGGTAAGAACACACACACACATATGTATGTATGTGTGTGTGTATACATATATATATATATATATATATATATATATATATATATATATATATATATATATATATAAAGTGCTTTATGTCTTTCATAGACTATCTGCTCCAAAAGGGGAAATATGGGCTTTCCTGAATTTCGTTCATGCAATAGTTTTAGAGATCGATTCCTGATGAAAAAAATTTACCCGACTTGTAAATCCAGCCCGACGACCAACCTGTTTTTTCGTAGGTTAAGAATCAAGACCTCTATATCTTGATCTGTGACTCGATATTTAAAATTACAAGTATAAACTAATATTCAATTCAATACTCCCTTCGAGTCTAAGATATGTTTCCCTAGGGATTTTGGGGGGAAAATAAGGGCGTGAGAATGTGTGGTTTAAAAATGAAGGAGGAAGAGAGAGAATTGAATGGATGAACAGAACTTGTTTTGCGAACGTGGTGAATATGTGTAACCAAGAGGAGTTGAGATTGGTGGCGGTTCAAATCCAGCTGCAACAACAGCTTGCCAATGCTAGTTTTCGAGAAGTAACTTAAAAAGAAGGTTTAGAAACTACAGGAGGCGAAGGGTGCATACGTTTAGGAATTAGAGAAAGCTATATGTGTTAAAGAAGGGGATGTCAATTCTGCATTTTTCACAGCTCTCTTAGAGCGAAGAGGTGTCATAACACTATTTTAGTGATTAAGGACGTGAATGGGCAAGAATGTTCGACTAGAGATGAGATCCAAGCCGTGTTCTTGGCTTATTACCAGGAGTTGCTTGTGTCTTCTACTCATCTGGTGCCTGTTACTGAGGACATAGTTAGACAAGGTAAGGTTTGTACATCGGATCATTCGGCTGTGCTAACTAGACCTGTCTCAGCTATGGAGGTTAAAGAGAGTATTTTCAGTATTCATAAGGACCGGACTCCTGGGCCTGACGGGTATTCAAGTTTATTCTATATGGAAGCATGAGAGGATATTATAGGAGAGGATATTGTCCAGGTCGTCAGAGATTTTGTCATGTATGGGAAGTTGCTTAAACAGTTAAATGCTACTACTCTCACGTTGATCCCTAAGGTTCAACGGCCTCAATCTGTGCTTGAATTTTGCCCTATTGCTTGTTTTAATGTAATATATAAATGCATGACCAAGATTATGAGTAGGAGACTAGGAGGGGTCTTGGATGAGATTATCTCTCCTAATCAGCGAGGATTTATCTTAGGGAGGGATATACTTGAGAATGTTTTTATTTCTCAAATTTGATTTGGTTGTATAAGAGGAAGATGGTGTCTCCTAGATGTCTCTTCAAAATTGATTTGAAGAAGGCGTATGCTAGCATAGAGTGCATCTTCTTGGACCAGCTGATGAGTGCTTTGAACTTTCCTCCAGTTTTCAGAGGATGGGTAATGACATGTATTTATTTTGTGTCTTATACCTTGAATGTGAATGTTGAGAGTTTTGGGTTCTTTAAGGGCAAGAGAGGACAAAGGCAGGGTGATCCTATGTCACCATTGTTGTTTACGATTTGTGTGGAATATCTCTTGAGAGTATTATGATATAGACCTGGCAAAAGTAAACCCGAACCCGAAAAACCGACCGAAAGTACCTGAATTGAAACCGATCGAACACCCGATAGGATTAACCTGAAATAATACCCGAAACCCGATTCAATCCGAATAGAACCGAATTTGTACCGAATTTAATATAACCGAATGATACTCGAACCCGAATATAACCGAACCAATAATAACTGAACCGATTGACCTGATTAATAAATACTCCCTCCGTTTCATTGATTTCTTCCACCTTAAAAGTGGCACATTTCTTAAGAAAAACAATAAAATATGTAAAAGTAGAGAGAGGTAAAGTAGGTGGGCCACCTAGGTAAGAGAGAAGTTGATAGCAAAAAAAGAAAGTGGAAGAAATCAAAGAAATGGTTGAAAAAAGGAAATGTGGAAGATATTAATGAAACAGAGGGAGTACTTATTTTTTTCATAAAAACACCCAAATTTTGGATTTTTCTTCATTGATTCTTTATTTATTAATGGTTTTATAAATTATTACCTACAATTTGAAGGTATAACAAAAACAAAATCAAATTATTTATTTTTTAATTCAAGAAATTTATGACCTGAGACTCACCTAACCTGCTATCGACCCAACCCGAACCGTACCCGACTCGAAATAGCATAAACCGATAAATGTGGCTAATCGAAATGAACCCAATCAAAATCGAACTGAAACTGAAACTTCTGCTAACCCGATTAAGATCGAATCGATTTAATCCGATCCGAAATCAAATCGAGTGACCCGTTTTCCAGGTCTATTAGGATATGTCACGGACACCTACCTGTTCCATTTTCATCCTTGATGTGCTCCCAAGAGGTTGTGCCATCTTATGTTTGCTGATGACCTGTTACTGTTCTGCAAGGGAGATGTGCCTTCCATTAAGATATTTCTCCAAGCTTTTACTTCTTTTAGTAAGGCGTCGGGGTTAGTGATGAGTGTTGGCAAGTCGAACGCTTATTTCGCAGGGATGTGTCTGGCGGCTAAGGCCGAAATTCTTCAGTTTACAGGCTACTCTGAAGGCGCTCTTCCTTTTAAGTACATTGGAATTTCGATCCAACCATCCAAGCTTACGAAAAGGGAGGGGCTTCTCCTCCAGGAGAAGATTGTTATCAGGATTAGGAGTATAGGGGCGCGTTAAATTTCTTATGCTAGTCACCTTACTCTAGTCCAGGCGGTTTTGACCAGACTTCACTCCTATTGGCCGATGATTTTCATTATACTAAAGGAATGTTGTCTCGTATTATTGCTGTGTGCAGGAATTTCCTTTGGGCGGGCTCTCATGACTATCTACGGGCACCTTTAGCGGCTTGGGAGGATGTGTGTTTGCCTAAGGTCGAGGGGGGACTAGGCTTGAGTAACCTTCAGGTCTGGAACCTAGCTGCGGTGGGTAAGTTAGTGGCCTGGATCGACGAGGAGCCTACTAGATTGTGGGTTAAATGGGTTCATAGCTACTACCTTAAGGGTCAGAGTTGGGTGGATTATGAGGCAGGTCCAAGACTTGGGTGGGGCTGGAGAAAACTCTGTAAGGTGAAGAATGAGCTGAATATGCATTTTGTGAACGAGAAACGGAAGGGGGCAGTAATCTATTAAAGATGCGTATGAGACTGCGTAAGAAATAGGTGATTGTAGGCTGGCACAGGCATGTTTGGTGCAGATGGGCAGTTCTTAAACACGAGATTATTGCTTGGTTAGCCTATAGAGGAGCTATGTTTACACAAGTCAGACTGCTTAGGTTTGACACCTTGAGCACAGGTGTGTGCTGCATTTGTGTGTGTGCTGCATTTGTGAACATAAGTCAAGAGGGAAGAAAGAATGACTCAACCCAAAAGGGAAACAGAGAACATAAGTCAAACATGGAGGGAGTACAAATTTTTTTCTTTTTAATAATAAAATAATTTTAAACATTGATGAAAATATAATATTATAATTAAAGAATACAAAAATAATACTATTAAAATAAATAAATAAATAAAATTTTATTAACAACATTATAATTAAAGAGTATAAAAAAATACTATTAAAATAAATAAAAATATATTATTAAAAATATTATTTTTTACTTAAAAAGTGTTAAAAATTCAGCGTTCGAAACTATTTTTCATCCGTATTCGAACCATAACCCATCTCATCATCTGTATAACCCAGCCCATATTTGAACCAACCCGTATTCTGACCCGACATGATAAAATTATATAAATAAACTATGTAGTTTAAAAATGTTGCAAGCGTACATAGATGTCACTCTAAAAAAGCTTCAATTATACTCCCTCCGCTTATTATTAATTATCCCGTAGACAATTGCACAGTAAATAAAGAACTTGTTTAATATTGATAAAGTAATAACATGTGGGCCTGAAATTAAATGACGGTCATTTATTGTTTTACTTAATCACAAATTGAGAAATCTAATTTACCAAGACAAAAGAATAAGCAACGAAAACAAATATTTCCGCACCAACCACCCATGTCAATTCACCATTAATGCACTTACTCTAGACAACTGTATTTCACATCGAAATATGCAATTCTTACAGCAAACCATGATTTCTTAGGAATTTACGGTTCATAGGGGAGTTTTGGAGGGATTGCAACATTCAAATTACACCCCACATTTATAAATACACTTACACTTGCATACAACATAATTACAAACCATATTAAAAGCTCATAAATGCAATGAAAGAGGAATTCCAAAAAAAAACCTTTTTTTGTCAGCGACTATTAGTCCCACACTTAATCTTTTCTTCTCCTTCCTTACTCTAATCGTCTTGCTTCTCAATGCGGGGCCCAAATCCGACAAACGACAAAAGGCATCAAATTGCGTGCACCTTACTTGAAAATTCTGTTGATTACAAACTGAGGCGGGGTTTGGTGCATGAACTTGGAACAAAATTCCAACTTGACTGAAAAACCATATTTCGGGTTTGGCGGGCAGTAAAAGTACAAAGAAGAAACGGAGAACCAATTAGTGCCAACTCGAAAATGGTGGGTAACTCCACCAGATTATTGATGCTCGTGCCAACCGAACAGACATTGGGTTTACACAAATCAAAGAGAAGCAAAATGAAGAAGTTGGCTCTGCAACGGGAGTTAACGTAAGGTCATGTCTTTTTTCGTTATTAGCCTAATTTTAGGGTCAAGTTGTAGTCAACTTGATCGACAAATAAGTAAGGCTAAAATGGGGGGAAAGGGGTGATCTTTTATGTCTAAGGGTTGTATTATCTACTCCTAAATAACCTGTAAATAAGTCCAAGACAACTTAGGCTAAGGCTAAGTCAATTGGAAGTTGGTGGAACCAAAGGGATTGATGGTAGGGATTCATCACGTCCCAACCGTCAATAATATTAACCGGCTACTCCTAACTGGGTAGATAGTGTAAGTCGGGTCGAATCCACGGGGACGGTAATGTAAAGTCTAGACCAAGGTCGCCTAGATACGAGACTAAGTCAACGGACTAAGCTAAGAATGGTAGAGAGGGAAGAGGCTAGACTAAGACTAAGGTGCCGGAGAAAACAACTAAGGAAAAACGGGCTAGGATTAGATCGGGGTCAAAGGGGTAACAGGATGGTCAAGGGAGGACTAGAGTGAGGAGGTAGTAGGGTGATCTAGGTTGGTCCGGGCTCTCGCATCTTAGACTCACCTAGAGGTTCCACCTAAAACCCATCTCGGCGATACACAACACAAACGGGGTTCTAGCATGCTATAGGCCTAGGTCGCATCCGGACTCTCGCAACTTAGACCGACCTAGGGGTCGTCCTCACCGGGCTCTCGCAACTTAGTGAGGGAACCGAATCCACAAACAAACTAACACCCACAAGGGAAAGGCAAGAAAACAAGCATTCGTACATACTTAGTCATTCAAGCAATTCCACAAACATGTGATGTGCATCAAACAAGAGGAAATCCAAATCTTCCACCAACAACTCTAACCAACCCTTAATCACCCAATTAACACCCTAATCACCTTACTAACCCTAGTAAGAACACTACTCTAACATAATCAAACTACAACTAACACTAACAAGAGGAATCATCACAAACATCAAAACAAACATAAACAAACTAGTGAAAATGATAAACAACAATCAAAGATGCAAACTTGGATGAACAAACAAGATTAAGAATAAAAAGGAAGAAGAGATTACAGTACTAGAGGAAGAAGAAAGAACAAAGCTTGCATTAATGAAGAAAACCCAAAACAAACCACCCAAGGTTGTCCATCTTGGATGGATCTTGAAGAATTCCCTTAATACAAGTACTAAACTATGATTAACTACTAATTACCGACTAATCTACACTAATATAATCTAATCTAACCTAAAGTAGTATAGGGTTTTGTGTCTAAAAGAGTGCATAAGCTTTACATAACAAGGGAAGGGTATATATAGGGTTACAAGTGGAAGGGAGAAGAAAGAAAACAAAGCGGAGCTGCAGCAGGCCCGTCCCGGCCAAGACGGGGTGGTCCCGGTCGGGATGAGATGGTCCCGACCGAGACAAGGTTGGTCTCGGCTGAGACGGCTCTTCACAGCAACCTCCTTGTTTGTGCACTTCATCCCGAACGGGATGAGGCCATCCCGAACGGGATGAGCCTTGTAGGCCTCCATTATGATCTTTTTGGTCCCTCCTTGGTTCTCATGGGCTTCTCACCGATTCTCGGGACTCGGGATCGGGTCTCGGAGGCTCGGGATTGGGTCCCAAGGTCTCGAGGTCGACTCCAAGGCATCGAGTGATCGTTCCTTTACTCCGTTGGCTCCAAAATATGTATGTATCGAGTCGGAATCACTCCAACTCTTCCAAATCGGTCTCGGGAACCTGAAACGAACTAAAGGAAGCATAAGAAGCCCCTAAACCGCTCCCAAGGAGCGATTCTACAAGGAAAATGGGACCAAAACACTACGAAATAGGCACTACAAATGACACTTATCAACTCCCCCACACTTAACCCTTACTCGCCCTCGAGTAAGCACATACTACTACTAAACTATCCGGGTGGGTATTAGCGCACCCTACGCCCCTTCAACTTACGCGAGTACACTTAGAGGAGAAGTGCACTCCGCAATGCAAGTTGGGTCTTGCGACAAAACTGTGGATGCAACTGGACACAAAACACACAAACAAACAAACACACAAACGAACACATAATCGGTTGCACCCAAAAGAAAAACAAATACCGCTTCCCTCAAAAAGCGGTGAATAAAACACCGGTTTAGGACTCGAGGTAAGTGACAACGTTCTCAAGCTAGCAATACAAACCAAGGTGAACTAAACCCTAATAGTATGACGATAAAGCAACAAAAACGTTGGTGACTTACCTAGGTCCTCCTAACTTTCTAAAAACGTACTACGGGACGATCGGCGGAGTGGAAAGTGAAGAACCACGGTGTTAGTCGACACTGTAGGTAAGTGAGACCCCGCCCCCTTTAGCGTGAGCCAAGAGGGTCGTCCCATGTCCAAAACCGCCTAACTAGTCCAAGTAAAAAGATGGAAATATGCAACATGAGGGAAGACCGACTAACGCCGCTATCATCCTTCCTAGGGACTCGGTCCTTTGGTAGGCTCTTCACGGCAAAAGTCGGAAAAAGGCTTATTTTGAGATGTTGGGATTATTTTTGTGATTCGGGTTTTCTTTTGGCATTTTCTCTTTTCTTTTTCATTTTTGCTTTGTTTTGCCATGCCATTCTTTTTCTTCTTTTCTATTTTCTTTTTGGCTTTTGTGCCTTTTCTTTTTCTTCATTCTTTTCTTTCTTTCATTTTTCTTTCTTTTTCTTTTCTTTGCCCTTTTGGCATGATTTGGCATTTTGGCATTTCATTGTGTAACAAGAAAGAGAGAATCAACAATTTGCAATTTATTTTGTGGAGATGTGTAGGAGGTAGATGAATGGGTAAGTCGGGGTTGCGCATTCCCTTTCAAACCCACAAAAAGTGGAGAACTTGGACTAATCAAACAATCCTAAACACGGTCACCTAAGGGACGAGACTCGGTAACCAAAGTCTTTTCACACCGTGGGTGGTCATAATTGTCAAAGGTGCAAATCCCATAGTAAATCCCTAGTAAGCTAGGTGGACTCAAGGTAAAGGACCAACGAACTCATTGATTTAGGGTCATTCTACTAGATTAAAGTCCAGAACTCGATTTATACAACTAGGAAGGGAAAATAGACACTCACACGCTAGCCTCTAAACCGGGTTTTCGAAAACGGTTTACACACAAGACACACAACACAACACAAAACAAAGACACGACGAAAATGAACGAAAGAAAAAGAAGCAAAAGCAACAAAACAAAACGAACATATAAACAACACAAACACCACCCCGATCATCCAAACAAGCCACAAAATCAACCACAACTATACACAAAGCTCCACCCGAGCACACAACATCACAATTTTCTCCAAACTCCACAAGAAATAAAGAGGGAAAAGGGATAGAAGATGTTACCGGGTGTCGTCAAAGCCTTCCAAAACTAATCGGCGATTAAGGCAACCTATAAGGACAAAGGGAGGTAAAACACACACAATACAACAAATACACGACACAAAAACACAAAGGGAAAACACAAAAAAGAAAATATTTTTGATTTTTATGAAATTTTTTTAAATTTTTAGGGATTTTTCAAAGATTTTTCGAAAAAAACTACGAAAATAAACTAAGCTACACTAGAATGTCGCTCCCCCACACTTAAACCGAGCAATGTCCTCATATGCTCAATCGTAGTGTGCGGAGAGACAAAAGAAAAAGAAAAGAAACTACGAAAATAAAGCTAAAAAAAATCCAAAAGAAGAGTTGAGAAAAGGTAGAAGGTGTCCAGCTGGGGTGTAGTCAAGTCACCATGGGCCGAGACAAGAAAAGATATGGATGGGGAAAGAAATAAAAAGAAGGAAATAAAAGGAAATGGGAGGGGAGGGCTAGGTGTAATCAAGTCACCTAGCCCGGATTCCGCCTAAATCCGACTAAATCCTCAAAAAGAGAATGTGAAAATCTTGTAAAATTTGGATTTTGAAATGACTCTCGATGTAGTCACATCATCGAGAGTCGGGAGCAACAACTACCGAGGCCTCGAAGGCCACCAAGATACCATGACTCAAGGGGAAAGGGGGCAAAAAAGAGAAAACACGCGATAAAAGATGGAAAAGTAAGGATAGTTACCCAAACCAAACGGCTAGTAACTCACTCGCTCCATCGTCTCAATGATCATTATAAGCTCGTAGCTTGTCTTCTTTATTGCCATCTCGCTTCAAACTTGATAAAACCGCATGGTAGAGGTATTAATGGGGCGAGGGGGTGGAAATTGATGTGGATCTCGGTGTAAGGTGAGGTGTACGGGTCATATGATAGGAGTAAGGAGGAGTAGGGAGGTTGGGAGGGGGTATAATGGATGGGTGGGCTTAAATGTCGAAGAAGAGGCACCAAAAAGGAGTAGAGGACCATCCCGGTCGGGATGTCACACCCGTCCCGATCGGGAAGCTCCCTTCTCGGTCGGGATGGCACTCCAGTAGACTCGATTTTTGGCACCCTCATCTCGATCGGGACGGCCCCATCCCGGTCGGGACGACACACCTTTTCCGGTCGGGAAGGGTCTTCATGACTCCCAAGACCCCAAAAACCGACTCCCTTACTCACGATCCAAGCTCTATCACTAACCACTCCTTTCTAGGAGTCACCTTCACTTCACCTATCACAATAAACTCAAAGTACACATCAAATTCACTCCCTCACATCGCTCATCAAAATACCTAATCAATTACAAGAGCTTCACAAAACAACAAAAATCAAGAGAAAAATCACACAAATACAAACACAAGTACTCTTAAGAGAAGAGGAGGGGAATATACAACATGACGGTTCTTTAGGAACTCCGTCAAACCTAGGATGGTGGACTCTTCTTCAACCGTAGCCCTCAAGGGCATGGAGGAGCAAGTCGAACGCGCTAGCGAAATCATAGTGAAGGCCCAAGAAGCGCTCGAGCTTAGCCAACCTCCACGGCCTCCAAGGAGGAGGCAAGAAGTAGGAATCCCAAGACCCGACATCATCTTCAAAGTAGTCTTCGGGGTCTCTCCATCCTACGAGCTTCACCGACCTCTTCCTCCCCAAGCATCGTCTCCAATCACAAGCAAGCTTCATCTCCAAGAAACGAGGCACAAAAAGCGGCTTTGGCCTCATCTCCTCAATGCACACCCCCACACTTTCCTCAAGTTGTGGTTCCCCATCTTCATCACTCGGCCCCACATCATCTTGGAGAAGAGAATCGAAACTTATACCGGCGGTTTCAATCTCTTCCAAGTCATTGCTTGGTGTACATTTAAGGGGCTCTTGATGCTTATCCTCATTATCGGACATGGGCAACTCGAGGCTAAAAATTTCACCCAACATCCTCACAAACTCCACCAAACCATCCAACTCACTATTCTCCTCCAATTCATCACCAATGTTGCCTTCACCAAGGGTCATATCCTCATCCGTCTCTTTTTGGGTAGACGATTGAGGTTCTTCAAAGCAAATTTCTCCTCCAAAGGGAACTACATTGGCGGCTTCGTGATTAGGTTGCTCCCCTTTCTGAAGTGGGCACCCTTCATCCAATTGTGACGTTCGGGATAAAAACATTACGGTTTGAACTGATAATGCATTTAATCGAGCATCCCTCGCCTCGTTTGCCCTTCGAATTTGGGCCCTTAATTCATTTTGTTGTTTTTGAATTTGAATGGCCATTTCTTGGTTGCTCTTTTGCAATTGAAGAAGCGATTGAAACACCTCCATGTCGGGCAATTGGTGATCATTGGGGTCTTGTAAAGCTCCTTGAAAATCTTGACGATGCCCAAGGGGTAGGGCATCATATTGTTGGTAGCAAGGTTGGGGTGATTGGTAGTATTGTGGGTCATGGGGTTCTGATAAGTGTCATTTGTAGTGCCTATTTCTTAGTGTTTTGGTCCCATTTTCCTTGTAGAATCGCTCCTTGGGAGTGGTTTAGGGGCTTCTTATGCTTCCTTTAGTTCGTTTCAGGTTCCCGAGACCGAATTGGAAGAGTTGGAGCGATTCCGACTCGATACATACACATTTTGGAGCCAACGGAGTAAAGGAAGGATGACTCGATGCCTTGGAATCAATCCCGAGACCTTGGGGCCCAATCCCGAGCCTCCGAGACCCGATCCCGAGTCCCGAGAATCGGTGGGAAGCCCATGAGAGGCAAGGAAGGACCAAAGAGTGTTTAAGGAAGGCATACAAGACCCATCCCGTTCGGGATGACCTCATCCCGTTCGGGATGGGGTGCTACATTAAGAGGGCTGCTGTGAGCCCATCCCGATCAGGACCATCCCGTCCCGGTCGGGATGACAGGGCCGTCCCGGTCGGGACCGTGAACTGGCAGCGCGACTCTTTTTCTTTCTTCTCCTTCATTCTTGTACCCATATATATACTCCCTTCTTGTAATTTTAAGACATCTTATCTTACCCTAGATTAGTTTAAGCCTCCATTATCATTCAAAACCCTAGATTATTGCTACTCTCATTAGTTTAATCCTCTCTTTAATCTTTAGATAATTATTGTAATTAGTCTTGGATTAAGGGATTCTTGAAGATTGTTCCAAGATTGACAACCTTGGGATTGTATTTGGGTTTCTCATTAATACAAGTTTTCATCTTTTCTTCATCTATTGTTGGTATAATCTTTTCCTCCTTAGTCTTTGTTATTTATTCAAGTTTCTTTCTTTTTGTCATTTTTATTGTTATTGTTCTTGTTAATGATAATGGATGCTTGTTTTGTGACATTGATTTCTCTTATTATTGTTGATTTTCTCTTAATGACGAGTGAGTAGTTTCTTTGTGGGGTTAGTAGGGGGATTAGAGGTAGATTATGGATGATTAGGGTTGTTTAAGGGGAAAAGGTTTCATCTTTGTTGCTAGTCACATTGTAGGCACTCTATGTGTTTGTTGATATGCTTGTGTGAGTTGTAGTGGCCATGCTTCCCATACTTGTGTTCATCTTCTCATTGATTGTTTATTTTGTGAAAATGTCGAGAATAGTTTAGTCGCGAGAGCGCGGACTAGGGTCTAAGTTGCGAGAGCCCGGACCCACCTTGGCATCGGTCTAAGTTGCGAGAGCCCGGACCGACTCTAGCGACTAGGAGACACCTATACCCTTGATCACCCCAATTATCCTTCTACTCCTATGAACCCGACTTACCCCACTCCTTTCCATATTTGTGTTAATCCTCCTAGTTAGCCATCATTTCCGTTAGTTTTATCGTTTAGTTAGTCTCTAGTGTTAGTTTAGTCCTTACTCCTCCCCCTTCATAGTTTATCATTTATCGCTCTCTTTGTGTTCGTTTGTGTGACTTAGCCCAGTTTTTAGTGGACCTAGTCTAGACCTTACTCTACCGTCCCCGTGGATATCGACCCTACTTGCCCTAGCTACCCACTAGGAATAGTCGGTTTAATATTGACGGTTAGGACCCACGGCAAATCCTACCATCAATTTGGCGCCGTTGCCGGGGATTCGACCCGACTTACCCTATCTACCATAGGTTTAGCCGGTTATTTTTTTGACGGTTGGGATTCCACGACAAATTCCTACCATCAATTTGGCGCCGTTGCCGGGGTAGAGTCCTTCCCGACCGGGATGAAGGCATCCCGACCGGGACGGGTGAGGTAACCCGATCGGGATCAACCTTCCCGACCGGGATGGTCCTCTGCTCCCTTTTTGTGATTCTTCTTCGCAAATCGAGTCCACCCAACCGTTTTATGCCCCCTCCCAACCTCCCTAACCACCCTAGCCTTATCATATGCCCCATGTACTTCATTGTCATGCCCTCACTCCATTTCTTATCTGCTTTACACCAACTCTCACATCAAATCCCACCCCTACCATTACTACATATACCGTGAGTTCTCTTCAAGTGTGAAGCGAGATAGCAACCGAGAAAGCAGCGACGAGCCTCTAATGATCAACGAGACGATGGAGCAAGTGAGTTACTAGCCGCTCGGTTTGGGTAACTATCCTTACTTTTCCGTCTTTTTATCGCTTCTTTTTCATTGTTTGCCCCCTTCCCTTGAGTTTCGGTATCTAGGGGCCTTCGAGGCCATAGTTTGTTTGCTCCCGACTCCCGACGACGTGATTACATCGCGAGTCAATCGATTAGTCCATTTACAAGATTTTCACCCCCTTTTTAGGAGTTAGTCGGATTTGGACGGAATCCGGGCTAGGTTACTTGATTACACCTAGCCCTCCCCTCCCATTTCCTTTTACTTCCTTCTTTTTTTTGTTTTCTTCCCCCCCTCCATATCATTTTCTCGTCTCGGCCCATGGTGACTTGACTACACCCCGGCCGGACATCTTCTACCTTTTCTTCACTTTATTTTTGATTTCTAGCTTTATTTTCGTAGTTTCTTTTCTTTTTCTTTTGTCTCTCCGCACACTACAGTTGAGCATATGAGGACATTGCTCGATTTAAGTGTGGGGGAGCGATATTCTATCGTAGTAGTTTTATTTTCATAATTTTTCGAAAAACCTTTAAAAATCCAAAAAAATTGAAATTTTTTCACAAAAATCAAAAAGATTTTCTCTTTTGTGTTTTCATTTTGTGTCTTTGTGTCGTACATTTGTTTTGTGTATGTGTTTTGCCTCACATTGTTCTTATAGGTTGCTTTAATCGTCGATGACTTTGGAAAGCTCTAAAGACATCCAGTAACATCTTCTAACCCTCTTTCCCTCTTTATTCCTTGTGATGTTTGGAGAAGGTTGGGTTGAGGTGTGCTCGGGTGGAGCGTGTACATTCTTGTGGCGGATTTGGTGACTTGTATGGATTATCGGGGTGGTGTTTGTTTTATGTTTGTTTTGTTACGTTTTGTTTTTGTTGCCTTTGTTTCTTTTCCTTTCGTTTTCGTCATGTCTTCATTTTGTGTTGTGTTGCGTGTCTTGTGTGTAAATGGTTTTCGAAAACCCGGTTTAGAGGCTAGTGTGTGAGTGTGCACTTTCCCTTTTTAGTAGTGTAAATCGAGTCTTGGACTTTAGCCTAGTAGAATGACCCTAAATCAATGATTTCGTTGGTCCTTTACCTTGAGTCCACCTAGCTTACTAGGAATTTACTACGGGATTTGCACTTTTGACCACTATGACCACCCACGGTGTGAATAGGCCTTGGTTACCGAGTCTCGTCCCTTAGGTGACCGTGTCTAAGATTGTTTGATTAGTCCAAGTTCTCCCCTTTTTGTGGGTTTGTAGGGAAATCGCGACCCCCAACTTACCCATTACCCTACCTTCCTACACATATCATACAATAAAATGCAATTTGGTGATCCTCTCTTTCTTAATTGTCAAGAAATGCCAAAAAAGCCAAATCTTGCCAAAAAAAGGGCAAAGAAAAGAAAAGAAAAAAAAAATGAATGAAAGAAAAGAATGAAGAAAAAGAAAAGGGCACAAAAGCCAAAAACAAAATAGAAAAGAAGAAAAAAAGAAATGGCATGGCAACAAACAAAGCAAAAACGTCGAAAAGAAAGAAAATGCCAAAAGAAAACCCGTCTCAAAAAAAAGAAATCCTCACAAGAATAAGCCTTTTTCCGACTTTTGCCGTGAATAGCCTACCAAAGGACCTTGTCCCTAGGAAGGATGATAGCGGCATTAGTCGGTCTTCCCCCATTTTGCATGTTTTCCACCTTTTTACTTGGATTAGTTAGGCGGTCTTGGACACGAGACGACCCTCTTGGCTCACGCTAAAGGGGGCGGGGTCTCACTTACCTACAGTGTCGACTAACACCGTGGTTCCTCACTTTTCCACTCCGCCGATCGTCCCGTAGTACGTTTTTAGAAAGTTAGGAGGACCTAGGTAAATTACCAACGTTTTTATTGCTTGATTGTCATACTATTAGGGTTTAGCTCACCTTGGTTTGTATGTCTTGCTTGGGAACGTTGTCACTTGCCTCGAGTCCTAAACCGGTGTTTCATTCACCGCTTTTTGAGGGAAGCGGTATTTCTTTTGTTTTGGGTGCAACCATTTGTGTGTTTGTTTGTGTGTTTGTTTGTTTGTGAGTTTTGTGTCCGGTTGCATCCAGAGTTTTGTCGCAAGACCCGACTTGCCTTGCAGAGTGCACTTGTTCTCTAAGTGCACTCGCGTGAGTTGAAGGGGCGTAGAGTGCCCTAATACCCACTCGGATAGTTTAGTAGTAGTATGTGCTTACTCGAGGGCGAGTAAGGGTTAAGTGTAGGGGAGTTGATAAGTGTCATTTGTAGTGCCTATTTCTTAGTGTTTTGGACCCATTTTCCTTGTAGAATCGCTCCTTGGGAGCGGTTTAGGGGCTTCTTATGCTTCCTTTAGTTCGTTTCAGGTTCCCGAGACCGAATTGGAAGAGTTGGAGCGAATCCGACTCGATACATACACATTTTGGAGCCAACGGAGTAAAGGAAGGATGACTCGATGCCTTGGAATCGATCCTGAGACCTTGGGGCCCAATCCCGAGCCTCCGAGACCCGATCCCGAGTCCCGAGAATCGGTGGGAAGCCCATGAGAGGCAAGGAAGGACCAAAGAGTGTTTAAGGAAGGCATACAAGACCCATCCCGTTCGGGATGGCCTCATCCCGTTCGGGATGGGGTGCTACATTAAGAGGGCTGCTGTGAGCCCATCCCGGTCGGGACCATCCCGTCCCGGTCGGGATGACAGGGCCGTCCCGATCGGGATGATCCGTCCCGGTCGGGACCGTGAACTGGCAGCGCGACTCTTTTTCTTTCTTCTCCTTCATTCTTGTACCAATATATATACTCCCTTCTTGTAAATTTAAGACATCTTATCTTACCCTAGATTAGTTTAAGCCTCCATTATCATTCAAAACCCTAGATTATTGCTACTCTCATTAGTTTAATCCTCTCTTTAATCTTTAGATAATTATTGTAATTAGTCTTGGATTAAGGGATTCTTGAAGATTGTTCCAAGATTGACAACCTTGGGATTGTATTTGGGTTTCTCATTAATACAAGTTTTCATCTTTTCTTCATCTATTGTTGGTATAATCTTTTCCACCTTAGTCTTTGTTATTTATTTAAGTTTCTTTCTTTTTGTCATTTTTATTGTTATTGTTCTTGTTAATGATAATGGATGCTTGTTTTGTGACATTGATTTCTCTTATTATTGTTGGTTTTCTCTTACTGACGAGTGAGTAGTTTCTTTGTGGGGTTAGTAGGGGGATTAGGGGTAGATTATGGATGATTAGGGTTGTTTAAGGGGAAAAGGTTTCATCTTTATTGCTAGTCACATTGTAGGCACTCTATGTGTTTGTTGATATGCTTGTGTGAGTTGTAGTGGCCATGCTTCCCATACTTGTGTTCATCTTCTCATTGATTGTTTATTTTTTGGAAATGTCGAGAATAGTTTAGTCGCGAGAGCGCGGACTAGGGTCTAAGTTGCGAGAGCCCGGACCCACCTTGGCATCGGTCTAAGTTGCGAGAGCCCGGACCGACTCTAGCGACTAGGAGACACCTATACCCTTGATCACCCCAATTATCCTTCTACTCCTATGAACCTGACTTACCCCACTCCTTTCCATATTTGTGTTAATCCTCCTAGTTAGCCATCATTTCCGTTAGTTTTATCGTTTAGTTAGTCTCTAGTGTTAGTTTAGTCCTTACTCCTCCCCCTTCATAGTTTATCATTTATCGCTCTCTTTGTGTTCGTTTGTGTGACTTAGCCCAGTTTTTAGTGGACCTAGTCTAGACCTTACTCTACCGTCCCCGTGGATATCGACCCTACTTGCCCTAGCTACCCACTAGGAATAGTTGGTTTAATATTGACGGTTAGGACCCACGGAAATCCTACCATCAGGTTCATATTGTGGTTGGGGTGGAGGGTAATATTGTGGGTTTTGGGGGTATTGGCTTCCATAAGGTGAATCTTTATTGAACATGGTGGGTTCACAATCATAGCTTGAGTAATGGCCACCATGATCGTAGGATTGATAGTCATTCACTTGTTGGTAGCCATTTCCATAACCTTGAAGATCATACCCGTCTTGATTACCCCAAGAAGCTTGATATTGGTAGGGGGACGTCATGTCATACCCTTGGTTCATGGAAGAAGAGGAGTAGCTCATATCGGCTTCCATGTGTGGGGAGTTCAGATCAAACCTCATGCTCGCTCAAAAATCGTAGCTCATACCCGGTTGGAAACCACTCATTCTAGCAACCGTCCGTTTAAGCGGCTCTAAGTTGCAAGAAGAAGATAGTCACCACCTCTAAACATAAACTGTAGACTAAGAACAAACGTGAGAAGCCTAGTGCTTTTTGGGCACTAGACAAGAGAGAAATAAACCGCACACACACAAGAAGCAAAGTAACAAAAAGAAAAAGGAAAACACAAACACAAAGACAAAGTCAAGCAAATAGGAAAACAAAGTCTAAACTAGCACCTTCCCCGGCAACGGCGCCAAATTGATGGTAGGGATTCGTCACGTCCCAACCGTCAATAATATTAACCGGCTACTCCTAACTGGGTAGATAGGGTAAGTCGGGTCGAATCCACGGGGACGGTAATGTAAAGTCTAGACCAAGGTCGCCTAGATACGAGACTAAGTCAACGGACTAAGCTAAGAATGGTAGAGAGGGAAGAGGCTAGACTAAGACTAAGGTGCCGGAGAAAACAACTAAGGAAAAACGGGCTAGGTTTAGATCGGGGTCAAAGGGGTAACGGAATGGTCAAGGGAGGACTAGAGTGAAGGAGGTAGTAGGGTGATCTACGTTGGTCCGGGCTCTCGCATCTTAGACTCACCTAGAGGTTCCACCAAAAACCCATCTCGGCGATACACAACACAAACGGGGTTCTAGCATGCTATAGGCCTAGGTCGCATCCGGGCTCTCGCAACTTAGACCGACCTAGGGGTCGTCCTAACCAGGCTCTCGCAACTTAGTGAGGGAACCGAACCCACAAACAAACTAACACCCACAAGGGAAAGGCAAGAAAACAAGCATTCGTACATACTTAGTCATTCAAGCAATTCCACAAACATGTGATGTGCATCAAACAAGAGGAAACCCAAATCTTCCACCAACAACTCTAACCAACCCTTAATCACCCAATTAACACCCTAATCACCTTACTAACCCTAGCAAGAACACTACTCTAACATAATCAAACTACAACTAACACTAACAAGAGGAATCATCACAAACATCAAAACAAACTAGTGAAAATGATAAACAACAATCAAAGATGCAAACTTGGATGAACAAACAAGATTAAGAATAAAAAGGAAGAAGAGATTACCGTACTAGAGGAAGAAGAAAGAACAAAACTTGCATTAATGAAGAAAACCCAAAACAAACCACCCAAGGTTTGTTCTTAAGTAGTATAGGGTTTTGTGTCTAAAAGAGTGCATAAGCTTTACATAACAAGGGAAGGGTATATATAGGGTTACAAGTGGAAGGGAGAAGAAAGAAAACAAAGCGGAGCTGCAGCAGGCCCGTCCCGGCCGAGACGGGGTGGTCCCGGTCGGGACGAGATGGTCCCGACCGAGACAAGGTTGGTCTCGGCCGAGACGGCTCTTCACGGCAACGTCCTTGTTTGTGCACCTCATCCCGAACGGGATGAGGCCATCCCGAACGGGATGAGCCTTGTAGGCCTCCATTATGATCTTTTTGGTCCCTCCTTGGTTCTCATGGGCTTCTCACCGATTCTCGGGACTCGGGATCGGGTCTCGGAGGCTCGGGATTGGGTCCCAAGGTCTCGAGGTCGACTCCAAGGCATCGAGTGATCGTTCCTTTACTCCGTTGGCTCCAAAATGTGTATGTATCGAGTCGGAATCGCTCCAACTCTTCCAAATCGGTCTCGGGAACCTGAAACGAACTAAAGGAAGCATAAGAAGCCCCTAAACCGCTCCCAAGGAGCGATTCTACAAGGAAAATGGGACCAAAACACTATGAAATAGGCACTACAAATGACACTTATCAGGGGTGCACATGGATGGTGCGACGAGAAGAAGTGATCGAGTAAGCGTGGACGAAGCGTGCATTTCAGCATTAAATGGCTCAAAAAGTCCAAGTTACATGAGATCCTTCTCAAGCTTGGGGCTGGGGCACAAGCAAGGACCAATCACATAGGCTGAAGCACATCTAAGGGGACCATGGCCCACTTGATTTGTACTAGCTTTTAATTGTCTTTTATTTTATTTGTACTATGTATTTAGCATCATTTAGGACATGTGGTAGCTTCCTAGTAGTTTCTAGTAGCTTCGTAGTAGTTTCCTAAGGGTCCTATATAAGGAGCCTTTTAGTCATTGTAATAATCAGATTTTGTTGAATGAAAAAAAACTGAGTTAGAGTTAGAAACTATTCTCCCTTAAATCCTCTCACAAAAACCTGAGTTTGAATGAAGGTTAGGCCTAGTTAACTTCGTAGGGGTTAGACTAGTCACCTAGTCACGTAGCTAGTCTAGGCATACCTAGTTTGGCCTCGTGGGTGCGCGTTGGACCGCCATTGCTCGGGTCTAAGAGCGGTTCAGGGTTCACAAAACCAGCTCGATTCATGCGAGACTTGGAGGGGTTAGGGGGGTCGTCCATATCTCACTAGCTCACCACCTTCAAGAGCGTGACACCCCGGTGTTTGCACTCCATGCTCAAGCTATTGGTGTATCAAAAACAACAATTCATAATTGGGTTCAAAAAGGCAAAGTGAAGAGCCACACATCGGCAATCAAACCAGATTTAACAACGGGCAACAAACACCTTAGGTTAAACATTACCATTTCTAAACTTAAGTTGATCAATTAATAAATGCATTGAAATTCAACAAAATGTCAAATAGTTTCCATATAAATAAAAAATGATTTTTCTTGACACAATGCAATGCTCAATACTACCTTCTTGAAGATGAACTGTTACCATATCGCTCATGAAACATATATTTAGTGATCTTACTCAATTACCTTGCTTATCAAATTGAAAATATTAATTTTCTCAAATTGAGAAATGTTAACATTAATATATCGACAATTTAAAATCTGTAATTAGTATAATACAAAGTAAATTTTATATGAGTTACTTACGATCTCAAATCTCTCTCGACGCCTAAGGGTTCCTTCTCAAGGTTTGTCCACGGAGAGTGAGTCAGGGCCTAAGATCAGCCCGAAAGGCGTAGTCGATGGACAACAGGTAAATATTCCTATACCGTGCATTTATTCGCTTTTAGTATATTGTTTGCTTATACAGTAAAGATCCTCTGTCCCACTTTTCCGGCACACTTGTGTGACCTTTATACATTCTATGACACATCCGCAAATTGCATAAATAAAATATATAAAGGTAAAACTATGATAATCTCATTGGCGACTTCTAAGGCGTCAAAGGGACAATCAGATTTTTGATTAACTATGGCACGAAATTCTGCAAGCAAGACAAAGAGCAAAAGGAAGAGTTCATTGCAATCATTGAAGGAGAAGTTTAATAAGGAAAAGCATGATGGGAAAAGATCGGGGCCTGATGAGAATGAGGTGTTACGTACTAAACCTATGCATGATATCATGGGTATCCCTGGACTAGGTTTTGATGATGATGACATTGCGGAAAGTATCATATGGATCACACAGAGGGGAAAAAAAACTCTGGACTGAAGAACAATGAACTGAAGGAAGCATCGGAGAATGTGGACGTTGTTTTAGAAACTCCTGATCAAGGGAAGGAGGAAGATTTGATACAATTCCATGATGATGACATTCAAGAAGAACTGCAATACTGGCATAATGTTGTGTATTGTTACATTCTTGGGGCTAATCCACCTTGGGAAATTGTTCAAGGATATATTCATTGTGTATGGGGTAAGTATGGTGTAGATAATATTTCGTTCCTCCCTAACGGAATTTTTTTGGTGCGATTTAAATTATTGAAGAATAAGGAGGCTGTGTTACAACTAGATTATCATATGTTTGATAGTAAGCCCCTAATAGTGAAGAACTGGACTGCTGAAACAAATCTAATGAAGGAAGATGTTAAGGTAGTGCCATCCTGGATTCGGCTACAGGAATTGCCTCTTCCTTATTGGGGAAAATGTCTTCCTAGAGTAGCTGGTATTGTAGGAAATATATCAAATCAGATCAGCCAACAGTGTAAAGGAAAAGATTAGGCTTCGCACGGGTGCTGGTTGAACTTCATGTTGACCAAGCTTTACCTGATAATGTGAAGTTCAAAGATGGAAAAGGAGAGGTAGTAACAGTAAAGGTGGATTATGAATGGAAACCTATCCTATGCAAGAAATGCAAAGGATTAGGACATGAAACATCTCTTTGCTGGAAAAATCTAGTCACGCAGCAGAAAAAAGCCACAAAAGTCTAGATACTTGCTCACCCAAAAGCTAAGCCAATGGTAGATAAGCAAAGGGTACATATGATTGCTTCTCCTAAACCTGTTAGAATAACGGGAGTGGGGAATCAAATTGTGGCTTTTCAGAATGAATCAAGAGGGGGTACCCCTACTTATGCTGATATATTAGGGGAAAATGAGAGGAATGAGGCTAAAGGGATAGAAGTATCAACTCCCAATATAATCCATGTTGATGCATAAACTAGGTTTTTGGAATGTGAGGGGAATGAACAATGTGAATAAACAGAAGGTAATAAATTTTTTTTTGCATAATAATAAAATTTGCTTTTTTGGATTATTAGAGACAAAAATAAAGCCTGCGAATATCAATAATGTGATGAATAATCTTTGCAATGGCTGGAGGGTTACCACTAACAGTCATCAACACAAAGGGGGTCGAGTGTGGATGATATGGAGGCCTAATCACTTTGATGTGTGGATATTACACTCACGGGCACAATATATACATGCCGTGGTTACTGACAGAGGAACGAGTGCTAGTTTTGCTATCACTTTTGTGTATGCTCATAATGATGGTGAAGACAGGAAAGAATGGTGGAATCAATTGAAGAGTATTGCAGTGAATACACAGGGCCCTTGGGCAATTGCTGGAGACTTCAACACTATGATCAATCATGAGGAAACATTGGGAGGACGCTCTAAGCAAGAGGACATTGATGAGTTTGTTCACTGTCTAAATGATTGCGACATGAATGATATAAATGCAACGGGGGCGTTCTATACTTGGAACAACAAACAAGACCCTAGTCATAGGGTGTATAGTAGGCTTGATAGATTCCTTATTAATCCTGAATGGAGTACCATATTTCTTGAGATTTATGCGCATTTCCACCTGTAGGCCCTGTTTGACCATACTCCTTGTGTGGTCGAAAGGAAGGATTGAATGATTAAGAGGGGTAAAAGCTTCAAGTTCTTTGACATGTGGACCAAGCATCCTGATTTTGGAAAAATTATTGCTGAAAATTGGAGGGTTGACATAGCAGGAACGCCTATGTTCCAGATAACAAAGAAACTGAAGGTGCTGAAAGGCAAATTAAAGCAGTTGAACAATGAAGCTTATTCAGATATAGAACTCAGAACTTCAAAGGTTACGAAAGAACTTAACTCAGTCCAGTTGCGTTTGATGCATGATTATAAGAGGAGGCCTTAATTATTGAGAGAAGACTCTCAGCATAATTAAGAGACTTGATGGAAGCTCAACAAAGTTTTCTGAGTTAAAAAGCAAAGGCCTCTTGGATCAAAGATGGGGATGCTAATTCTGCACATTTCCTCAGGGCAATTAAACATACATCTCAATAAAACAAGGTCTTTCAGATGAGGGATAGTGATGGAAACTTGCAGACTGATCACATGGATATCCAACATGCCTTTACTTCTTATTATGTTCAACTACTTGGATGCTGCAATCCTAACGATAGGATAAGACAAGAGGTTATAATTCAAGGAAAAGTGTGTTCTGCGCAACACATATCTGTATAGGAATCTACTGTCACTAATAAAGGAAATCAGGGATATCATCTTCTCGATCCAAATGAAAAGGCCCCAGGTCCAGATGGGTATTAGTGGGTTCTACAAACACACATGGAATATAACAGGAGAAGGAGTATCCAGCGTGGCTTCATCAACAAGATGCTATGAACACAAAGGAGCGATTGTACATGCTGAAAATTACCAGCGACGATCGCTGCTGCATATGTGATCAGAATACGGAGGAGTTACATCATCTGTTTTGCTGCTGCCCATACAGTATCAGACTGCTAAACAGCATGGAAGGTTGGTAAGGCTGTGACATGAAGGAAGACATCCCTAATCAGTGGAGATTGTCGATTCGAGGTTCGAAAATGAAAAGAGCGTTAGCAAATGGAGTCATCAATGCTGTGATATACCAAACCTGGCAGCAACGCAATAGGAGCCGAATAGATGGAGTCATTCTTAGACCGAGCTATTTAAGCATGATATTAATTAAAGAGTTACAAATATACTTTCGTAATTTGAGAGTAGGGAAAATGAGTAAGAGGGACATAGACTATGTAACTAGAATCATAGATTATTGTACACGATCTTTTGAGTTATTAATACATTTACCTTTACAAAAAAAAGGAGTATCTAGTGCAGTTAAAGATTTCTTCAAGTCTGGCAAACTCCTAAAGCAAGTAAATGCAACTAATATGACCTTGATACCTTAATGTGACAGGTCGGAGTCTGTGAAACAATTTAGGCCAATAGCATGTTGCAACATAATCTACAAAGTCATCTCTAAAGTGTTGTGTAGTAGGCTTGCAATGGTACTACCGGACCTGGTGAATGAAACCCAGGGAGCTTTTGTTCAGGGGAGGTCCATAATAGAAAATATTCTGATTTGCCAAGACATCATGCAACATTACACAAGAAAAACTGCTTCCCCTAGATGTCTATTCAAAATAGAGACCTGCAAAAAGCCTATGATTCGGTTGAGTGGAGATTTGTGGATGAACTATTGGATATGCTTCAGTTTCCTACACATTTTAGGAAGCTGATCATGACTTGTATCACAACTCCTCAATATACCTTGAGCCTAAATGGTTGTAATTTTGGCTATTTTCAGGGGAAAAGGGGTTTGAGACAAGGGGATCCCATATCCCCCTTGCTCTTCACCTTATGTATGGATTACCTTAGTAGAATGTTGAAATTTGCTACTAATAAGTGGCCTTTCAAGTATCACCCTATGTGTAAACAACTCAAGCTCACACATCTTGTGTTTGCGGATGATTTGATGATGTTTTGCAAGGGGGAACCACAATCCATCATGCTTATGATAAGGGCCTTATCTTCCTTCTCTAAAGCTTCTGGACTTACCCTAAACAACTCAAAATCAGCCATTTATTTTAATGGGATGAGACACGAGACAAAGGAGGATATCCTTAGTGCTACTTGATTTACTGAAGGAGAGATTCCTTCTACTTATTTGGGTGTTCCGGTGAAAACTTAGAAGCTCAATAAGCAAGAATGCTCGCGAATAGCGGACAAAATGCTAACGAGAATAAGAAATTTGGAGGCCAGGAAATTATCTTACGTCGGAAGAATAGTTCTCATTAAATCAGTCCTCAACACATTATACAACTATTGGGCAACCATTTTCTTGATACCTAAGGGAGTTATAAATAGGATTGAAGTTGTTTGTAGAAATTTCTTATGGGAAGGGTCTGCTGATTACAGACGAGTCCCTCTTGTCTCTTGGGATGTGGTCACTAAGAAGAAACAGGAAGGTGGTCTTGGCATCAAAAGAGCAGGTACATGGAACATTGCTGCAGTTGGAAAGCTTGTAAACTGGCTGTACGACAACGATGAAAGACTATGGGTGAGGTGGATCCAATCTAACTATTTGAAAGGAAAGAACTGGCATTCATACAGTCCTCCTCCTGATGGCGCTTGGACATGGAAGTCAATTTGTAAAGCCAAGGAGGAACTGAAAGTTGGTTATGAAGATGGGGTCCAGTTAACTGATGCTAGGGATACTCCATTGCAAGAGGCTACAGGTGTAATCCCCTAAATATCTAATGCAAAACAGTGGCGGAATCACTGTCGATGGGATTGAAACACATTGATGTCTAATAGATTATTGTATGATCAAAAGGTAAGTCTGAAACAAATGCCACTTTTCCTAGAAAGGGCGAAAATAAAACTTCCAAAATCCGGTAAAACAATCCATAAAACGAAACAACATTAATAATAATATAAATGAGTAGGATCATGACTACTCGCTAGCTTAAACCCGATCCCGCAAAACAGATAACCTGCCATGTTAAACATAATAGCCACAATTTAGTGGGGAGCAACTCAGGCAGTTCTTCCAGCCATATTACATAATATATAAGCAATAGAAGCATTATATAAGAAAATAGATTAAAACTCAAAACATTATATATATCAAAATAGATTCAAAACCAGAAAACATTTCAATAGCCTGACGGCGTCAAAATTAATAATGGAAAATAAGCCGATGATCAGTACAGCTATTACTACTAAAGATATGTCGAACAACACTGAAGTGTCACTAGTTAAGGAACTCAGTGCCCACAAAGCGGCTCCTAACCCCACTGACTAGGCAACTTAAACTATAATAGGATTGCGTTCAGCGAGGTCCTAACCTAAGTACATGCGCATGACTCCTGAGCATAAACGATACTCAGTTCGACAATCAATGTATCCCTGATGCAAATACACTGACCATATAGCTGATGACAACACCACATATCCTAGCCTTATATACTGCACATTCTCATTTCCAACATTATTCCATATTCAACCAATAAATATTTTATCCGAAGATATATTAAATATTCCCAAAATAGTAACCTTCCAAAGATAGAAACTTTCTTCAAATAGTAACTTTCCAAAATAGGTGTTATTATAATTAGAAATCGTTTAACATATGAGTTATATAAAATATTTAATATTAGGCCTTGAGACATAAACATCATATTTATTAGATTAATGTATAATTACTGATTAAAAGTCAAGTAAAAATCATAATTATTTCTAAAATGGTTGGAGTTTAAGTAATTAAATGTAATAAATTTCAATTTTACAGATTATTCAGATTTTCATTGTCTTACTATAAAACTCATTAATAAATCATTGAAATTCAAAACGACATCAGATTAGTGGGGTTCAAAACTTTAGAAGCTTAACTACAACTTATGTTTCTAGAGAAAAATCAAAATTCTTAACTTAACAGGGAATTTTAATCGTAGTTTTATAAACCGACAAAATCCGACACCCGATCGAATTTTCTTAATAAAACAGGTTTAAAAATTTATTTTGAAACAAATCCAAATGGAAACATTAACTAGACTCTTTAAAGTTAATGTAAGTAATTTACCAAAATTAAATTAAAATTTTATCATAGGTTTTAAATTAGGTTTTAGAACAACTGACAGATTCGCGAACTAATCCGTCACAGTTTCATAAACGACTTATTGTGACGAAACTACTTAGAATTAATTTACTAAATTTAACAGACGTATAATAGACTTAAAATAAATATTAGTCTCTTTTCAAAATTTTCGAAAATAAATATTTAAAGAGGATTAATAAATCGTACAAACACACTAATCAATTCTGAAACATACTGTGATTATGTTAGAAACAATAAAACTTCCAATTTGGTAATTCATATAAAAAATCACGAAAATTAAGTGATAAATTATTATTTGTATGTTTTACTCTCGACCTTATAATAATTTTAGTAGATTCGAAGCACGATAAATTTAAGCATGCGATTTGTAACAATCAAAACGATAAAAACAATATGTTAGAAATCGACTACAACTATCACTATACTAATATAGTAAAACATGTATATTAGTAAAAATCTGATTTTTAATATTACTACAAGCAATTACGACAAATATATCACGCAATACCGAGTCATGCCATCATTGTTACCTTGTTTAGACTTCGAGATCTGAATCGACAATGTACTCGTCTGCCTCGGGATCTTCCAAATAGCCTATAAAACAGTACACATATATGGTGTTACGACCATATAAAGCTATTCTACAAACTAAGAACTACGCGGATTAAGAGTAATTGAATTACCCTGAGTTTAGAACGGAACGACTGAGGACAAGAAGCAAGAGCGGAGAACGGTTACGTGAGAATAAGAGGATGAACTTGTTAGATCAGCATAAAGGTCACGCCTTCTTTTTTTTAGGGTAAAAGAAAGGATAATTAGTTTACGTATATATGACAAAATGGATACAATGAATGAACGTGTACATGTGATAATTTCTAGAGGAGGTGTTGTATTGTGCTTGGATAACAACTCATGCACGTACACCATAAAAAAAGGAAGTTAAGAGTTTGCTTTCAACCCACTACTTCCAAGATTACGGAATAGTTAGAGTAGGAGTAGGACTAGTTAGCTAGTTAACACGATTAATTAAAAGACGGTAGATTAAGCATGACTAATAAAATTATGAAGAGTAAACGGAAGTCACCAAAACCGACTAGCTCCAAAAGACTTAATATTGGACTCGATTCGGGTCCAAAATAAATTACGGGTTGACAAAAAGAGATTGGAATTGATATCGAAATTGATGGAATAGAGTATAAAATTACGATATAATCGTAACAAATTAAAAGTCGGTTTTATTTTAATAAAATAGCGGGTGTTACAACCTTCCTCACTAAAAAAAGTATCATCCTCGAAACTTGTAGGAACGAAAAGAGAGTGGAAAGGAAATGAGCATACCTTGATCAAACAAATGGGGATGTTTGGATGATATTGAAGATTCGGTCTCCCAAGTTTCCTCTTCAAAGCGATTACACCTCCATAGAACTTTCACCAAGGGAACAACCTTATTCCATAGTCGTTTCTCCTTTCTATCGGTGGTACGAATAGGTCTCTCTTCATAAGTCAAATCTGGTTCTAGCTCGAGGACCTCACGTTTCAGCACATGTTCGGGATCACTAACGTATCCACGCAACTGAGAGACATGGAACACATCATGCACCTTACCCATAGAAGCAGGCAATTCCAGCTTATATGCCACCACACCGATGTTCTCTACTATGGGATATGGTCCAACAAACTTAGGGCTAAGCTTACCCTGTTGGAGCGAGTGTCCTCCACAATAGTGCATTGATATATTAAATCTCATGGGCGGAATATACTTGGGATAATTAGTACATTGATACTCCACGTCAGTTGATTAACGTAAATCGGTAACGCTCAGCTGACTAGAGTTAGACGTTATTGTCGTATGACGGCGGTGATCAACTGATCCCTTTCGGTCACACCTATAGGATGAGACCCAAATAGAAGACTAATTATTTGTATCTGATACAGTTAATTAGCACCTTGCGTATATATTTGATATATGTTTGGTAATGAGAGTTATTTATTGGGGATAGAGTTTAGAACTCTGTCCAATTAAGTGTATTAGTCCATTATACGATAATTGACTGAATAAATTTTACGTCTTATTCTAATACGATTAAATAAGACCTTTTTTAGTATTTAAACGTTAATTACTAAATTAGTGGAGGTTTTGTATGCTTTTATGGGTTGTGGTAATTAGCCGTTAATATATTTACAAGGAGTTGTAAATTTAGCTAATTGATTATTATTATTATTATGGGACCTATTATATATAGATATAATAGTAATGTACTACTTAAAGAGTTAAGTGTATATTATTTGATGTGATCAATTATGGAGATAATTGATCATGTCACACATTGCATTTGTATGACAAATGACAAAATAAAATGGACCTATTTTATGTACATGTGTATGGTACACTAGTAAAAATAATGGCAATAGTGGTTGGTCTTATTTTTACTACATGCATAAATAATAGTAATAATTACCCTAGACCCTAGACTTTAAGCATGCAAATAAAATAATGCATTTTAGTCTTTCCCATGTGGGGTGGCCGGTTTTGGGATAGTAAAAAGGGGACTCTTTGTTCTCTTTTGAACTCACCAATTCATTTTGCATGCATGAGCTTTGGCTTTTTACCTCATCTCTCCAAAACTCTCTCTAATACTAGTATTCATCTTTATTACTAAAGTAGTAATAGATTCATAATATTAGCATTGTTTTATCACTACTATTATCTAGTTAATAATAGTGATGATTATTTGGGTTGATTCTTGGTGCAACTTAAAGGAGATCTTCTACATTGGAGATTCAAGGTTTTGGAGGATCATCCATACTATTATTAGCTCAAGAACAATAAGAAAAAGAGTTTTCTTATTGTGCCCAATATTTCTTCATTGTTTATGTAAGGAAATCTCTTCTTATATCTAGTTTTTGTCATTTGATGTCATGCATGTAACTAGATCTTTATATACTAAATTAACAAGTAATTTAGTAACTAATTAGAGGAGTCTAATTAGTGGGTTATGAACCTTTCAAGTGGTATCAGAGCTTTGTTGTAGCATGCATGTCGATTTTTGACATTTTTTCGGGTTATATGATAACTTTGTAAAAACCGAAAATTTTGTGTAAAAGGTGTTTCACACGAAATTTTTGGGTACATGCATACCTAATGACCTCAAAATGGTTGTGGTCAAGTTTGGTAATTTTTGGAATTTATTTGCTAATTTATAATCATTTATGCCTTAAAAACCGAGTTTTTATGCCTATTTGATGTTAAAAGTTAACTAAAAATAGTTGCATGTTGTTTTTGGGCATGGTTTTTGGGTGTACATATCTTCATATGTTGATGGACATATGTGTAAATTTTTGAAATTTATTTTGTCCTTTTGGGATGTTTATTGTTTTTTATGAGATAAGAATCGATAAACATGCATTTATTTGTTCCTATTTTATTCGAGAATATTTGTGGACAAGTTTTTGTTTTGGAGTTCCTGGAAATGTTCCAGAATGAACAAAATTATTCATTTTTAATTTTGGACGTTTTATGATTTAATTTGAATTTATTTCATAAAATTGACCATTTACCGATTAAATTAGCAAATTAAATCAATTCAAACTAATTTTTATTTTTCAAATTAGTGGAGACTAATTCTTGAAATTCCAAATTGGTTTGGAAAAAAAATTAGTTTGAGCTTAATTGAGAATTAAGTGTTGATTAATGATTTTTAATGGTTAAAAATCGATAAATTCCATAAAACCGAGCTAGGATGAACTTGATAAATTATGGGGCGATTTTGGCATGATTTTTACAGCATTTTATTTATTTTAATGTTGTTGAATGAATGAATGTCATTTATTGTTTATTTTGCAAGATTGTACCTAGTATGGCCTAGTCTTTTAATCGGTATTACCCGTAATGTAAGGGAATATCGATTTAATTGTAATTAATTGCGATCTCGTATCGCCCGTTTGTAATAATTAATAGTTTTATTTATACAAATGTATAATAGGAAATGCTATGTATCATTTGTATCATTTGTAATTAATTATTATGAAGACGGAGATTACACAAGATGGTGGACAAAAGACGGTGCCTTTTGGTGGTGTTCCATTGAAGAGGCCAGGGACCAAGGAGTTGGTTTCCGATTTTGTAATAGTCTAGTTAATTAGATTAGCTAGATGGCCATACTAGGATTTATTTGTTTGATGCTTGCTTTATTTTCGCTCATGCCAAAATCGCCAATCATGCATTTTTATTCGTCGATTGTCAATTCACCAATTTACGTAATCACCAACTTAGTTCACTTATAAGTGATTAGTAACCTAATATTGACAAGACCTCTCACATGCATCGTAAGAATTGAGATTTAGCCTTACCAATTAAAGCACCTATGAACCCCTTGTTCATTAGGGCAACCACAACGTGGACCCTTTTTACCTAGGGTAAGTAGGGTGATAAGATCACATGCCAAGATTGGGTTGGACTCAACGAGATAAAAGTTATTTCGGGGCTAGGAGATGGATTTGGTTGAAATCCGTCGACCGAGAATTCTAGGGTAGAATTAGTCAAGTAATGACTTACCGTTTTTACATAAGGATTGCATGCGATGTTAGTTCTTATCTAGAAACGGGTCTTGGAATCGCTTATATAATTTCGTGAGGGGTCATTATATGAGTGACTTGTTAAAATTGTTTTACAAGTAAATTATATGACAATGAATGTTAATATTTCCTAAATTTTGTTGTAGTGTTTATAATTCGCTATGGCTACTAATGCAACCATTCAACTCGGAAAGGATTCTTGGCTTAGGTCCGTTATGGACAAATGTATCTTGAAAGACGATGGAAGTAATTTCATCGAATGGGAGTCTACCATAAAAGGTGCGGCGTTGTCCGACAACGTCCTTCGTTACTTGAACGAACCACCACCCAACGAACCCGGTCCTCGAGCCGCCCCGGCACAAAGGACCGCTTATGAGGAGTATTTGAAGATATCCAACGATATCAAGAACGTCTTGATATGGTCAATGTCTCCAAAACTCAAGCTTCAATACATTACCCTTAATGCATATGAGATATTCTCAAGGGTTACGACGGCTTTTTCCCAATCACCCGATATCCGTCAATATGAGGCTATGATGAAATTCTTCGAGGGTAAGCTAGAAAAGGGCCAAAAAGTTGGTCCCCATGTGCTCAAGATGATTGAGCATATTGACACACTAGAGCGTCTAGGGTGTAGCATTCCCAAGAAGCTTGCGATCGGTCGCATTCTTCACTCACTCCCCTCCAAGTTCTCCCAAATTAGGGTGAACTACAATATGCATGGCATGGACAAGAGTTTCCAAGAGCTTCATGCACTCCTCAACCAAGCAGAGAGGGACATGGAGGCTAGTGGGAGTGAGAAGAGAGACATGCTCTCCATGAAAATGAAGAATCTCAACCTTGGGGTTCAAAAGGGTAAAAACAAGGGTAAGACCAAATTCAAGAGACATGGAAAAGACAAGAACAAAGGGAAAGCTATTGAGAATAGCAAACCTAAGGCTAAGGTTAACAAACATGCCGACGCCGATTGCTATCATTGTAATGGCAAGGGACATTGGAAGCGCAATTGTCCCAAATATTTGAAGGAATTGAAGAACAAGAAAGACGAGAGTGAGACTCCGTCAGGTATTGTCCTCACTTCCCTCTATATGATAGACATTAACTACACTTGCACTTCCACTTGGGTATTAGATACCGGATGTGGTTCTCATCTTTGTAATCATTTACAGGGGTTGAGGGACGTGCGAGCACTAGCCAAGGGTGATGTGGACCTACGCATGGGAAATGGAGCTAGAGTAGCCGCTATATCCGTAGGCACTTATGTACTCACTCTAGCTAGTGGTTTAGAGTTGTATTTGAATAATTGTTATTTCGTACCAACTTTAACTAAGAACATTATCTCCATTTCCGTACTTGATATGGAAGGTTTTTCCTTTATGATTAAGGATAATTGTTGTACTTTTTCATTTAATGACATGGTTTATGGTAAAGCTACGTCTATCGGAGGTATTTATGTTCTAGATAATGTTAATGATGTATATCATGTAGAGAACAAGAAGCTCAAAACGGGTGAACCTAATCAATCCTACCTTTGGCATTGTCGTGTAGGACACATAAACGAACGACGCATAAAGAGACTTGTTTCAACGAAACTTCTCAATCCATTTGATTACGAATCTTATGGTGTATGCGAGTCTTGCATATTAGGCAAGATGACTCGTGCTCCTTTCTCAAGTAAAGGAACACGAGCAAGTGAGGTATTGGGCCTTATACATACCGATGTGTGTGGCCCAATGACTATCACCGCTAGGGGTGGTTACAACTACTTCATCACTTTTACCGACGACTTAAGTAGATATGGGTATGTCTACTTAATGAGGCATAAGAGCGATGCTTTTGAAAAGTTCAAAGAGTTTCAAAGTGAAGTAGAGAACCAATTGGATAAAAAGATTAAAGTTCTACGATCCGATCGTGGCGGTGAATACCTAAATAATGAATTTGATTCACACCTAAAAGATTGTGGCATAGTATCACAATGGACTCCTCCTGGCACACCACAGTTGAATGGTGTGGCCGAAAGGAGAAACCGAACTTTATTAGATATGGTTCGGTCCATGATGAGTCTCACTGAGCTTCCTGATTCATTTTGGGGTTTTGCCATTTTGTCCGCAATATTTTCACTAAATCGAAGCCCGACTAAAGCGGCCAATAAGACACCATATGAGATATGGAAGGGAAGGGTTCCTTATTTGTCGTTCATGAGAATCTGGGGTTGTGAGGCATATGTTCAGAACAAGTCTGACAACAAACTCGCACCAAGATCCGATAAATGTCTGTTTGTAGGGTATCCAAAGGAAACACAAGGCTATTACTTCTACAATCGTCACGAAAACAAAGTGTTTGTGGCACGTGACGCTGTCTTTCTAGAAAATGACTTCATTTCTAGAAGAGAGAGTGGGAGAAAATTTGAACTTGATGAAGTCCAAGAGCCACAAACCGAAAATGAAGTGGAGGAAAGCGTTCCCTCCTCCTCGGACACGGTTGTTGTTCCCTTTGAACCTAGGAAATCCACGAGGATTAGTCATCCTCCTGATCGATACCTTGGTATTGTTGAGGAAGATGCGTTAGACATGTTGCTTTGCGAAAGTGATGAGCCTAACACCTACAAGGCGGCCATATCTAGTCGTGATTCCATGCAATGGCTTGAAGCCATGCGATCCGAAATGGACTCTATGCACGAAAACCAAGTGTGGGATTTGGTTGATTTACCTGAAAAGGTGAGACCTCTTCAGTGTAAATGGATCTTTAAGATCAAGAATGGCATAGATGGACATAGAGATGTCTACAAAGCTAGATTGGTGGCAAAGGGTTTTACTCAAGTTCATGGTCTTCACTATGACGAAACCTTTGCTCCAGTCGCAATGCTTCGCTCCATAAGGATTATCCTAGCGATTGCCGCATTTCATGATTATGAGATTTGGCAAATGGATGTCAAAACCGCCTTCTTGAATGGGATTCTAGAAGAGGAAGTGTATATGACACAACCAGAAGGTTTTGTAGATACATCTAATCCTAGGAAGGTATGCAAGCTTAAGAGATCCATTTATGGTCTTAAGCAAGCGTCCAGAAGTTGGAATCATCGCTTTGATCATGTTATCAAACAATATGGTTTTGCTCGAAGTGTCGAGGAACCTTGTTTGTACATGAAGTTTAGTGGGAGTAAGGTAACCTTTCTTGTCTTGTATGTGGATGACATACTTCTTA
This sequence comes from Agrostemma githago, assembly GCA_958450325.1. Taxonomy (NCBI): domain Eukaryota; kingdom Viridiplantae; phylum Streptophyta; class Magnoliopsida; order Caryophyllales; family Caryophyllaceae; genus Agrostemma; species Agrostemma githago. The sequence goes on along the minus strand of OY288257.1, from coordinate 30,938,020 downwards.
TCGGGAATGACGTTCTGATGCTTGCTTCCGTAAAGGAGTGGCTAGGAAAACACTTCCAAATGAAAGATTTGGGAAATGCACAATGTATTTTGGGTATTCGGATCCATAGAGATAGATCCAAAAGGACGTTGGTATTAAGTCAAGAAGCTTATATAGATAAGATTCTTGATAGATTCAAAATGAAAGACTCTAAGAGAGGCTTTCTTCCCATGAGTCAAGGTACCATTTTGTGCAAGTCACAGTGTCCTACCACACCCGAAGAAATTGAACGGATGAAGTTGATCCCATATGCTTCCGCGGTTGGATCAATCATGTATGCCATGACGTGCACTCGTCCCGATGTTTCGTATGCTTTGAGCATGACGAGTCGTTATCAAGCCAATCCAGGTGAAAGTCACTGGACAGCCGTGAAGAACATCCTTAAGTACTTGCGAAGGACCAAGGATTCGTTCTTAGTGTTTGGAGGGGATACTGAATTACGTGTAAGAGGTTACACGGATGCCAGTTTCCAAACCGATCGGGATGATTTGAAATCCCAATCCGGCTATGTTTATATGTTGAATGGAGGACCCATTAGTTGGAAGAGCTCCAAGCAAAGTGTCACCGCGGATTCTACAACAGAAGCTGAGTACGTCGCGGCTTCGGAAGCTGCAAAGGAAGCTGTTTGGATTCGTCAGTTTTTGGAAGGACTAGGAGTAGTCCACTCCGTCGAAGATCCTATCACCATATATTGTGATAACAGCGGGGCCATTTTTCAAGCAAAAGAGCCCAAGTCTAGCAATAAGTCTAGACATGTACTTAGGAAATACCACGTGATAAGAGATCTCGAGGAAAGGAAGGAAATCGATATATGTAAGGTTGGGACAGACGAGAATATCGCTGATCCTTTAACCAAGCCTCTTTCAAAGGCTAAACATGATGGTCATGTTGTTGCAATGGGATTGAGAAAGGTCCCGGATTTTCCTTAAGTTATCTAAGATGTAATAATTGGATATTGTAGCAATTTTTAAATTTATGATAATAGCGTTCATTGTTCGAGTTTCAATATGAACTCTTTTGTTTAGTTTGACTAAACCCATACTTTGTTCATTCGAATGGATTGTGAGACAATCTTGAACCCTATTCAAGTGAACGTTTGAACATAGTATTTTTGCCCCTTGTCACTTAATGAGGTGACGACTCAGAGTGACAAGATTGTAAGTTGATCGATGGTTAGTTCAAGACCATGGGGTCATGGAGATGACTGGTCATTTACATAGGCAGACTGATTGTCACTCTGCCGGGCAGTGACCACAATAGAGTCCCTTATCAAATTAGTTGAAGCCTGGTCGTGGCGGGGATTTCTATTTTATTCCTATGAGTCGATTCTTTAGACTGGCGACCATTTATCTGAGTCGGTGCAGTTTCCGATTGGCTTAGGTTGGTGTCCTAAGTCGTGCCGTGAAAGGAGGCTGATGGGCATCTTCTGGGTCATGGTGATCTGCATTATACAGTATAAGTTGGGTCAACAGGAATTGTCCACCCACGTCGGGTACATACGTCCTTGGGCCACTCGAGGAGAAGTAACTGGAAATGCGTGGCCACGCTCGGAAATAGATCTATGGTAGATTTTTCGGTCAAACAGTTATTCTCCAGATCGAGAAAACCACTCTTATTATATTTAAATCACAAGTGCGACCTGAAAGACACCTTGTGATGAGTGGGAGGATGTGACATCAAAGAGACAAGAGAATCGGTAGCGCACAACTTGTGTAGACAAGTGGGAGACATTGATGGAGTAGGAGTACTCCGCAATATGGTGGCTACATGCACAACTTGTATCGGACAAGTGGGAGATTGTTGGAGCGAGTGTCCTCCACAATAGTGCATTGATATATTAAATCTCATGGGCGGAATATACTTGGGATAATTAGTACATTGATACTCCACGTCAGTTGATTAACGTAAATCGGTAACGCTCAGCTGACTAGAGTTAGACGTTATTGTTGTATGACGGCGGTGATCAACTGATCCCTTTCGGTCACACCTATAGGATGAGACCCAAATAGAAGACTAATTATTTGTATCTGATACAGTTAATTAGCACCTTGCGTATATATTTGATATATGTTTGGTAATGAGAGTTATTTATTGGGGATAGAGTTTAGAACTCTGTCCAATTAAGTGTATTAGTCCATTATACGATAATTGACTGAATAAATTTTACGTCTTATTTTAATACGATTAAATAAGACCTTTTTTAGTATTTAAACGTTAATTACTAAATTAGTGGAGGTTTTGTATGCTTTTATGGGTTGTGGTAATTAGCCGTTAATATATTTACAAGGAGTTGTAAATTTAGCTAATTGATTATTATTATTATTATGGGACCTATTATATATAGATATAATAGTAATGTACTACTTAAAGAGTTAAGTGTATATTATTTGATGTGATCAATTATGGAGATAATTGATCATGTCACACATTGCATTTGTATGACAAATGACAAAATAAAATGGACCTATTTTATGTACATGTGTATGGTACACTAGTAAAAATAATGGCAATAGTGGTTGGTCTTATTTTTACTACATGCATAAATAATAGTAATAATTACCCTAGACCCTAGACTTTAAGCATGCAAATAAAATAATGCATTTTAGTCTTCCCCATGTGGGGTGGCCGGTTTTGGGGTAGTAAAAAGGGGACTCTTTGTTCTCTTTTGAACTCACCAATTCATTTTGCATGCATGAGCTTTGGCTTTTTACCTTATCTCTCCAAAACTCTCTCTAATACTAGTATTCATCTTTATTACTAAAGTAGTAATAGATTCATAATATTAGCATTGTTTTATCACTACTATTATCTAGTTAATAATAGTGGTGATTATTTGGGTTGATTCTTGGTGCAACTTAAAGGAGATCTTCTACATTGGAGATTCAAGGTTTTGGAGGATCATCCATACTATTATTAGCTCAAGAACAATAAGAAAAGGAGTTTTCTTATTGTGCCCAATATTTCTTCATTGTTTATGTAAGGAAATCTCTTCTTATATCTAGTTTTTGTCATTTGATGTCATGCATGTAACTAGATCTTTATATACTAAATTAACAAGTAATTTAGTAACTAATTAGAGGAGTCTAATTAGTGGGTTATGAACCTTTCATACCCTTTATCCCAAATCTATTCAATCCTTTCATCGGCGAGACTTTCAAAAATACTAGGTCACCAACTTCAAACTTAAGGGGTCATTGACGCACATCAGCATAGGACTTCTGACGATCATGAGCAGCCTTCATCCTGGAACGAATTAACTGCATCGCATCCACTGTCTCGGATAAGAAATCAAGTCCTAAGGATTTCAATTCTCGAGGTTCATCCTAACACACTGGACTACGACACTTTCGACCGTAAAGTGCCTCAAACGGAATCATCTTGGTAGAAGCATGATAACTGTTATTGTAGGAGAACTCAACCAACGGTAAATGTCGGTCCCAGCTACCTTGAAAATCCAGGGCACAAGCACGAAGCATATCCTCCAAAGTCTGAATAGTTCTCTCAGATTGGCCGTTAGTCGCAGCATGAAAAGCAGTACTCATCAACAACTAACTTCCCAAAGCACTCTGCAAAGCCTTCCAGAACTTAGAACAGAATCTCGGGTCTCGATCAGACACGATTTCTAATGCCACACCACGATGTCGAACCCCCTCAGCGACATATACTTCAGCAAGTCTTTCCAAACTCCATGTATGACAGATAGAAACAAAACGTGCACACTTGGTCAAACGATCAACTATTACCCAAATACCGTTTATTTCATTTACGGTTCTAGGCATTGCCATAACAAGTCCATTGCGATACACTGCCATTTTCATTCAGGCACAGGTAATGGTTGTAGCAAACCATCCGGTCTCTCATGCTCGAACTTCACCTATTGACAAGTTAGGCACTTACTCACATAAGAAGCGATATCGTCTCTCATATATGGCCACCAAAACTGCAGCTTCAGGTCCTTGTACATCTTATCACCTCCAGGATGCACAGAATAAGGAGTCTTATGAGCTTCATCTAGAATCTGGTTCCTTAATTCCTCATCAGCAGGAACGACCCAACGATCCTTGAACTTCAAAGCACCATTTGAATCTTCATCGAAGTCAACGGCCTTACCTATACCCATCTTGGTTCGAATACCAGCAATAAATGAATCTGACCACTGCTTCTCACGGATCTCTCGGAACAAAACAGGTTCAGCAACTAGGGCACTAACACACTCATCACCACACCTATTGTGAACTTGTCAAACTTACGAGCCAACTCTTCAGGTAGACAAGGATGAGAAACAAGGTCATGAATATTCTTTCTGCTTAAGGCATCTGCCACAACATTAGCCTTCCCCTCGTAGTATACCAGTTCCAAATTATAGTCACTGGCCAATTCAACCCAACGTCTCTGTCTCGCATTTAAATCTTTCTGCGTAAAGATCGAGATATTGTAGGCTCTTATGGTGGGTATGCACCTTTCACTTTACTCCGTATAGATAATGTCTCCAAATCTTGAGAGCATGTACAACAGCAGCCAACTCCAAATCATGAGTAGGGTAACTCACCTCATGAACTTTCAATTGTCTGGAGGCATAAGCGATCACCTTACCACCCTGCATAAGGACACAACCCAAACCAAACTTGGAAGCATCACAGAATACTTCAAAACCAACACCTTCGTCAGGCAAGGTCAAAATTGGAGCGGAAGTGAGTCTCCTTTTAAGCTCGAGAAAAGCATCTTCACAGGCTTCAGACCAAATAAACTTGGATTCCTTTTTCAATAACTGAGTCATTGGACGAGCTATCTTAGAGAAATCTTGCACAAATCTACTGTAATAGCCTGCAAGGCCAAGATACTACGGATCTCCTCGACATCAGAGGGGCTATTCCAATCAGCAATGGCCGAAATTTTAGCTCGATCGACCTTGATACCGTCTTTCGTGATTACATGACCCAGAAAAGCAACTTCATGTAGCCAGAACTCGCACTTAGAGAATTTAGCAAACCACTTTTCACTTCTCAGGATGCCAAGGACGATTCTTAAATGCTCAACGTGTTCATCCTCAGACTTGGAATAAATCAGGATGTCATCAATAAAGACAACGACACACTTATCCAAATACTCACGAAATGTGCGATTCATCTGATCCATAAAGACAACAGGGGCATTGGTTAGTCCAAATGGCATTACTTTGAATTCGTAGTGGCCATACCTCGAGCTAAAAGCGGGTTTAGGAATATCCGACTCTCGAACTGGGATCTGATGATAACCAGACCTTAAATCGATTTTGGAAAACACAGAAGCACCTTTCAACTGGTCAATCAGATCATCAATTCTAGGTAAAGGATACTTGTTCTTACCTGTAACCCGATTGAGCTCTCGGTAGTCAATACATAACCTCATAGTACCGTCTTTCTTCTTTACAAATAGTACAGGAGCACCCCCCCCCCCCCAGGGGGAAGAACTAGGACGAATAAAGCTCTTCTCAATCATTTCATCGAGCTATTTGCGCAGTTCTTGCAATTCAGCAGGAGCCATTCTATAGGGAGCTTTAGCAATTGGTCTAGTACCTGGTACGAGTTCGATGGTGAATTCAACATCTCGCTCTGGGGGAATACCAGGTAATTCTTCAGGAAACACATCGGGGTATTCACTCACAATGCGTACCTCTTCAAGTTTAGGTAGCTCCATTGTTTTAGTCACAGAGCATAGGAACACCTGACAACCCTTTCTCTGTAAACTCGACATCTTCATAGCGGATATAATCTTAATACCCTCTTGACGTCTACCCCCTCGATACGTGACACGAGCAGCATCAGGACCTTTCAAAGATATTTTCTGGTCTCGACATACGAATCTTGCATCATAATGAGCCAACCAATCCATACCGAGGATTACGTCGAACTCAGCTAGAGGAAATTCGAGTAATGTAGTAGGGAATACCACATTAGCAAACAAGAGAGGGACATCCACATATGCCTTGGCAGATGAAAGGATTTCTCCAGAAGGTAAGGATATAGAGATAGATTCAGCTGGGCTGGATACTAAAGAAGCTTTGACAGCAAGGCTTGGAGATATAACAGACACAGATGCACCAGTATCGAACAGGATAGAAGCTCGAAAACCAGAAATCAAAAACATACCCGTAACAACATCGGGATTTGCCTCATCTTCAGCTCGACTAATCAAAAACAAACGGCCTTTACGACGGGGAGCAACCACAGCACCAGAGGCAGTAGCATTAGCAGTAGTTTCGGCTGTCTTCTTAGGACAATGGTTTGCCTTGTGTCCAACCTCCTTGCAGACATAGCATGTAATCACTGATCCATCACAGTTCTTTCCGGGGTGAAAAGCCTTCTTGCACCTGTAGCAGGTCATATCCTTCTTCACAAAACGTCCCGGGGTAAACGGTTTCTTAGAACAGCACCTGTAAGAGATAGTTAGCAACAATTACTAACACAAAAGAGGGGAGAAAAGAAGGATTAAGAAGAAAAGATGTGGACATACGTCCACTTGGTTGGAACCGCTTAGCAGAACCAGCATTAGAAGAATAGGAAGAAGTGAAAGGTCTTTTATAGCCAGAAGAAACAGGAGCAGTAGCGTCCTTCATTCGTTCTATGGACTTCTAAGCCCATAGTGCAGCATTGTATATCTTCTCTACTGTATCAGCTTCACGGGGAATAGTGTGAGCAATGTCTTGTCTCAAACCTTTTCTAAAGAAGAACACTCTTTGAGCCTCGTTTGGTAGCAACTCTGTGGCATTGTGGCTTAGCTCATGAAATAGGTCTGTATACTCTTGCACCTTCAACTTTGAACCTTGCTCAAGTGATGTGAAATCCAACAGCTTCCCGTGTTTCACCTCCTCAGGATAGAATCTTGTTTTCAGCAAGGTTTTGAATTGTTGCCACCCAAATCCAGGAGTAAGGAGAGCATTGGGTCCAACTAAAATCCACCAGCGGTCGGCCTCACCCTCCAAGTAATGAACTGCCAAGCCTACCTTGTGTTGCACCGGTACCTCGTGAGTCTCAAATTGGTGTTCCATTTGACGTGTCCAGAGCAACATCTTCTCGGGATCAACAACACCAATGTAGAAATTCAACTTACTCTTAGCCATCTCCGTTGCCGCCTTAGAGAAACTGAAAGGACGTTGCCCAGGGCCCAAGTGTTAGGTCCTCTCCATCAACGTATTTAGCGAGTTGAGAACAGCGAGGTTAATCTCATCTTGGTTTGCAGCCTCACGTCCACGTCCACGTCAGCCATCTTCTTCGGGGACAAAAACAAGTAATCATTTGATTAATGCTAGTCATTGAGTTAGCAAGAACAAACAAGCTACCAAACAAGTCCTTATTTGGTTTCTACCCTTCTATTACTAAGTGATTTATTATTTTCTCATCTATTTATTAGTATTTTGCCTAAGATCAAGTGTAAGCGTCGAGGGCAGTGATGCTCTGATACCAACTGTAATCCCCTAAATATCTAATGCAAAACAGTGGCAGAATCACTGTCGATGGGATTGAAACACATTGATGTCTAATAGATTATTGTATGATCAAAAGGTAAGTATGAAACAAATGCCACTTTTCCTAAAACGGGCGAAAATAAAACTTCCAAAATCCGGTAAAACAATTCATAAAACGAAACAACATTAATAATAATATAAATGAGTAGGATCATGACTACTCGCTAGCTTAAACCCGATCCCGCAAATTAGATAACCTGCCATGTTAAACATAACAACCACAATTCAGTGGGGAGCAACTCAGGCAGTTCTCTCACTCATATTACATAATATATAAGCAATAGAAGCATTATATAAGAAAATAGATTAAAACTCAAAACATTATATATATCAAAATAGATTCAAAAGCAGAAAACATTTCAGTAGCTTGCCGGCGTCAAAACGAATAATCGAATATAAACCGATGATCAGTACAACTTTTACTACTAAAGATATGTCAAACAACACCGAAGTGTCACTAGTTAAGGAACTCAGTACCCACAAAGCGACTCCTAAGCCCACTCACTAGGCAACTCAAACTATAATAGGACTACGTTCAGCGAGGTCCTAGCCTAAGTGCATGCGCATGACTCCACAGCATAAAAGATACTCAGTTCGACAATCAATGTATCCCTGATGCAAATACACTGACCATATAGCTGATGGCAACACCACATATCCTAGACTTATATATTGTACATTCTCATTTCCAACATTATTCCATATTCAACCAATAAATATTTTATCCGAAGATATCTTAAATATTCCCAAAATAGTAACCTTCCAAAGATAGAAACTTTCTTCAAATAGTAACTTTCCAAAATAGGTGTTATTATAATTAGAAATCGTTTAACATATGAGTTATATAAAATATTTAATATCAGGCCATGAGACATAAACATTATATTTATTAGATAAATGTATAATTACTGATTAAAATTCATGGAAAGTAAAAATCGTAATTATTTCTAAGAAGGTTGGAGTTTAAGTAATTAAAAGTAATAAATTTAAAATTTACAGATTTTTTCAGATTTGCATTGTCTTACTATAAAATTTATAAATAAATCATTAAAACTCAAAATGACATAAGATCAATGGGTTGAAAACATTAAAAGCTTAACTACAACTTTTGTTTCTGGAGAAAAATCGAAATTCTTAACTTAAGAGGGAATTTTTTTCGTAGGTTTATAAACTGACAAATTCCGACACCCGATAGTATTTTCTTAATAAAACATGCTTAAAATTTTATTTTGAAACAAATCCAAATGGAAACATTAACTAGAATCTTTAAAGTTAATGTAAGTAATTTACCGAAATTAAATTAAAATTTTATCATGGGTTTTAAATTATGTTTTACAACAACTGACAGATTCGCGAACTAATCCGTCACAGTTTCATAAACGATTTATTCTGACGAACCTACTTAGAATTAATTTACGAAATTTAACAGACGTATAATAAATTTAAAATAAACAGTAGTCTCTTTTTAAAATTTTCGAAAATAAAATCTTTAAACAAGATTAATAAATCGTACAAACACACTAATTAATTCTGAATCATGCTGTAATTATGTTAAAAACAATAAAACTTCCAATTTGGTAATTCATATTAAAAATCTCGAAAATTAAGTGATAAATTATTATTTGTATGTTTTAGTCTCGACCTTATAATAATTTTAGTAGATTCGAAGCACGGTAAATTTAATCATGCGATTTGTAACAATCAAAACGATAAAAACAATATGTTATAAATCGACTACAACTATCACTATACTAATATAGTAAAACATGTATATTAGTAAAAATCCAATTTTTAATATTACTACAAACAATTACGACAAATATATAATGCAATACCGAGTCATGCCATCATTGTTACCTTGTTTAGTCTTCGAGATCTGATCGACAATGTACTTGTCTGCCTCAGGACCTTCCAAATAGCCTACAAAACGGTACACATATATGGTGTTACGACCATATATAAAGCTATTCTACAAACTAAGAACTACGTGGATTAAGAGTAATTGCATTACCCTGAGGTTAGAACGGAACGACGGAGGACAAGAAGCAAGAGCGGAGAACGGTTACGTGAGAATAAGAGGATGAACTTGTTAGATCAGCTTAAAGGTCACACCTTCTTTTTTTTAGGGTAAAAGAAAGGATGATTAGTTTACGTATACTGGACAAAATGGATACAATGAATGAACGTATACATGTGATAATTTGTAGAGGAGGTGTTATATTGTGCTTGGATAACAACTCATGCACGTACACCATAAAAAAAGGAAGTTAAGAGGTTTGCTTTAAACCCACTACTTCCAAGATTACGGAATAGTTAGAGTAGGAGTAGGAGTAGGAGTAGTTTTTTTTTGGAAATGGTAAAAGTTGAATTAAATAATGAATTTACAAGGTATGTGGCTCAAGAGCCAGCTCATTACATCACAATTTGCTCAATCCAATTCCTATCGCTAGTAGATAATTTCCCACTAGTACAATCATGTATTTTAACCCTCATTTCTTGCTGAATATGCCTCAAAATTACTTCCGGCCTGTAGGTACAATGCTCCATCCTCCCTTTGTTTCTCTCCTGCCATATACAATAAATAATCGCATTGATAATCCCATTTAGCATTTGTCGTCTTATCTTAGAACCTCTTCTTTCCAATCTTGCAGGTTCGAGCACGGAATGTTGCTGTTCAGCCAGGCGTTAACTAAATTAATCACCTGCTTGTTGTAGACGCATTCCCCAAACAGGTGCTCCAGCGTCTCAGAATGAATGCCACAGATACAACAGACATCATCCTCTACAATCTGTAACTTGAACAATCTCTCCTTGACATTAAGCGAATTGTGTTGATACATCCAGTTAATCAGTCGGTGTTTAGGCGTAGTCCATCTGTTCCACACAAGATGCCACCAGTTCACTTCGTTGTTTTGCTCCCTCAACCACTCGTATCCCTTCCTGATAGAGTATCTCTTCCCCACTGAAATCTGCCAAACATCTGCATCATATGCAGGCCGCAACAGACCTTTCACCTTACAAATCTTTTTCCAGGTCCATGTCGAGCCAGTAGCGGGTTGATATGTGAGCCAATCAGCACCTTTGAGGTAAATCTGATGAATCCACATGACCCACAAGGTGTCCGCATTGCTGTAAATCCACCACACCATCTTCTCTAAGGCAGCTTTATTCCACACAGAATTGTCTTTCAATCCCAATCCACCTTCCTTGATCGGCTTAAAAATTTTCTCCTATGAAACTATAGGCGTTCTTTTGTATTCGGTGCTCCCATCCCACAAGAAATTACTGCATAGGGCTTCAATATTCTTAATAAAACCTGAGGGTACCATGAAAATCGAGGCCCAATAGTTATGAAGTATCTTAAGCACCGCTTGAATAAGAACTAAACGACCTGCATACGATAGTTTCTTCGCCCCGAGCATCCTGATTCTCTCCATAATGTTGTCTATCAGCGGTCTACAATCTTTAGCATTAAGTTTGGATGGTTTGATTTGCACACCAAGATATTTGAACGGTAATTGGCCCTCCACACATCCAGACACAGCCACTATATCTTCCTTTATCTGCTCAGGAACACCATTGAAGTACACATTCGACTTTCCGGGACTCATTTTAAGTCCGGATGGCTGTGAGAAAGTAGAATAAGTCCTGAGGAGGATCATGATCGACTTAGTATCCCCTCAACTAAATAAGAGTAAATCATCAGCGAACATGAGGTTACTTAATTTCATAGGGCCACACAAAGGATGGTATCTGAACTCCATTGTACTAGTGGTATGATCAAGCAGCCTACTCAGGTACTCAATACAAATTGTAAAGAGTAAAGGGGAGAGGGGATCCCCCTGCCTGAGTCCTCTTTTCCCTTTGAAAAAGCCGAATACACTTCCGTTCAGGCTCAGTGAGTAGGTCGCAGTAGAGACACATTCCATAACAATCACGCGAAAATAAGGTGGAAACTCCATAGCTATGAGCATTTTCTCAAGGAAAGACCACTCCACACTATCGTATGCCTTATGAAGATCGATCTTAAAAATGCATCTAGGGGAAACAGACTTCCTCCCATAAAGTTTGATGAGGTCTTGGCAAATCAAAATGTTCTCCAGAATATTTCGACCTTGGATAAATACACCCTGAGTTTTAGAGATGATGTGTGGAAGTACCAAAGCCAATCTATTGCACAAGAGCTTGGAAATACATTTATATACCATATTGCAGCAAGCTATGGGTCGATATTGTTGCACCGATTGGGGTCTAGAAACCTTCGGGATAAGAGTCAATGTAGTAGAGTTAAGTTGCTTCAACAGTCTCCCACGAGTGAAAAACTCCTGAACCGCCTCACCCACTTCAGTACCAATCATACCCAAGGTAGCCTTGAAAAACTTACTGGAGTATTTGTCAGGGCCAGGTGCCTTATCATTCGGGATTGAGAAAAAACCTCTTTAATCTCCTCTTGAGTATCAGGCTTCAAAAGAAGCTGACATTACGCTGGGGAGCATAGCCGTCCCTTCTACAAAATGGTTTTACACACCTTCACAGTCTGATCACTGGTTCCCAACAAATTTTTGTATAAATTGAGGAAGCTCTCTTGAATGGCTGCAGGATCAGAGTGCAGAATCCCCTGCTGGTCCGTGACCTGAGTCACTAAGTTTTGCGCTCTCCTAACTCTAAGCACACTATGAAAGTAGGTGGTGTTAGCGTCACCTTCAGCCATCCAATGCGCTTTTGCTTTCTGTTTCAGGAATGAAATCTTATTCTTTTCCAAACTTGCATACTCAGTCAGCGCTACTCTCTCTTGATTAATAAGTTCAACATTTAATGGATTAATCACCAAATCTTTTTGAATTTGTATCAACCTTACCTTTGCTATTTCAGCGGCCTTTTCAACATCAGAGAATTTGTTGTAATGTAATCTCTTGAGGTGGATCTTAAGCGGTCTCAGTCTGTTGGCAAGAATGAACATCTTGGTGCCAAAAAAATCGCCCCCCCATTTATCTTTGACAATATCATTAAACTCTGGGTCTGAGGTCCACATGTTACAAAATCTGAAAGGGTTCAAACTGCGCACCTATACCCCATTTTTCCTTATCAAACATGGGCAATGATCAAATAAGCCCTCAGGTAGAAATGTAGCTCTCATGTCAGGAAAAACCCTACTCCAATCATGATTGATGAGTAATCAATCAAGCCGACTATATACTCTATCAGCAGGTACTTGTTTGTTATTCCAAGTGTAAACGCATCATCTGCCAGACTATCAAGTAAATCACAATTCACCAAGCAACTCCGGAAGGGCGCCGCTTCCTTAGGATTAAAACCTCCTCCCAATCGCTCCTCAGGTGTAAGAACACAGTTGAAGTCTCCTCCAACCGCCCATGGGCCACTCATATTCACAGCAATGTTATCAAGTTTCTCCCACAACTCCTCTCTTTCATGGATACCATTGAAAGCATATACAAACGTAACATGAGCAGACTGCTGAGACTGTATATGCAGTACTCTCAAGTGAATAAATTGAGCATTATACTCAATAAAATCCATCTGAACATTGAGATGATTCCAACCAACCCACACTCGTCCACCATTGTGTGTATGAGTATTAGTAGTCACACTCCACATGGGGAAATTCAGTAAGGCAGAAGACAAATTACTATGTTTTATTTTAGTTTCTAACAGACAAAAAAAATCAACCTTATTGTGAAACATAAAGTTATTCACTGTACGTTGTTTATGCTCCTTATTCATTCCTCGAACATTCCAAAAAGCAAAAATCATGGAGACAGATTTGATAATCCGCCCCCTCCTCGCCCAATGCGCTCCCAAACCAGAATACCTTTGAAAGTGGTTGAATAAAGGTGCGTTCCTGCAGCTAAATTCTCAGCACTATCCATTTGATCCTCTGGCACCACAATCTCTCCATCATTCTGATCAGGCTTCTTATAGATGGCCGGTTGGAGCTGCACCTCAACAGTACTGCTAACTGCTGGTACCAAAGGCTTTGGTCTCCAGACCAGAGTGTTTTGCATTGGTTTGGGTACCTGACCTAAATTCTGCTTCCTACAATGCTCAGTTTCATGCCCCATTTGACGACATTTTCCATACATAATAGGCTTCCATTCCCACTCAATTGGGATAGAAACTAGCATCTGTTTCTCATCCTTAAATTGAATCTTCTCTAGAAAATCGCTGCCCACTCGTACCTCAACTAAAACTCGAGCAAAGCCGAGTCTAGTTTACTACTGCGTGGCCTCATCAACCTTTAGCACCTTCCCTATCCTTCCAGCAATCTTCTGTAAACTCAGCCCCCAAAATTTGAGTGGTAAGTTTATGAGTCGAATCCATGAGGGCACCACATCCACGTCTTCCTTTTCCAAAACCGCCTCAGAGTACCATTTTTTAACAATCACGGGCTTGCTATCAAACATGTAGTAGCCCGCATTCAACACTTTTGCCTGCATATCAGCATCAGCAAACCTAACAATGAAAACACCATTTGGGAGAAAGGATATCTTATCAGTTTTATGATTTTTCTATATTCTCTTCAAATAACCCTCGAACACCGGCCACAGAGGATTCGCACCAAGTACATAACCATAGATAGCCGTCTCCCAATATGAGAGTTCATCCTTCACGTCATCCTCAGTCAATTGCAGAACATCCTCTTGGACATTCTCAGTTTCAACCACTTTCACAATCCTTTTCCCTTGACGTGTATACCATTCCCCCTGATGATCATGGATTACATTCTCTTAGATTACATTCTCCCCAATATCATCATTATCAAGGTCCTCCTGGTTATCCTCCTCATCATGAAAATCATAACCAGGAATTCCCACAATACGCTGTAGACTACCAAGTTTTTTTGCATCCTCTACATTGGGTTTACGAGCAACCCTACCAAAACTACCGTCCTTGTTCCTCTCCTTACTTGTCATGCCTCTCCTATGCGTTATGTTACGTAAACTAGTCGGTGAAGAGTCCATAGCCAAAGTGCACAAGACTCACCGTTGTCGATCACGTATCAAAGCTCAGATCGCCATGAAAATCTCTTACTATGGTTTTTTTTTTCTCGTTAAATGATTTCTTATTAATGATTTCTTTTCGAGTAGGAGTAGTTAGCTAGTTAACACGATTAATTAAAAGACGGTAGATTAAGCATGATAATAAAATTATGAAGAGTAAATGGAAGTCACCAAAATCGACTAGCTCCAAAAGACTTAATATTGGACTTGATTCGGGTCCAAAATAAATTACGGGTTGATAAAAAGAGATAGGAATTGATATCGAAATTGATGGAATAGAGTATACAGTTAAGATATAATCGTAACAAAAGTCGGTTTTATTTTAATAAAATAGCAGGTGTTACAACAGGTGGTTTCTGGTGATAAACCCTCGCCTAGGGCTGAGCAAATTATCCGACTATCCGAATCCGATCCGCTATCCGATTCGTATTCGATCCGAAAAACCGGATATTCGATCCGAAAAATGATTTCGGATCGGATATCCGATCCGAACATTTCGGATATCGGATCGGATTCGGATATCCAAAATAATTTTTTCAGATATCCGATCCGATCCGAACAATGGGTTATTTTTGTAATTTTTATTTTGGATTAATGTATTATAGGGTAGATAGGTTATAATTTAATTCATTTTACGTTAAGTCTTGGTGACATTTTTTTATTGCCTTAAAATATAGAATAGTATACTCTGTATAATACTAGATTAATTAAAAGTAGGATTTTTTTCTAGTTGAATTGAACTTCATTAAGAATTTTATTTGACAAAAAATCTCAACCAAATCGGATATCGGATAGTTCGGATATCCGGTCCGAAATTTTCGGATATCAAAAATCGGATATCCGAAGTGATTCGGATCGGATATCGGATATTAAAATTTTTGGATTTTCGGATCGGATATCCGATCCGAAAACCTGATTCGGATCGGATATCCGATCCGTGCTCTGCCCTACCCTCGCCAGACTGGCATCATATGACCTGGGATTGCTGGACTATTCCTAAGCACTCTGTGGTAAGATGGCTAATGCTCAACAAAGGCCTTAATACGAGGGATAAACTGAAGAAAATGGGATGATGTTCGGATGATAGTTGCTACTTATGCAAAGCAGTACCTGAAACTATCCATCACCTTGTTTCTGTATGTGCGTACAGCACATTGTAGACACCCACATTTTGCCTGCTAGTGTCTATAGCAGCTTCGAACAAAACACCCGATGATGATCAGACGTAATCATGACTTAATACGCTCAATTTTGGACTCGGAATCAATAGTATTTGGCGCGAGCTTTTAGCGGAGTAAAAATCTCACCAAACATACCTTAAATTCAGGCCCAGTGGGTCGTTTCCAATAAAATAAGACTAATTTGGGTGAAAACCGACACCATAAATAAAACCGTCTTTTAGGGACCGGGCCAAACCCCGGTCAAAGCTGTTTCCGAGACACAAATCAACCACGCAAAGCCTCAAGAGTCCGACTCGAAGTAAAAAACCACAAAATATCAGCTGCATGCAAAACCTCTTCTATTTAGGATATGATTTTTTCCTAAAACCTATCCAAAACTGGGTACCTTTCCTATCCAAAACTGGGGTATATTCCTATAAATACACCCCTTTGCAGCACAAATTTACACACAATTCACAACCAAAAAAATTTCAGCAATCCTATGCAAACTATAACGATATTTCCTCTAGAAATCCTATAGGGAACCCGAGAAAACCGATCTCATACAAACACCATAACTCTTCCTATATCCTCGATACTCCCGTGCATTTGGCATTACTAGACGAGTCCGTAACCGACGCCGAAATTAGCATGTAGGTTGAGGGCGTTATAAAATCCCGCTTTCTCTATTTTCCTTTTGCCCCTTCTCGTCTTTTTTCGTCCTTTTTTTTTCTGTCTTTTTTTTCGTCTTTTTTGTCATCGTTATAATTAGAGAATAAATATCGCATACAATCACGTAAAATTGAGAACAAATTTCATATCGAGTATACCTAAAGGTAAATCTCATTCTAAGAGCCTCCTAATTCCTTTACGAGTCGTAACAGAGGTGGCACCCTTTCGAGGAGCGCCGCCCTAAACGCTCAAGGGCCCAGTGCAATCGCGGAAATTTATCGTTAGGTGTACTAGATCCCTTTTTATAAGGTTAGAACAAAACCTGTTGATGCAAATCGAACATCACATAATCCGCAAGGATTAATAACGATGTCGTGACGCGAAGGGAATCGACTTTCGCTCTAATCAAACAAATAAAACGTTATTCTTGAGATGCGATATCGACTCCGTCGTCGAATATTATCTCTAAAAGAATTAGTCAATAAATCGAGCTAACACGAACCCGTTGATGCCGAAATAATTGTCACATAATCCGAAAGGATTAATTACGACATTATAACGCGGAGGGAATTATTTTGTCCTAGTTCAATTTAAAACAACTTATAATGTCTTTTCTAAAAATTCCCGATAATAGATCTCGTAATAATAGCGTAGATATCACGAGCATCGAAAATTAAGTCGAGTATAAATCGTATCATATTTTTACACGGCTTAATAAATTATCGACTTAAGAATTAAAAGCAAATTCGAGATTAACGAAAACGGACAGCAGTCCGTACATGGGGCACTCGATCGAGAGCCACAGCCCACTCGATCGAGTGTCACAGCCCACTCGATCGAGTGGCACCCCAAATCACGGGGCAGGAGGTTTTTTCGAGGACCACTCGATTGAGTCCCTCCCATGACTCAATCGAGTGGCCTCCATCACGCCTAAACCGTGAGCTTCCCACATGTTTCGAACCTCGATAAAACTATTTTTACGACTTCGGTCATCACGTGTCAAGTCCATCACGTGATTTACTCTTTCAAAACCATGCATCGTCTATTATCATCTAATCCATTTGCAATTTGTTATTATCGCTACTAACTTAATTCTTTCTGTTTTCACGCCTTTATTTTCGTTGTTTGTTTTATTATACTAAAATGAACCTCACATGCTAAAACAACTCCGACCTAGTTCAAAGATGCATTAAACGACGTAGTTAAACATAATTCACATGTTTAGTTAAAAAACATTATTTGCATAACATTCAACTGTCAAACTAGCACGCGTACACGAAAAACGAACGATATCTAAATAGAGGCCGCTAAGTGCGGGCGGGGTTGGGTGTCCTTTGTGGGCTTCCCAACACGTACCTTCACCCCTTATTTAGAACCATGGTTTCCGGATGTCCAAAACCGTTGGCACACGAGAGTCATTCAATACACGGTTCCCGATTACTCGGCATCGGTATCGTAATCCAAAGGGACGAACACCAAAAGTCTAGCATTGAAAGCGGGTCGTGCTTTGTGCACAATCCGCCTAAATGTAGAGTGGGTTCGAACGGGTCCGAATTCCCACAAAATTCGGTGGTGACTCCTAATTAGATTTAAATTTCAATCCGAGATCCATCTCACATGAGATTCATTCGCCTCCCTAAACCCGTGCGTGGCCGCGTCAGGGTGGACCTATGTCATGTCCACAATTTGGCGACTCCACTGGGGATACATGATGTACCACTTGTCATCGGGATTCTCAGGGTGAGACTCGAAAAGAAATCGTTCGATTAATAATGTACGCGCATTAGTTTGATGGTTCATGCATAACCCAAATTTTTCCCGGGCCGGTTACTTGTGACCGACGTCCCACTATACCACGGTGCATTCCTAAATGGGTGCGCTAAAAGCTTCTATGGCCGAACTCGTATGGGTTTCACTGCATGTTCTAAGACCAATTCGGCTTAAGAAGTCCGTCCTGATTTACGAGAAAGCCGTCGTTGTTGGTATAGACCCGATTTTGACCGACCGAGACTTAGTGTAAAGCATACATGCTGTCATCATAATGCTTACGGAGTATTTGACTACGTGCTACTTGGTTTCCGTGTCATTTTTCAAAAACCATCATTTCAAAAATGCATCTTTTCAAAAAATCCAATTTTCAAAAACTCGGAAATGCTGCCAAAATTTAGACTTAAAGATTTGACTCAAAACAAGCCTATTTCTAGCTGGCATGCTATCACTTTCAATATTCGAATTTCTGATCCCTATTCGATTTTCGAATTTTCAAGATTCCATCCAAATTTTCAAAATTCCATTTCGATTTTCAAATCTTCAAAATTTCGTTTCGATTTTCGAATTTTCAAAATTCTACTCCGATCTTCAAGTCTTCGAGATGTCGTTTTCGATTTTCAAATTTTAAGGATCCCGTTTTCGATTTTTTCAAATTCTCGAAAATTTATTTTCGATATTCTTATTTTCAAAATTCCAAATATTCAAATTTTTCAAAAACTTGGTCTTATCGGCATGCTGCCAAAAGACGGGACCGTCTCCCAATTTTTATTTTTTTAAAAAAAAAATTGCGAAATTACTCGCAACTATTCCAAAATTTCAAAATGCCCGGTCATATTGGCCCACTTACCAATTTCAGAACCGTCCTCTCAATTTTCAAAATTCAATCATTTCTTCAAAACCCATCTTGTCCTAGGACCTACCGTTATCCGTGTGTCAGGTCTTTCCGAAGGTCTACAGTGTCGAAATTTCGTTGATCCTACATCATGGGTTTCTTCCCCATCCGCCTTATTCTAAAGGCATAACCGACCAACACGAGTCATACACTCGTAAATGGAAGGTTCGTCTAGATACTCAAGTCATAACTAGAAAGTTCGACGTGATCTTCCCCTCCGATAAGTCGATCCCCACGACCTTTCCTAAGGGAATCTTGTCCGTCTTTCAATCTTTTAGTCGAGTCATCCTAATTTAAAAGTCCTTTAACTTAAGGGTCTACCCTAATCACAGGGCCAGGCCACCCTTATTCGGGTCAAGTCGAGGGTCTCTAGTGTCGAAACTCTGCCGATCTTACATCGCAAGTTACTCCCTTACCCCGTTTTCTTTTCCTCGAGGCCGAGTCAACCTTTTACAAGGCATAGCCCTAAAAACAAAAGGTTTGTAATCCTTACGTCTAAGGGTCACTCGTCCAACACTCGAGTCTTAACAAAGTCTTTGATCCCACTCGGGGGCCACCCTTCAGCAGAGCGATCAATCACGATTGCTCTAAGGGTCATGTCTTACACGTGTCTCACGTACCCCACTTTTGTGTCACTTAGATGTCACACCATGTGAGTCCTACCAGAGTCTTTAGTCTCACTCGGGGGCTGTTCTCCACCCGAGCAGTCAACCACGGTCACCTTAAGAGGTAGCCTACGTTCATCCTGCATCGGCGTCCTTATGATGTCTTCTTCGAGTCGAACCTATGCTACGAACACTCGAGTCACCTAGGGTTTAGGTCGCCACAGTTGGCCCGAGCACGCGACACGGTCAAATACGGTCGCCCTACTTTTGGACTCGCCCTTATGCAGCTTGAGTCTCATGGTCGAGTCCAAGTCACGGTCGTTACTTTGTCTAGGACAACGTTCGAATATCCCGATCCGAGAATTTTAGTCATTCCCGTCACCCCCGGGGCGTATCTAGTTCGACTCCCTCTCTTGCACCTGCGCAAAGCCGAGCTTAGGCGAGTTCTAACACTTCTCGTTTGTTCCTATCATGGACCCAATGAACGAGACACTACCAAACCACGATAACTCATGCGCCGTCGAGAAAGGAGATATCCAGAGGAGTATGCCTATGCTATCTTGCTCCATTAACAATATCTTCTCGAAAATCAATACCGCCCTAAATAACATAACTTCCAGGGTAGCCATCATCGAAGAGGATCTTGTAAGAACCCGATCCCATCAAACACAACTAGAGCGGGTAAGGCAGCCAATCACCCAACCAAGCCATTTGAAGGATGAAGACTCTTACGAAACTATCCGATACCCCCAAGATGGCAAGACCGAGAGAGGTAACCCTCAAGTCACCTCTCCGAAAATCAAGAACCGGTCAAAAGAAAGGGCATTTAACCACTTGGATATGTCCTACACTGTCGCTTTCCAAAGGTTGGTTTCGAAGGGCTTAATACTACCTATAGGCCCAACAGCCGACACACCTTCAGAAAAATGCTCCAAAGCATGGAACGCCGAACATTACTGCCAATTCCACATGGGGAGGGGACACGATACAGAAAAGTGCTGGAAACTGAAACACCTCATCCAAGATTTTCTCGATGCCGGGAGGACACCCGTCATGGAAACATTGTCACTTGCAAAGCCCCTCATGGACTATACCAGGCCCGATGACCAAAGCATCCAATCTACCTCCCATGCATCCAAGAGTCCGGATTTGATTTAAGTCCGAGTCTGAGTCTGAGTCTAGGATATACTATTTCTTTCAATTTTCAAGTCAGAGTCAGAGTCAGTTGTATTCTGTCCTCTTTTAGAAATTCAATAAAATCAGCTTTCTGTTTCTCATATATGCCTTCCTAATATGTTTCCGAGAACATGATGAATACCATCATACACTGTGAGCACATGCACGTGACTGTTATAGGCACATCTATAATGACTGTAGGAAACCGAGCCCGTGTTTCCCTTTTACCTGTTCCATGTCTGGCATAGCAAGCCACATAACTACCCTTAGCAGGAGCAGTATCGAATCCTACGACAAATCTAGGTAGTCTCTTAGTTTGGGTTCAAGACGGGAGGCAAGCCCATTTTCCACAATGAACACTTTTCCAATAAGACTAACCAATCCCTACCTTAGGCGTTAGTCTATAAAAAAAA